>CM076572.1:407962898-408614684 GCA_034641835.2 Pinus albicaulis
TTTGACAACTCTTCCAAAATCTTTAGGAAATTTCCTCTTTCCCACCCCGGTTTTCAGTTTCACCTTATTTCTCCAAATAGTTAAATGCCCTTTCCCATATCCTTACATTCAACAAACTAGAAAATAATTTTTTTGCTGAAAACACAAATTCTGGAAAATTTACAGAATGCTGGAAAATGCAGAAATAAAAATCAGCAAGCATAAAACAGCCATTCAACACATTTAACACTGATATTTTTGTCAACATGAACCCTGGAAAAACCCCCTACAACTCTTGGGGAAAACTAGTTCAAAAGCTTCTCTTTATTTTTTGAATATTACTTTTACATTGAAATAGAAAACACAGAAAAAATTCCAACAACCAAATTTACAAATTTATCTCGATTTTCGTGCTTGCACACCACCTCAAAAATTATGCCAAATCAACAACAAGAAATTAAAAATTACAAAGACCTTAGGACATCATTAAATGTTGTACTTCCACCTCTAGATGCCATGTCAAACAAGTACTTTGTTGTACGAACCGTACGCACTTTGTACAAAGAAACCCTCTCTCGAACCGTACAAAAAGAGAGCCGAAAGGCCACCCGTCCTCTTCCTTTGCCAAACAAATGACAAACCCACCCTTCTCGCGAAACGTGCTCGATTGTGCCTTGGAGTGCGTGCTTGTCGTTGTACCCTCTTAATTTATGTGCCTCTCACTTGAAACACCGCCGCTCCTTTGGCCGTAGACAAATTTTTCGCTCACGATATGTGTGCCAATAAAATGCCGCCGTACCTTGTCAAATCTCTTCACCGCCGCTCCTTCTTTTCACCGCTAAGAAAATCTCCAAACTCTCCTCCTTCTCTCCCTTCTCGCAACTGGCCATGAAAGAATGAATGACCTTTTCCTCCTTTCCCTCCTTTAACCTAACCCTAAGTGACTTTTGGGGAATCCCTAAATCCAATGGCCGAAATAGATTGAGATCTAGGGTTGAGATTAAATGCTCATTTAAATCTCACTTTCTATTTTTTAATTCACCCCACTTTAATAAAGACCCACTTAGTCATTTATTTCCAAAGTCACTTTTCCTTTCTAATTTTACATCGACTTTATTAAAGTCACTTTAAAATTAGACTTTAGTAACTTTATCACTTAAAGTCACTTTTAAATTAGATTTGACTTTATAACTTTATAAAGTCACTTTAGAAGAAAAATTAAATTCTTTTGGACACTTTTCCCTAGGCCAAAGATCAAAGCCTTAGGGAACCACCTGTCCTCCGGTAACCAAATTTCAACACTCCCTCTTACCGAGGAAGGTGTTCCTCACCACACCCATCTTGTCTCTCAAGTAGACATGCTTGCCCCGTGGTAAGGCTTTGGTAAGAATATCTGCAACCTGCTCATCAGTGGGAATATACTCAAGCTTCACAGCTCCTTTCTGAACATAGTCTCTGATGAAGTGATATTTGATCCCGATATGCTTTGACCTATCATGAAATACTGGATTCTCTGTGAGTTTAATGCAACTCTGATTATCACAGTAAATCACTGAAGGTCTCAACGGCTGACCAAATAAGTCAAACAACATCTTGCGAAGCCAGATGGCCTCACAACTAGCTAGACTGGCTGCCATATACTCTGCTTCCGCTGAACTCAATGCTACTGACTGCTGCTTCCGGCTGAACCATGACACCACCGCCGAACCCAACCCAAAACAGCACCCTGAAGTGTTCTTCCTATCAGAAGCACAACCTGCCCAATCAGAATTAGTGTAACCTGCCAATCTCACTCCATCCCCCTGCCTGTAGTCCAGACCATAATCCACTGTCCCCTGCAAGTACCGCAAAATGTGTTTTGCAGCCACCTAGTGAACCTTCCTAGGCTCACATAAACTGACTCATCGTGTTGACTGCAAAACAAATATCTGGCCTAGTGTTGACCAAATACATCAAGGAACCAATCAGCTGTCTGTACAATGTGGGATCCACCAACTCGGAATCCGAAGCATGGAGCTTCTTCCAGTTGGTGATCATCGGTGTCGACATGGGTCTACAATCCTCCATGTGGAATCTGCCAAGGATGTCCACAATATACTTCCCCTGTCCCAGGAAGAAATGCCCCTCCTCCCGCCACACCTCCAAACCCAAAAAGTAATGCATCAAGCCGATGTCCTTCATCTCAAACTCCGCCGCAAGATCTCTCTTGCAGTGCTCTATGAGTCTCTCTGCACCCGTAATGACTAAGTCATCCACATACAACACCAGAATGAGAGGCTCCTCACCTATCACAATATAGTAAAGGTTCGGATCTGCCTCACTCTTTGTGAAACCCATCTTCTGCAAGTAAGTATCTATCCTGGAGTACCAAGCTCGGGGAGCTTGCTTCAGGCCATAAAGGGCCTTCTTCAGTCTGCACACATGGGACTCCTTCCCATGCACCTCAAAGCCCTGTGGCTGCTCAATGTACACCTCCTCTTGTATGAAGCCATTGAGAAATGCAGTCTTCACATCCATCTGGTGGATCTTCCAACCCATCTCTGCTGCTATCGATATAATGGAGCGGATCGAAGTATATCGAGCCACGGGAGCGAAGGTATCCTCATAATCAACTCCCTCTACCTGGGAGAACCCTCTAGCCACAAACCTCGCTTTGAATTTCTCAATTCTGCCATCTGCAGCATGCTTTACCTTGTAAAGCCATCTGGAAGTAACCACGGATTTGCCCTCAGGCCTCGGCACCACCTCCCAAACATCATTTTTCATGATAGAAGAATACTCCTCCTGCATGGCCTCTCTCCAGACCTGCTAGCTAGCTGCCTCTTCATAGCTAGAAGGCTCAGAGTCAAGGATACTGGTAGCCATTGCCATATAGCTACAAAACCTCTCAGGTGGTCTGCTCTCTCTGACCGGCCTCTTAGGCCCAGCAACAGATGTGGCCTCTCTCAAGGTGTCCTGAAGCCACTTGGGCTTCCTCTTCCCTAAGCATACTTCTCCCACTGGAGAATGAAACTCCTCCTCATCATCGCCAAGGGCACAGACTCTGTGAAGCATACCCTTCTTTGTCCTCTTTTTTTTAGTTTTGTAGAAGGCAGGAACACCTGTGGTATCCTCGGTGGACTCCCTAGTATTTAACTCATGGGCCCCGCTCTGCATCTTGCAGAAGCACCACCCCCTCGACTCTGTGAGCCCTTGCTCACTGAGGACTGTTTCTTAATCCTCGGTATACCTCCAGATCCTCTAATCCACCTTGCCAGATCCACCACCGTGACTCAAGCTGTGGTGGTGGCCCAGTCCAGATACTCTAACTCCGTGACCTCCTAAAGGCCCTATCCTCCTCGAACTTCACATCCCGGCAAGCAGCTGCTTTGCTGCGTAGAATGTAAATCCAAAAGGCCTTTGAGGTCTCACTGTAGCCCACAAAGATACCCTTCTCTGCGGTGGGCTCTAGTTTGGTCCTCTTCTCCTTGGGTATGTAGGAGTATGTGATGCACCCAAAGATACGAAGATGACCAATATCAGTATTCTTCCCAGAAAAAGCCTCCTCCGGATTGTATAAATAGAATGCCTCTTCTATTTATACAATCCTCTAAGGGATTCGAATGGCCCAATTTGGACTAATAATGCCCCTAAAATAAAATAATGTGCATAATAACAATACTTTTGGTGAGAAACGCACAAAATAGCTCAATAACATAAGAACAAGCCTCTCAAGAGGGCATAATGATCGATATAGTGAGTCATTGAGCCTTTGCGGAAGGCCTAATGAAGTCCAAGGGGTGCCATGATGTAAAAATGGACTCCAAACATAGTGGACAAGGGGTTGGCCCCTTGTTTTCCAAGCAAGAACCTGTGGTGCTCCCAAGCAGGTGTGGGGGCACAAGGACATCTTGATGGGTCTCCAAGTGGATTGAAAACGCCTGTAGACCATCTGTAAGGGTTGGGATTGTTGACCACTGGAGTGGCAATTGATGACAATGAGAAGACTCCATGCCCAAGGATGAACCAGAAGACATTTGTACCATCAGATATCATCATGTTCAACAGAGTTTTTAAACTCTACTTCTTCTTCTCATCATTTTCTTCTTCAGTCACCCAGTTGACCTGTGAATCTTTATCTCGTCATCATGTGATGAATAAAGCCTTGTAACAGGCCTAGGATGTCGGGACTCGATCAGCAAGCGAGTACACCTTGGAGTGTTTTTTTTACTTGGTTAATTATTCCTTCTTTTTAGCGGCGAATAATTTTCTAGGTTTTTTCACTCATTGCATTACCCCAAAGCCGGGGCAACGGCGCCAAAAGATGTTATCGCTTGCCGCCTACACCTACCTACAGTTAGTGGGAAATCTTCTTGAGTGGGTAACTTTCTTTTGCTTAGTTTTTCTTTTAATTTTCTCAAACTAAATCACTTGCATTCATCATTTCGTTTGCTAATCTAGTCTAGTTGCATGTGAATAACTCATATGTTCATTTCGTTAATTGTTTAGATCACATAGTCATTTAAATTTCCTAATTTGCAATCTCATTTGCCATCACTTACTTATGTTTTGTGATCTACTCCTCATTTGGATAAGTTTCACAACATACTACAAGTAAAGAAGCATAGCATTTCAATTTATGGCAACTTGAGTTATTGTTCTAACTATGAAGCATATTTAATTGAATCATCTCCATCTTTTACACAGCACTTGCAAACTCATTTCCATATCATTTAGGCATTTCACTTTGCATGCTAGACTCGCGTCTCTAAAAATTAACCTCCAACTTAAGTTGGTTGTATAGACATTAGGGACCCTCCACCCCTATGGACTCCTCATGGTGAGATCCGAATTTCGGGCGAGGGTGAGGTCTGGGGACAGGAGTTCAATTGTAACATTGCTTTAGAACTAATTAATAAAATAAACCAAGAGCACTATCTCATCACATTTACTTGCAAAGTTCCCAAATTTTCCTTCGCTATCTTGACGGTTTAAAGATTCACGTGCAAATATTATCTCAAGAAGCACTTTGATGCAAGCATTTTTAAATTCCTTAAATTTTGCAACAAGTTTAATTCTATGGTACTTGGAAATTTGCTTCTACATACAATTTCATTGCATGTTGTCATTTTAATGATCATTATGCTTATGGATGATTGATATATCTCGTTTCATTGGCAAATACCCTTATTTGGTGTTGCAAATTTAATTGCATATTGTGATCTTGGTCTAACACTTCCTTTGTGGGATTACTGTCATTATATCTTGAATTTCATTTTTGAGCAAGCATTTGTCATTTACTTTAAAGCACTGGTCTATATTTTGAACACATCATTGAATATTGCTCATATACTTATATGCTTGTTTACATATTGGAATCGAGTCATCTTTGATAAGTAATTCCTTCTAATCAATTCTCCTAGAAATCTCCCATCTTTAACTTAGTTTTCCTTTAGGGACCACCCCCCTTAGCTAATCTAGGAGATAGCTTAAACGGAGAGAGTTGGGAATAGGTGACAGCCCCTTCTCTGAGTTCCTTGCCACCAACCACACCTGTGGGGTTGAAGGCTTTTCCCACTAACTGTAGGTAGGTGTAGGCGGCAAGCGATTAACATATTTTGGCGCCGTTGCCGGGGACAAGTCTTCTTGTACCTGGGAAAACGACTAACTTTTAGTTTTGGCATATTTGAATTTTAGATTTAGATTCTTGCTCAAGTGGCGACTCCACTCAATCCTAATTTTGCAAGAGTCTCTACTAGGAGAAATTCAAGTGGTCTAGTTAGCCCCTCTCCTGAGCCTGAAAGGGTTTTTAGAGAGAGGTTAAATAGACTTTCTCATAGTAGAGCTCTTGCTAGTCTTGGGCAAGAGGCTATTTCTGACATTCATTTGTTGTTTCAAGGACAAGTTGAGCCTAACATCATGAATGATCTTTTTGCTCCTTGTAACTTTAATAACATTAATGGCTATCCTCACAATATCCCTGACAAGGCTATTGAAAAGTTGCCTTCTTTTCAAGGTAACAATGCCATTAGCGCCGCATCACATGTGAAGAACTTTAATGTTTGCATCTTTAAGTGGTGTAACGTTGCTAACTATGAGGATGTAAAGATGAGGCTTTTTGTTCTCTCTTTAGAAGAGGATGCTCTTGATTGGTTCACTGAGCAACCTGCAAACTCGTATGATTCTTTACAAGTGATTGTTAATGCTTTCATGGGAAAGTATGGAGAGAGAAGAGAGAATAGTCATTTGATCAATGCCATTATCACCATGAAGAAGAATGAGAATGAAACCATGGAGGAGTTTAACAAGAGATTCAATGAATTGGTTAAAAGCATGCCTACTACTGTTAAACCTCCTGATGAATTTCTCTTATGTTCCTATCTGGATTCTTTTGGTGTTGACACTTCTTATGAGTTGAGAAGAAAGGAGCCTACAACTTTGGGTGTAGCTCAAACTGAAGCCTTGAAAATGGAGAGGGCCAGAAAGCAATCAGGAAAATCTGAGATTCCTGGTTTCACTAGAGGGCCATCGAAATCGAATGATTCCAAAGGCAAGGCCAAGGAAGAGGCTACCCATGATCCTATTAAGGAATTAACTCAACTTATCAAGAGCATGGAAGCAAATCACACTAAAGAAATGCAAGCCATGCAAAGTAGATTGGTGGCCATGGAAAGATCGCAAGTGCAAAGATTCCAACCTAGGCCAAATAATGGATGGCAAAAGAATAAAGGCCCTCAACAAGATTATATGCCTCCAAATCCATTGGAATCCACCAACATGGTAGATCAGATTCCCCCTTTTTGTAGGCCATGTAATGAGTTCCATGAAGAAGCCACATGCCCATATGTAAAGAGAATTATGGAAGATAGCATGTTGGGAGAAGAACATGTAGGAACTAGTGGTCAAATCAATATGTTCTCCATGGAAGATCAAGTATATACCATTGAAAGTAATCAAGAGATTAACCATAGTCCTGATAATCTTGGGGTCGACAATATGATTGCAAATCTTGACAAAGTCACTAAGATTTTTGGGGAAAAGCCTACATCTGGACAAATTCTTGCTATGGCAAAACAGAAAGGGATGACTTATCAGAAAAGGGATATTCAAGACCGGAATAATCACAGAAATTTTTCTCCTCCTACTTCAGAATTAAATTTTGACTTGGGCAATTGGGTGAATAATGCAAAGGTTTCTATCCCAGTAACAGAGCTTTTAAAGATACCATCTCAAAGGGCCAAGTTACTAAGTGCAATTGAAGTTACTCAAAGGGAAGAAAAGCCTAATAAAGAGCCAGAAGATGAAGAAATTGTATTGAAAAGTATGAATTGTTATGTGGGGAATGAAGATCATCTGCCATTTTATGTTTCTTTGATAGTGAATGATCGTCTTTTACACAATTGTATGCTTGATTCAGGGGCTTCATCAAATGTCATGACCAAGAAAGTCATGGAGCAACTGAATTTAAGGGTATCTAGGCCCTATCACAACATATGTTCAATGGATTCTAAAAGAATTGAAGTGTGTGGGATAATTAAAGATTTACAGGTTTTCCTAGCTGCATACCCAAACAGAATAATGACTATGGATATTGTTGTGATAGATGTTCCCGATTCATGGGGAATGCTCCTATCAAGAAAATGGGCATCAGATTTAGGTGGTAGCCTTCAAATGGATTTATCATATGCCACCATCCCCATGCCAGATAATAACTTTGTTAGACTTGATCGGGAGTTAGAGAAAAGATATCATGTTGAGGATCCAAGGAGACCCAACAATGAGATTATCTATAGATCATGCCAGACAGGGAGTGATGTTGTGTTGACAAATTTTCTTCCCCCCTTAACAGAACGTATTCAAAATGAAGAGATTAGGCATAGCTCAAAAGGCTTGGGTACTTCAAATCTTCCATCAGAGCATTTTCAAGACACAGTTGTAGGATTAACAGTAATTGCATCATCATCGCCATCCCAACTAACCAAGAAGAAAAGAAAAAAACGAAAAAAGAAAAATGATATAAAAAATGAATCATCAATTTTGAGCAGGATCAAACCTCAACGCATCAAAAGTCGAAAAAGGAAAAGGAAGAGGTTTGGTGTATCAGATGGCCACAAACAGGTTAACAGTGGGGCAAGTCATAGTCCTAAGATAGTCAGAATTGGCCAAGGCACATCAGAGAAAGAGCCAATGGATTTGCCTGTGAGTAGGCAGGTTCTGAAGATGGATTTCACCGAAGACATTTAATGCCATAGGGCATCTGTATCGTATTTCTAACCTTATCCCTTGTAAATTTTGTTTAAGAAGTTTTTCATGAATAAATTGTTATTTATGTTTCCTAGAATAAATTTCAATTCCTGTACTTGATTTTATTCGATGTTATTTTGAATGGATACTGCTAATATATATCTTTGGTCGGTGGATGCAGATTCCAGGTTCTTGCACACTATCACTTCATATCTAGCATGCATCCCCATATGGAGCCAAATGTTGACCACTGGAGTGGCACTTAATGACAATGAGAAGACTCCATGCCCAAGGATGAACCAGAAGACATTTGTACCATCAGATATCATCATGTTCAACAGAGTTTTTAAACTCTACTTCTTCTTCTCATCATTTTCTTCTTCAGTCTTCAGATTCCGCAGCCCTGCGGGGATATTATATGAATGTCACTAGCATGATGAATAAAGCCATGTAACAAGCCTAGGATGTCGGGACTCGATCAGCAAGCGAGTACACCTTGGAGTGTTTTTTTTACTTGGTTAATTATTCCTTCTTTTTAGCGGCGAATAATTTTCTAGGTTTTTTCACTCATTGCATTACCCCAAAGCCGGGGTGACGGCTTGAAGGTTGAGCCCCTAACACATCTTAGCGTCTAGAGTCAATGTATATTACCATGCTAGGTCATCTCTGAAATTTCGCGGAATTTGACTAGGTCTAAGTAGGATTTTTTAATAATTAAAAATTTCCCGCAAAATGGGATTTTTTAATTATTTTCTATGTAATGATGTAAATAAGTGGTCTTCGGAAATGTCTGGGGTGTGTGACCAATCGAAATTCATCCTCAGAGACCCAGCATTATCCTAGGACCCACTTTGAGGGTCAAAAAACGACTTATGGTCCCTCAAAAGCCGATTTTCCTAATGTCAGTGGAAAAAATTCAAAAAAATTCAAAAAAATTCATAATTGGAAAAATTTGGAAAATTTTCCAAAGTCAAAATTTTGACATGGCAGATTCAGTGAAGGTCAAGGGTGATGTAGCAGCAATGTGGGGCCCACCACATAAGATACAAGTCAAAGCCAAATGTGCCAAGTCAAAGTTCCACGTTGAGTTCATAAGGCAACGTATGGTAAAGGTTCAGCTTTGATTTAAATATGAAGAGATTAAAGCATAAAGTTAGAAAAAGGAATTAAGGTGGAATACATTAAATAATTTATTCAACTTTAAGGGGGGACAAGAAAGGTGACATGGCAAACCTTGTCCCCCACTTTGTCATACGTATATCTCTTTGATCCAAAAGTGCAACGTACAACAGAGTTTTGGCATGTATTGCTTACCACTTTGGTGTAAAATTAAAAGGGGGACAAGACTGCCACATGGGACAGACTTTGTCTCCCACTTGTCCCCACATGTTGGCACTCAGAAAATCAACGCAGCAGTTAACTACAGCTTGTACGCAGCAATTAGAGGCGGTCATATGTTGATCTTAACACACAGATCTGATTGGCGTTGATTTGGTACACGTGGGTTACATGATAATTGTATTATGGCTAATTTCGTGGGATATTGCTCCCATTTATTGCCACATATTTCACACTTGGACATAATAATATGCACAGGCAGTTAGAAGTGTACGCTGCCCATTTTGGAAGCCACCTACAGCAGTTCACAACAGTCACCTACAGCAGTTGGTTCCACTTGGACAGTTCTTATGCCACTTGTGCAAATTCGTTTTACATTGGGATTATCTCCATTGCTACACTTGTCATTTGATTTTTTTCATTGGGATTTGCTCCCCTAGTTCTATTTAAATGAGCCTTGGGCTCTCATTAGAAGGTGGATTTTTGAAGCTTGTGCTTATTGTTATTATGCAGAAATTGTTATTGAGCTGAATAAAGAAAAGTCTTTGGGGTTACTAGCTTCTCTTGTGGTGCATTCTTTGGTTGATGAGGTATACTTGTTTCATTTGATAGTGTTATTTATCGCAATCTAGTTGTTTTTCTTTGCATTTGCCTGAAGGCACTATTGTCTAGGGAGGGGAGATTTGTAGCTATCTCAGATCTCCTTTGGACTTGGTATGTTTTGTGCTCTTGTTGTAGCTTGTTATTTTCGATGAAATGACAAGCTCAACGTGGCCTCTATATGCCAAGTTTCTATTGCACTAACAATTGGTTTGCAGAAATTTGTGTGTTCAAAGGACAGGTTGCCAAATCCATTGGAGTGTGAAGACTTCTTCGGTTGGAATAAGTCAGCTCCAAGGATATCAGAGGTCTCACAAGTTGTTCAAGCCAACAATCTCATAAGACATCAAGAGATTTATCTAAAAGGGGGTTTCATGAGCCTTTTGCTTCTATTCCATCTCTAAAAAAATTTCATATATTTCTTCTCTCATCTGTGCACATATCTATTTTATCTAGCATTTGAGGCTAAGTTGTTGGGTTTAAATCCTAATTCTCACTCACTAAATCAACTCTTTCAAGCTGATCTTAGTGAGGGAATTTGTAACATACAATGTATTTTATACTTGCATTGAGTTTCTAACTTTTTCCTTCGCATGCATGTGATTTCCTCTCACATATTTCAGCGATATTTCTTTTGCATGCTAACTCTGTTGCTTGTTTGCCTGTAGGTGTGCTTGGAAGAAATCTAAGTTTTGAAGAAAGGGAGCTAAAGCTTAGGCTAAGGAACACTCTTCCGTTTGGAACCTCAAATCCAAGTTCCGCCTTCTTACTTCACCTCTCTTCTAAAGCCTCATTCTTTTGAGGGATTGTAACCGCCATTCACCTCAAGGCTTTAAGCCTTTACTTTGTAAACATTTCACAAGTAATTTTTTTAAAATCTTACACTTGTAACTTTGGGAAAGAGCAAATTTAAAACGCATATTGTAAGCTCTTCCCAATCCCCTCATTTCTATAAGAGGGCCTCATTTTCATTAATAAAGAGCTAACTGTTCTTGAGGGAGCTTGGGAAGTTTTTTCCCATGGTATCTCACCTACTCATTTAGAGGGAGGAAATCTTCTTGAGTGGGTAACTTTCTTTTGCTTAGTTTTTCTTTTAATTTTCTCAAACTAAATCACTTGCATTTATCATTTCGTTTGCTAATCTAGTCTAGTTGCATGTGAATAACTCGTATGTTCATTTCGTTAATGACTTAGATCACATAGTCATTTAAATTTCCTAAATTGCAATCTCATTTGCCATCACTTACTTATGTTTTGTGATCTACACCTCATTTGGATAAGTTTCACAACATACTACAAGTAAAGAAGCATAGCATTTCAATTTATGGCAACTTGAGTTATTGTTCTAACTATGAAGCATATTTAATTGAATCATCTCCATCTTTTACACAGCACTTGCAAACTCATTTTCATATCATTTAGGCATTTCACTTTGCATGCTAGACTTGCGTCTCTAAAAATTAACCTCCAACTTAAGTTGGTTGTATAGACATTAGGGACCCTCCACCCCTATGGACTCCTCATCGTGAGATCCGAATTTCGGGCGAGGGTGAGGTCTGGGGACAGGAGTTCAATTGTAACATTGTTTTAGAACTAATTAATAAAATAAACCAAGAGCACTATCTCAACACATTTACTTGCAAAGTTCCCAATTTTCTGTTGCTATCTTGATGGTTTAAAGATTCACGTGCAAATATTATCTCAAGAAGCATTTTGGATGCAAGCATTTTTTAAATTCCTTAAATTTTGCAACAAGTTTAATTCTATGGTACTTGGAAATTTGCTTCTACATACAATTGCAGTGCATGTTATACATTGGTATAATTATTATGCCTGGATGATTCAATTATCCTAAATTAAATTGTACATTACTATATTTGAAATTCATAAATCCATTACATATTTTGTGATCTTGGTCTAACACTTCAACTTTAATGGATTCTTATCATTATATCTTGATTTTATTTTTGAGCAAGCATTTGTTATCTACTTTAAACTTAACTGCTCTATATTTTGAACATCTTGATGAATATTGCTCATATACTTATATGATTGTTTACATATTGGAAATCAAGTCATCTTTGATAAGTAATTCCTTTTAATCAATTCTCCTAGAAATCTTACATCTTTAACTTAGTTTTCCTTTAGGGACCACCCCCCTTAGCTAACCTAGGAGATAGCTTAAACGGAGAGAGTTGGGAATAGGTGACAGCCCCTTCTCTGAGTTCCTTGCCACCAACCACACCTGTGGGGTTGAAGGCTTTTCCCACTAACTGTAGGTAGGTGTAGGCGGCAAGCGATAACAGGGATGATAACATAAGCCCTCCCTCTGCAGCGAGACACATCCTCTATACCCTGAAACATCTGCCAAGTGTATGTTGCATGTGTGGATCCAACTGGGCATGGTGAACCAAGTGCATCATCCTCATTCCAAAAGATGGAACACGAACAATCAACGAGTGGTGTTGGGAATCCATGAAGTACTCTCTGCTATGGGGGAGGCCCATGGCTCTCAATGCTCACCCTACAAGTGCGAATGTGGCCCTCTGGAGAGTTAGGACCCCATATAGGAAGATCAAGCCCCAAATGGAGACCCACCTGCAATCTTGCATAAGATCCAATGTGTCGCCATGCCCTTTAATACAAAAAATCATTAGAATAATCAAGTAGAAGAGCTTAAAAGTCATGGAATCAATAGGGCATTTCATGGTGGCATGCCCTTCCATAGTGGGCTTTGACATGTACAATTGTCTCCAAGCTCAATAGGGGGTTAATCAAGGAACCTATTAGGTGGTTTCAACCTCTAAAGGCGGTGACACGTCCATGGTACATCCCTCAAGTGGTAGATGGCACATAATAAAGTAATGGAATAGAGTGGGGATCAAAGGAATCATCCAGAAAACATGCCATGGCACATGGGTAGCTATAATAAGGGAAGCCCACACTTAGGCATATAAGTATAGGAGGGAGAAAATCGTGGTACATGAGTTACCCTGGCTTTTGTTTTTCCACCCTTCTTCATATGCCTTTTGTCTTTGATAGATTTTTTTTCATAACTGCTCAAGGCTCTAGGGAAGGAGAGCATGTTGTGTAATATATAGCGGTGATACCCCTTTAAGGTGAGGCAATTCATCGCCCACTAAGGGTTGGGACAATCATGGGTTCCTTAATGATAGAGGGGGCTCATCTAGGGCCCATAGGAACCAGGGTGATCGCCATGGATAAGGGGTAGAGCTCATGTTTGGCTTTTCCCCACGTGATAAATTTGTATGTCCCGACCATCTTTTGCATTTTGTGGTACATTTCTTGTTGAGAGTGGACAAATTATACTTTTTCTTTTCATTTTAGCTACATCAACCTCTAGGGCATCGTTCCAAGCTCAACCCAAGGTGTAGGCAAGGGTAGGGGGAGGCTAACCCTATGTGGACCCGGATGGGAAGAGATGAATGGGGCTAAAATGAGTGGAAGGGGGTGATGTATATCCTGTCGGAAAGCGGGACCACGCCACCAAAATCAATATTTCCCATGTAGTGCCAACCCTAAAGCTAATGGCTAGTAAAGGAGATCCCATGGGACAAGGGTAAAAGGTTAACCACGAAATCAGGCAGTGGAGACAAGGGTACAAACCTAACCCACTCTTTTGGCCGAATCCCCCCCCAATCCATGCCCAAAAGTTCCCATGACAAGTAAGGAAAATTATTCAACTATACCAATGAAAAGTGATACCTTCGGGGTCAGGAGGCACACCTTCAAACATGAAATCATAACAAGTGGGCGAGGGACCACATGGCTGGATCAGGTGGCGGAGACAATGGCACACCAAGCTATTAGGTGGCTGCAAGGGGTTGTTGGATGCCAGTTGAGGACCATCTAGGAGAAACAATTTCTCCTATATACACTACCCACAGGTGGTAGGTAACAAGCCCTGTAATTTTGTCCTCCTTCCGGCCACACGTGTGACAAAACCAACTGCCCAATGAGGTGTAGGAACCAATCAGATGAGGAGAGAGAAGAATGTGTGAGTTGATGAAGTGCCAAATGAGGGTGGAGGTCTCTCTTATTTATACAAGTCGTTGAGGGTCAAAAGACATGTATGTTGAGCTTCATGAGCCTACATGATGATGTGGCCGACCTTGACAATTTGCACATGTGTGGGTTTCACTTCCAAAACACATTTCTCCTTATCCAAACTTAGTGATCTTTAGGTCAATTTTGGTCCTCTCGAAAAGAAGAATTCAATGCAATAATTATCTCCACCAAATGAGTAGTCCAAAGTGGAATTGGGCCCTAGTTGCCAATTTTAACACTCCCTCTCAACTAGGGAGAATTCCACCTGCCAATATCTGACCATCGATCATCATGCCATCCTATCATCATGTACCATCTTTGCATCTCATCTCAACTCTGTTGAATATTAATGTAGATAATGAAGAAAAATCAATCGAGACTGGGTCACAAGACCTTACGACTCTCTACTGAAAAAATCCAGTCCATGGTGTAGAAAATTCTAGTTTCCCACCCCGGTTTTCAGTTTTCGCCTTATTACTCCAAAATAGTTAAACGCCCTTTCCCATAACCATACATTCAACAACTGGAAAAATAAATTTTGCTGAAAACACAAATTCTGGAAATTTTTCAGAATGCTGTAAATGCAGAAATAAAATAACAGCAGTAACAAACAGTCATTCAACACATCATAACTCAGAAATTTTTGGTCAAGGTGACCCTAGAAAAACCCCCTACAACTCTTGGGGAAAACCAGTTCGAAAGCTCCTTCTTATTTCTGGAAAAAATGCTTTTTACAGTGAGAAATATTCAGCAAAAAATCAGCAAGTAAACTTATACAACTTATCTCGTTTTCCGTGCTTAACCACCGCCTCGGAAAATGTGCAAACAGCAAAACAGGAACAGCAATAAATGCTGTACGGATTTCCTCGTTTTTCGTGCCCAAAAATCTGCAATAAATGCAGCGGTACAGCCACCTCGAAATCTGTGCAAAACAGCAATAAATGCTGCTGTACGGACCTCGAAATTCGTGCCAAAGGACAGCAGAAACTTGCTGTACGGAATCTGCCTCGATTTCCGTGCAATGGTACAGCCACTTGCTGTACGGCCTGCCTCGAAATTCGTGCCAAATAAAACAGCCCCTTTGCTGCCTCGAAATCTGTGCTGAAACTGTTGTACGGCCTCTTGGAAATCGTGCCAAAAAGCTGCTGTACGGCCTTCTAGAAAATCGTGCCAAAATCTGCCTTGGAATGTGTGCCAAACTCTGCTGTACGGACTTGCTGAACTGCTGCCTTGGAATGTGTGCCAAGTTGCTGTCTCCTTTTCCTCACTGCCCAGAAATCTCCCTTGCTCTCTTGCTCTCCTTCTCCCAATCTGCTCATGAAAGAATAAATGACCTTTTCCTCCTTTAACCTAACCCTAAGTGACTTTTGGGGAATCCCTAAATCCAATGGCTGAGATAGATTGAGATCTAGGGCTGAGATTAAATGCTCATTTAAATCTCACTTTCTATTTTTTAATTCACCCCACTTTAATAAAGATCCACTTAGTCATTTATTTCCAAAGTCACTTTTCCTTTCTAATTTTACATTGACTTTATTAAAGTCACTTTAAAATTAGACTTTAGTAACTTTATCACTTAAAGTCACTTTTAAATTAGATTTGACTTTATAACTTTATAAAGTCACTTTAATAACTTTATCACTTAAAGTCACTTTAAAATTAGATTTGACTTTATAAAAATTATAAAGTCACTTTAGGAGAAAAATTAAATTCTTTTGGACACTTTTTCCTAGGCCAAAGATCAACGCCTTAGGGAACCACCTGTCCTCCGGTAACCAAATTTCAACACTCCCTCTTACCGAGGAAGGTGTTCCTCACCACACCCATCTTGTCTTTGAAGTAGACATGCTTGCCCCGTGGTAAGGCTTTGGTAAGAATATCTGCAACCTGCTCATCGGTGGGAATATACTCAAGCTTCACAGCTCCTTTCTGAACATAGTCTCTGATGAAATGATATTTGATCCCGATATGCTTTGACCTGTCATGAAATACTGGATTCTCCGTGAGTTTAATGCAACTCTGATTATCACAGTAAATCACTGAAGGTCTCAACGGCTGACCAAATAAGCCAAACAACATCTTGCGAAGCCGGATGGCCTCACAACTAGCTAGACTGGCTGCCATATACTCTGCTTCCGCTGAACTCAATGCTACTGACTGCTACTTTCGGCTGAACCATGACACCACTGTCGAACCCAACCCAAAATAGCACCCTGAAGTGCTCTTCCTATCAGAAGCACAACCTGCCCAATCAGAATCAGTGTAACTTGCCAATCTCACTCCATCCCCCTGCCTGTAGTCCAGACCATAATCCACTGTCCCCTGCAAGTACCGCAAAATGTGTTTTGCAGCCACCCAGTGAACCTTTCTAGGCTCACACATAAACTGACTCATCGTGTTGACTGCAAAACAAATATCTGGTCTAGTGTTGACCAAATACATCAAGGAACCAATCAGCTGTCTGTACAATGTGGGATCCACCAACTCGGAATCCGAAGCATGAAGCTTCTTCCGGTTGGTGATCATCGGTGTCGACATGGGTCTACAATCCTCCATGTGGAATCTGCCAAGGATGTCCACAATATACTTCCCCTGTCCCAGGAAGAAATGCCCCTCCTCCTGCCACACCTCCAAACCCACAAAGTAATGCATCAAGCCGATGTCCTTCATCTCAAACTCCGCCGCAAGATCTCTCTTGCAGTGCTCTATGAGTCTCTCTGCACCTGTAATGACTAAGTCATCCACATACGGCACCAGAATGAGAGGCTCCTCACCTATCACAATATAGTAAAGGTTCGGATCTGCCTCACTCTTTGTGAAACCCATCTTCTGCAAGTATGTATCTATCCTGGAGTACCAAGCTCTGGGAGCTTGCTTCAGGCCATAAAGGGCCTTCTTCAGTCTGCACGCATGGGACTCCTTCCCATGCACCTCAAAGCCCTGTGGCTGCTCAATGTACACCTCCTCCTGTATGAAGCCATTGAGAAATGCGGTCTTCACATCCATCTGGTGGATCTTCCAACCCATATCTGCTGCTATCGATATAATGGAGCGGATCGAAGTATATCGAGCCACGGGAGCGAAGGTCTCCTCATAATCAACTCCCTCTACCTGGGAGAACCCTCTAGCCACAAACCTCGCTTTGAATTTCTCAATGCTGCCATCTGCAGTATGCTTTACCTTGTAAAGCCATCTGGAAGTAACCACGGATTTGCCCTCAGGCCTCGGCACCACCTCCCAAACATCATTCTTCATGATAGAAGAATACTCCTCATGCATGGCCTCTCTCCAGACCTGCTGGCTAGCTGCCTCCTCATAGCTAGAAGGCTCAGAGTCAAGGATGTTGGTAGCCATTGCCATATAGCTACAAAACCTTTCAGGTGGTCTGCTCTCTCTGACCGGCCTCTTAGGCTCAGCAACAGATGTGGCATCTCTCAAGGTGTCCTGAAGCCACTTGGGCTTCCTCTTCCCTGAGTGCACTTCTCCCGCTGGAGAATAAAACTCCTCCTCCTCAACATCGGGAGCCAAAACTCCTGACTGTCTGTCTGCTGTCCTCCTGCCTGCACCTGAACCTGTAGATGCTGAGGTACCGTGTGAACTGTCCATCAGTGGACTCCCCGATGAGCGCTCGTAGTGCCCTGCAACGTGCGCCGCAGCTCCACCCCTCTGACTCTGCGAGCCACTCCCCACTGACGGACCTGACATCGTCATAGATGTACCTCAGGATCCTCCTGATCCCTGCCCACTGGATCCCTGCGACTGACTCAACTGCTGCTGAGGGTCTGGCTGATCCAGATACTCTAACTCCCGTGACCTCCTAAAGGCCCTGTCCTCCTCGAACTTCACATCCCGTCTGACAACAACTTTCCTCTGCGCGGGAATGTAAATCCGAAAGGCCTTGGAGGTCTCACTGTAGCCCACAAAGATACCCTTCTCTGCGGTGGGCTCTAGTTTGGTCCTCTTCTCCTTGGGTATATAGGAGTATGTCATGCACCCAAAGATACGAAGATGACCCATATCGGGCTTCTTCCCAGAAAAAGCCTCCTCCGGAGTCATGTGCCCCAAGGCACGATGCGGACTCCTGTTCTGCAAGTAAACAGCTGTGTTGCAGGCCTCTGCCCACAAAAACAATGGCAACCCCTGATCATGTAACATGGCTTTGGCAGCCCCTCAGATGGATCTGTTCTTCCTCTCCGCAACCCCGTTCTGCTGGGGGTTGTAAGGAACAGTGAGCTCCCTCCTAATGCCTGCCTCCGCACAATAGTCAACAAACTCTCCAAGGGTGTACTCTCCTCCATTGTCCGACCTCAGGGACTTGATCTTCCGACTTGTCTGTGTCTCCACAAGAGCTCTGAACTCCTGAAACCGCTTGAAGACCTCACTCTTGGTCTTCAAGAAATAAATCCAGGTCCTCCTGGAGTGATCATCAATGAATAAAACATAGTACTCATATCCACTCAAGGAAACATGAGACATCCAACCGCTCACATCGAAATGAATCAAATCAAGTATCCCAGTCACTCTGCTGTCACTGCTGGGAAAAGGGGATTTGGCAAACTTGCCCATCGCACATCCTCTGCAAGTATCAAAGTGATCAGTACTGAACTCTGGCACACCTGTAGTGATCTCCCGCAAAGTCCTCACGGCTCCATGATGCATGTGCCCCATCCTGCGGTGCCAAATCTCATACTGCTCAGAACTGCTAGCTCTGCTGTCGGTACTACTGCTCAATGCCAAAAGGGACTTAAATGCAAACTTGTACACCTTTGCATGGCGTACACCTATCACTCTAGCTGAATCAGCTGGAGTGCCCCTGGGATACATCAACACCTGTCCTCCCCTGAATAGTATCTCATATCCTCTGTCCTCCAAAGCTGAGACGGATATGAGGTTCTTCCTCATTCCTGGCACATAAAGAACATCTGACACCTTCAAGGGAGGTTTGGACTCCCTCTGAAATGTCAATGTTCCCACACCGACTGCTCTAACAACTCTGTCATCACCGAGTACTACCTCTACATCAGTGCCACTCTCTGAAAGCTCTGAGAAGTACTCACGGACTCCTGTCATGCGACGTGAAGCCCCACTGTCCACATACCAGATACCCGAAGATGCTCCGCTAATCGAGGGAAATGCCTGCTCCCTCTGAACCTGTGTGGCAGGTACTCCTGCACTAGAAGACTCACACGCAATGAACCCAAACTCTCGGTCAAAGCGATCTGCAAAGTCCTCAACCTCTGCTGAAGCTGCCATGCTCTAGTTCTTCCCCTTCTTCTTCTTCTTCTCCGGACACACAACTGCATAGTGTCCCATCTTCTGACAATTCCAACACTTCACTTTGGAATAGTCCTTCTGTGAGTTATCCTGTTTACCTTTACCTTTGCCTTTGCCCCCACCATTGCTTGTGGAAGCCTGCTTCTTCCCTTTGCCTTTCTTGCGTCCTGCCAACGGTGCTACATCCTCATCCTGCTCAACTGGCTTGGCTGCCCCAAGCTGACCTTTCCTGATCTCTGTCTGAATGCAATCATCCCAAAACCTCTCCCATGTGGGAAGGGTCTCACGTGCACAAACCCCATCAGCAAAGTTCATCCATGAACGGGGAGGCCATTCACTGCAATCCGCACCAACTCAGTGGGTGGAATGGCCTCTCCAATCGCTGCCAACTCATCTCTCACATTAGTAATCTTTGTGAGATATCCAGCTGCACTATCAGTGCCCATCTTAATGGTCTTCATCTTCTCCTTCAGGACCATTTTCCGGTTCTCATTGGTACTCTGGTAGAGATTGGACAATGTTGTCCACATCTCATGAACATTTCTCTTTCCTCTCACATGAGGAATGCAATGGTCTTTGATTCCGTCTAGAATCAACCTCTTACCCTTGTTGTTCTTTTTATTATATGCTGCCAACTGAGTAGCATCAGTAGGCACATTCATAGGGTTCTGTGTGGTATGCACCATAATGTCCCAGACTTCTGCCTCCTCAAAGATACTCTGCATTCTCTCCTTCCAAATGCTGTAGTTGGAATGCCCATCCAACCTATCCTCCACCCTCGGTCCCAATGACATCTTGCTGTCCTAAAACTGAAAAATAGCACTGCTGTGGTAAAGATAAAAACTGCTGTTTGTGAAAAATCAGCTTGCTGGAATTTTCTGAGTGAAAAATCAGCAGGCTGTAATTTTCCTCCTTGCTGTCCCAAACTGCCCTTCAGCACTCAACCTCTGATACCATGTAGAAAATTCTAGTTTCCCACCCCGGTTTTCAGTTTTCGCCTTATTACTCCAAAATCGTTAAATGCCCTTTCCCATAACCATACATTCAACAACTGGAAAAATAAATTTTGCTGAAAACACAAATTCTGGAAATTTTTCAGAATGCTGTAAATGCCGAAATAAAATAACAGCAGTAACAAACAGTCATTCAACACATCATAACTCAGTATTTTTGGTCAAGGTGACCCTGGAAAAACCCCCTACAACTCTTGGGGAAAACCAATTCGAAAGCTCCTTCTTATTTACGTTTGAAAAAAATGCTTTCTGATAAGAGAAATATTGACAAAAAATCGGCAAAATGAAAACATACAACTTATCTCTTTTTCCGTGCTTAACCACCGCCTCGGAAAATGTACAAATAGAAAAACAGGAACATCAATAAATTCTGTACGGATTTCTCGATTTGCGTGCCCAAAAATCTGCAATAAATGCAGCTATACGGCCACCTCGAAATCTGTGCCAAAACAGAAATAAATGCTGCTGTACGGACCTCAAAATTCGTGCCAAAAGACAGCAAAAACTTGTTGTACGGAATCTGCCTCGATTTATGTGCAAAGGTACAGCCACTTCTTTATGCGGCACCGCACCAGAGTCGTGCCAAATCAAACGACCCCTTCTTTGCCCTCGAAATACGTCTTGAAAGCTAGCTGTACGGCCTCTTGAAATGCGTGCCAAAAGGCATTGTATGGCCTTCCCAGAAAATCGTGCCAAAATGCGCAGGAATGTGTGCCAAACTTCTGGCACATGCAGAACTTGTGGCCTAGCGCCTTGGAATGTGTGCCCAGTTTCTTTGTCTCCTTCTCCTCCTTTAGAAATCTCCCTTGCTCTCTTGCTCTCCTTCTCCCAATCTGCTCATGAAAGAATGAATGACCTTTTCCTCATTTTCCTCCTTTAACCTAACCCTAAGTGACTTTTGGGGAATCCCTAAATCCAATGGCTGAGATAGATTGAGATCTAGGGCTGAGATTAAATGCTCATTTAAATCTCACTTTCTATTTTTTAATTCACCCCACTTTAATAAAGACCCACTTAGTCTTTTATTTCCAAAGTCACTTTTTTCCTTTCTAATTTTATATTGACTTTATTTAAAGTCACTTTAACTTTAGTAACTTTATCACTTAAAGTCACTTTAAAATTAGATTTGACTTTATAACTTTATAAAGTCACTTTAGTAACTTTATCACTTAAGTCACTTTTAAATTAGATTTAATTTTATAAAAAATTATAAAGTTACTTTAGGAGAAAAATTAAATTCTTTTGGACACTTTTCCCTAGGCCAAAGATCAAAGCCTTAGGGAACCACCTGTCCTCTGGTACCAAATTTCAACACATGGTTAGAACCGCAATTGAATTTGATCCCAGATCAAGTTGTTGAACACCATGCATCCTAGACATAAAGAGTACGATAGTACATGATGTGTCCATATGTAGTGCTATGGTTCCTATGCAATATCCCTTTTCAGGGATATCTCTCAAACACAAGCAAACTCCAACCAGAGATGGACTGGGAGGGCATTTACCAGATATGTCACCTTTAAAAAGAGGGTGAGATCTAGAAGCTACTTGGCCCTTTCCAGACTCTGTCTAAGAGTATGGGAAAAACACACCAAGTGGTATACTATCTGGAATGCTCAAAGAGAGAAATAACAGTAGTGCAAGCATACAATAGCATATGTAGAACATGTAGCAGATACTTAGAAATATAGAGAGAAAGCTAAGCCATTTTATTATACTGAGAATAGAAATGAGTACAATAGGTGATCAGAGTGATGGCACCTAGACTTGCACCAGGCAAGTGAGGAAAAGCTCTCAGAATGACAAAGAAATGGCTACTCTCTGATCTGCGTCCAAGTTGTCGAAGAACTGTTGTACTGCTGCTACTACTGGAACCAAAATGAGTATTTGGGGCTGCTCCCCTACTCGGAAAAAGTTGAAACTCTGGAATCCACCTCTACTCACCAAACCCAGAAAAGCCCAGAGAGCGTTTCTAAAATAGCCAACCCCCGAAAATCACCCCCTTGAGGATCTACACTATCCTCCAAGGCTCTGCGCTGACACTTAAGGGAATCCACCAAAACACTGCCTCAAACTCTGCCAAAATCCTCCAATAGGCAAGGGTGGGCCCCTTGCTCAATCTCAAAGCTCGAAACCTCCAAAAGAAACCCAATCCGGAGCTCCCAAGAAATGGACTGCGTCCTCCCTCTCAAGACTGCGCAGTCACTAGATGCCAAGCTCCACCACCAAGCCTCAACTCGATCCTCTTGCAAAAACACTGATGGGACTACCTCACCCGAGCAAGCACTCGAAGTCCCCCAGGGCTGAGGGTGAGATATCTGAACGGAGACACTCGGTGCACTAAACAATGCTGCATACTAGCTAAACAACCAGTGTGCTCAAGAAGTCGAAGTGACCAGCTCAATATCATAAACATCGAATGATCAAATGACGAGGCTCCTCCCTCTTTTATAAAATTGGCCTCTATCCAAACCCTAAGGCCCATCTCCTCAACGTAGCCTCCCTCTTTCCACGTGCTCCTCTCCATCTGCGCAGTCTCTCCTAATGCATTTTACTTAAAGAAGGCAAAGGTACCAAAGCAAAGAGAGGGAGCTAGAGATTGTTGAGATTTTGGGGTGTTCGGGTAGCATCGGATGTGCTCTAGCTCCCAAACTTTGTGGAGGGACTAGAGTACATAAGATCTCCAAGACCCAGAAAGCGATTTAAGAAATTCCATCCTGTTTAAGAGATATTTAATTAATTAATCTTTTAATTAAGGACCCTAAGTCTAACTTAGGAAAACAAAAGATTAAAGAATTCAAATTAAACATGTGATGAAAATGACTTAAGTCACATGGATCAAGCATCTTCTCTAATCTTACCTTCGATTCAAGATTAGATCACCTGCTGCTGATGTTTCAACGAAAGTATAAGAAGAGGGCTTGGGGTCGCTTGGAGGACACACATTGCTAGAGGAGCACCGAAACCAAGTTAATTCCCAGGGCGCGGGTTTGCTAAGAATTTCAAAAATGTTTCAGTTGCAACAAGGGGTAGTATTGGCGAGAGGGATGGTTTGATCCCAGGCCAAGAGTGCAATGAGGCGAGAAGCAGAGACCGAGGCAAAGGCAGAGGCAACAACACGTTGTTCTCGCCAAGAACCCAACAAAGGCAGGGTCAGAGGCTACGCATGCTTGACGAGCCCAGAGAGGGCAAAGACAGTGCGCGAGAGACCGAAGAAGCCCGACGCAGCCCAACTGCAAATAAGCAGGGGTAGCAGACACCAAGAAGCTCGCCACGCAGGTCAGTGCCACCAACTAGGGCAACACAGGGCAAAGGTGAACCCTACCGGGGGTGATGCAGCCTTTCCTAAGCGTAGGAATCGATGGAGGCCATCAAGGGGCCGACGCAGAGGCTTCGTGAGTATGGGGTTTCTAAAGACTGAAAAAGGCTAAGTTCTGTAAATCTCGTACGAGGGTGTGAATTAGTCAGTTTTTCTGTCTCTAAAACAGAGGTATAGCTGCAATTATTTCATTTCTCTGTCGAGTTAACCAGTTTGGTGCCCAGATCTGTTGAAGTTAGATTCTGCTTAATAATTAAAACCCTCCAGTAGCCAGAAGACCGTTTTTCCCGCATTGGCTTTTTTCTAGGACAGTTGTCTAGAAAATCCTTGTGTGTCACTTTGTCATTGTGCATGTTATTCAGTTTAGATCTGTATGTGTAGGATGTTAATGTGTTTACTTCAATGTAAATATTGAAGATTTTCAGATTAATAACTTAATGTAAGTAGGAGAAGTAAATCAGAAATTTATCAATAGGGCTTCTATCCAAGATATTCAGAAATTTTCACATGGTATCAAAGCGATTGCAGATCTACCCTGGATCTCCAACAAGAAGGCTGAAGAATCTGTGTTGCAGAAAGCAGCAGCAGCAGCAAATAAAACGGACCAAAGAAGCCAACACAACAACAGAAGGAAGCAGAGCCAAGCAGAGGAAAGGGTGACGTAGTCTTCACGCAGATCCACGCAGGTCCACGCACTTACTGCGCAGAGGTAGCGCAGACGTTGCGCTGAGACTATGTGCTCACACAGAAGCTAGCCAGTGTGACGCAATCCAGAAGCTGATTACTGT
This sequence comes from Pinus albicaulis, assembly GCA_034641835.2. Lineage (NCBI taxonomy): Eukaryota > Viridiplantae > Streptophyta > Pinopsida > Pinales > Pinaceae > Pinus > Pinus albicaulis. The sequence goes on from CM076572.1 coordinate 407,987,501, forward strand.
TCAGAGTGCCGGAATTTGAGCTACAGACCTTCAACAGTTGCTGGAGGGGTGAAAATTTTTTCAATGTAGAATTTAGCCTAGGCTAAGTTGACGAAGAGCGGGAGGAGAACAGCTTCTCAGAATATTTCCTGCCAAAGAGATTTGTAGATCGATCTGAGGATCGAAGAGAGCTGATTTGTTTTGTTTAGCAGATTTCCAAGAGAGGGAGTCAGTGGTCAAAGGGAGCAGAGGGTGCCTATCTCGCCAAGGACCCTAGATCCGAGTCTCTAGCATAGAGAGGAGGTTTCGTTCTAACAAACTTCTGAGCATATGGCGCCACATGGACTACGTGATCAAGATAGGTTGGACGGCCTGTCCAACTTTGCACCGAAGGCCGAATCCTAGTATATGGAGGAAAGACAGCTCTGGAGGGAGCACAAAGAAGTCGCCACGCCGACCGATGCGAAACTCCTGGAGAAGCACGAAGAAGCAGCGGCACATGCCAAGCGCTTCATTATGGACGGGGTCAAAGATCATGTGGTTCCACACATAGCCGAGAAGGCAACGGCTCATGACATGTAGGTAGCTCTAACCACACTATATGAAGGAAGATTCGTCCAGAGGAAGATCGACCATTTTCTATCCAGACTACAATCAATCGGGATCAGCTGACTGGCATGCGGATCAAGGTAGATGACAATGTCATGGTGAGGACTACTCTCAATGCAGTCACAAAGGACTGGGAAACTTTTCTCAAAAGACTCTTGGGTAGAGCGGACCTTCCCAACTAGGACAACATGTGGGCTATCCTCCGACAAGAGGAAATCCGTCGGATGACCAAAAGACAATACAACACTGGTTCGAGCAAAGTGAAGAAGGAAGAAGAGGAAGATGCAACCTTGGCATCAAAGAGGCAGCAAGGGAGAAAGAAGCGTGATCTGTCGAAGATCAAGGGTTTCTAGTGCAGCAAACCAGGACATTTCGCCAGCAATTGTCCTCAGAAGAAAGGACAAGGAAGCTTCTAGCTCCAAGGTTGTGGCGGATGATGGCTTCAGAGATGACGTAGCCATGAGCACTCATGAACCATTAAAGTGGGGCGATCTTGTTCTGTAGAGCAGCTACAGAGTAGGGGGCAAGATCCTTTAGTAGTCTAAATCTTGGATCACATACGAGCTACAGGAGCCTTAAGACGGTAGTGGGGGCAAGTGGAGTTGTGGGTACAAAGAATAACAGATGGATCAGATGTAATATTCCCAATTAGCAATAGCTAACTGGAAATATTAATTTTAATCAATTTTGCCTTATTATAGTCGGAGCATGAATAAAGTGAGTAAAATATTAATTAACTCACTTAGGATAAAACACTTTCCTAAAGTCCACAACGAAATTAAAGGAGTGGGGCCTAGTGGCCAAGTGGACAGCGCAGGAGAGGGACACAGACCACGTGGGCAGCGTGGGGCCTACCTCACGCAGATGAAAGGGACAGCGTGGGCCAAGGAGCACGTGGAGGAGGTGGGGCCTAGAGAGAGAGAGAGAGAGGCCCAGCGTTATAAAAGGGAGGAGAGCCCCCTCATTTCCTCATTCATGTTTATGCATATTGAGCTAGTCATTTCGACTTGGAGCACGCTGGCTGTTTAGCTTGTTTGCAGCACTGTTCAGTGCATCGAGTGTCTCCGTTCGGAGATCCCACCCTCAGCCCCGGGGAACTTCGAGTGCTTGCTCGAGTGAGATAGTTTCTTCAGCATTTTGCAGGAGGCTCGATGTTTGCATTCGTGGGAGGAGCAGAGCCATTAGAGACTGCGCAGTCTTGAGAGGAAGGACGCAGTCCATCTTGAGGGAGCTCCGGAGTGGCACTATTTTGGAGGATTTTGGCCAGAGGATTGAGCAAGGGACCAGCCCTTGCCTATTGGAGGCATTTGGCAAAGCGGGAGACCATATCTTGGAGGATTTCATTCAGCACCAGTGTGGCCCTTGGGAGGATAGTGTAGATCCTCAAGGGAGGCATTTTCGGGGGTCGACCATTTCAGAAACGCTCTCTGGGCTTTTCTGGGTATTGTGAGTAGAGGCCGATTCCAGAGTTTCAGCTTTTTTTGAGTAGGGGGAGTAGCCCCAAATACTCATCTTGTTCCCGCAGTAGCAACAACACGACAGATTTCCAACAGCTTGGACGTAGAGCAGAGAGCAGCCATTCCATTGATATTCTGAGAGTATTCCTACACTTGCCTGGTGCAAGTTGAGGTGCCATCACTCTGATCACCTCTTGTACTCATTTCTATTTCTCAATATAATAAAATGGCTTAGTATTCTCTCTATTTCATGTGTATCTGCTTCATGTTCATTCTTTAGCATTTTGTATCTTGTTGTATGCTTTGTATTGATGTCTATTTCCCTTTCGGGATATTACAGTGGTATCAGAGCTCATAGACCTAGCTTAGCCTGTGGGGCGAGTTGTCTATGACACCAGGAGAGAAATCGTATATTTGCTACAGAGGTAGAAAGTACCGTGACAGAGAGCGTAGGTTGCAAATCACCTACGGAGAGGGTGACTGCGTTCCAGTAGTGGACACAGAACAGGAGGAACCGATGGCAGATGATAGTGATGCAAAACAGTTTGGGGAAATGCTCCTTAAGTCAGTACAGGATCTGTCAAGGCAGATTGAGATGATGGGTCAGAGATTCACTGCTGTGGAGGCTAGACAGCGTGAAACCCCAAGGGGTTTTCACGTTGCTGAGGGGTCAGGAACATCCCACCATTTGCAGGAGCGTGATGCCACTCGGCACATGGCATCACATGCACCCACACATTCCACCATGCCCACTTTTCTGGCTGCAGACACGGGGGCAGGAGCACAGCAGGAGCCGGAGCTCGGCCACATGGGTGATTACTTCGCTGAGTATCAGGCATACGGGCAAGAGTTCAGGGATGCTCTTTCATTTCGAGATTTTGTTCAGCTCCTGCGGAACAGCAGACCCCGTGACCATCACAAGGGACACCGGCATTATCATGACAGAGACATTCAGCGTAGACTGAGCCGGTTCCACTTGCCTATGTTTGATGGTTCATCAAACAGTTGGGCAAAGGCTTGGGTGGAGAAGCTGGACATATACTTCCAGCTCAACCAGATGGCAGAGACAGAGGCCATCAAGGTGGCAGCGTTGCATTTGGATGGAGAGGCCCAGGATTGGTGGTTCCATGGGATGATTACACCAGGCATTCGACAGTGACCACATATGCCGAGTTCACCCGGAGGTTGATAGAGAGATTTGATCGGAGGGATCTGGAGGAGCACTTTGTTGAGCTGGCGAGGCTCAAACAGACCGGGAGTCTGAATACTTATATCTCAGATTTCCTGAGACTTTCAGTGATGGTGCCAGATCTATCTGCGGCACGGATGATTTACATGTTCATTGAGGAGTTAGCAGAGCCACTTCAAGGATTGCTCAGATCCACTAGACCAACCACACTCCATGACGCAATTGGCAGGACCCAGGATTTGCAGGATGCCTTACCCAGGACCAGGACGCCTTACCCCCAGAGACAGGCTTTCCAACCTAAGGGGAAGGATGTGAGGATTCCGCCTCCAAAGGGGAATCTGAGTAGGGGACAGTTGGATGATGATGCCAGGAGGGAGTTGAAGAAGAAGAGGTTGCGTTTCACATGTCAGGAGTTGTGGGCACCAGGACACAGATGTGCTGCTGACAAAGCACACTTTATTGAGGTCTTCTACGAGAGCAGCGGAGAAGAGGATGAGTATGATGACATGGAGGTAGGGGGCAGCCATGCAGTGCAAGACCATTTGCCACCTCCACCACCAGGAGCAGGAGGTGTAGCCTTTGCACCTACAGGGGAGACCCTTGCAACATTGCAGGGAGTACCCAAGTATTTGACGCTGCGTGTCCAAGGGACAGTACGGGGGCAGCGAGTATTAGTATTGGTGGACAGTGGGGCAACCCACAACTTCATCAATGCACAGATGGTAGAGCGGAGGGGTATACAGACAGTGAGCTTCGATGGGTTTTCAGTGTTGGTCCCAGGAGATCAGACGATGCAGTGTGCCAAATATGTTCCAGAGCTGGCAGTGACGATGGGCACCTACACAGTGACTGACCACTTTTTCGTGGTTAACATACCGGATACCAATGTGGTATTGGGTGTATAGTGGCTGATCACTCTAGGGAAGGTCACCACAGATTGGGAGGCCTTGGAGATGGAGTGGGATGATAAGAAGACCGGGAAGCATGAAAAGATATGGGGAATGCACACCTACCCACCCCAGACTGTTTCAGCTCACCGAATGGAGGCAGACTTCCGAAAGGGAGACATAGAGTGGGCAGTAGAGCTGCGTGCATCAGAGGCAGGGACTACCGGGCAGACAATTCATCCAGAGATACAGACCATCCTTGACAGCTATGCCACGGTGTTTGGGGAGATACCACCAGATCAGCCACCGAATCGGGGATTTGAGCATACTATTGAGCTAGAGTAGGGCATTCAGGCTGTCATTACCACACCCTATAGGCACCCCAGGCCTATCAGGACGAGATTGAGCTGGCTATCCATGAGCTGTTAGCCCTTGGACACATTCAGCCTAGCACCAGTCCGTTCGCTTCTTCGGTAGTGTTGGTGAAGAAGGACGGCACATTGCGGATGTGCATTGATTACAGGGCCCTAAACAAGAAAACCATGAAGAACAGGTACCCTATACCACAGATTGACGAGCTGATGGATGAGTTGAGAGGGGCACAGTTCTTCTCAAAGATTGATTTGAGATCCGGGTACCACCAGATTCGCATGAGGGAACAGGACATTCCCAAGACTGCTTTCAGGTGCCATTATGGCCATTTTGAGTTTTTGGTGATGCCCTTTGGGCTAACCAATGCACCAGCCACCTTCCAGTCGTGCATGAACCACATCTTCCACAATCATCTGAGGAAGTTTGTTTTGGTCTTCTTTGATGATATATTGATATATAGCAGGACATGGGAGGAGCATCTCCTGCACATAGAGGTAGTGTTGCGTATATTGGAGGAGCAGCAGTTTTATGCTAAGCTCTCCAAGTGCGAGTTTGGGCTGACAGAGATGCTATACTTGGGACACATTATAGGTGTGGATGGAGTGAGGGTCCACGAGGAGAAGATCAGGGCCATCAGGGATTGGCCAAAGCCGAGAAACGTGGCGGAACTTCAGGGGTTTGTGGGTATCTACACCTACTATAGAAAGTTCGTCGAGAGTTTCTCTCATTTTGCTGCACCCCTTACAGATTGGACAAAGAAGGGGGCATTCAGTTGGACAGATACAACGCAGCAGGCCTTTGACAAGCTCAAAGAGGTGATGAGCAGCTGTCCAGTGCTTGGCATTACCAGATTTCACGCAGCCATTCATTCTGGAGTGTGATGCATTAGGAGAGGGGATCGGCGCAGTATTGATGCAGGGAGGCCACCCTATAGCTTTTAAGAGCCAGAAGCTCCTTCCACATGAGCGGTTGTATGCCATATACGACAAAGAGATGCTGGCCATCATGCATGCATTGGCCAAATTCTGGCAGTACCTGGTAGGTAACAGGTTCAGGGTGAGGACTGACCACAACAGCCTCAGGTTCTTCTTAGAGCAGAAGCAGCTACAGGAGAGGCAGCAGAAGTGGGTCAGCAAGATCCAGGCCTACGACTTTGACATTGAGTATGTCAAAGGGAAGAACAATGTGGTGGCTGATGCACTTTCACGTAGACCAGCCGCATTGTCTCTGATGAGTTTGGACGCAGATTGGAGGGCTCGACTTTTGGTGGAGTACTCCAAGGACAAGTTTGCTTGTGAGGTTCTGGATGGACAGGTGACAGATGATAGATACAGGGTGATGGATGAGATCATCTACTACAGGGATAGGATCTTCTTGATTGAGGGCTCTCAGCTCAAGAAGAAGATATTGCGGGCTTCTCATGATTCACCATTGTCTGGCCACCAGGGGTTTACCAAAACCTACAGGGCCATCAAGAAGAGGTTCTCATGGAAGGGCCTCAAGGAGGACGTACTCCAGCATGTCAGGGAGTGCGAGGTTTGCCAGCGCAACAAGGGGGAGATGAGCCATCCAGCAGGTTTGTTGCAGCCTCTTCCCATTCCAGAGGTGAAATGGGAGAGTATTTTGATGGACTTCATCACAGGGTTGCCCATGGTGCAGGGCAAGAACTATATATTCCAGTGTTACACGGGGTCTCGCCCCCCCACCTAGGGCTCTAGATTCCTCGCCCCCTCGTGCTCCGGGGTCTTGGGGACTTCTAGGAGACGTTTCCCTCACGCCCCCTCACGCCCTCGCACACCCCCTTTCACGCCCCCTCACACCCCCCTTCACGCCCCCTCACGTCCCCTCACCGCCCCTTTTAGTTTATGGTTCCGTGTTAAAAGTTGATGTGCCACTTAGCATATTTGAGAATCCAAGTGATTCTGATTCAGATGGTGACATGGTTGATCCTGATATATTCGTGCAGAAGTTGGATGCAGAGACTAGTGGGGCATTAACTTGAGCATTTATGCTCATTTATCATTATGATGATATCATTTGATATCTTGTAATATCCCCAAGGGGAAATAACCAGTAATACACAGAAATATGCCAGACAGATATAGAAAATACAATGCTGGAACCAGATCAAGGAGCAAGTACACATAGAATGCCAGAAAACTGAGCCATCTTATTAATCTGAAAGTACATAGAGAGGAGTACAAGAAAATCAGAGTGAGTGCACCTATCCTTGCCCTAGGCAAGTGGAGACCCTCTCAGATAAACAATGGCTGCAAATAAGGACAGCGTCCTAATTTCGGGCCCCGAACGGCTACGAAGGCGGGCGAATGCCTTTGGAACTGCGAGGCCCCAGGGAGCTAAAGAACGGTTGATATCAATCCTCCAAACCCTCACCAATGAAAACGCTGTCCCTCCTAGTGACAGCGCAGAAACAGATGGAGTGCTAGTCACAGGAACCTCCAGATGAGTGGATCAGCTCCTGAATGCTGGAAAACGTTGTCAAGCCCCTCTCACACAATCCTGCTCACCAGATCAGCGTCCTCCCTGATGGATCTGTGTCCTGTATGCTCAGATCTACTGGATCTGAAGCCTCCAAAGGGTCGAGACTGCGTCCTTCTAGATCGGATCTGCCAATATCCCCTTCGGATCTGTCTTCCAGATCGACAATGTCTCTTCGGATCTGCCGGCCTGTGAGGTTGGATGCGATGTTGTCTCTTGAGATCTGGTGGATGCCGCAATATCTCCTCGGATCTGCAATCTCCCAAGGTTTCGGATCTAATGTTATACCTCCAGATTACGCACCCTACAGACTAGATACGCAAATACCCTTTCGGATGCGTAATCTCCAAGTCTGATCTGTCAGTGCCCTCGGTCTGCGTTCTTACGGTCTCCTAAACGGCGTCCCTCCTTCTCGGCTTCCCGGTCTGCGTACTTTCTCCTCTGGAGCAGGCGTCCTCCTTCCGGTCCCCGAGCTGGCGTCCTTCTGGAACGAGCGTCCTCACTCCCCGGAGACTGACCACGTCCTCTTTTCCCTGCGAACAGCGTCCCTCTTCGGTCTGTAAGCCACAAGAAAAGCTTCTTCCTCCCAGAAGCACTGCACCCAGCTGCTGCTGCACGCCCGCACGAGGCGAAAGGTGTTGCTGAGAGAATAACCTTACTAGGGCGGGCACTCGAAGTCCCCAGAAGCTAAGGGTGAAACCAGAAATAACCTTACCAGGGCAGGCACTCGAAGTCCCCCGAGGCTAAGGGTGAGATCTCCGACCGGAGACACTCGGTTGCACTAAACAGTGCTGCAGACCGACTAAACAACCGGCGTGATGAAGCAGACAGAAGTCTAGCTCTCAATATCAATATAAAATCATGCATGCTCAAATGAGGTGAGAACCCCTCCTTTTATAATGCCAAACTCCCTCCAAAACTTAACTGCGTCCTTACTCTCCTTTGACCTGCGCAGTTCACCTTGGGTTAGCCTGATGCCTCCCCATCATACTCATGTGGACCCCCAAGGCCCCCTCTCTAAGTTATAACGTCAAGCAACTAGGAAAAGAACACTTTATTTATAAAGTGAGATGACTAAAGTGAGGTGACCCCTCTTATTTCTCACTTTATTTATTATTTCTAGCTAAAGCGGCAAAATAAAGCAAAAACGAAATATTCCAATTAGCAAAGCTAATTGGGAATATTACAGTCTCCCCCGGCAGAACGTTGCTTGTACTCAAGCAACTGAAGGGATGGATGCTGTAAGATCCTCTCATCCTCCCAAGTGGCATCCTCATCCGGCAAATTCTTCCATCTCACCAAGAACTCTCTGATCTTCCTGCTACGCAGCTGTCTCTCCCTGGTGTCAATAATGGCCTCCGGCTGTAACACCAAGTGCCCCTCATCCTCTGTAGGCGGTAGCTCCCCGGTGACTGTCACATGCTGACCCAGTGCCTTCTTCAGGCATGATACATGGAAGATGTTATGAATCCGGCTGCCTTGGGGCAGTTCCAACTCATATGCAACCTGCCCGATCCTACGTATGACCCTGTATGGTCCATAAAAGCGAGGCTTTAGCTTCTCTGCCCCCTTCTGTTTGAGCGAAGACTGTCGGTATGGTTGTAATCGTAGGTAGACTAGGTCCCCTACCTCAAAGTGTCTCTCCACCCGACCCTTATCAGCATACAATTTCTGCTGATTCTGTGCTGTGGCTATGTTGTCCTTGAGAGCCCGGAGGATGTCTTGGCTCTCTTGGATCCATAATTTGCCTCGCGGAGCCCTGCTAACACCAAACATCATGTCCACAAAAGATAGGGAATGATATCCATACAACGCATAGAAAGGTGTCATACCGATGGACATATGGTGGGTTGTGTTGTAGCAGTACTCGCCCAGATGTAGCCATTTCAGCCATGCTCTCTGCTGCCCACTGACGTAGTTACGCAAGTAGCCCTCTAGCCACTTGTTAACTATCTCTGTCTGCCCGTCCGTCTGTGGATGATAACTAGTGCTCGGTGTCAACTCGGTCCCCACTAGTCGGAAGAGCTCCTGCCAAAATCCACCCATAAAACGGCTGTCCCTGTCGCTAACAATGGTCTTGGGTAGACCATGCAATCTGAAAACCTCCCGGAAAAACAACTCTGCCACTTGTGCCGCTGTATGATGCGCCGAAATGGCGAAAAAATGAGCATACTTCGTTAGCCGGTCAACTACTACGAAGATGCAATCCTTGCCCTGTACTGTGGGCAACCCCGTGATGAAGTCCATCAAAATACTTTCCCACTTCCCCTCCGGAATGGGAAGCGGCTGCAACAACCCCGCAGGATGGCTCATCTCTCCCTTGTTCCGCTGGCAAACCTCGCACTCCCTGACATGCTGGAGTACGTCCTCCTTGAGGCCCTTCCATGCAAATCTCTCTCGGATGGCCCTGTACATCTTGGTGAACCCCTGATGGCCCGCCAATGGTGAATCATGTGAAGCCTGGAGTATCTTCTCCTTGAGCTGAGACCCCTCAGTCAAGAAGATCCTGTCTCTGTAATAGATGACCTCATCGGCCACCCTGTATCTGCTATCTGCTACCTGTCCATCCAGCACCTCGCATGCAAATCTATCTTTGGAGTACTCAACCAGTAGTCGAGCCTTCCAGTCAGCGTCCAAGCTCATGAGTGATAACGTGGCTGGTCTACGGGAAAGGGCATCGGCTACCACGTTATTTTTCCCTTTGACATACTCTATGTCAAAATCGTAAGCCTGGATCTTGCTGATCCACTTCTGTTGCCTCTCCTGCAACTGCTTCTGCTCCAGAAAGTACTTCAGGCTGTTATGGTCTGTCCTCACCCTGAATCTGCCACCTACCAGGTACTGCCGGAATTTGGCCAATGCGTGCATGATGGCCAGCATCTCTTTGTCATAGATGGGATAAAGCCTCTCGTGTGGAAGGAGCTTCCGGCTCTCGAACGCAATCGGATGACCCTCCTGCATCAAAACTGCTCCAATCCCCTCTCCTGATGCATCGCACTCTAGGACAAAGGGCTGCGTAAAATCTGGTAATGCTAACACGGGACAACTGCTCATCACCTCCTTGAGCTTATCAAAAGCTCACTGTGCTGTATCCGACCAACTGAATGCCCCCTTCCTTGTAAGCTCCGTGAGGGGTGCAGCAAGCTGTGAGAAGCCCTTGACAAACTTCCGGTAGTAGGTGCAGATACCAATAAACCCTCGAAGCTCTGTTACGTTCCGTGGCTCTGGCCAGTCCCTGATAGCCCTGATCTTCTCCTCGTGGGCTCTCACTCCGTCTACTCCTATGATGTGTCCCAGATACAGCATCTCCGTCAATCCGAACTCACACTTGGAGAGCTTGGCAAAGAACTGCTGCTCCTCCAAAATGTGCAAGACCGTCTCAATGTGCTGGAGATGCTCCTCCCAAGTCCTGCTGTATATAAGGATATCATCAAAGAAAACCAGCACAAACTTCCTCAGATGATCCCTGAAAATGTGGTTCATACAAGACTGGAAAGTAGCAGGTGCATTGGTCAACCCAAATGGCATGACCAGAAACTCAAAGTGCCCATAATAACACCTGAAAGCAGTCTTGGGAATGTCCTGTTCCCTCATGCGTATCTGATGGTACCCGGATCTCAAATCAATCTTTGAGAAGAACCGTGCTCCTCTCAACTCATCCATCAGCTCGTCGATCCTGGGAATGGGGTACCTGTTCTTCAGGGTCTTCTTGTTCAGAGCCCTGTAATCAATGCACATGCGTAATGTGCCGCCCTTCTTCTTCACCAGCACTACTGAAGAAGCAAAAGGACTGGTGCTGGGTCGAATGTGCCCAAGGGCCAGCAACTCCTGAATGGCTCGTTCTATCTCATCCCTATAGGCCTTGGGATGCCTATATGGTGTAGTGATCACCGCCTGTATCCCCTGCTCCCGCTCGATCGTGTGCTCAAACCCTCGATCCGGTGGCTGTCCTGGCGGAATGTCTCCAAAAACTACTGCATATCTGTCGAGAATAGTCTGTAGATCAGGGTGCACCGTCCGTCCTGTATCTACTGCCTCCGAAGCCCGCAACTCTACTGCCCACTCTATATCTCCCTTGCGGAATGTCGCCTCCATGCTATGTGCCGATACTGTCTGGGGTGGATATGTGTTCTGCCCTCGTATCTTCTCATGCTTCCCCGTCTTGGGATCATCCCACTCCATCTCTAAGGCCTTCCAATCCGTTGTGACCTTCCCCAGAGTAATAAGCCACTGAACCCCCAATATCACATTGGTGTCCGGGATGTCCACTACAAAGAAGTGATCGGTCAATGTATAGGTGCCCATCGTCACTGATAATTCGGGTACATATCGAGCACATGCCATGGTCTGATCTCCTGGTACCAAAACAGAAAACCCATCAAAGCCCTCCGTCGGTATGCCTCTCCGCTCAACCATCTGGGCATCAATGAAGTTGTGGGTGGCCCCACTATCAACTAAGACCGAAACCCGCTGTCCGCGCACTGTCCCCCGTACGCGCAATGTCAGATACTTGGGGACTCCTCGCAATGCTGCTAGAGCTCCCCCAGTAGGTGCGAATGATGCCCCACCTGCATCGGGTGGTGGAGGTGGTAAGGTACTCTGCGCTGCATAACATCCTCCTGCCTCCTCATCATCCTCCTCATCCTCTTCCCCTCTGCTCTCGGAGAAGACCTCTATGAAATGTGCCTTCCCTGCCGTACATTTGTGTCCCGGTGCCCACGGCTCCTGGCAAGTGAAGCATAATCGCTTCCGCCTCAGCTCTCTCCTGGCCTCATCATCAAACTGTCCTCGTCCAGGATTCGCCTTGGGAGGCAGAACCCTCGTGTCCTTACCCTTCGGCTGGAAAGCCTGTCTCTGTGGATAAGGCGGTCGGGTCCTGGGCAAAACATCCTGTAAATCTCGAGCCCTGTTGATAGCATCCTGTAATGTAGCCGGCCTGTTTGACCGAACTAGGCCACGCAGTGGCTCTGACAGCCCCTCCACAAACATATAGACCATCCGAGCTGTCGATAAGTCAGGTACCATTACTGAAATCCGCAAGAAATCCGAGATGTATGCTTCTGCACTCCCAGTCTGTTTGAGCTTGGTTAGCTCGGCAAAATGCTGCTCCGGATCCCTCCTGTCAAAACGCTCTACCACTCTCCTGGTAAACTCGGCATATGTCGTCACTGTGGAATGCCCTAGTGTCGCCAATCCATGAAACCACCAATCCTGAGCCTCACCCTCTAAATGTAATGTAGCCATCTTAATGGCCTCTGTCTCTGGCATCTGATTAAGCTGGAAATAGATGTCCAACTTCTCCACCCAGGACTTTGCCGTAGTCTTCGATGAACCATCAAACATAGGCAAATGGAATCTACTCGCCGCACGGTGGTCATCACGGTGGTATCCTCGCCCCTTATGCTGGTGCTGCTCCTGCTCAGGGGGTTTGAGGCCATATCTATACTGGAGATAGCGCTCAAAAGGGAGAGTATCCATGAATCCCTGGCCGTAGCCCTGCCATTCTGTATAAGCGGCTGTCCATTGAGCTGGACTCACCTCTCTCGGGGCTGTCGACCCGTCGTCCTCTACTAGGAAAGTAGGCATGGTGTGTCGTGTGGGTGCTGGATTGACCCTCTGTGCACCTCCCCGCACTCCTGTCTCTGTGTCTTCTGGTGGGAATGTGGGCATAGTGGATCGCTGAGCTGTCACAATGGGGATAGCATCTGGTATGGGGCGAGACATGCCCGACCCTTCTCCGACCTGAAGAATTCTAGGGAGCTCTCTCTGACTGATCTCTATGGCCCGGAGCCTTTGTGATTGCTCCTGCACCATCTGTGATGTCTCCTGCATCCTCTGTGACGCCTCCTGTATGTGACGGAGGACCGCCTCTTTAAACCTCACATCATCCCCTGCCATTGGATTACGCTGTTCTGTCTCTGGATCTGTTTCAGGTGATTCCTGATCAGAGTCACTTCCCCCGAAGGGAAACTTCCCCCTATTCTCAGCTCCTCTGTGCTCTCTCTGGTAAATGTAGGGGTTATCCCCGGGCGTCATAGATTGCTAGCACCACAGGCTGAGCCAGATCTAATCTCTGATACCACTGTAATATCCCCAAGGGGAAATAACCAGTAATACACAGAAATATGCCAGACAGATATAGAAAATACAATGCTGGAACCAGATCAAGGAGCAAGTACACATAGAATGCCAGAAAACTGAGCCATCTTATTAATCTGAAAGTACATAGAGAGGAGTACAAGAAAATCAGAGTGAGTGCACCTATCCTTGCCCTAGGCAAGTGGAGACCCTCTCAGATAAACAATGGCTGCAAATAGAATGACGTCTAAGTGAGTGAGGAACTCTGAAGGCTTAGTAGATACCTTTGGAACCTACATTGAAGACTAAGAGCAATTTGATATCAATCCTCAAACCCTCACCAATGGCGTCTCTGTAGTGAGTGACTGAGATGGAGTGCTAGTCACAAGAACCTCCAGATGAGTGGATCAGCTCCTGAATGCTGGAAAACGCTGTCAAGCCCCTCTCACACAATCCTGCTCACCAGATCAGCGTCCCCCCTGATGGATCTGCGTCCTGTATGCTCAGATCTACTGGATCTGAAGCCTCCAATCCAGATCTGCGTCCTATCCCTCCAGATCTGCGTCCTCCTAGATCAGATCGGCTGTTATCCCTTCAGATCTATGCTGGATCTGACAATATCTCTTCAGATCTGCAACCTCCAAGGCTGGATCTGATGTTATCTCTTCAGATCTAGGCTGGATCTGCCAATATCTCCTCAGATCTGCAATCTCCCAAGCTGGATCTAATGTTATATCTCCAGATCTGCACCCTACAGAACTAGATCTGCAAATACCCTTTCAGATCTGTAACCTCCAAGTCTTGATCTATCAATGTGCCCTCAGATCTGCGTTCTTTGGTCTCCTAGAACAACGTCCCTCCTTCTCAGCCTGATCTGCGTACTTTCTCCTCCTGGAACAGCGTCCCTCCTTCTCAGATCTGAACTGTGTCCTTCCTGGAACAGCGTCCTCACTCCCAGGCTGAACTGCGTCCTCTTTTCCTCTGGAACAACGTCCCTCCTCTTCAGATCTGCGCAGCCACAAGAAAGGCTTCTTCCTCCCAAACCTGCACCAGAAACTGCTGCTACTTGCCACTGAAACTGAGAGGTGTTACTCAGAGAATAACCTTACTAGGGCAGGCACTCGAAGTCCCCCGAAGGTAAGGGTGAAACCAGAAATAACCTTACCAGGGCAGGCACTCGAAGTCCCCCGAGGCTAAGGGTGAGATCTCCGACCGGAGACACTCGGTTGCACTAAACAGTGCTGCAGACCGACTAAACAACCGGCGTGCTGAAGCAGACAGAAGTCGAGCTCTCAATATCAATATTAAAATCATGCCTGTCCAAATGAGGTGAGAACCCCTCCTTTTATAATGCCAAACTCCCTCCAAAACTTAACTGCGTCCTTACTCTCCTTTGACCTGCGCAGTTAACCTTGGGTCAGCCTGATGCCTCCCCATCATACTCATGTGGACCCCCAAGGCCCCCTCTCTAAGTTATAACGTCAAACAACTAGGAAAAGAACACTTTATTTATAAAGTGAGGTGACTAAAGTGAGGTGACCCCTCTTATTTCTCACTTTATTTATTATTTCTAGCTAAAGCGGCAAAATAAAGCAAAAATGAAATATTCCAATTAGCAAGGCTAATTGGGAATATTACATATTCATATGTTATGTTTTATGTTTTATGTTTCAGACATAACTTATTTGCGTTTAAGTTTTATGTTTCAGACTTGAGTTGTAAACTTCAGTTTAAACTCTATTTTGAATCTTGATATAATATGTCATATGATATCTTAAACTTTATTTTCGTTGTACATTGTTAGTAGTTACATTAATGATTATATAGTTACAAACTTACATGCATGATTGTATGATGTATGTTTTAACTTTTAACTTTTAAATTTGTTTCAATTATATGATTCATCATTCATCAATTTGTAATTTTATCGTTTATGATTTATCTTTCATGATGCAAGTGTATGATGACTATATATACATTCCTTGCAAAAATATAGTTACATTATAAATATTAAATTTTATAATTTTTATGACCCCGACGTCCCCCCACGTTTCCTGAAAATTGGTAGGGAGCTTTTGCATAGGCCGCTCCTGCGCTCCCTCGCCCCCTCGCTCCCACCTCCAGGGGACTTGGTGGAACATTGATATATTCGTCATCGTTGATCGACTGACGAAATATGCACATTTTTTTGCCATATCCGCACATTATACAGTACCGCAGGTGGCAGAGTTGTTTTTCAGGGATATCTTCAGGTTACATGGTCTTCCCAAGCCCATTGTCAGTGACAAGGACAGCCGCTTTATGGGAGGATTTTGGCAGGAGCTTTTCCGGCTGGTAGGGACAGAGTTGACACCGAGCACCAGCTACCACCCACAGACAAATGGGCAGACAGAGATAGTTAACAAGTGGCTAGAGGGCTACTTGCGTAACTATATCAGTGGGCAGCAGAGAGCATGGCTGAAGTGGCTGCACATAGGAGAGTACTACTACAATAACACACATCACATGTCTATCGGTATGTCTTCGTTCTATGCATTATATGGTTAGCATGCATTATATTTTGTTGATGTGATGTTTGGTGCCAGCAAGGCTTCGAGAGCCAAGGATTGGATCCAAGAGAGTCAAGACATTCTCCGAGCTCTCAAGGATAACATGGCTACAGCACAGATCCAACAGAAGTTGTATGCCAACAGTGGTCAGGTGGAGAGACAGTTTAAGGTAGGGGACTTGGTCTACCTACGTTTGCAGCCATATCGACAATCGACTCTGAAGCAGAAGGGAGCTGAGAAGCTCAAGCCCCGCTTTTATGGGCCTTATAGGGTGATACGCAGGGTTGGACAAGTTACCTATGAGTTGGAGCTGCCCCAAGGCAACAATATTCATAACATCTTTCACGTATCGTGCCTGAAGAAGGCATTGGGACAACAGGTGACAGTGACAGAGGAGCTTCCGCCTACGGATGATGAGGGGCATTTGGTGCTACAGCCGGAGGCCATTATTGATATTAGGGAGAGGCAGTTGCGGAGCAGGACAGTCCGAGAATTCTTAGTGAGGGGGAAGAATTTGTCGGATGAGGATGCCGTTTGGGAGAGTGAGAAGATCTTGCAGCATCCATCACTACAGTTGCTTGGGGTCAAGCAATATTTTGCAGGGGCAGACTGTAATATTCCCAATTAGCAATAGCTAATTGGAAATATTAATTTTGATCAATTTTGCCTTATTATAGTCGAAGCATAAATAAAGTGAGTAAAATATTAATTAACTCACTTAGGATAAAACACTTTCCTAAAGTCCACAACAAAATTAAAGGAGTGGGGCCTAGTGGCCAAGTGGACAGCGTAGGAGAGGGACGCAGACCACGTGGGCAGCATGGGGCCTACCTCACGCAGATGAAAGGGACAGCGTGGGCCAAGGAGCACGTGGAGGAGGTGGGGCCTAGATAGAGAGAGAGGCCCAGCGTTATAAAAGGGAGGAGAGCCCCCTCATTTCCTCATTCATGTTTATGCATATTGAGCTAGTCATTTCAACTTGGAGCATGCTGGTTGTTTAGCTTGTCTGCAGCACTATTCAGTGCATCGGGTGTCTCCGTTCGGAGATCCCACCCTCAGCCCCGGGAGACTTCGAGTGCTTGCTCGGGTGAGGTAGTTTCTTCAGCATTTTGCAGGAGGATTAGTGTTTGCATTCGTGGGAGGAGCAGAGCCATTAGAGACTGCGCAGTCTTGAGAGGAAGGAGGCAATCCATCTTGAGGGATCTCCGGAGTGGCCCTATTTTGGAGGATTTTGGCCGGAGGATTGAGCAAGGGGCCTGTAATATCCCAAAATAAAATTTTCAGCAGATCATGCCATAAAAACGCATTCTTCAGGTATGATGGCTTCAGCTATCATAAAATATCTCTGAAAATGTTCAGCAACCCAAATAAATAGCAGCAACAACCTTTACTCAGCTTCTAAGGGCAAAAGAGTGGGGAAAAGTGAGGATTGTGGCCCTAAAATGAGTGAATAAGGAAATCTGCGTAAAATTACGGGTCAAGGTTCTGGAATATGTTAGAATAGGTCAAGAGGGACTTCCATGTCGAATTTAAGCTCAAACAAAGGCGTTGTGCTATGTTAAACAGTTCCTCCTTCCCGACTAGTCAATAGAAACCCTGATTTCCCAAGACTTTGAGTATGCAGAATTTTACTGAAGCAAGGGCTGCGTCTTTTCTGAAGGAATAAGATGTATAAAAGTATGTATGTTCAGAGAATGGGTTTGGGAACATGGCATAGGCATTCAGCAAGGTTAAACAGCAGTTTATATAGAAAAACCCCTCAAAATAGAGGTGCCTCAAGACAAAGATTGATCCAGAAATACTTCAGCATTTTCTCTAGGAAGCTGAAGCTTATATCTAATATATTACAGATCTGAAACTGATAAATACATGAAAACAGAGATCTATAATGAGACAAAATGCCCAAAGGGCTCTTTATTACTTCCCCCTTGGGAATTTCAGCAATACATGAAAATGCCGGAGCAGATCTGAGTTTTACTACAGCAAATCTAAAGAAAGATTCAGAATTTCTGAAGCAAACTTCAGTATCAGATCAGAAATATACTTGGATTGGTTGGCCAATCCAAGGATCACCCTCAATCAAAGATCTAACTCCAAAATGATGCCAAAACCCCACACAAAGACCCTGCTCATCAGATCTGCGTCCTCCCTGACTGGATCTGCATCCTCCCTATCCAGATCTGCGTCCTATCTCTCTAGATCTGTGTCCTCCAGAGTTAGATCTGCTGGATCTGCGTCCTCCCTGTCCAGATCTGAGCCTCTCCTACCTGGATCTGCTGGATCTGCGTCCTCTCTGCCCAGATCTGTGTCCTCTCTGCCTGGATCTGCTGGATCTGAGTCCTCCCTATCCAGATCTGCGTCCTATCTCTCCAGATCTGCGTCCTCCAGAGCTAGATCTGCTGGATCTGCGTCCTCTCTGTCCAGATCTGAGTCTCTCCTACCTGGATCTGCTGGATCTGCGTCCTCTCAAGAAGGGGGTATCTCCTCTGCCAAATCTCCACCAGAAACTACTGCAAATTACCACTGAAACTGAAGGATGATGCTCAGAAAATAACCTTACCAGGGCAGGCACTCGAAGTCCCCCGAGGCTAAGGATGATACTAAGAAAATAACCTTACCAGGGCAGGCACTCAAAGTCCCCCGAGGCTAAGGGTGAGATCTCCGCACGGAGACACTCGGTTGCACTAAACAGTGCTGCAGACCGACTAAACAACCGGCGTGCTGAAGCAGACAGAAGTCTAGCTCTCAATGTCAATATCAAATCAAGCATACCAAATGAAGTGGAAATCCCTCCTTTTATAGTGCTAAACTCCCTCCAAAACCTTAACTGCGTCCTTCACCCTCCTTGGCCTGTGCAGTTACCCTTGGGACAGCGTGAGGCCTCCCCTCATACATGTGTGGACCCCCAAGGCCACCCCTTTAAGTTACAACGTCAATCAACTAGGAAAGCACTTTATTTTATAAAGTGAGATGACCCCTCTTATTTCTCACTTTATTTATTATTTTTAGCTAGAGCGGCAAAATTAAACAAAAATGAAATATTCCAATTAGCAATGCTAATTAGGAATATTACAGTCTCCCCCGGCAAAACGTTGCTTGTCCTCAAGCAACTGAAGTGATGGATGCTGTAAAATCTGCTCGCTCTCCCAAGTGGCACCCTCATCTGGCGAAAATTGCTTGTCCTAAAGCAACGCTTGAACAAGCCTACTCTCTAGCTGACGCTCCCCACCAATACTGCAAAATGTGCCTGGGTCCCATTGAAACCTCTCTGTCTCCTGCATCACCCTGATACGAAGGGATATCTCAATGCCAGGATCCCAAACTGATCTCTCACGGTACCAGCCAACCAACAATCCTCCTGGATCCCATTGCCACCATGGCCAATAATAGCCCAAGTCCCATGGCTCGGACTGCTCACTGCCTCTGGCTATGACTGAAGACCATGACCGCTGCTGCTCTGCATCTATGACTGTGTAAGCTGGCCCATCAACTGTGAACCAACTCATCACCTCTCTCCGATCAACTGCAAGGGTAGAACTGAAGAATCTCCACTCGAGGCATGGAGTCTGGAATGTAATGAGGAGCATCTCCCTCCTGTGGATCCTCCATCCCCAAGCAATCATCCAAACAAAATGAGCCACCTCCCAACAAGGCAACTCCTGAAAATCTCCCTCCACCCCAAGCTCCGGTAATGAAGGTGGGATGAAAATCCGACCTTGGCAAGCATCATAGCTTACCCCATGCTGTCCTTCTCTCCACTTATGATAAGTGTAGAGTGTATGTTGATCCTGGGCTACACAACCATTGCCCTCCAGTGGCAAAGTGAAGAAAAATCCTCCAATGAAGGTTCCTCCAACAATGAAGAACAAGTTGGCCCAAAACAATCCATCCATGAAGAATAGGACATGGTCATCATGGATCATTCTAATGAGATGTTTGCTGAAGGTTTTACATGATGATACATGATGCAAACAATCTCTCACAAAGATACAATGCAGTCTCATCCACTGCAACTTCAAAAAATTACATGGCAAGCAATGTACAAGATCCATCACATCTACTAATGGATAGTAAATGGCTGAATATGACAACAACATAAGACCAAACACTTGCCCATGGCTGTAAAATGGATGAATATCAATCTCATGGCCCACCTCAAGAGAGAACACATATGTAGTAGTGGTGGCCACGCCTCCTCTCATGCTCCCATTAGAACATGTAGTGCAGAAAATACTCAAAGGCACATTCAGCTCATGTGTCTCTCTCATAATCAAGCCTCCCATACAAATCTGATATATATCAGCAAATGAAGACATGATCAACAGCAAAATGAAGGAAATGCTGAAGGTCTCATGTGGTGCAAGAAGGTACCAACAGCTTCCCAAACAAGTACAACGCAGTTTTACAAGTTGCTGCTTGATGAAAGTACATGGAAAAATGTTTCTTGTTACATAGTTAATCATGCATGTCTTTATATGATACATGCTATAGTGCAGAAAATGAACATACATGTGATGATAAAACATTTGCCCAAGGCCACAAAAGAGATGGCTGCCTCCATCATGTAGATTGGCCCAATACAACTCATGGAGCAATGTGACAAGCTTGCCCCCTTGTGAAGCAATGCACTGCATAGGAATGGCAAGAGTGTGCAATTCAATGAATGTATAGACAAAACCATCACCATATGCTGGAAGTAAGATGGTACATGGATCCATAAATGAGTCCTCCATAGTGTTTTGGCATGCTATGAAGAAGAATGAACCATGTGCTGCAAGAAGATAATCCTCCTCATGCTTGGAAACCCAAGTCAAGAAGAATATGCCATAGATGTCTCTATCGTCATTACCTCCTCTTTGTGCAACAAATATGAAGTGATCCTGGGACCTATGGGTTATAGATCCACCATATCTCTGCTGCGCACACTTCATCCATAATGTTCTGCTCCAAGGTGACAACGCTGTGAGCTCATGCAAATAAGCTCCCGTCAATACAAGACTCTGTTCTTTGACATGCTCCTTGTCAAAGATTCCTCTAATAATGCTGCAATAAATATGGAATACCTTCCAAGATGGAAGTGCTTCCCAATCATCATCAAAGACCATGGAGATAGTGCCATCTCCTCCTCCTGCAACATCATACAAAGTGTGAGAGCAAATTTGCCCTTGCTCTCCTAGAAACAAACCAAGCAACAAGACATTGTGTTGCCTCTCCATACCTCCATCAACCAACTCATATGATGAAGACACAATGAATGATATGAGTAACACATCAACACCATGCATCCATACTCTATGCTGCTCAATGATGCAAGTATCCATCCATCTCTTCCCCAACCTCCTACTCTTAGGAAGAGTGTTTTCCAAGTGATGGCCAAACTCTTTCAAGAGTAACCAGCGCAGCCAAGCCTCCTGCTGCCCGGTATCATAGATCTGCAAGTAGCCTCCTAGCTCCTTGCTCATTAACCCCATCCACTCAATCGCTTGTGGATGCCTCCTTCTTCTCCACATCCTGGTACTCCTCCAATGAGGGTTACCAACCTCCAAAATCAAATTTCTGAATTTGCACTTCATAGGGTTTTGAAATGTAAACTTCTCAAGGATCAATGAGACCCTATCAAGAATCAAATAGGTAGTAGGCAAAAACCTCCCATCATGATGTGTATGGCTCAAGGGATGTCCAACACAAGCATGAGAGATGTTATCCATCCAAAGATGTCCCCCATCTTCTATCTGCTCTTGTGAGAAGGGAAGAAAGTCATTGCACCCCATGGTGTGTCGAAGTGCATCTCCAGTGAGATCTCTCCTTGAGACCTCCCCTTCATCCATAGTCTTCCAAAACCAATGAGGTCTTGGATCCGAAAGTAGAAGTTTCTCTTCGAGCTGAGAGGAGCTCATTGAGAAAGTGTCATCTTGAAGGGAGAAAATATTTCTTACTCCAAGATGTCTACCATCAATCTTCAAGGCTTCAAACCCCAACCTCCAATGTGATGTACAATCCAACAATGGCTCATGAGAATGATGGTTTGATTCCTCCTCGAGTGTTTCCACGTTGCATAGCGCAGTGCAACCAGGCTGCTCTACAGTAGCAGTGATATTTGACCCCTGGTCTACAAGAGTCCCGTCCTCAAAAGTGTTGGCTGCCCCAACTGTCAATGCATGTGGCTGCTCCTCCATGAGTGTGACAACGTTATCACAAGCCTCCTCACGAGGTGATGTGATCTCTTCTTGATGAGAATCGGAAGCGCATGGTACTTCCTCTTCTTTCTCTTCAATCTTCTTGACTTCCTCTACGGTGGATGAGTTTCCTCTGAATCCGAAAAGGGATGAGAATGAAATCTTCCTTTTCACCGTTCCAGTCTTTTTAGGCTTTGACTCACAGGGATTAGTGGGTCCCTCATGCCTGGGAAAAGGTGACCTCCCAGTGGTCTGCTGCAACTTTGAACTCTGCGTGCTAGAAAATCCACTGTTACCACTGTACCTTACTACTCCATCCAGTCTGAGCTCAACGTAATCTCCGAAAGGACAAACTGCTTTGAAGTCTTCCCCCATGGACTGCCATTCTCTGAAATAATTCTCCCAGGGTATACGAACATGTTGCCTTGGTACTTCAGGTAAGAATGTAGGCATTTTTATCCTCATATTTTCCATAGATAGATAGCTCCACAGGCTGAGCCAGAACTATGCTCTGATACCACTGTAATATCCCAAAATAAAATTTTCAGCAAATCATGCCATAAAAACGCATTCTTCAGGTATGATGGCTTCAGCTATCATATAATATCTCTGAAAATGTTCAGCAACCCAAATAAATAGCAGCAACAACCTTTACTCAGCTTCTAAGGGCAAAAGGGTGGGGAAAAGTGAGGATTTTGGCCCTAAAATGAGTGAATAAGGAAATCTGCGTAAAATGACGGGTCAAGGTTCTGGAATATGTTAGAATAGGTCAAGAGGAACTTCCATGTCGAATTTCAGCTCAAACAAAGGCGTTTTGCTATGTTAAACAGTTCCTCCTTCCCGACTAGTCAATAGAAACCCTGATTTCCCAAGACTTTGAGTATGCAGAATTTTACTGAAGCAAGGGCTGCGTCTTTTCTGAAGGAATAAGGTGTATAACAGTATGTATGTTCAGAGAATGGGTTTGGGAACATGGCATAGGCATTCAGCAAGGTTAAACAGCAGTTTATATAGAAAAACCCCTCAAAATAGAGGTGCCTCAAGACAAAGATTGATCCAGAAATACTTCAGCGTTTCCTCTAGGAAGCTGAAGCTTATATCTAATATATTACAGATCTGAAACTGATAAATACATAAAACAGAGATCTATAATGAGACAAAATGCCCAAAGGGCTCTTTATTACTTCCCCCTTGGGAATTTCAGCAATACATGAAAATGCCGGAGCAGATCTGAGTTTTACTACAGCAAATCTAAAGAATGATTCAGAATTTCTGAAGCAAACTTCAGTATCAGATCAGAAATATACTTGGATTGGTTGGCCAATCCAAGGATCACCCTCAATCAAAGATCTAACTCCAAAATGATGCCAAAACCCCATACAAGGACCCTGCTCATCAGATCTGCGTCCTCCCTGACTGGATCTGCGTTCTCCCTATCCAGATCTGCGTCCTATCTCTCTAGATCTGTGTCCTCCAGAGCTAGATCTGCTGGATCTGCGTCCTCCCTGTCCAGATCTGCCCGAGATGCGAGCCTCTCCTACCTGGATCCTGGCTGGATGCAACGTCCTCTGCCCGGATGCGCGTCCTCTGCCACAGATCTGCGGGTCCCGAGTCCTCCCTATCCGGCTGCGTCCTATCTCTCCGGATCTGTCCTCCGAGCTAGATCTGCTTGGATGCGTCCTCTGTCCCGATCCCGGTCTCTCCTACCTGGATGCGGTGGATCTCTGCGATCCTCTCAAAGAAGGGGTATCTCCTCGCAAATCTCCACAGAAACTACGCAAATTACCACTTGGCGAAGGATGATGCTAAGAAAATAACCTTCCCGAGCGGGCACTCGAAATCCCAAGGGCTAAGGATAATGCTCAGAAAATAACCTTACCAGGGCAGGCACTCGAAGTCCCCCGAGGCTAAGGGTGAGATCTCCGACCGGAGACACTCAATTTGCACTAAACAGTGCTGCAGACCAACTAAACAACCGGCGTGCTGAAGTAGACAGAAGTCTAGCTCTCAATATCAATATCAAATCAAACATGCCAAATGAAGTGAAAACCCCTCCTTTTATAGTGCTAAACTCCCTCCAAAACCTTAACTGCGTCCTTCACCCTCCTTGGCCTGCGCAGTTACCCTTGGGTCAGCGTGAGGCCTCCCCTCATACACGTGTGGACCCCCAAGGCCACCCCTTTAAGTTACAACGTCAATCAACTAGGAAGGCACTTTATTTTATAAAGTGAGATGACCCCTCTTATTTCTCACTTTATTTATTATTTTTAGCTAAAGCGGCAAAATTAAACAAAAATGAAATATTCCAATTAGCAATGCTAATTAGGAATATTACAGGGCCAGCCCTTGCCTATTGGAGGCATTTGGCAAAGCAGGAGGCCATATTTTGGAGGATTTCATTCAACACCAGCGTGGCCCTTGGGAGGATAGCGTAGATCCTCAAGGGAGGCATTTTCGGCGGTCGACCATTTCAGAAACGCTTTCTGGGCTTTTCTGGGTATTGTGAGTAGAGGCCGATTCCAAAGTTTCAGCTTTTTCTGAGTAGGGGGAGCAGCCCCAAATACTCATCTTGTTCCCGCAGTAGCAACAGCACGGCAGTTTTCCAGTAGCTTGGACGCAGAGCAGAGAGCAGCCATTCCATTGATATTCTGAGAGTATTCCTACACTTGCCTGGTGCAAGTCGAGGTGCCATCACTCTAATACCTCTTGTACTCATTTCTATTTCTCAGTATAATAAAATGGCTCAATATTCTCTCTATTTCATGTGTATCTGCTTCATGTTCAGTCTTTAGCATTTTGTATCTTGTTGTATGCTTTGTATTGCTGTCTATTTCCCTTTCGGGATATTACAGCAGAGGCAGAGCTGGATGCTGAGAGGGAGCAGCGCAGAGCAGGCTTGCTTACGCAGTGCAGAGCTACAGCAGTGCAGAGGCTTCCGGAGGACAGTGCAGTGCAGCAGCAACATAGAGGACTTTAGCACAGAGGCAGCGGCAGATGTCAGCACAGAGCAACAGCCTATGGAGCTTCAGTGATGAAAATGCAACCCAACTGACTTGTGTGTCAAAGATTGGGCAGGAGTACTTCAGTTTCTTACTCTCAGCAACTGAGTTGCAGTGCAGCAGTTGGCAGCATGATGCAACAATTTGAGAGGGAGCTGCAATACGGATGTAGCAGTGGTAGTGGCAGCGCCATGGGCAACAGTACGGGAGAGTAGCAGCAGCGCAGTGATGAAGGGCAGCAGGCCAAACATCAGCACAGAGACCCACACCAGAGATCAGTGCAAAACTTCAAGGTGAAGTATTGTTGCTAGAGCACATTCCTCGCTAAGAGGGAGTATTGAGATTTTGGGGTGTTGGGGTAGCATCGGATGAGCTCTAGCTCCCAAACATTGTGGAGGGACTAGAGTACATAAGATCTCCAAGACCCAGAAAGCGATTTAAGAAATTCTTTCTTGTTTAAGAGATATTTAATTAATTAATCTTTTTAATTAAGGACCCTAAGTCTAACTTAGGAAAAATAAAAGATTAAAGTTTATTAAATTAAACAACTGATGAAAATGACTTAAGTCACGCGGATCAAGCATCTTCTAATCTTAGCCGCCGATTCAAGATTAGATCATGGTTGTTGATGTTTCAACAAGAAAAGTATATGAAGAGGGCTTGGGGTCAATTGGACAACACACACAATGGCAGAGCACTAAAACTAAGCTGGAATTCTAGGGCGTGGTTTGCTAAGAACTTCATAAGTGTTTCAATTGCACCGAGGGTGCAGTATTGGCAAGAGGGATGGCTTGATCCCAAGCCAAGAGTGCAACGAGGGCAGAGAAGGAGTAGACCGAGGCAACACAGAGGCAACAACTACGCAACTCAGCCAAGAGCCCAGCAGGGGCAGTGCAGAGGCTTCAAAGGTTACGCAGGCTTGACGCAGGCCCAGAAAGGGCAGTGCAAGAGAAACAAGAGGCCAGCAAGGCTGACACAGGCCCAACCAGGGCAGCGTAATCTAGTCTGGGGTGACGCAGGCTCTTCCTGAGCAGCGCAGGGGCTGACGCATGCCATCAAGGCTGACACAGAGGGCTTCAGAGCACCTTTGGGGTTTCTGAAGACTGAAAAGGGTCGAGTTCTGTAAATCCCATTTGAGGGTGTGAATCAGTCAGTTATTCTGTCTCCAAAACAGAGGTATAGTTGCAGTTAGTTTATTTCTCTATCGAGTTAACCAGGTTGGTGCCCAGATCTGTTGTACTTAGATTTCGGTTAATAATAAAAACCCTCCAGCAGCCAAAAGATTGGTTTTCTTGCATTGAATTTTTCCAGGGATAATTGTCCAGAAAATCCTTGTGTGTCACTTTGTCATTGTGGATGTTATTCAGTTTAGATCTGTATGTGTAGGCTGCTAATGTGTTTACTTCGATGTTAATGCTGAAGATTTTCAGATTAATAATTTAATGTGAGTAGAAGTAAATCAGAAATTTAACAGTAGGGATTATGTCTGAGATATTCAGAAATTTTCAACGAGATCACTCCAGACATTGAGGACCGTGGAAAGGAGGTGATAATAGAGGATATGGGAGAGCCCAAGGGAAAGGAAGATATGGACTTTGACAGTATCCTGAAAGACCTGAATGATTTGGCAAAGGTGTAGAGGGAGATCTTAAATGAGATCAATATGCAGAACCGAGAGCGGAGCACTCACCAGGATTCTCTATTTGGAGAGACTTCCGGAGCCTCTCAGCAGTATGACCACCCTTCACCTACTGCGTAGCCACCATCCTCTAGTGGGCCAACTAGAGCTACATTGCCTTCTTTCCTACCCTTAGCACCGGAGGAACAAGTAGGAGTTGATGAGGGAGATTATTACAGAGTATGGCAGTCCATGGGAGAGGATTTCAAAGCAACACTATCTTTTAGAGATTATTTCCAGCTCAAGCAGAATGAGAGGGGAAGGAGCTATGGAGGCCAAGGCACGCAGAGTTCAAAGTTGCAGCGAACCATTGGGAGGATGTTCTTCCCCACTTATGATGGCACTACCACGTGCACAACTCGTGCTTGGGTGGAAAAGCTCGACACATATTTCCAACTCAATAGGATGACGGAGATGGAGGCCATTAAAAGGGCCACTTTGCATTTGGAGGTAGAGGCAAACGACTGGTGGTTTCATGGCTTATCTACTTTGGGGAATGCCAATGTGACTGCTTATGAGGATTTCGCGCGGAGAGTAGTGGAGCACTTTGATTGGAGGGATCGGGAGGCTCACTTTAGGGAGCTGACCCAGCTCAGGCAGACAGGACATCCAAAGCATTATATTGAGGAGTTCCTACGAGTTTCAGTCATGGTGCTTGATTTGTTCAATGCTAGGAGGGTGTACACATTTGTAAAGGGATTGATGGAGCCATTGCATGGACTGGTAAAGTAACGCGGACCATCTACTCTACTGGAGGTTGTGACTTGTACGAGAGATTTGCATGGGGCCATCCCCAAGACTCGAGCACCTTTTCCATCATACACTCCTTACCCTCAGAAAGGCGGTGATACTAGACCACCACTAGTGCAAAGAGCAGCACCAGGGAGAGGGTAGTTGGATGATGAGACTAGGAGAGATCTCAGGAGGAATAAGTTGTGTTTTACATGTCAGGAGTCGTGGGCACCAAGCCATCGATGCACAGCGGGCAAGTCCCATTATATCGAGGTCTTTTCAGAAAGTGATCAGGAGGTTGAGTTGGAGTTGGAGTTCGATGGAGGAGACTGTGAGGGGCCATCAGAGAGAGCATCACCACCACCACCTCCACCAGGAGGAGCATCTTTTACACCATCTAGGGGAGTCCTTACATCTTTGTGCGAGGTACCCAAATTTCTGACCATGAGGATCAGAGGCATTGTGCACGAGCAATGTGTCTCAGTCTTAGTTGACAATGGGGCCACCCAAAAAAATTTTGATGCCCAGATGGTCCAGAGGAGAGGCATCACCACTGCATAGTTTGAGGGATTCTCACCGCTAGTACCGGGGGACAGGACTATGCAATGCAATCAATATGTTCCCGCTTTGATAGTGACCATGGGCAACTTTTCAATGACATATCATTTCTTCGTGGGACATACCAGACACCAATGTGGTGATGGGTGTCCAATGGTTGTATTCCCTTGTCCGAGTTACCACCGACTAGAGGCAGCTTGTGATGGAGTTTACCGGACCGGATGGTAAGCTAGTAGTTCTTCCGGGTATGCACTCGTATCCCCCAAAAAAAGTTTCAGCTCACCGGATGGAGGCAGACTTGAGGCATGGGGACATAGTGTGGGCAGTGGAGTTAAGGATTTCAAAGGCTAGGGGACAGACCAAGCCACCACCTCCAAACGTACAGGTTGTGTTGGATAGATATGCGGTAGTCTTTGGATATATACCACCTGGACAACACAACCAAACAAGGGGTTCGAGCATACCATAGAGTTGGAGCCTGGTGTACAAACAGACCTCACCACCCCCTATAGGCATTCCAAATCCTATAAGGATGAGATTGAGTGGGCCATTAGGGAGTCGTTGGCGTTGGGCCTCATTAGACCGAGTTCCAACCCCTTCACTTCTTCAATTCTGTTGGTGAAGAAGAAGGAAGGACTCTATGCATTTGCATTGATTATAGGGTGCTCAACAGGAGGACGTTGAAGAATCGCTATCCCATACCGCGTATTGATGAGTTTATGGATGAGCTTAGAGGAGCTAAGTTCTTCTCTAAGATAGATTTGCAGTCAGGGTATCATCAGATCTGCATGAGGGATCAAGACATTTAGAAGACAACTTTCAGATCTCATTATGGGCATTTTGAGTTCTTGGTCATGCCTTTTGGGTTGACCAACACCGCTGCCACTTTACAGTCATGCATGAACCATGTGTTCAAGGGACAGTTTAGGAGATTCATGTTGGCTTTCTTTGATGACATCTTGATCTACAACAGGACGTGGGAGGAACATCTGCAGCACTTAGAGACAGTGTTGCGCATTTTAGAGGAGAAACAGTTCTACGCCAAGTTGTCCAAGTGTGAATTTGGGCTAACAAATATGCTTTACTCGGGACATAATATTGGTGCAGATGGGTTCAAGGTGCATGAGGAGAAGATCAAGGCCATTCGAGATTGGCCGGTGCCGTGAGATGTGACAGCGCTGAGGGGATTTTGGGGAATTTGCGCTTATAACAAGAAGTTCGTTAAGGGCTTCTCAGAATTGGAAGCACCCCTCATAGATATGACAAAGAAGGGGGCTTTTGCATGGACAGATGGAGCTCAGGAAACTTTTGATTGCCTCAAGGAGGTGATGAGTAGTTTCCTAGTATTGGCACTCCCAGATTTAACGCAGTCTTTCACATTGGAGTGTTATGCATCGGGTGAGGGGATTGGGGCAGTCTTTTCCGAAGATGGGCACCCCATTGCTTTCGAAAGCTGAAAGCTCTTACCGCATGAGAGGTCATATTCCATATATGACAAGGAGATGTTGGCCATAATGCATGCATTGGCCAAGTTCCAGCAATATTTGGTGGGTAACTGATTCAGGGTGAAGACAAATCATAACAGTCTTCACCACTTCATGGGGCAGCAACGTCTCACTGACAGGTAGCAGAGGTGGGTCAACAAGGTGCAGGCCTATGATTTTGATATTGAGTATGTGCAAGGAAAGCACAATGTGGTTGTCGATGCACTATCCAGGAGACCTATAGGGCTTTCACTCATGAGCATTTTCCATGATTGGAAGGCATGGTTGTTAGTTGAGTACTCCAAGGATTGGTGAGCATGTGAGATCTTGGAAGGCATTTACACAGATGAGCGCTATTGGGTGATGGTTGAGGTTATCTACTACAAGAGCATATTTCTGGTTTCGGGCTCGCAGTTGAGAGAGCAGATATTTGATGCAACTCATGATTCTCCATTATCGAGGCATCAGGGGTTCAGGAAGACATACATGGTTGTGAGAGAGCACTTCACATGTAAGGGCCACAAGGGGGACGTGCTGAGATATGTACAGAAGTGTGAGGCCTGTCAGAGAAACAAGGGGGAGTTGACTCACCCAGCAGGATTATTGCAGCCTCTCCCAATTCCGAAGGGGAAATGGGAGAGTATCTCTATGGACTTTATCACAGGACTTCCCGCAGTGCAGGGGAAGGATTGTATTTATGTGGTGGTCGACCGGCTAACCAAGTATGCACATTTCTTTTCCATTCTGACACGGTATTCAGCTTCTCAGGTAGCAGAGTTGTTCTTTAGGGCGGTCTTCCGCCTACACGAACTCCCTAATACTATAGTCAGTGACAGAGGCAATCAATTTATGGGGGGATTTTAAAAGGAGCTTTTCTGGCTAGTCGGCACAGAGCTCACCCCGAGCACAAGTTACCATCCACAGACCGACGACTAGACAAAGAGGGTAAACAAGTGGCTAGAGGGTTATCTTAGGAACTATGTGACCGAGCAGCAGAAGACATGGATTCGTTGGTTACAATTGGGAGAGTACTGCTACAACACCACACATCATATGTCCATCAGTATGACTCCTTTTCGAGCTCTATATGGTTATGATGTTTTGTATTTTTCTAACATCATTTTTGGAGACAAACGAGCCCCAAAGGCGAAAGATTGGATCCAAGAGAGCCAAGACATCCTCAAGGCTCTTAAGGATAATTTGTTGACAGCTCAGAACCAACAAAAGTTATATGCTAACAGGCAACAAGTTGAGAGGAATTTTGAGGAGGGGGACTTGGTGTTCCTACAATTGCAGCCATACCGACAATGCACTTTGAAACAAAAGGGGGTCAAGAAGCTGCAACCACGATTTTATGGACCTTAGAGGGTGATCAGGAAGGTTGGAGAGGTAGCTTATGAGTTGGAGATGCCACTAGGGAACAAAATCCACAATATTTTTCATGTTCATGTCTCAAGAAGGTGTTGGGGCAGCAGGTTACAACAGTTGTGGAGTTGCCTCCGCTTGATGATGAGGGGCATCTGGTTTTGGAACTGGAGGCCATCCTGGAGACTAGGGAGAGGAAGCTCAGGAGCAGAACAAACAAATAATATTTGGTGCGTTGGAAGAGTTTGCCAGATGTGGATGCCACCTGGGAGGGTGAACACATACTTGAGCATCCAGCACTGAAGTTATTTGGGGACAAGCAACATTTGGGAGGGGAAGACTATAATGTCCCTTCCTATATTATTTTGGAACAGGATTCATTTCTACATTTTGGGGGCCAATTTTGGTGAAGTCGGGGCCCATTTGATTTTCATTATAATGCTTAGGAGTTAGAAGTAAGTTAATTTTATGTTATGTTGTTTTGTTGGTGATATATGGGGACCACCCATACATGAAATGCGCACTCCCTAAGTAACTGGTTCGAAAAGCATGAGTGGGAAAGCGTAGGCTTGGTGAGGGATCCACGATGGAAGAAAAGGCTGGAAGAAAGGCTCCGCGAAAGTTATAAAAAGAAGGAAGCTCACTTCATTTGGTATTCTTGGCTTATCGATTTTATCTCAGTTGCTTGAGCTGTTTAGCAAGAGTTTTCCAAGCGGAAAACTCACCCATTCTTCAAGGGACTTCGAGTGCCACCCTAGATTGGTTCATCCATTGTCATCCAAGGAGTTTTAGCGAGATATTTCCAGCATTTGCATTCAGTTTTCCCCAACAGTGCGTATTTCTGGAGGACACAGTAATGGTTCTTGTGTGGCCATTGTAGCACTATTCCGGAGATCTATTGCTGGGAGAATTTTGGAGAAGGAGGCTCAGTAGATTTGTAGGCTATTGGGTGAGTTTGAAGGCTGGAAGTGGCAGCTATATTCAGGAGCTATTTTGCAGTCACTGGAGCCCGCGCAGAGGAGAGAAGTTGGGCACACATGGGAGATAATGTCTCAGCCATTGGGGTTGTTCCTTGCCGAGAGAAATAAGGAAAGTATTGGTGGAGTTGTTTGCTGCATTTTGGGGAGTGTTGTGGAGCATTTTTGCTGGTGTTTGACTAGACTGTGTGCTTCAACAGTCGTTGGAGAGCGTAGGGCCCTTGTGTGTCGATTTTGGAAGGTCAATATTTGGCCAAACCATTTCTGGGTTTTGGTCGGGCTGGCTTGAGGAGCCTAGAATTCATTTTGAAAAATTTATTTGAGCACCGAAGTGGGGTTTTTAGCCATTTCTTTGCAGCAGCTAGTGCAGAACTGTTGGGGCAATGTAGAGCATCAGTTGGGCAGTTTCTGGGTTATTAATGTTTCACCTGGTTTTTTATCTGCTTTCCAAAAAGGGAAGCTCGAATGCATTTCTTCCATATATTTGTACTGGCCCATTTCTATAATAAAATGGCTCAGCTGCTTCCATATTTCTAATTGTTCTGGATGTTTACTGCATTGTTTAAAAATTCCTATGGCACAAATTTGTTATTTTCTTGCATAACACTTTTTTTCCTATTTTGGAACATTACAGACTGAATTTCGTCAATGAAGAGTGGTAATGTCTTGTGACTCCCTCTCAATCAATCCCTCTTATTATCTATATCAATCTTCAGCAAAGACGAGTCGAGATGTAGAGATAGTACATGATGATCAAGATGGCATGATGATAGATGGATATTAGCAGAGAGGGAATTCTACCTAGTTGATAGGGAGTGTTAAAATGTGGAACTAGGGCCAAATTCTACTTTGGGTAGCTCATTTGAGGAAGATGATTATTGGATTGAATTCCTCTTTCCGAGAGGACCAAAATTGGATAAGGAGAAATATGTTTTTCAATTCAAGCCCACAAAAGCATATTTGGTCATGGTCGGCTTGGGGTCTTGTTACCACTCAAACCAACAGGGGACCTAAAAGGTGTTTCTAAGAGGGAAACCGCTAGGTCAAGGGCAACGGTGGAGGATTAGCCCATTGTCACCACAGATAAGGCTCCCTGCTCTTTACGAACTTTCACCGATGGGAGTCCCAATGCTTTGGGAAGCCACTTATAAAGAATATCTCAATGAACATATGAGAAGTGACCCCTTAAACCCTTTCCCAAGGAAGAGGTGAAGAATGGAGTTGTTAATCAAGATTGTCATTGATGTCAATATAGCATTATTGGGATGACAAATATTCTTGTGATGTCATAGCCTCATGTATACTTGCTCTTGATGAAGAAGCCTATAACCCGGATGATGTCTTTACCCTTGATGGATACTACACTATTGAAGGACTATACATGAATGAACACACTTGATGATGTCATACGTGATCGCACTTGATGAAGGTCTTGATGACATTGTTGGAGACTACATAGTGACATGGAGGACGATTTGATGACATGAACAATGTTTGGAGACATGACATGAAGAACTTGGAGATCCCTTGATATCACTTGATGGCATATGATGACATTGTTGGAAGATCTCATTTGATAATATGGATGGTGGTTGGACGACTACTTTGAAGCTCTCTTGATGGCAAATTAATCGATGTTGCACTTTGACATATGGATGACATATCGCTGCACTATTATATGACATGACTTGGATGCTACACTATCATGATGACATAGATGACATTGATGACAAGCATGATAACACACTATGATGAAGAACTTGGAGTCATAGCAATGAAGGAGCCCTAATGACCTTGCTGTCCTAATCACCCTCTGCACAATTTTTGCCTAATGACCTTGCTGTCCAAAAAATTTTATGCATAAAATTTAAAGACAGTCCCAAAGAAAAATATTTGTTTCCACCTTAGAGACATCATTTCTCAACGGGACCTAGACCATCTTAAAGAGGATTTTTTCCTCTTTCCAATGAGCCCTTACTTGCCCCGAAATTCCAAATAGTTTGTGAGATATTGAATTTTCAAGTTAAAAATATTTTTTTGACAGTAAGCCGACCTGCACCTTGTCTTTCAAATCGGCCTGCCTACAGTGACGTGTCTCTTCATCTTGGATTGCAAAAAAATAATATATATAAGGGTTTCAGAACTCATTCTCAATCATCCACCTCGGCTATTATCACAGAAGTACCACAGCAACTCGGATAAAGGAAAAGATAAGGCACAGGAACGGTTTAAATGAGTTTTGGGTCTAAAATTTTATTGCAATAACTCAGATTATACCCTAACCTCGGACTGTGCAGACGTGAACCAAACCTCGGATCTGTTGAGTGATAGCTACAGGACTTTGGACCTGTTTCGCAGCCTTGGACAAGAGATAGGTATAGGACTTCAGACCTTTTATTATTGCAGTTGCCGGAGTTAAGGGTCACCACCATTGCACTTGTTTAGGTTTTCCAGAATTGCAGTCTCAAGACTTTTCTGTGGTGAATTTCTATTATACCTCGAAACTGTGGCATAAAGTTCAGAATTTGAAGTTCGAATCTGTGGGTTACTGGATTGATCTGAGGCCAATAACAAAATGTTGTTGTATTTCATCATTTGAAGTAAAGGTTCCTGCTCAATAAGTACTTATTGTCATCCTCAAGCAGTAAGAGATAAAGGCAGCCTTGAAAGCCTTTGTGCAGCAATGTTCAAGCATAAATGATGTAGCCTCATATAATCTTATTTGAAGCAAACATGAAAAATACCTTCTATGCTTTGTGGAGTTGACTGTCATCTTTGCAGCAGAATTGTAGAAGCCCCTTTGTAGTAGACATTGAAGAGTTGACACCTTGTTGAGGCAGTCCCTACTGCATGGTTGAAGCAGACTTGGAGGCCACCTTGACATTGTGGAGCTTCCTGTAGAAGGTGTTTACAGCAGTCTTGAAGGTGCATTGTTTATAAAGTTTTATCTTAGCCCTAGAACAGTTTGTGCACACTTTTGGAGCAAGGTTGAAATCCTTGTCAAGGCAGTCTTAGGAAGTTGTTTTTGAAGAGTAGCATCTAGTAAGCTTGTAGAAGCAAATCTTTAAGACATACATTATTGGAGTAGCCATAGAAGTCTTGCTGAAGAAGACTTGAACTTTTGGAAAGGCAGATTGGAGAGAATTTTGTAGACCTGCCTTGAAGACCATGATGCATTGAAGCCATCATGAGGTAACCTAGGAGAAAGTGTTTGGGTACGATGAAGAGCAGTGGTGATACCTTCTAAGAAGAAAAGGTTGTCATTGATGATGTGACGTGGAGACTAAGTGAAGGCATTGTTGAAGATTGTCAGGGCTCATTGAAGAAGACTTTGGGAGCCATGAAGAATAACCAGTGATATTTTGACGAAGTGAAGTTGCGGGTTGGAGCCCAAGAGGTTGGAGCCTCATAGAGACAAGGTCGGTGCCTTGGAAGAGAGGGTTGGAGCCATAGAGGATCAGTGTCCTCAAGAATCCAGGTTGGAGCCTGAACCAAAGAAGGGTTGGTGCCCTTGGGGTTGGAGCCTCTAAACGCAAGGTTGGTGCCTTGGATAGATAGGGTCGAAGCCCTAGAGGTCGAATGCCTCACAATAATCCAAGTTGGTGCTTGGCAACAAGTTGGAGCCTGGAAGATTGAAGATCGGTGTCTTCGTCTAGGGTTGGAGCCCTACACCTATTGTACATATTTTATTGTATCTATTTTATTGAATTTCTATTATACCTCGGAACTGTGGCATAAAGTTCAAAATTTGAAGTTCGAATCTGTGGGTTACTGGATTGTTCTGAGGCCAATAACAAAATGTTGTTGTATTTCATCATTTGAAGTAAAGGTTCTTGGTCAATAAGTACTTATTGTCATCCTCAAGCAGTAAGAGATAAAGGCAGCCTTGAAAGCCTTTGTGCAGCTATGTTCAAGCATAAATGATGTAGCCTCATATAATCTTATTTGAAGTAAACATGAAAAATACCTTCTATGCTTTGTAGAGTTGACTATCATCTTTGGAGCAGAATTGTAGAAGCTCCTTTGCAGCAGACATTAAAGAGTTGACACCTTGTTGAGGCAGTCCTTAATGCATGTTTGAAGCAAACTTGGAGGCCATCTTGACATTGTGGAGCTTCTTGTGGAAGGTGTTTACAACTGTCTTGAAGGTGCATTGTTTATAAAGTTTTACCTTAGCCCTAGAGCAGTTTGTGCACACTTTTGGAGCAAGGTTGAAATCCTTGTCAAGGCAGTCTTAGGAAGTTGTTGTTGAAGAGTAGCATCTAGTAAGCTTGTAGAAGCAAATCTTTACGACATACATTATTGGAGTAGCCATAGAAGTCTTGCTGAAGAAGACTTGAACTTTTGGAAAGGCAGATTGGAGAGAATTTTGTAGACCTGCCTTGAAGACCATGATGCATTGAAACCATCATGAGGTAACCTAGGAGAAAATGTTTGGGTACGATGAAGAGCAGTGGTGATACCTTCTAAGAAGAAAAGGTTGTCATTGATGATGTGACGTGGAGACTAAGTGAAGGCATTGTTGAAGATTGTCAAGGCTCATTGAAGAAGACTTTGAGAGCCATGAAGAATAACCAGTGATATTTTGACGAAGTGAAGTTGCAGGTTGGAGCCTCATACAGACAAGGTCGGTGCCTTGGAAGAGAGGGTTGGAGCCCTAGAGGATCGGTGTCCTTAAGAATCCACGTTGGAGCCTGAACCAAAAAAGGGTTGGTGCCCTTGGGGTTGGAGCCTCTAAACGCAAGATTGGTGCCTTGGATAGATAGGGTCGAAGCCCTAGAGGTCGGAGCCTCACAATAGTCCAAGTTGGTGCTTGGCAACAGGTTGGAGCCTGGAAGATTGAAGATCGGTGTCTTCGTCTAGGGTTGGAGCCCTACACCTATAGTACATATTTTATTGTATCTATTTTATTGAAGAATATAATAAAATAATTATTCTTATTGTTCATTTTGTGTTCTAATTATAAGTGATCTAACTGGTAAAAATAACAATTGGAAAGAAACACTGATTCACCCCCCTCTCAGTATTTCCAACAGGAGCTTGCTTGCCTTTTAAGCAAGGGACATGATCTTCTAGGGATAAGGAAGGAGGATTGGAAGGTTGAGGTAGAAGGATAAGGCTTATAGATGAGGCTCTCAATCCCTAAAATCCGTGGGGGAATTTGGATTTCTAAATGGTCCTTGATAAATAGTCTTTGATGATAAGTGGGACCACACAGGGCCAAGTGGACCCAACCCAGGTTCGAGGATGGAATATAGCAACCAATGATGCTCCTACACTAGACACGGTGAGGGGAAATGACCAAACAAGAATCTTTACTTCAATAGCTCAAAAAGATCCTACTAAGTTCTAGCCTTGGGGGTACCTAGGAAAAACTTGGTCCTAGAGCTAGGGCCTGAGGTTCCCGGAGATTCCACGGTCAGAATTGACTCAAATTTGGAGAGTGAGGGGACCCACCAGCGCAGTAGCCTCTAGGAGATCGAAGTTTTCCTGTGGGTATATTTTCGGAAAATTGATGCCTAGGTGACCTATTAGGGCTAGACCTAGGAAAAAGGGGAAAAAGTTGAGAAAGAAGGGGAAAATGATCACCCTTTCGAGGGACTAGTGCACGATTCACTTGGGGATATGGATTCAAGGATGATAACGATTAAGAATTCGGTTTCTTGATTAAGGCGGCTCGGAAAGTGAACTTCGTCCATTGTTAAGGGAAAGAGAAGAAAAGTGATCTTCAAGCATTTATACTTCATACAAATGGTTCAAGCTTATCGAGACAAAACGATCTCTAGCATATTTTGTTCATATAACAATGGCCCATACATTAAATGAGCTAAATAGACACTTAATTCCACATTTCAATCATGCAGCAATTAGCCCTAATTATAGCGAAGTTCAACAGTATGCAGCAACAAGAAAATAGGGTTAAAATTTGCACTTACAATGTTAGAGAATATATCCAACCAACATTACATTTGAAAAAATGAAGCTCCAAGATAAAAATGGCCCAAATCCATATATCCAAATTCATCCATTATCGAAAATAGTCCTCCAAGGAAAAATGCAAAGTTCTCTAAAGATAGAGAGATCCCAATTCAAGTGATGATACAAATGAATCCAACTAGCATCAATTTATACCCCTTTTAGGAGTTCGAATTAGCCTATAGGCCTACATTAGCCCCTAATAATAAATAATGTGCAAATAAAACCACTTTTGGTGACAAGCCCACGAAACTAGCTAAAAAAACGAAATAATAAACCTCTATGGAGGTGAATAATAATATGTGCATGTTGTGGGGCCCTCCAAAGGCCTAATAATCTCCCGAAGTGCCATAATGATGAATAAACTCCTCAAAATATGATGGACAAGGGGGTGGCCCCTTGTTCTCCAAGTATCAGATATGTGGTGCTCCTAATGGGTGTGGAGGCACATAAATGACCCCATGGGTCTCCATATGAGTCAAAGATGCCTGTAGATCCTCTGCAAGGGCTAAAGTGATGGAATGAACGTTGCCATGACATCTTACAAGTCTTGGGACACTTGATTTAATTAATATACTTTAATTAATCAAATTCCCTAATTTTAGACTTAGGAAAAAATTTAAAAAGGATTAATTAATTTAATTAAATCATCTCTAAGTGGAATTTTCCAAAACCATTTCTGGGTTTTATGGAATACATGTGTCTTAGCCTATATATAAAATTACAAGGCTAGAGCACATCCAATGCTACCATAAATCAACACTCCCTCTTAGCGAGGAAAGTGCTCTAGCAAGACAACTCAATGTGCTACTTATCTAACTTCTATAACATCTGCTGCTGTGTTGTTGATGTTGCTCACCAACACTGCACAAAAATGCTACAACTGTATTGCTGCTAACTCTGCATGCTGCTGTCAACTGCCACTGTACTGCAACTCCCTCTAAATTCTGCAACCATGCTATTGTATTGCGTGAGCACTACTCTGCATTGCGTGAGCACCACTCTGCACTACGTTGCCTCTCTATGCACTGCGTTGTTGCTGCTGCTCATCTGCTGCTGCTACTGTTGCTAATTGCAACAGAAAAACATCTGAAATTGGACAAGTAGATCTGCAACTGAAAAATAAGACTGACTATTGCTAGTTTCTGCACTAGCTCTCTGAAAATACTGCGTTGTTGCTGCTCTACACTGCGCTGGACCAATGTGCACTACGTTGTTGCTGCTATTGCCTCTTCCTTGCGCTGATCAGGCTCTAAGACTGCTAGCCACTGCATCACCTCATCTTCTTCTGCTGCAACTATCCATCCTGCTACTGTCTTTAGGTTGTCATAGCTCACATATGATCCAAGAATTTGGAAATACTCAAGGATCCCGCCTCCTTGTAGATTCTGGATCTACAAATCCAAATCAGCCCACTTTTCTCCTTTTGGAATATGAGCTAACATAGCGTAATCTTTCTCTGCCTCAATCTTGGCAGCTCCTGCATGTGGATCTTCCTTCTCCTCTTTATCCTTTTTCTTAAGAGGACATTGTGTGGCATAATGCCTCATTTCCCCACACCAGAAGCACTTGATCTTGGATAGCTCTTTCTTCTTCTGCTTCTGTTGCCCTTTTGATGCAAGGGCAGTGTTATCTTCTTCCTCCTTCTTGACCTTTCAACTGCTACTACCATCCACCAAGTGGATTTTCAGGAGATCTCTCCTCAACTCCTCTTGCTGTAATGCTACCCACATTGCTTCCCATCCTGAAAGCTTTTCTCTGCCCAATATACTTTGGACGAAGACTTGATAATCTTCTGAAACAGAGTTCAGCGTGAGCCTTACTATCTATGAGTCTTTAGGAGTAGATCCTACTACAGACAGTTGATCTCGGTTCTCTTGAATCTGAGACAAGGAGTCAAAACGCTCTCCCTTCTTCATCCTGATATTCCGCATCTTCTCTTCAAGGTACATCTTCCGCTGCTTGGAAGATCCTTCGTACAGCTTTTCTAGCCCTACCCACATTTCTCTAACAGTGTTTTTGGCTGCTATGTGAGGTACAATGTGATCCTTCACTCCATCTATGATCAATCTCTTGGCTCTAGCCGTATTCTTCTTGAACTGCCTCAGGTGTGCTACATCAAGAGGTTCTGCAACTGCGTTGTTTATGAGGGCTTTCAAATCGTGTTCATCAAGGAGAAATTCTATCATTGATTTCTAGATAACATAGTTGGAGGCACCCTCCAATCTATCTTGGTCACGAAGTCCGTTGCTGGCCATCTCCTCAACTGTCGATACCTTGCTCTAAGCCTCTACTCAGATTGACTTACGCACTCCTTGTGGAGTAAGTCACTTCTTTGATGCTGCACGGCAAAAATAGAGTTCCTTTGAGTAAGGAACCCTCTGAGAACAAGAAATCCCCAACTGTGTTTTTCGGAATTTTCTAACGCTTATGCACCAGCTCTTACTGCTGTGCAGTAACTGCGTCCTTTAGCTATGCTGCCTCTTCTGTCACTGAAAAAACTTACCCCTTTGTCAACTCTCTCAGAGGGAGCCTTTTCTGCACTGGAATGCCCTCCTGGCCTAGACAGCATAATTTTCTGGGAGGGTCTGCTGCTGCTTACGCAGATCCCAGACTCTACAGCGTTGATCTGTTGGTTCTCTTCGTTTCTCCTTCACTTCAGCTTAAATAAGCTCCGATATCATGTGAAAAATCCTAGATCTGGATTCCTACTGCAAAAAATCTGAATTACTTCTATTATTTGATAATCATTTCATTACATTGAAATATCGAAGTAATTACTGAAGCAGTCTACACAAATAATACTGCAGAATAAATCTAAGTCCTGAAACAATCTGAGGGTTTGTATTATTAAGCAACAAAATCTTGAATACAACCAGGGTGCCAACATCCGGCAAACCCTTTAGAGAAATCTAGACATCAAAAATGTCTGTGAGATATAACTCACTCAGCAAGTCTCCAGCTGATCAAAAACAGCGCTGATGAAGCCCTCATTGCCTCTGCGTGATTGCTTACGCTGGACCTGCGTAAGCCTGCGTAGGCAAGCTAGAGGGACTACATCACCCCTTCCTGTAGTTGATCTGGCTGATCTAAAGCTGGATCTTGGCCCTCCTGGCTCAAAACCCCAGCCTCTATCTTTCTCCGGACTAACTCCAAGAGACACTGCACTGGCTCTGCGTGATTCTCTGTAGTAACTGTCACCCTAGCCAGAAACTGCGCTGTCTCTCTCCTGCGTTGATGTTGTCTCTCTCTGAAATGTATTCTTGGCCCTCCTGACCAATCTCTGCTTCTGCCCCTCTCCAAATCTGACCACTGAATCAAATCACTTAGCAAACCCAACCCTACTGATTTTTTCTTGATCAAAAGTTGTGTCTCCTCACACAAATTCGAAAATGCTCAATGGCTCAAGTGTCAAGTGTGTTTTCCATCGGCCCCTCACCCTCCTTCTTATAATCTCTCATTGACTCTTCAACAGCCAAGATTAAAACATAATCAAGGGCTACAATTAACTTAGAGGTGATCCGTGACTTTATCTAGAAGATTCACACTTGATTTATTTAATATACTTTAATTAATCAAATTCCCTAAGTTTAGACTTAGGAAAACATTAAAAAATGATTAATTAATTTAATTAAATCATCTCTAAGTGGAATTTTCCAAAACCATTTCTAGGTTTTATGGAATACATGTGTCTTAGCCTATGTACAAAATTACAAGGCTAGAGCACATCCGATGCTAGCATAAATCAACAGTCCCCTAGCCTTCCAGTACAACAAGTCATTAGAGTAAATCGTGTAAAAGAGTTTACAAACCATGGATAACAAAGTGGGCACTTCACAATGGCATGCCCTTCCGTTGTGGGCTTTGGCATGTGCTACTGTCTCCATGCTCCAAAGGGGGTTAGCCAAGTACCTTATTAGGTGGTTTCAGCCCTTAGAGCAGATAGTATGTCCAAGGTACATCCCTCCAATGGGGATGGAAAGCAATAAATAAGTGAAATGGAGTAGGGAATGAGGGGGGGAATCCTAGGCCACATATTGGGGCATATGGGCAGCTAGATCAGGGGAAGCCCACACCTGGGTATATAATCTGTAGGAGGGAGAAATCGTGGTACATGAGGTGTCCCGGCCTTCATTTTTCCACCCTTCTTTATAAGCCTTTTGCCTTTTATGAATTTTCTTTAATTAACTACTCGGGGCTCAAAGGATAAGAGCATGATGTGTAAGATATAGTAGTGATTACTTCCTTTAGGTAGGGCGATTTATTGCTCTCCAGGGGTTGGGAAAATCATGGGTTCCTGAATGATAAAGGAGGCTCATCTAGGGCCTATGGAAGTTGGAACCAGGGTGATGACCATGGGTATGCAGTGGAGCTCATGTATTGTCTTTTCCCACGTGATAATTATTTTTGTCCCAACCATCTTTTGCATTTTGTGGTACAATTTCCTGTTAACTGTGACCAATTATGCTTTTACTTTTTACCTCTGAGGCATCATTCCAAGCCTCACCCAAGGTGGGGGCAAGGGGATAGGGACGTTGACCCTATGTCGACCCAGAGAGGCAATGTGGACCCAGGTGGGAGAAACGATGAATGGGGGTATAGTGAGTGGAAAGGGAGTAATATATGCAGATAAAGGAGCGAGACCACGCACCCAAAGTCGGGTTTTCCCAAGTAGTACCATCCTAGAACCAAATGGTCAATAACGGAGATCCCACGTGACTAAGATCCAAGGGTAACATCCAAAAGAGATCAAGAGGACAGGAGCACAAACTAAGCCCACTCTTTCCGCCAAATCCCCCTATAAATCCATGTCCAGAAGAATCCACGATAAGTAAAACCAATACTCAATTACAAAATGACAAGACATATCTTTAGATTTGGGAGGCCCACCTTCAAACATACGATCAATACAGATGAGTGAGGGACCACATGGTTGGCTCAAGTGGCGGAGAAATGGCAGAACGAGCCAGAAGAAGGCCGCAAGGGGTTGCTGGCTATCGGCTGAGGTCCATCATGGAGAAAATTTCTCCTAGGGATATCACCCACGAAGTGGTGGGTAACAGGTCTCATTAGAAAAATTGACCCTCCTCCATCACATATAAATAGAAGAGACCTCCAACCTCATTTGGCACCTCATCAACTCACACATCCTTCTCTCTCCTCATCTAACTGGTCCGTACAACTATTGGGCTATTGATTTTTCTCATAGTTGTGGCAGAAAGGACAAAAATTACAGGGCCGAAAATCTAAAGTTTTTCTACAGTTTCACCAGAGTTGACTTTGACTTTCTGGGCAGCTTTTGACTTCAATTTTTTGGGAGAATCTGTCTTAGCAGGCCGCATTTATTGGCACAAAAACCAAGGTGATTTGGGCACTTTGACCTGCATTGACCGCAGGGTTGACTTTAGGCTGAACGAATTTGACTGCAGATTTGTTGATTGTTTTGCGCTGACTTTGACCAGCAAGAGAGGGCGAGTTCCTCTCCTTTGAATAAGTTGTTTTGGGGAAGTTTGACAAGACTTTGAATGTTGTCGACTTTCTGGTTAGGGTTGATTTGAGTTTTGTTGACTAAGGGCAGAATTGCAGATTTGACAGGGTTGTTTTGGACAGTGATTTTGCTAGTCAATTTTGACTTTGACTTTGTATTATTGTACTCTCTCTCTATTGAACATTTGATATAATAATAAGAAGAATTGCTCAAAGGGTTTTCCCCATCTTGGGGTTTTTCCCTAGCATTGGCCAAATACTGGTGTTCTCTTGTCTTGGTTTGTCTTTTGCATTTATTGTTTATGTTCTATCTACAATTACTTTCAATGTGATTAATGGTTAATATGATTGTTATTGATAATTAAGTGGAAATTGTCATTGGGCTGATAAAAGGACATTGAAGTAATTGTTGCAAGCATAGAACATACATACCATTGTTATCTAAAACTAACACATTTTTAATCAGCAAAAAGCACCTGCTATTTATTGCTATGCTTTTGTTCACCAAAAAATATTTTGTGCCCTAATCAACAAAGAGCAAAGAGAGGAAAAGATATAATCCTTACTATCCTCTTTTCTTGAAGCCTAAGTTGCCCAAAATTGTGGAACAAAAAATTTAGATGGTGTTTTTAGATTCATCATAATTAATTTTATCAAATGGCCTTCCTTTTTTGGGAATTCCTTTCCACATTCACCCAACTTCAACTACAACTCCTTTACTCTAGCTAGATAATCCTCAATCATATTGGAAGAAAAAGTCTTACTGAGAGGCAAAGGTTCAAGGGATATCAACTCTTTCAAGTTGCATGACCTTATTTCCATCAACATTGTCAAACAACTTCTTCCAAACTTCGTCTAGACAGTTGATTCCACAGGACTAGAACCAAATCTCCCTTCCGATGTAGGTCACCATGAAAGCTATAGATTCATCCTTCTTCCCATTAACAATGATCTTGTCATGTTCATCTTTAGGATCAAGAATAACATGTGTATGGGCTGTCATAATCATTTTCTCTTCAGCAAAGTCTCCATGTCTTGAGCCCACATGTCATAGTTGTCCTTGGCAAGCACCACAAGCTCCTGCTTTGAACATCTATCATTTATGCAAAACCTTGAATTAAAAACTTGCAAGTCTAAAAAAGTCAATCCTTTGCGAATATTTGCATCCAAAGTCTTTATGTGTTGTGACAGCCTCTAAACACCTTGGAATGACTAGAACCAAACTAGGATTTCAAAACCAAAGCTTTAATAGCATGTTAGAATTCACAAGTGCATTGCAAAGGTATAAAACAGATCCAAGTAGTATAATCAGTGTTGAGAAACATTGTTATAGCATTATCACACAATAAACATCATAATAACACAATATTTTTCACCATTCTTCACCACACAGATCAATCCAAACGATCATCTATTTAGGGTATACTTGAGCATGTAATCAATTTCCCTTACACTAAGGTTGATTCAATAAACTTTGATATCCCAAAGTGGTTACACAATTCGTATTTCTTGGATTATTCTGTGCCCAGTGAAATGCAGTCACCTAGTTCGGATCACCTCAGTCGGTCTAATCTGACCACTGAAAACCCCTCAGTTGACCAGTCAATTTATTCAATTGATCCATGACTGACAATAAAATACATTAATTGACTTCCAAAAGTTGGGTTTGATCAAAAATTTGTAATGTCCCAAATGCCAGAAATTTGGAACGTTCTTGAAAT
The DNA here is from genome assembly GCA_034641835.2 of Pinus albicaulis. Taxonomy (NCBI): domain Eukaryota; kingdom Viridiplantae; phylum Streptophyta; class Pinopsida; order Pinales; family Pinaceae; genus Pinus; species Pinus albicaulis. Next base: position 408,032,273 of record CM076572.1, read on the forward strand.
TTTAACTCAGAAATGCTTCAAATAAATTTTCAATCCATAGATAGAAGATTGCCTATGTAAATAACTTCAGAAATTTAAGTCGTTAACACCATAAACAATTTGCACAACATAAACCACAATATTTACGACAAAAATGGAAATGGAATCTGCAACTAAATAATAGACAACATAAACATGCAGAAGATCTCAACCTTATTTTATTAATATTGAAAATGCTAGTACCAAAAACTGGAAATGGTTGAGGTAATGGCCCCCAAATAGATCTACAATGATGTTGCAACTAGCTTCCAAAACAAACTGAAAATCAATAAACTACAACCTGTGAATCCTAAATGGATCCACCAAGGGAATAGATGGGTGCTCACCCTCTCTCACTGAATCACCCGAGGGTTTCCGTCCTGGGGCTCCTGCTAAAGTAGAGAACCTAGTTCTCAAAACCTCACCACAAGACAATGATCAAATCCAAGATATGTCCAAATGATCTCCTCCCCTTTTATAGATCTGATGGATAGATCTCCAAGCCTCTAGAAGCATCTTATTTTATTATTTTATTCTTGTTCTAGAAGATCCTCCATTGACTTTATCTTAGTGACTTTTTAATTTAATTCTATTTCACTTAAGTCATTTTTGGGCCTTTTCCTCCAATTAATTATTTTTCCTTTAATTAAATGACTAATTAAAGTCATTTTTAATTAAGGAAAATGGTAAATTGCCCACCATACTCTCTCCAGCCACTATAAGTCACTTTTCAGCATCTCATCCTGAAGATCTTTTCATTTCGGTTCCAACAAGCTATTACACTGAGGTGTTCCATCAAATAATATTCTCGGAATGCCACCTCTAGCATAATTAATTAAGTTAGGCTCCATAATAATGCTAATTTTCGAAAGTTGTCGGAATGCGACGAAACAAAAGACAAATTGTGTGGATCATGAAATATGCCAAGCGAATGCCATCGGATCCCATAAAAACTCCTCAAAACTCCCACAAAAACCCTGATAACACAAACCTACTCCCATGGCATGGCCATCTCCTGTCCTGGAAATCCACCCTGGCTGTACTATGGAGGAAAATAAAAATAGGGACATTACAAATCTTCTCGCCCCAATATTGCTTTCCCTCAAGCAATCTGCACCTATCCATTATAGAGGCATCGACAAACTCATACCAAGATCCCATATGAACCACTGGTCCACATCATGCCTCCAAGTAATCCAAACATGATGGGATTACCTAATTCCTGGATCCCATGCCCATCTCTGACTATACCTGTCATCAACCAATCCTCCTGGATCAAAACACCACAATGGCCAATCATCGCCCAAGTCCCATGGCTCGGATTTTGCTACTGCTCTATCAAGCGAATACCAACTCATCACCTCTCTCCAATCCAACCTCTAGCATAGGCTGAGGTTAACCCTACTCTGTTGATGTTGGGCTAGTGCTACTGAATACTGATAAATTGTTGGTCCACAACCCACTGCCCACTAAAACATGCAATAACCCTCGCATCTAAGGGCTCCTGTTGTACTGTGCCCCGAACTAAGAATGATACTCCATCAATAGGATACCAACTCATGATCTCCCGCCAATCTATCTCGGGAAAAGAATCAAATGCAAGGACACCTACATATGGAACAAGACTACTTTGTTGTCTTCGGTCCATGCTCAGCTCATGTGGATCCGTCCATTCTATCAACGAGATCTGTCTGAGGAAGCATGCCCCACTCTCTATAATAGGCAAAAGTGGGCACGATGTGCAGCAAGAATAGTCAATGTACCCCTGGAGAGTGTTGCTCCCTGAAAGTGCTATAGCTCTGCTAACTGCCTGTGCATCTACCTGCACTTCATCATTGGATCGGCCCAAAGATGGATGCTTCACCATCTCCAACAACTCCTCCATCCTCTGATTTGAAACTCCATGATCCTACCATCTACTAGCCTCCTGCAAAACTACCCTGTCAACCTCCAAAACCTCTTGAGGACAAGCGTCTGCAAATACTGCCACTCTGCTAGATGTCTGTACATCTGTCTGCTTCTCATCAATGGCTGACCCCAAGGGTGGTTGCCCATCCTCCTCCATCACAGACTCAATATGAACCTCCAACTGGCTCTCCCCAAAAGGCTCATCATGCATACTATGCATATGATCCCCCTTAGTTGACTCATGCTCCACCATGCGCTGCTCGTTTTGAATCATCACCGGTGACTCATCATCCTGAATGTGTCCCATAGGGTCCATTGACTGCTCATCACACACACTGGAATATTAATCGGGCCTGTTGTCAACAACTCCACATGACTCATGCTCCTCAGAGGCATCCTCGTATGAACCCATGGACTCATCTAAAAAAGAATCTCACCCTGAAATTCAAAAGGGTTCTCCTCCTGCTCTACCTTTGTCATCTCCTTAGCATTACTCAAGCATGAGTGGTCAGGTCCCCAAGGTCCCTTGCAGATGAAGCAGTGTCCCTTCCTCCTCAGTTCATTCTTGCTACATGGTCCATCAATCCTGAGCAGCTCCTCCCTGGTCAACTGTTTATGGAACAATCTGATATTATACACAACCAACCTTTCAGCTAGCTCATAAGCAACAGGTGAGACCAGTTGTTCTCTCCTCAAAATTCTCAATAATCTAGTCTCCAACTCCATACAAATGGTATCACGATCTCCCATAACTGAAGACAAAATGGACTACATGTGTGCTATGACTGCGTCAGCTTGACGTTTCTTAATGTTAAAGAAACAATGGAACATCTGTAGAATCAAGCCATCACACTCAAGATCAAACATGATCTCATAAGTCCTGGTCATGGCCATTACTTCTAAAACCTCAGGCTTCTTCCCAAGGGGAGAGCTTGTGTTGCTATCCAAGTCCCAAAAGGACTCCACTATTAGTCTGAATACTCTCTTCATAACATCATCATTGTAAGGAGCTATAGGGGCAGTTAGTCTCACGATGTTGCTAAGACAAGATGTAACTGGAAGTCTAAACCCTTCACAAGTTTCCTCCAAGAACTTGGGTTGTATGAGAGCAAGCATAGCTGGTTTTAATGCCCAAACCTTCTAACTGTCTCACTTCGGAAAGGAGTGAATCTAGCTCATCCAGTTTGAAAAAGACTCTCCATGTGATCTTTATGTATTTCAAATTTGTTCCAAATGCAAGGATTTTGTGTCCAATATTTGGCTTCTTCTGCAAATCATTTAGTTGTTCTTTCTGAAAGATGGTATAGACTCCTCTTGATAAAAGTATGTTGTCTTGCTTGGATTTTTGGTCCAATGTTGCATGGAGGTTTAAGGAACCAATTTTTGTGTTTAATCTTCTCAATTTGTCTAGGAATTCCTTCATGGTTTAGCCCAATGATAACAAGTATATTAAGTTGACTCAACCTCTACTCAAGTTTACATGGCATCCATAATCAACATACTCAAACTATGACTATACAATGCACATAGCAATGCAAGGTTACTATAATATACCAATATAATTATTCAGCCAACTCATAGAACCTCACACTGCTCACAACAATATCATGCCCCAATAGATAAATCTAGCTCCAACAAATAAATTAGGCTCTGTCAAATAAATTGGGCCCCAGTAAATAAACTAGGCTCCAGTGAATAATTTGGGTTCTAGCAAAATAATTTATGCACAACAAGATGAATTCATCCCAGCAAAATAATTTCAACCCTGGGCTTGCAAAGCAAGCTAAACAATCTCAGCTGAGAAAAATGTTGCCCCAGATGCAAGGAAATGATCTCTCAAGCTTTGCACTGCCCCTAGAAATTCTTCAACTATTGGCTGGAAGAGACCCCTGTTTGAGCCTCCAAAAGTGCTCAGAAAATTATGCCAAATTAATCTTGGACTCTCCACCACAAACTCAGAAAAACCCAGAAAGGATTTTGACAAATTCTATCGGCCACCTAGAACCCAAAATTTCAGCCCACTCCTTCCCCACTAGCTGCCAAATAATTCTGCATGTTTGGGACACCAAAACTCCTCCAAAAATTCTGCAAAATTAGGAGCCAACTCCTTGACCCCTGGGCAACAAAACCCATAAATGTTTTGGCTAATTTTGTCCTCTCGCAATTACCCAAAATTGGTGCAATTACCAGTTGAAAAATAAAACATACTGCTGAACAAAAAGGATATTTTTGGCTTGAATATTGCTCGGAAAATTCTGCAAATTTAACCATAGACTTCTCTCAACAAACCCAGAAAAATCTTGGGTAGTTTCCAGAAGATACAGAAAACCCAATTTAATGCAAGTTTTCTACTATGCCCAACTATGCACACTGCTCCAAATAAGATAAATTTGTACCACAATGCTCCTACACATCAGCCCAAAAAATTCACTGCAAAATCACCAACTCAATTGAGATAAATCTCGTGCAAAACCTCCAAAAAATAATCTAGGTTATGACAGATAATCTTGGCCCAACAAATAAACTCAGCTCTAATAGATAAACTTGGTTCTAGCAAATAGGCTTGGGAAAATAAATTGGGCTCAACCCAACAAATAACTTCGGTCCATCAAGAGAAATTCAACACAGTAGAATAGTTTTGGCCCCGCAAGATATATTTGGCCCAGCAAAATAATCTCGGTTCAGAAAAATAAATTCGACCCAACAAAATAATTTTGGCCCAACAAGATGAATTCGTCCCAAGAGATCAAATCTTGAAGATAATTTTGATCCCCAACAACAATAACTCAATCTTCGGCACTGCAAAATCTTCAAAAACCAATTTCTCTTGAAAACCTAACTTGAGCTCCCAAAATACTCCACGACCTTGTCTCGAATTAATCTGTAATAAACCCTTGCTTTGGAGATTCTATTTGAAAATGGAGGGTTTCTTTAAGTATTTTTGCTCCAACACCTGCAATAAAAGTTTGCTCTGGCAATAGAATTTGGCACATTCAAAATAAACCCTTGAACTTGGCTTTTTTAAATCAATCCCACGGGCGAGCCAAGATCAATGCTTTGATACCACTGTAATGTCCCAAATGCCAGAAATTTGGAACGTTCTTGAAATTTTAACTCAGAAATGCTTCAGATAAATTTTCCATCCATAGACAGGAGATTGCTATGTAAAATAACTTCAGAAATTAAAGCCGTTAACACCATAGACAATTTTCACAACAGAAACTACAATATTTACGGCAAAAACAGAAAATAGAATCTGCAACTGAATAATAGACAATATAAACATGAAGAAGATCTCAACCTTATTTTATTAATATAGAAAATGTTGTTACCAAAAACTGGAAATCGTTGAGGTAATGGCCCCCAAAATAGATCTAAAATGATGTCGCAACTGGCCTCCAAAACAAACTGTAACCTGTGAATCCTAAATGGATCCACCAAGGGAAGAGATGGGTGCTCGCCGACTCTTACTGAATCACTCGAGGGTTTTCGTCCTGTGATACTGCTGAAGAAGAGAACCTGGTTCTCAAAACCTCACCACAAGACAATGATCAAATCCAAGATATGTCCAAATGACCTCCTCCTCCCCTTTTATAGATCTGATGGATAGATCTTCAAGCCTCTAGAAGCATCTTATTTTATTATTTTATTATTATTCTAGAAGATCTTCCATTGACTTTATCATAGTGACTTTTTAATTTAATTATATTTCATCTAAGTCACTTTTGGACCTTTTCCTCCAATTAATTATTTTTCCTTTAATTAAATGACTAATTAGCATCATTTTTAATTAAGGAAAATGGTAAATCGCCCACGATACTCTCTCCGGCCACTATAAGTCACTTCTCAACATCCCATCATGAAGATCTTCTCATTTCGGTTCCAACGAGCTATTACACTGAGGTGTTCCATCAAATAATCTTCTCAGAATGTCACCTCGAGCATAATTAATTAATCTAGGCTCCATAATAATGTTAATTTTTGAAAGTTGTCGGAATGCGACGGAACGAAAGAAAATTTGTGTGGATGATGAAATATGCCAAGTGAATGCCATCAAATCCCGTAAAAACTCCTCAAAACTCCCTCGGAAACCTTGCTAACACGAACCTGCTCCCATGGCCTGGCCATCCCCTATCTTGGAAATCCACCCTGGCTGTACTATGGAGGAAAATAAAAATGGGGACATCACAAAATTCCATCAAGCATTACAGTAACATCAAAATAAGCTGAGTCCCCCCTTTATCACTATCTGTTTAAGGATATATGAAAATGTTGAATATTTGAACAAAAATGCTCATTGTTAATATCAAGTACTAGTTACCATTGCATACTTGTGAAAATGAATTTCATCATTGTTGTCATTTTCGTTTATGTTTCGTTAGTGTGCTTCTTTCTTTTGCACAATGAAAAGAGAAAACTATTTGGCCCCTCAGCAAATTTAACTAATTGCATGGAAAATAATATCAAATCTAGCAGCCTACTAGCTATCATTGAAGGCACACAGTAACTAGTAAAGGAATTTTGTACAGGTATTCTTTGTCAGGGAATAAACCTCCAAATGATGAAAGAAGATGATTGATCTAAATTGCTGTAAAGTTTAGCTGTATAATTGCATTCTATTCTAATACTGTTTCACAGAATTACGTTATGTGATGAACCAGAGCAAGTAGTAAACAAAACTCCACGGAATGAGGATAAAATATAAAAAGTAGCAAGTCATATCATAAACCTCAGAATCACCTGCATAAGTTCTTCAAGAAGGCAGAGGCCAAGTTGCAACACACGTCTAAAGTCAACCTGCAGAGCAGATAGCAAAGCTGTCGATTTACAAATCAACTATGGTAACAACAATGACTCCAACTGTGCACATAAAACAAGGTTGATAAGTTAAAAACAGGATATATGAAAGCATAATAATTCCCAGCAATAAAAAAAACTGAAATGAAAACAGATAAAATTCTGACAAACTAACTTTGACCAAAGCCGGGTTCCTCTTCCAAATCTTTGTTGGCTCTTGCTTCAAGTTTTTTGGATCAAAATTTAGTTCACACTTCAATCCGAACAGCCATAAATAGTTTCTGGAGAGTATCACCATCACTACAGCGAACAGGCATGTCCATATAATCTGCTGCATTAATAAAATCATCCATCACCTTGCTGCAAATCATATCAATCAACCACTAAATAAAATATAGATAGCCAACATGTGTGATATCAAAAGAAGACAATGTTGTCTATGTAACAAGGAAGAAGAGACACTGTTATATACCCAAAAATGGGTAACAACTACATGAGATATAGATAGCCAACATGTATGCAATCAAAAGAAGACAATGATACCCATGTAACAAGGAAGATGAGACACTGTTATATACCCAAAAACAGGTAACAACTACATGAGATATAGATATCCAACATGTTTGCAATCAAAAGAGGACAATGCTGTCCATGTAACAAGACGAGACACTGTTATATACCCAAAAAGTGTAACACATTATTAATACGCACCAATTGATATTCATATTCAATCAAAGGAAGATAATGAAGTCCATCTACCAAGTAATACGGGACACTGCTATATAACGAAAAATGTGTAACACATTATTAACATACACTAATAGATGTTCATAATAATTAGTGTATGGTTTTAAGTTGTCGATATTGGGAAAAGCTATGATATAGGTATATATTGTCATTCCCTGTTGTAATATATCATCAGGCTGCAATTATCTATTACTTTTGTCCTTTGTGTTTGTTGCCTCAATATCTAGTAGTTCTTGTGAGGGGAGCTCACAACACTAGAGCCAGACCAAGTGACAACTGTATAAGGTGTGGCCCATTGTCACCACAACCACCACCTCCTGCTCTTTAGTGGATTTTCAACTCAAGGGAGGCTTCCCTATGTAGGTCACATAATGGATATTCTAAGTTCAAGATTTGGAGGTGACAAGGATGGGTTAAGGAAAGACACTCAACATAAAAACAAGGCTCAAACTAGCAAGGACAGGGCATAGCGTGCCCTCCAATGACCTATCTAGGGCACAAGTTGTTGATTTATGGTAGCATCGAATGTGCTCTAGCCTTGTAATTTTGTATATAGGCTAAGACACATGTATTCCATAAAACCCAGAAATGGTTTTGGAAAATTCCACTTAGAGATGATTTAATTAAATTAATTAATCATTTTTTTAATGTTTTCCTAAGTCTAAACTTAGGGAATTTGATTAACTAAAGTGTATTAATTAAATCAAGTGTGAATCTTCTAGATAAAGTCATGGATCACCTCCAAGTTAATCTTAGCCCTTGATTATGTTTTAATCTTGGTCGTTGAAGAGTCAATGGAAGATATAAGAAGGAGGGTGAGGGGCCTATGGAAAACACACTTGACACTTGAGCCATTGAGCATTTTCGAATTTGTGTGAGAAGACACATCTTTTGATCAAGAACAAATCACTAGAGCTGGGTTTGCTAAGTGATTTGATTCAGTGATCAGATCTGGAAAGGGGCAGAAGCAGAGATTGGTCAGGACGGCTAAGAACACATTTCAGAAAGAGGCAGCATCAACGCAGGAAAGAGACAGTGCAGTTTCTGGCTAGGGTGATGCAGCTACTGTAGAGAATCACGCAGAGCCAACGCAATGTCTCTTAGAGTCAGTGTGGAGAAAGATAGAGGTTGGGGTTCTGAGCCAGGAGGGCCAAGATCCAGCTTCAAATCAGCAAAATCAGCTACAGGAAGGGGTGACGCAGTCCCTCTAGCTTGCCTATGTAGGATTACGCAGATCCAGAGTAAGCAATCACGCAGAGGCAATGAGGGCTTCATCAGCGCTGTTTTTGATCAGCTGGAGACTAGCTGAGTGAGGTATATCTCATAGTCATTTTTGTTGTCTAGATTTCTCTAAAGGGTTTGCCGGATGTTGGCACCCTAGTTGTATACAAGATTCTGTTGCTTAATAATACAAACCCTTAGATCAGTTGCACCAGTTTTCCCAAGATGGGTTTTTCCGCTTCTTTGTCCAAAAATAATTGTGTCAATGTGGTTGTTTCTTCATTGAGTTTTGTTCAGATTGTTTCTGCACTTAGATTTATTCCGCAGTATTATTTGTATAGACTGCTTCAGTAATTACTTCGGTATTTCAATGTAATGAAATAATTATCAAATAATAGGAGAAGTGATTCAAATTGGTTGCAGTAGGAATCCAGATCTAGGATTTTTCACACAAGTGACCTAGGCTTTAGTGAATAAGCAATGAGAATAGGCTTACCAAGATACACAAAGGCCAAGAAAAGGCTTGATTAGATGAATATGATCAATTTTGGAATAAGCCCTCAAGAAGCCCCAAGTTGAAGTCTAGGGCTAGATTAGGGTTTGCCTAGGAAAAAATTTCCTATGGCTTGTGATGTCAACCCTAAAATGGAGGAATTTACCACAAGAGAAGGGTGATTTTGAGCCAATGAGTTACAAACCATGTGTAAAATCCCTCCCCATGCCAATGCATCCACCCTAGTTGAATTTCAACTCTAACCCTAGCCTATTGCCTTGCTTTAAAGGGCCGAAAATTTAAAGCAAAAGAAATTTAGGTTTTGGGAAAATTTGATGGTGTGATCACCTATGTAGAAAATCCAGTGCTTGATCTTGGGTGATGGTGTCTAGAGGGAGATCTACTTATGAAAAATCAAAACCCTAGAATGGAGTAAGGGATAGTAAAAAACCTTAGTTTGCATACCCTAGCTATCATTTTATGAGGGAATAAAGTCATTGAGAAGAGCTTAACATGAAGGATCGCTCGAGCGATTGTCACGCAAATTTTAAAGGGTATTGCATACAATGCTTTACCAAGATTTCATAGAAAAATATTCAATAAAAACTAGCACATAGAAAGCCTAACAATAATATTTCCATGCAATAGCCATAAAGATATTCAATAACATGGAATACTTACAACAAAATGCATGAACCAATCCTTTATTATTCCAAAATGACGTCTCCAAAGCAAGAGAATATCTCCATAAGCAAATACTCCACAAAAAATCACATCTCCACAAGATACAAGCTTATTTCAGCTAAGTCGAAATCTCTCAAAGAGGCCGAATTGATCCACAAGTGATGATGAAAAGACAAATGAGGTGACCTCTATTTATATAAGGTCTACCTCAACTAATTTTTGACTAATGAAGCCCCTAAAACAAGTTTGACATAAAATAACATTGGGTTACAAGCCAACCCACTATCTAAGTGACAAAATAAATCATAATTTCCCACACGTGAGTCATAGCATCTAGAAAAGTTGACATCATGCCCTTTTAGGGATCCAAATGCCATGTCATGGTATGATGAGTGAAAAAGTGTCAAATTGCCTAAAGCATCCAAAATTTGAGGACATGCCCTCAAATCTCCTCTGGGGTCCCAAGTCCAACTGGGGTGCCATCATGGCATCCCCATGGGTCTCAAAGTATCAAAATGAGGCCTTCTCTCTCCAACGTTAAGGCTTCTCCAAGTGCAACAAGCCCTCCCTACTCTCTAAATGGAAAACTTCATCATCTGGGCTTTGAATCAAGCCCTTCCCATCAAATTGTTTCAAGGTTACCCTGGGGGCAGACTGGGTCCAATGGTGTCATTATGAAGAATCATCTATGTTAGGTCAAAGTAGACCAACTTCCTAGGTGTTGAGGGTACTTTGGGACATGTAAATCTTCTCATGTTGTTAGGAGGCTCAACTCTTGCATCTGCTAAGCCACATATCTCTCTGAAAAGGCCTAGGTACCCGTCGAAATGGGTGCTCTCAAGGCATGGGATGTTATGGACCACCTGACAAAAACAACATGAAATAAAGGGAAAGCAACCATCCATCATAGACTGAAATCATATATGCATCTAAGCAAACCAAACTTAATGTTATGGGCATATTAATACTTCAAACAAGGATCACCTTCCGATATCTAACTAGACCAACTCCCATAAAGGTGTTCCCTACCTTGGTAGAGGTGGATAATGGTCAACCATATTAGGCGCTTCCAACCCTCAAAGGGAAGTGGCAGTTCCAAGGTCCACCCTTCAATCAATAGGTGTTAGTGTAAATATATGATAAAGGGAAAAGGCTTCGTGGCCAAGTGCCACGGTCAAAGGGACTACCGAACGGAGAGGAGTCCACATCTTAAGTGTATGAATGTAAAGGACAGAGCAATCATGGAGGCATGAGTAACCCTACTCAAACAGCTTTTTCCGCCCCTCTTGTGCGCCTTTTACTTCTTGATAATGCTTTGTATAACCACATATAGCTCCAGGGTAAGAGCTTGTTGTTTATGATGTAGCATTTATATTGTTGACTTTTCTATAAGATTAGTAGAAAACAATTTGATAATTACTACCTAATGATATTCAATAAATTTATCTTAGGCCACTGATAACATTGGGCAATTATACACTAAAAATATCAACACTAAATGCAGTGTTAACTGTAAAGATCATAAAAAGAAAATCATGCACAATAGAGACAATATTTTTACCTTAGGAAACCCAACCTTCGGAGAAAACCCAACAACTTTTATTTAGGAGAAATTATTCTTCATGTTGGTTTACAAATCAACAATTTGTCTAGAAATTTGTACCAATAATCCAACATACTAGTCAAACTTGGTCAACTTTGTCAAAAATCAAGCCCTGCAGCCCCTAAGGCCCCTGTGTCCCTATGGCCTACGGCCCCAGTGACCTTCAACCTTCTAACACAACCTCCTTCATGCTCACCTCTTCGTTGCCTTCTTCCACACGAGAATAGTCCTTGCTCTTTGTTTGGTTGTCCAAGAAATCTCAGAAAAATGAAGAACCTCACTTGCTTGGTGTCGAAAGTGAGATGTCACACCATCTATATATATACTAGTCGAATGGGGGTAAATTAACCCAAGGGACACACCCTTTCATGAGTTGGGCCAAATTGTCTTCCTAGGCCTACTTGATGCCTCAAAAATAAATTTTAATTTTAATTTTCTAAGGCCAACTTGGATACATCTTTGGCATGCGGGAATACCTCCTAATGCTACACAAAAATCAACACTCCCTCTTAGCGAGCAAGGTATTCATCTTAACTGCAAAAATTTCCCCTTAGTTGAAATTTCTCCTCCATAAGAAAAGTTCACGAGCTTCTTGTGTTGATGCATGTGTATAAATCACTGCATCCTGGAGTAGGCAGTGTGACTCCTCACATGCACGTCTATAGATCACTCGATCCTGGAGTAGGCAATGTTACTCCTCACATGTATGTCTTTAGATCACTCCATCCTAGAGTAGGTAATGTGAATATCCTGGGCCATTTACCCTTGGCCAAATCAACATTTCCCAACCAAAGTCCTTTATGGCTCCTTAGGTAAATGTATCAATCGCCTCTAGTCAAATCAACATGACCCAACCAAAGTACTTCATGGCTTCTCAGGAAAGGATCCGCCTGTAGACCGTTCACCCCTAGCCAAATTAGCATGGCCCAACCAAAGTCCTTTATGGCTTCACAGGTGAATTTCGTCTCTCTCTTCTTGTCAAATCAACATGACCCAGCCAAGTCCTTCTGGCGATTTGTCCACTGCTGCAATTGCCCTAGGCCATACAACCCTGGTCAAATTAGCATGACCCATCCAAAGACCTTCATGGCTACTCAAGTGAATGTATCCATCTCCCCTGGTCAAATCAACATGACCCAGCCAAGCCCATCTGGCTTGTCAAGAGATGTTTTGTCTTATCCAGCAAAGACATCAACACTCCCTGTTAATGAGGGAGACATTTTGCATCATGCCAAGCTTGTCTCTTAAGTATAAAAACTTTGCTCTAGAGGCTTGGTGAGAATGTCTGCAATATTCTCGTCTGTGGATATGTATAGGAGCTTCATTGTCTCCCTCTACACCATGTCTTAGATTAAGTGACCTGATCAAATATTCCTGCAAGAAGCCTGCTCAGTGTGAAAATTCCAAACTGGAATCCTTTTGCAACAACTGGAAATTATTCTCCTAATTGTTAATTTAATTTACAAATTTATTTGTTGTTTACTACAGCAAAACACTGAATAAATCACACTGCAATCTACACAAATAAAACTACGGAAGAATAAAACACTGGAAGCAGAGAAATGTCGGCACACACACACACAAAAAATAACACAATTATTTTTGGACAAAAGTCCCCAAAAAAACCCAATACGGGAAAATCGATGCAGCAGCTGAGTGTTTTATTTATTAAGCAGCAGTGAAATCTGAGTACAATATATGGATGCCCAACTAGCAATCCAATCAACAAGTATCTGATAGAAATAATTAGAGAGAATATTTCTCTCTCACCCTACAAGCAATACCATCACTAGCCTCTATAGAAATCTAGTCGTCCAAACCCCAGCTTGAGCACTTCTACGCTCTCTCTCCCACGTGTGCCTCGATACTACCTTTGTGCTAGTCGTCTAGCCTGCCTCTGCTGCTGGCAGTGATCCTCCAACACTTTGGAAGACTTTCCCAACCTCTGGAAACTGAATCGACTTCCTCCTCAGCTAAATCGAACGTCTTCGTGTGAAAATTTCTGAAACTACTTAACAGAAATTTCTACTACAGAAATCTGGTTTACTTTTCATACTTGTGTTTTTAATTATATAAGTTATTTTCAGAAATATTTAGAAACTAGCGAAGTAAACACACTGCAGATCTACACATATATATAGATCAAGTACTGAAGAATAAAAACATACATGACAAAGGACACACAATATTTTTTAGACAATGTCCACGGAAAAACCCAATGCAGGAAAACTGATGCAGCAGCTCTTAGAGGGTTTTATTATTATGCAGAATATCTGAATACAATCAAGGGCACCAGTAGTGGTTTGCCCAACAGAGAAATCACGACAGATGTACCTCTATCACTCAGAGACAGAAAATATGGCAGATTCAGCTGAGGCTTCACACCTTCTGGAAACACTGAATACGAGCCCTTTCTGGCCCACTGGAAACCCCAGCGCTGCCTCTCCTAGCACTGCGTCAGCTCTGCGTCCGAGCTAGAGCCTTTGTGCAGCATAGGCTGCTCTTGCGTCACCCCTTTGGGCTCAGCATTGCCTCTGTGTCACCCTGAAGGGCCTGCATCAGCCTCTGCGCTGCCTCTGCATGAGCCTGGCTGGGTTGCGTCCCTCCTACTGTGTCTTTGCGCTGCCTCATACGGATCTGCCTCTCTGCCTATGTATTCTTGGCCTTGGATCTGAATAATCCCTCGTTGGTCTGCCCCTCACCAGCACTGCAAGCTTACTCGAAAATTCTCAGCAAACGACGCCCTAGAATTTCGACTTAGCTCAAGTGCTACCACTTTGTGTGCCTTCCTTTAATACTTTTCTCGTTGAACATTCAACGACCGTGATCTAATGTCTAATCAACGGCTAAGATTAGAAAATACTTGATCCACGTAACTTAGAACATTCTCACCCATATGTCTAAATTAATTCACTTTAATTATTTAATTTCCCTCGAGTAGACTTAGGGTCTCCATTAAAATAATTAATATTTTGAATAACTTAGGTTCCGGGCAGAATTTCTCCAAACAATTTCTGGGTCTTGGAGATCTCATGTGTTCTAGCCCCTCCACAAAGTTTTGGAGCTAGAGCACATCTGATGCAACCCAAAATCTCAACACTCCCTCTTAGTGAGGAATGTGCTCTAGCAACACATCAATCCAAAAGCGTTACTATGATCCATGGCATCAGTCCCCTGTGCTGCTGATGCTCGGCTGCTGCCCCTCATCCACTACATTATTGCCTCATGTATTGCTGCCCATGACTCTACCACAGTCACTTCCTCATCTGTACTGCAGCTCCCTCTCAAATGTTGCATCATGCTACCCATAGCACTACCACTGCAACTGAGAAGTAAGCAATTAAAGGAGATCACCCAAAATACTAACAGACAAGTCAGTTTGCCTGCATCTCGATACTGAAGCACCCTCTATTGTTGCTCTGCGCTAACCCTCTGAAGCTCTGCGTTGTCTGTTGCTCTGCATTGCGTAAGCACTACCTCTGCGCTACTGAAATCCCATCAGCCTCAGCGTTGTTGCTTCAATGTTGTTGTTGCCTCTCCTCTGCACTGCTCCAGTCTTCAGCATCCCAGTATTGCCAAAGTGCCTCCATGATCCTCTGCACCAACTAACTCCAATCATCCTACTATTGTCTTTAAGGGCTCTCGTAGCTCGTATGTGATCCAAGAGTTTGGGCACCTCAAGGATCCTACCCCTCATCTAACGTTCAAGAGAACTACAAATCAATGTCGCCCCACCTCTTCTCTCGAGGTACATGAGCACTCATGGCCACATCATCATCACTGCCATCATCCCCCTTGGCTACCACAACTTTGGAATCTGAATATTCCTTTCCCTTCTTCTTCTGAGGACAAGTATTGGCGAAGTGTCCCAATTCGCCACATCTGAAGCACCAGACCTTGGAAAGGTCCTTCTTCTTGTTCCCTTGTTGTTGCCTTTGTCCCTTTGATGCTAGAGTTGCATCTTCCTCCTATTTCTTGATTTTGGCTCCTCCGCTGCTACTGCCCCTCTTGGTTATTCTCCTGATTTCTTCCTGACGAAGGATTGCCCACATGTCCTCCCAGTTTGGAATTTGTGTTGTGCCCAAATACTTTGGACAAAGGTCTCCCAATCATCGGTGACTGCATTCAAGGTTGTCCTTACCATGAGACTGTCATCAGGAGTAGCCCCCATTGCAACCAGTTGATCTCGAATAGCCTTCAATCTGAAGAGGAAAGGATCGATCTCCTCTCCCTTGTGCATATCAAACAGACACATCTGATTCTCCATAAGCATCTTCCTCTGGATGGAGCTACCTTGATACAGTGTTTGTAGTCACTGCCACATTTCATTTGTCATCTTCTTCTCAGCAATATATGAGACCACGTGATCCTTCACCCCATCCATATCAAGCGCTTAGCCCGCACCTGATTTTCCTCATACTTCTTTAGAGGATCAGAATCGACTGGAATAGCCTCTCTAATACAATAATCGTCAAGGACTGACAAGATCCTGGCTTTCCAGATGACAAAGTTAGACACACCGTCCAACCAGTCCTGATCTCTCAATCTGCACGAGGCCATCTCTGCTCAAAAATATCAAAGCGAAAAGCTCTTCTCCCTTCTGTTGCTGCTACTCTCAACAAAAGACTGGATCTGGGTTTCTTGGCAATAGAAACCCTCTAGAGACTACGCTCCCCCTGACTAGTGATTTCCCTCCTGGAAATCCTCCACCAACTCTGTCGAATCAACCCTCTACGATCACTTCACTGATTGAATCTCGGATTTCTTGGCTAGAAATTTGTTGAGGAACTGTTTCCCCATACTTTGTCAACCCCCCTAGACACTGTTCTGAACCGGCAGGAAAAACGCCCCACCAGCAACTTTGAAGATCAAACTGCACTTCCAGCCATGACAATCGGCACGGTGTCTCTCCCTCTCGAACTGCGTCACCCTCTTGGGGTTGCATCAACTCTGCGTGAGCTTGATAGGCTCTGTGTCACCTCTGCAGGGTCTACGCTATCCCTCTGGTGTTGCACTACCTTTTTCTAGATATGTGCAGCTTCAGTTGCCTTCGTGCAACAAAATATTTGTCGCTTCGTTGATGGCTTCAGCTCCCCTTGATCTGCAATAGCTCTGATACCATGTGAAAATTTCTGAAACTACTAAACAAAAATTACTACTGCAGAAATCTGGTTTACTTCTCCTACTTGTGTTTTTAATTATACAAGTTATTTTCAAAAATATTTAGAAAATAGCAAAGTAAACTCACTCCAAATCTACACATATATACAGATCAAGTACTGAAGAATAAAAGCATACATGAAAAAGGACACAATATTTTTTGGACAATGTCCTCGGAAAAACCTAATGCGGGAAAACCGATGCAGCAGCTCTTAAAGGGTTTTATTATAATGGAGAATATCTGAATACAATCAAGAGCACCATTAGTGGTTTTCCCAACAGAGAAATCATGATAGATGTACCTCTATCACTCGGAGAGAGAAAATATGGTTGATTCAGCTGAGGCTTCACACCTTCTGGAAATGTCGAACACAAGCCCTTTCTGGCTCACTAGAAACCCCAACATTGCCTCTCCCAACAGTGTGTCAACTCTGCATCCCTGCTAGAGCCTCTTTGTAGCACAAGCTGCTCCTGCGTCACCCCTCTAGGCTAAGCGTTGCCTCTGCGACCCTGAAGGGCCTGCGTCAGCCTCTACGCTGCCTCTATGTGAGCCTGGCTAGGCTGCGTCCCTCCTACTAGGTCTCTACGTTGCCTGATACAGATCTGTCTCTCTGCCTATGTATTCTCGGCCTCGGATCTAAATAATCCCTCGTCGATCTGCCCCTCACAGGCACTTCAAGCTTACTCGAAAATTCTCAGCAAACCACGCCCAAGAATTTCGACTTAGCTCAAGTGCTACCACTCTGTGTACCTTCCTTTAATACTTTTCTCTTTTAACATTCAACGGTCGTGATCTAATCTCTAATCGATTGTTATGAAACCAACTCCCAAAATAGAAGAAAAGAGAGATCAACGCCTTAGAAATAAGCCACTTCGAGGGGGCAACCTCCTTTACATTACATAAATGAACAATTCTTGGATGATACAAATGACAAAACCTCCTTCTAGATATAGGTGTCCATGGGATCACAATATAATCCTAGCCGACCTAACAATGATAAGGTAAGGGCACAATAATAACAATATTGGGGTTATAGGTGTACAATAGTAACAATAAAGAGGTTACACTAACAACAATAAGGGACTATACTAGTAATATAGGGACCTAACATGCCCCTCTCCTTCAAAAAAGTGTTGTCCTCAACGCTTGAGTAGCTCTAGATGCTTCTGTATAAAATTCTCATCCTCCCATGTAGAACCTTTAGTGGGTAAGCTCTTCCACTTGATGAGATACTCTGAAATTGATCGATTCCGTAACTGTCGAGTTCTTGTTTCCGTGTCAACTTCAGGTTCCAATATGATTTTCCCTTCCTCGTCAAGTTCTGGCAATATTGTTTGAACTGGAAGTTTGTCACCATAACCTTCTTTAAGCATGAAACATGGATAATTGGATGCACTCGTGAAGCAGCAGGAAGCTCCAATTTGTATGCCATAGTACCAATATTTTGCAACACCTTTTAAGGACCGTAGTACTTTGGCGATAATTTATTATCCTTCTTAGCTTGCTTGAGAGACATTTGTTTGTTTGGTTGTAGCCGTAAAAATACCCAGTCTCCTACATCTAAACTTCTCTCGCTGTGATGTTGATCTGCCTATTGTTTCATTCGATTTTGTGCCAAATTTAGATTATCCTTTAAGAGTTGGAAAAATTGTTGTTGATGCTCGATGTGATCTTCCACTGCTTGAAACTTAGAATTTTATCTTAAAGATGATGTGATGGATGGTTGATGATATCCATAAAGTGCCATAAATAGGGTCATTTTTGCTGCAGTATGGAAGGAAGTGTTATACCACCATTCAGCGAGAAGTAACCACTTGACCCATTTTGTTTGCTTATCAGATACAAAACAACGAAGATATCCTTCCAAACATTTATTCACTATCTCAATTTGACCATCGGATTGAGGATGATAAGATGAGTTATGAGCTAGTTGAGTACCCAAACAAGAAAATAATTATGTCCAAAAATTTCCAGTAAAAATGGGATCTCTGTCACTTACAATAATCTTTTGGTTTCCATCTAGCTTTTGAATTGTTTCCATAAATGCAGTAGCAACTGTATTTGCTTTAAATAGATGAAATAATGCACAAAATTGTGCATACTTGGTAAGTCTATCAACTACCACCATGATGACACTCTTTCCTTCGGACTAAGGTAAACTTATGATAAAATACATTGAAATCTCCTCCCAACGTTGACTTAGAATGGATAAAGGTTGTAGAATACTCGAGGTCTTAATTGTCTCAACTTTATTTTACTGGCAAACCAAACATTCCGCCACAAACTTTTGAATATCATATTTAAGGACATCCCAAAAAAAAAAATTCTTCACCCTATGGTAAGTGTTTTAAAATCCTAAGTGTCCTCCTAAAGGAGAAGTGTGCAATTCCAAAAGAATCTTTTGTTTTGGTTGGGAATTCTTACAAATATATAAGTAATCTTTGTACCATAAGGAATCATTTTTCCAACTAAATGTATCAGATGTACAAGGATCTTGCTGCGACTTTTGAATGAGTGTCCCCACTTCTTTGTCCTTCTTCCATTCATCCCTTGCTTCGGTTATCCAATCTGGTTGGATAATAGAAATGGCACAAAGAAATGCTTCCACCTCTTCATCATTTCTTGAGAGTGCATCTGCAACAACATTTAGCTTCCCTTTTTCGTAGATAATTTCAAAGTCATACCCAACATATTTGTGACCCATTTTTGCTGATCTTCTGAAGATAGTCTTTGTTCCAAAAAGTGTTTAAGACTATCATGATCAGTTTTTACCTTGAAGTGTCTTCCCATTAGGTAAGTTCGCCATTCTTTAGTGCATGTAGTATTGCCAACATTTCCTTCTCATAAATAGCTTTCTGTAAATACTTTCCTTTGATTGGATGAATTTCAAAAGCAATGGGTCTTCCTTCTTGCATTAAAACAGCACCAATTCCATTTCCTGAGACATCACATTCCACAATCAAGGTTTTTGTGAAGTTTGGCGTAGCTAAGACTGGTGTTAGGCACATTGCCTCTTTAAGATGTTCAAAGGCCTTAGTTGCTTTAGGAATCCATGAAAATGCATCTTTCTTCAATAATGTTGTTAGAGGTGCTGCTATTCTACCATAATTCTTAACAAACTTGCGATAATACCCTGTTAACCCGAGAAATCCTCGCAACTGCTTTATGGTTGTGGGGACTTTCCATTCCTTAATGGATTTAATTTTGTTAGGGTCTACCTGTGTAATATTCCGTTTCGGGGATATCTCTAAAACATGGCAAACTCCAACCAGAGATGGACTGGGAGGGCATTTACCGGATATGTCGCCTCTGAAAAGAGGACGAAATCCGGAGGCTACCTGGCCCTTTCCAGACTCTGTCTAAGAGTGTGAGATAAACACACCAAGTGGTATAGAAATAGAATGCCCAGAAAAATATAAAGATAACAGTGCAGCAGACATACAATAGCATAGAAAGAATATACGACAAATCATCCAGAAATATGGAGAGAGAATGCTAAACCATTTTATTAAACTGAGAAATATAATGAAGTACAATAGGTGATCAGAGTGATGGCACCTAAACTTGCTCAAGGCAAGTGAAGAAATACTCTCAGAATACACAGGAAATGGTTGCTCTCTGAACTGCGTCCCAGCTGCTGGAAAACTGCCGTGTAGCTGCTACTGCTGGAATGAACTGAAGACTAAGGGCTGTTCCCCTTGCCGGAATGAGATGAAAATCTGGAATCCTCCTCTACTCACCAATATCGGTAAAACCCAGAAACCATATCAGAAATGGCCGACCCCCGAAAAACACCCCCTTGGGGAATTACGCTGGCCTCCAAGGCTCTACGCAGAGGCTGAATAGGAAAGAATGAAATGCCACCTCAAACTCCACCAAAATCCTCCCAAAGGCAAAGGCTGACCCTCTGCTCAATCTCCCGGCACAAACCCCTGCAAAAATCCCAAACCGAAGCTCCTCCTAGATGGATTGTGTCCTCCCTCTGAGTGACTACGCAGTCTCTCTGAATGCTCAGCTCCGCAACAAAACCAAACCCCAAAACCTCCCTCAAAATGCTGAAGAAAATACCTTGCCCGAGTAGGCACTCAAAGTCCCCCGGGGCTAGGGGCGAGATCTCCGACCGGAGACACTCAACGCACTAAACAGTGCTGCAGACAGGCTAAACAGCCAGCGTGCTCAAGAAGTCAAAACGACCAACTCAATATCATCAACAATGAATGACCAAAATGAGGAGGCTCTTCTCTCTCTTATAGCGTTGGCCTCTCTCAAACCCTAAGGCCCACCTCCTCCAACGTAGCCTCCCTTTGCCACGTGCTCAACCCAGCCAGCGCAGTCCCTCCATGTGTCTACGTGGGTCCCCTCTCTACGTGGTCTCTTGGCCCCCCTTGGCTCACTTAAGTTACAACGTTGTGTCTACTAGGGAGTGCACTTTATTTTTAGAATGAGTTATGCCCCCCTCTACTCACTTTTATTTATAATTTAATTATATAAGGCAAAATTGTTCAAAATTAATATTTCCAATTAGCTGTTGCTAATTGGGAATATTACAGTCCTCCCTACCAAAAATTGCTTGTCCTCAAGCAATGCTTGAACAAGCCTTCTCTCTAGCTGATGCTCACCACCGACACTGCAAAATGTACCTGGGTCCCAGATGCGCCACTGAAACCTCCTTGTCCTCTGCATCACCCTGATATGAAGGGATCTCTCAATGCCAGGATCCTAAACTGATCTCTCACGGTACCAGCCACCCAACAATCCTCCCGGATCCCATCGCCACCATGGCCAATAATCGCCCAAGTCCCACGGCTCGAACTGCGCACTGCCTCTGGCTATGACTAATGCTCTCAGAGGCGAAGACCATGACCCCTGCTGCACTGTATCTGTGACGGTGTAAGTTGTCCCATCAACTGTGTACCAAATCATCACCTCTCTCCAATCCAAGTCCTGACTCAATCCCACGCTGATCCTGCTCTGCTGAAATTGGGATGGAGTGCTGAAGAAACGACGACCTGTGCCCCCCTGCCAGCTGGAATCTGTAACATCTGCTATGTCCAAGGGCCCCTGCTCCGCTATGCTCCCTACAAAGAATACCGTACCACCAAGAGGGTACCAACTCATGATCTCCCGCCAGTCCATCCTGGAAGAAGAATCCGATGTAGCAACAACAACTGCATATGGAACACGCCTGGAGTGTTGCCGCCAGCCCGTAATCAACTCCCACTGCTCTGCCCTGTTTGCCAATGAAAGTTGCCTATAGAAGGAAGCCCCTCTCTCTATAATGGGCCGAAGTGGGCAAGATATGCTGCAAGCTCCATCGATGTACTCCTGGAGAGTGCTACCCACGAAAAACACTGCAGCTCTGCTGACTGCGTGTACATCTATCTGCACCTCATCCCTGTGTCGACCCACAGATGGATTCTCCACCATATCCAACAACTCCTCCCACTCCTAATCAGGAATGTCATGCTCCCGCTGTCTACTGGCCACCTGCAGAACAATCCCATCAACCTCCAACACCTCCAGAGGATATGGATCTGCAACTGCTGTCACCGTACTCGATGTTAGTGCATCTGACTACCCCACCTCAATGGTTGATCCCAATGTTAGCCGCATATCCCTCATCGGCTCAATGTGGGCGCTCATTTGGCTCTCCCCCAAAGGAATATTGTGCCTGATGTGAATAGTGTCCTCTTCTGTCGACTCAGGCTCCATCACCTGCTGCTCTAGCTGAATCATCACAAGTGACTCTTCACCCAGAGTATCTCCCGCAGAGTCCCGTGACTGCTCACCCTCCTCAGAAGCGCCCTCAACTGATCCTATGGACTCATCTGAAGAAGAGTCCTTACTCTGGCATACGAAAGGAATGCCCTCCTGTCCATCCTCCGCCACATCTCTACTGGGTCTGCCATCCACTCTCTCGATAATGTGTCGATACATTGTCTGGAGTCCAGACGCATGTTGGGATGCTACCTCTGCTGAACCCAGTAACCTCTGCTCATGCATGATCTCGGCGTGCTCTGAGAGAAGAGTGACACATGTCTCCCTCATGACCCGCTCGCTGGGTGTAGGCTCAGCGATGACCGATGTGCCAGCCCTGCAGATGATCATCTCGTCCCCTAACCTGTGGTCGTCAACTAGTGTACCGACCCAGTGCCACTGCCGAGAAGTCTCTCCCCTAGGGTGCTGGGTGTCATCCAAATATCTTGGATGAGCTTCGCGTACCCCGCTGCTCATGCACAGAGTGCCAAAGGACAACAACAAAATCGACTATGCCCGTGAGTGATGTTGAAGCGGGTCAGGTGTGTGAGTCCTCACAGATACCACCAAGTATCGCTCATCTGTCTCCCCATCGATCCTGGGTGAACTACCCCCAAAGGTAAGCCCGGTCTCCCTGTCCGTGAGTCTCCCTGGAGGCAATACTCTAAGACCCTGCTGTGCAGCTCCGTACGCCCTCGCATACCACCAATCATCCATGTACCCCTCGACATACCACTGAACACTGAGGCATAGCCCTGTAAACTGCTGGGTACCCCCTACTATTGTTGTACCACCCTATACCATCTCGTGCCTTGTCTGTGTCAAGGCATAGGTCACTCCTCGCGTGTCCTCAATGCGATGTAGGACACTCCTACTCCACAATGCAATCCCACACACTACGGTACACCACCATGCAACTCCATGTCCACCGGTAGTCCACTGCTCAATGCTAGAGGCTCCCACACATCCTTGGATGTGATGACCTTGAGTTGTGCCTCTACATGTCGGACCACCCCCAATCGGTATCATCATCTCCACCATCGCATCGCTATATCCGCCGACGAATGGATCATCACTCCAAACCCTCCCTGAGGGGTCCGAGAAGTGAATCTCCCTATGTGTCAGCAGTGATACCACCACTGCTCGGCTCCGCTGTGTCCTCTGTGCCCCACACAAGGGTGAAGAATCCTTGGCCCCATACAAGGCGCCATCTGGTGGCCTGCCAATGCCACCTCCTCCGACAAGCTCCTGCCAGGGTATGTTGGTCACCCTGTGACCCCGTGTACAGATGTCATACCAAGACAACCTAGGGAGTCTGCCCATAAACTAGTTGGCCACTGGAGCTGACCGGAACTCCCCTAGTAGATGTGCATGCTCGACTGCTAGGCCAACTGTACCCTCCAAGACATAGTCAACCGACCTACCTGGGAAATGATAGGTGATCCCGCCTAGATCCCAATGCCAGTCTGGGGTTCCTGTAGTTCCAGCACCTGGAAACTCCTGATGAACTACACTCGGGTCCACCACTATCTCCATAACCCACTCCACCGGGTACCAACTCAAAATCTCTCGCCATCCAACCTCGACAAGTGGATGCTGCACGCTGTGCAACTCTGATCGTCTCATCCTGCTAACCAAGTCAACATATGAGGTCTGACTAGGTGACTCCATCTCTCTCTCTCCAATGGGGAGAGGTGACCCAACAACGCTGCTAGTCCTGTCCATGCATGCCTGAAGGGGAATGATCTGATGCTCCAACGTGCCCTCTGGTTGTACCATCAGGGAATCCAATCGTTCCCCAATGCAGGCCAACTTGGCCGCCGACTCGGCACAAGCCACTCTCATGCCCTCCAGCTCCTTGTCCTACAACAAAATGGCCTCCCGTACTGACGTGGCCTTCCCTTTCAAAACTAGAAGCTCTGCCCGAAGCCGATGATACCGCTGTCTGCGACCATCATCCAATACCTCTGTATCTCCTAGTGCCTCATCGAAGGTGGATACATCTCCTGACACCTCACCCATCTGTCGTGTGCTGCTACCACCCGAAGACTCGAACACGACTCCGGTCATCACCTCAGTGGATGGTTCTACTGGGGTAGGCTCTACATGACACATACACCCACTACGATACCAACTGACACGGTCAAGGAGGTCTCCAATGAGGGTGAGTCCTGTGTCACACTAGGTGTATCCTCGAACTCCCTGCAATCCTGTGTGTCCTCATCCTCCAAGTGCGAGGTAACCATTTTGATGGTTTCCCCCTCCGATACTCGGTCAAGCTGGAAAGAGGTATCCAACTTCTCCACCCAAGCTTTTTCCGAACGCTTGGATGACCCGTCAAATGTCGGTAAATGGAATCTGCCCACTGTGCGCTGCAAGCCCCCGTCATGTGAGTGTTTGTTCCCTCTATGAAAGTTGCAGGGTCTGCTATCCCGCTGGAGCTGAACAAAATCTCTGAATGGAAGGGCATCCCTGAACTCCTGCCCATAAGCCTGATACTCGGCGAAATAATCACCCATGTGGCCAGGGTCTGGCTCCTGCTGTGCTCCTGCCCCTGTGTCTGCACCCAGAAAAGTGGGCATAGTGGAACGTGTGGGTGTATGTGATGCCATATGCTGAGTGGCATCATGGTCCGGCAAATGGTGGGATGTGCCTGATCCCTCGCCAATCTGGAAACCCCTTGGGGTTTCATGCTGTCTAGCCTCCACAGCGGTGAATCTCTGCCCCATCATCTCAATCTGCCTCGACAGATCCTGTACTGATTTAAAGAGCATCTCCCCAAATCTCTTCGCATCATCATCATAGGCTCCTCATGTTCTGCGTCTACCACAAGCTCCTCCTCTCCATAGGTATTCTCCAACTTACGCTCAAGATCTTTGTACTTCCTGCCTCTGTAACAAATGTAGGGCTTCTTCCCCGGTGTCATAGACAACTAGCTCCACAGGCTGAGCCAGAACTATGCTCTAATACCACTGTAATATCTCGTTTCGGGGATATCTCTAAAACACGGCAAACTCCAACCAGAGATGGACTGAGAGGGCATTTACCGAATATGCCGCCTCTGAAAAGAGGACAAAATCCGGAGGCTACCTGGCCCTTTCCAGACTCTGTCTAAGAGTGTGAGATAAACACACCAAGTCGTATAGAACTAGAATGCCCGGAAAAATATAAAGATAACAGTGCAACAGACATACAATAGCATAGAAAGAATATACGACAAATCATCTAAAAATATAGAGAGAGAATGCTAAGCCATTTTATTAAACTGAGAAATATAATGAAGTACGATAGGTGATCAGAGTGATAAGCACCTAAACTTGCTCAAGGCAAGTGAAGAAATACTCTCAGAATACACAGGAAATGGCTGCTCTCTGAACTGCGTCGCAGCTGCTGGAAAACTGTCGTGTAGCTGCTACTGCTAGAATGAACTGAAGACTAGGGGCTATTCCCCTTGCCGGAATGAGATGAAAATCTGGAATCCTCCTCTACTCACCAATCTCGGCAAAACCCAGAAACCATATCAGAAATGGCCGACCCCCGAAAAACACCCCCTTGGGGAATTACGCTGGCCTCCAAGGCTCTACGCAGAGGCTGAATAGGAAAGAATGAAATGCCACCTCAAAGTCCACCAAAATCCTTCCAAAGGCAAAGGCTAACCCTCTACTCAATCTCCTGACACAAACCCCTGCAAAAATCCCAAACCGAAGCTCCTCCTAGATGGACTGCATCCTCCCTCTCAGTGACTGCGCAGTCTCTCCGAATGCTCAGCTCCGCAACAAAACCAAACCCCAAAACCTCCCGCAAAATGCTGAAGAAAATACCTTGCCCGAGTAGGCACTCGAAGTCCCCCGGGGCTAAGGGCGAGATCTCCGACCGGAAACACTCAACGCACTAAACAGTGCTGCAGACAGGCTAAACAGCCAGCGTGCTCAAGAAGTCAAAACGACCAGCTCAATATCATCAACAACGAATGACCAAAATGAGGAGGCTCTCCTCTCTCTTATAGCGTTGGCCTCTCTCAAACCCTAAGGCCCACCTCCTCCAACGTAGCCTCCCTTTGCCACGTGCTCAACCTAACCAGCGCAGTCCCTCCATGTGTCTACGTGGGACCCCGCTCTACGTGGTCTCTTGGCCCCCCTTGGCTCACTTAAGTTACAACGTTGTGTCTAGTAGGGAGTGCACTTTATTTTTAGAGTGAGTTATGCCCCCCTCTACTCGCTTTTATTTATAATTTAATTATATAAGGCAAAATTGTTCAAAATTAATATTTCCAATTAACTACTGCTAATTGGGAATATTACAACCTAAACACCCTCGTGAGATACAGTATGACCCAGATATTCCACCTCTTGTACTCGAAAGAAACATTTGGATGTTTTTTCATATAATTGTTTCTCCTCCAATAGTTTGAGCACCCTGTCAACATATTGAACATGATCCTTCCAAGACCTCCTGTAGATTAGTATATCATCAAAAAATACTAGCACAATTTTTCTAAGGAAGGGTTTGAAAATGGAATTCATCAACCCTTGAAATGCAGAAGGTGCATTGGTAAGGCCGAAAGGCATGACCAAAAATTCATAATGACCCTCATGAGTTCAAAATGTTGTTTTTGGAATATCTTCGGCCTTCATTCTAATTTGATGATATCCTGAACGAAGATCCAACTTGGTAAAATAAATTGCTCCATGTAATTCATCAATCACAGGAATGGGAAATTTATTTTTAATAGTGGGCTTATTGAACTCCCTATAATCCGAACACATGCACCATGATTCATCCTTCTTGTGCACTAATACTACTGAAGCAGAGAAAGAACTTTGACTAGGTTGAATTATACCAGCCTCTAACATTTATGCAATCATACATTCAATTTCGCTCTTTTGGACATAAGGATATCTGTAAGACCTGATGTTTGGAGGAACACTACTTGGAATCAAATGAATAGCATAATCATGATCACGAATAGGTGGGAGTCCTTTGGGAGTTTCAGACACCTTGGAATGATTGTCCAAGACTTTTTAGAGATCTGGATAAATAGATGATTTTGATGTTGGAACTTCTAGTGAGCATAATTGTGCAATTAAGCCTCGTTGTTTTTTCTTCATAAGCTTTGTCATGACATTAGAGCTTGTTATCTTTCCCGGCTTCCCTGCGATACCCCGTAATTTGACTTTACTTCCGAAAAAAAAATTCAAGAAAAGTTCATGAAAATTAAAAGCTATCATCCCCAAAGATTGTAACCATTGTACTCCTAGTACAACATCAGCACCTCCCATTGAAATGGAAAGCATTGGACTATTCAATACATATTCCCCCATGGTTAGCTTGATATTATGGCATTTTCCAGAGCAATTTATAGTTCCTCCAATTGCAACCATCACTTCACATTCTGGCGTTGGGTATAGGAAACAATTCAATTCTTTGGCTACGTTACAATGAATAAAATTATGGGTACTACCCAAATCAACACTATTACCTTTTTCTTCTTGATATGCCCTTCCATATTGAGAGTTTGAGGAGTTGTAATTCCTGCCAATGGATTACACGATATAGTCAAACTCATTTCTTCTTCTGTTAGGGTTGGTTTCTGGTGTATATCCTCTTCTTTTGAAGTTTCTTGTTCATTTTCTTCCTCCTATTCACAATCTATGTAAAATAATTTCTTCTCAGCACACTTATGAGCTTTAGTGTATTTTCTATCACAACTGTAGCAAAGCTCTTTTGCTCTTTTTTCTTCCAATTGTTGGGGTATCATCCTTGTAGGTTGTGGAAGTCTAGGAGTAGCAACACTTCCATCTTTATAGATGTGAGTGGTAGGCTTCCTTGTCGCCATAATTTTACATTCAATTTTTCTTGCCAACCTGAATGCCTTCTCCAATGAATCAGGTTCCCAAACACGAACTTAATTTTGGATGTTATCCTTTAAAGTCCGTATGAAGTCATCAATCTTGTGTTCCTCTGGAATATCACTTTCCCTTATATTCAATTTTTGGAAGTCCTCAATGTGCTCCACTATTGAACCCTTTTGTTTGAGATTTATCAATTGGCTAAAGAAGGTGTTGCTATTTGTATCCTCATAATGTGTTATGATTTCCTCCGTAAAAATTGACCAAGTGACAATTTTTTTACAGGAGCAAAGCCATCGATACCATACAAATGTATTTTGTTCTAAATGTTAAGTTGCACTTCTTCGTCTTCATGAGTCATAGTAGAGCCTTCTGAAGGCTTAATGGGTGTTGAATTCTTTTTAGGGGGCATTTTAGAACCCAACACTGATATCCATTCTACAATATGCCCTTAGAATCAATTCAAACTGATTTTTCACATAAGACTTATGCGATTCGAAAAAAAATACACACCTTTTTCTTTCTTTTGAGGAGCTCGATATTGAAACTGAATTATCTCTGTGATTTCGAATCTTCAGTATCTGAAATTCGGCCCTGTAGTAGCCCTCTAAAGCTTCTTTCGAATGCCACAGGTTTGACTTGATTTCGATTCTTCAAGGCAAATTTATGCCCAATCTCCCACAATGACCTAATTATGGACTGGTTCAGTAGGGCGAATTTGTACAGTGTGCCACGTGTCATTGTTTCCACCTTCAGCTCTGAAATTGATATACAAGAAACTACAGTCCGTGTACTTGCAACCACTTTTTACAGAATTCCAATCTGATGCACAGAGAGAGAGTTATGACGATTTTCCCACGGTCACCTCTTTGAGATGAAATTCGAGATCTGAAAAAACCCTAACTTCCACAAATCATATCTCCAAAAATATTGCGAACAAAGATCTGAAATTTTTACACAGTTCCTCTGGATTTCAGCTTCGTGTGATAAAAATTTTAGCTTCTGAACCTTCGTAGAAAAAAAGTGATAGCGAAAATACCACGATGACCTGTTTGGAGTAGCGAAACCCTAGAATCCAAATCTCTAATACCAAATGTTATGAAACCAGCGCCCAAAATAGAAAAAAAGAGAGATCAACACCTTAAAAATAAGCCACTTCGAAGGGGCAACCTCCTTTACATTACATAAATGAACAATTCTTGGATGATACAAATAACAAAACCTCTTTCTATATATAGGAGTCCATGGGGTCACAATATAATCCTAGCTGTCCTAACAATAATAATAGAAGGGCACAATAATACCAATATTGGGGTTATAGGGGTACAACAATAACAATAAGAGCGTTACACTAACAACAATAAGGGGCTATACTAGTAATATAGGGACCTAACATCGACGGCTAAGATTAGAAAAGACATGATCCATGTCACTTAGAACATTTTCACCCACGTGTCTAAATTAATTCACTTGAATTATTTAATTTCCTTAAGTTAGACTTAGGGTCTCCACTAAAATAATTAATATTTTGAATAACTTAAGGTTCTGGGTGGAATTTCTCCAAGCGATTTATGGGTCTTGGAGATCTCATGTGTTCTAACCCCTCCATAAAGTTTCAGAGCTAGAGCACATTCGATGCTACCCAAAATCTCAAGACTCTGCACCAACCTCTGTGCTGCTTCTGGGTGGATTACTTCTATCACTTGTTGTTGCCTCTTTGGATCTGGAAAACTTCTTTCGAATCACTGTCCCTGCCCCTCACTCACTGCTTCGACCTCTAGCTCTCTCAAGCAGCTGACTGCTGCTACTCTGGAAATCGATCTGACAAGAAATCGCACTGCTCAAGTGTCTCAAGTGATTTCTCCATCACCACATAGATCTCCTCTTATAATCCTTTGTTGGAGCGCCAAGATTAAAACATAATCGATAGTTAGGATCATCTCTGGATCGATCCGTGTAAGTTTCTAGACTATTCTTGCCTTGGCTTAATTAATACTGATTAAATACCCTATTTTCCTAAGTTTAGACTTACAAAACATTAAAAAAATGGTTAATAATCTAATTAAGTAATTTCTAGGAGGAATTTCCAGAAACGATTTATGGGTTATGGAGACCTCATGTATTCTAGACTCTCCACAAATTTTTATGGTTAAACACATCCGATGCTACAAAAACTAACAATCCCTCTTAGCAAGGAATGTGTTCTAGTACTAAAGCACATCTAGTAGCAACACCTTGTTTCTGTACCATCTCCTGTCACGCTGCTGATGTCTGGTTGTTGTTGCCCACCAACTACTGCGCAACTCTAATATATGTTGCATTTGTGTTGCTGCTAACCCTATTGAACTGTTTCCAACACTACATCTGCACTGCCACTTTGTTGTTGTTGCTACTGCAACATCTGTAACTGAAAAATCCAAAATATTGAATCGACTGTGATCAATATAATGCATTTGTCACCTGAGTCTCTGACTGCTACTAGTCTCTGCACTGTCCACTGAAGACTCTGCACTACTGCTGACTCTGTGTTGTTGTTGACTCTGCACTATGCCAACTCTGCACTGCACTCCCCAACATCTCACTGCTACAAGTCTTTGCAATTGTCACTCTAGTATCTAATTGCATCAACTGTCACTGATCCATCCTGCTATTGAATATTGTGGGTCCTCGTAGCCAGGTACTGATCCAAGAGCTGGACTTCCTCAACGATCCTGCCCATTTTTAGCTCTCTGGGGCTACAACACCAAGTCACCCCACCTCACTCTTGGAGGTATCTCGACGAACATAGCGAAGTCTTCCTCCAATCTAGAGGAAAGCCTATCAATCTCTACATAAGTTTGCTGTTGGTCTTACTTCTCCTCCTTTTTCTTCTTCTTGAGAGGACACTAGGTTCTGTACTAACCGGGCTCACCACATCTGAAGCACTTGACATTTGATAGGTCCTTCTTCTTCTTCCTTTGCTCCTCTTGTCCCCCACTAGGACCCTTAGATGCGAGGGCCACATTCTCCTCCTCCTTTACCGTCTTTTGCCCGTTGATACTACTGCCAATAATCGAGCTCTTTAGTAGAGCTCGTCTCAAATCCTCCTCCTGCAAATCATCCCACACCCTGTACCATCTTGGTAGCCTACCTCAACCCAATATACTTTGGACAAATACCTGCCACTATTTTGAGACATTGTTGAGAGCTAATCACACTATCTCTGAAGGTTGAGGCGCTGCCCCAACAGGTGCTAGCTAATCTCGAACCTCCTGAATCCTGGTAAGATAGGGG
Source organism: Pinus albicaulis (assembly GCA_034641835.2). Lineage (NCBI taxonomy): Eukaryota > Viridiplantae > Streptophyta > Pinopsida > Pinales > Pinaceae > Pinus > Pinus albicaulis. Next base: position 408,063,784 of record CM076572.1, read on the forward strand.
TCTATGCCTTCCCCTTTCTGCTTTTGGATGAGTCTCAGCTTCTCCTCTAGGTACATCTTCTGCTACTCGGAAGTACTCTAATATAGTGTGGCGAGAGCATCCCACATCTATTTGATCGTTCCCTTGGCCGCTATATGTGAGACTATATGATCCCAGACTCCATCTAGTATCAACCGCTTCGCCCATACCATCTCCTTTCTGTACTCTTTTAGCTGATCTACATCTGTAGGAACTGCCACTACATTATCGATTAGGATTTCAGGCCAAAACCATCCAGAAGGAAGGAAATCCTTGCCTTCCATATGACGCATTTGGATGCTCCATCCAACCTGTCCTGATCACGAAGCCTTGTTGTGGCCATCTCAATGAACTGTCCAAAACTCCCTCTTTCCTTCTGCTCGCACTGCTACTCGCACTCCCTTCTAGAGTGAGAAGATATGCTCACAATTACTGCCAATCTTCATGGAAATATCGAACTTCTTGAGACTAAGAGTTCCCTAAGAGAAAATTTTCCCTTGTGTGTTCTTCACTCTTACACCCCAATGTTGGTTCTGCACTAGAAATCTGCTGCAAAACCCTCTGCGTCCAACTAGAGATCTGCCCAACGAAAACTCTGAGGCCTCCTGGTAGAATGACTGCGTTGCCCTCAGAAATTTTGGCCTGTTGCCCACACTGAGCAGCAAAATTCCTTTTTTTCGCCTTTGTAGCTCTCTGGTTGATCAATTGTGCTCTGATACCATATGTACATTCCAAACTAGAATCCTATTGCAGCAACTGGAAATTATTCTCCTAATTGCAAATTCAATTTAACAATTTATTTGTTGTTTGCTACGGTAAATACTGAATAAATCACACTGCAATCTACACAAATAAAACAACAGAAGAATAAAACACTGGAAGTTGAGAAATGCTAGCACACACAAAAAATAACAATTATTTTTGGACAAAAGTCCTCAGAAAAACCCATTGCGGGAAAACTGATGCAGCGGCTAAGGGTTTTATTTATACAGCAGCAGAGTACAATCTATGGATGCCCAACTGGCAATCCAACAAGTATCTGACATAAATAATTAGAGAGAAATTTTCTCTCTCACCCCACAAGAAATCTCGACACTGGCCTCCACAAAAATTTGGTCGTCCAAACCCCAGCATGAGCACTTTTGCACTATCTCCCCCACATGTGGCTTGATACTACCTCTATGCTAGTCGTCTAGCCTGCCTTTGTTGCTATAAGTGACTCTCCATCACTGTGGAAGACTTTCCCAGCCTATGGAAACTGAATTGACTTCCTCCTTAGCTAAATCGATCTACTCTACACAGTCTCTACACTGCTTCTGGGTGGATTACTTCTGTCACTTGTTGTTGCCTCTCCGGATCTGGAAAACTTCCTCTGGATCACTGTCCCTGCCCCTCACTCATTGCTTCAATCTCTAGCTCTCTCCAGCAACTGACTGTTGCTAATCTGGAAATCGATCTGCCAAGAAATCAAACTGCTCAAGAGTCTCAAGTGATTTCTCCATCACCACATCGATCTCCTCTTATAATCCTTTGTTGGAGCACCAACGGCCAAGATTAAAACATAATCGATGACTAGGATCATCTCTGGATCGGTCCGTATGAGTTTCTAGACTATTCTCGCCTTGACTTAATTAACACTGATTAATTGACCTATTTTCCTAAGTTTAGACTTAGGAAACATTAAAAAAATGGTTCATAATCTAGTTAAGTCACTTCTAGGTGGAATTTCCAGAAACGATTTCTGGGTTATGGAAATCTCATGTATCCTAACCTCTCCACAAAGTTTCGTGGCTAGAACACATCCGATGCTACAAAAACTAACACTCCCTCTTAGCGAGGAATGTGTTCTAGTACTGTTGCACATCTGGTAGCAACACCCTATTTTTGTACCATCTCCTGTCACGCTGCTGATGTCTGGCTGTTGCTGCCCACCAACTACTGCGCAACTCTAATATACGCTACATTTGTGTTGTTGCTAACCTTGCTGAACTTCTGCCAACACTGCAACTTTGTTGTTGCAACTACTCCAACATCTGTAACTAAAAAACATCTATTAAGTACTAAATCGATTGTGATCAGTATAATGCATCTATCACCCGAGTCTCTGACTACTACTAGCCTTTGCACTGTCCACTGCAGACTCTTCGTTGTTGTTGACTCTGCACTATGCCAACTGCACTGTTGCCAAATCTGCACTACGCTCCCAGCATCTGACTGCTACGAGTCTCTGCAACTGTCACTCTAGTATCTAACTGCATCAACTGTCACTGACCCATCCTGCTACTAAATAATGTGGGTTCTCATAGCCAAGTACTGATCCAAGAGGTGGACTTCCTCAAGGATCCTTCCCATTTGTAGCTCTCTGGGGCTACAACACCAAGTCACCCCACCTCACTCCCGGAGGTATATCGATGAACATTGCGAAGTCTTCCTCCAATCTGGAGGAAAGCCTATCGATCTCTGTAGAAGTTTCATGTTGGTCCTACTTCTCCTCCTTGTCCTTCTTCTTGAGAGGACATTGGGTTCTGTACTGAACGAGCTCACCACATCTGAAGCACTTGACCTTTGACAAGTCCTCCTTCTTCCTTTGCTCCCCCTGTCCCTGACTGGGACCCTTAGATGCAAGGGCCACATTCTCCTCCTCCTTTCACGTCTTCTACCCGTTGATACTACTGCCAATAATGGAGCTCTTTAGAAGAGCTTGTCTCAAATCCTCCTGTTGAAAATCATCCCACACCACGTCCCATATTGTTAGCCTGCCTCAGCCAATATGCTTTGGACAAATACCTGCCACTTTTCTGAGACACTGTTGAGAGCTAATCACACTATCTCTGAAGGTTGTGGCGCTGCCCCAACAGCTGCTAGCTAATCTCGAAAATCCTGAATCCTGGTAAGGTAGGGGTCTATTCCTTCCCCTTTTTGCATCTGGATGACTCTCAGCTTCTCCTCTAGGTACATCTTCCGCTACTCGGGAGTACCCTCATATAGCGTGGCGAGAGCATCCCACATCTCCTTGGTCGTTCCCTTGGCCGCTATATGTGAGACTATATGATCCCGGACTGTAACAAGGGTATTGCCCAGCATCCTAACAGGGGTATTTCTCAGCATCAGAGGTGTTATTACTTCCCCTCCACCACGATCCACCATTCCCACGTTCCTAGCTTCAGGGACTGAGGATCGTAGGAGCCAGAGGCTCACTATGGGGAGTTTTTTGTATAGTACCAATCCTATGGGCCAGAGTTCAGAAGGGCCATTACATTCAATGAGTTTTGCCAGCTTAAGTACAACAATAAACCCAAAGGCCAAGCCAGAGTATGGTACGCACAGGGAAGTGACTTGCAGCGTACTGTGGGTAGGTTGTTTCTTTCGACATTTGATGGTTCCTCAAAGAGTTCAGCTAAAGCATGGCTGGAGAAGCTGGATATTTATTTCCAACTCAATCAGATAACTGAGATAAAGGCCATCAAGGTGGCTACCTTGCATTTAGAAGGAGAAGTCCATGACTGGTGATTTCATGGGTTGACTACGATGGGGCAAGGAGGTGTGACAACGTACGATGACTTCACCAGGAGGGTGTTGGAGCGGTTTGAGAGGAAGGATCTGGAGGAATACTTCAGAGAGCTGACAAAGCTCAAGCAGACCCAGAACGCAGAGACCTATATTTCGGAGTTTTTGAGGCTGTCGGTGATGGTTTCGAACTTGTCGGAATCTCGGAGGATCTATATGTTTGTAGAGGTCTTAGCAGAACCACTTCGAGGGTTAGTGAGATCAAGCACATCCACTACCTTGCATGACGCAGTAAGGAGAGCAGAAAACCTACAGGATGCTCCACCTAGAGCTCGAGTACCCCAGCCAGCTAGGCAAGTTTTCCAGCAGACAGGAAGAGATACAAGAGCTCCACCACCGAAGGGTAACCAGGGTTGGGGGCATTTTGATGATGAGACTCGGAGGAACCTTCGGAGGAAGAAACTATGTTTCACTTGCCAGGAGCCATGGGCACCAGACCACAGGTGTGCGAGAGGGAAGGCACACTACATAGAGGTCTTTTCAGACAGTGACGAGGACGAAGATGCATTCTTTGAGATGGGAGGTGAGGACAACATAGCACCCAGGGAGGAAGGACCTCCACCACCCCCACCAACAGCAGGAGGGTCAGCGTTTGCACCATCAGGAGGGGTCCTTGCATCTTTGTGTGGGGTACCCAAGTACCTGACCTTGAGGATCCGAGGCACTCTACAAGGACTGTGTGTCTCAATGCTTGTGGACAATGGGGCCATGCACAACCTCATTGATGCACAGATGGTGCGTACGAGGGTATCAAGACGGAGGTGTTCAAGGGTATCAAGACGGAGGCGTTCGAGGGATTATCTGTGCTAGTGCTAGGGGACCAAACCATGCAGTGCACTACTTATGTCCCAACGCTGACAATGACTATTGGGAGTTACTCCATGACCAACCACTTCTTTGTGGTTGACATTCCGAACACCAACATAGTGTTGGGAGTCCAGTGGCTCTACGCACTTGGTAGGGTCACCATTGATTGGCAGAGACTGGAGATGGAGTTCCTAGACACTGATGGAAAGACAATGATGCGGAGAGGCATGCACTCATACCCACTGCAAACGGTTTCTGCACACAGGATGGAGGCCGACTTGAGGCATGGGGATATAGAGTGGGTTGTCGAGTTGAGAGTCTCAGAGGCTGGTGGGGCAGCAAAGCCACCTCACTCGGATATACAGGCCATTCTTGACAGATACTCCACTATTTTCGGGGACATACCATTAGGGCAGCAACCTTACCAGGGATTCAAGCACACCATCAAGCTGGAGCAGGGGATCCAAGCTATGATCACTACACCATATAGGCACCCCAAGGCCTATCGAGATGAGTTTGAGAGGGCCATACATGAGCTCCTAGCATTGGGGCATATCCGGCCAAGTTCGAGCCCTTTTGCTTCATCAGTTGTTTTGGTGAAGAAGAAGGACGGTACACTTAGGATGTGTATCAATTACAAGCCCTTGAACAAAAAGACGATGAAGAACCGCTACCCCATCCCGCGGATTGATGAGTTGATGGATGAGTTGAGGGGAGCCAAGTTCTTCTCCAAGATTGATTTGAGGTCGGGGTACCATCAGAAACGAGTTAGGGACAAGGATGCCTAAGATAGTGTTCAGGTGCCACTATGGGCACTTTGAGTTTCTAGTGATGCCGTTTGGGCTAACCAATGCTCTTGCTACCTTCCAGTCATGCATGAACCATGTGTTTCATGGGCAGCTGAGGAAGTTCGTGATGGTATTCTATTATGACATATTGATTTACACCCAAACTTGGGAGGAGCACCTACAGCATGTGGAGACAGTGCTTCGCATACTGGAGGAGTAGCAGTTTTATGCGAAGCTACCCAAATGCAAGTTTGGGCTGACAGAGATGCTCTACCTGGGGCACATTATAGGCACCGATGGAGTGAGGGTGCATGAGGAGAAAATTAAGGCCATTCGAGAATGGCCAAAGCCCAAAAAAGTCACAGAGTTGAGGGGGTTTGTGGGTATTTGCACCTACTACAGGAAATTTGTGAAGGGATTTTCGCAGCCGACAGCGCCCCTCACAGCTTTGATAAAGAAGGGGACCTTCACTTGGACTTCTACTACATAGGAGTCATTTGATCGCCTCAAACAGGTGATGAGTAGCTGTTTGGTCCTTGCACTTCCAGATTTCACCAAGCCTATCATTTTGGATTGCGATACATCTAGTGTAGGAGTGGGGGGCGTACTAATGCAGGAGGGGAATCCCATAGCCTTTGAGAGCCGGAAACTCTTGCCTCATGAGAGCCTTTACCCCATTTATGACAAAGAGATGTTGGCCATCATGCATGCGCTAGCTAAGTTCAAACAATACTTGGTGGGGAACCAGTTCCGGGATAGGACAGACCACAACAGCCTCTGTTTTTTCTTAGAGCAGAGACAGCTTCAGGAGATGCAGCAGAAGTGGGTCAGTAAGATCCAGGCTTATGACTTCGACATCAAGTATGTCAAGGGGAAGCATAACGTGGTGGTCGATGCCCTTGTCGAGGAGGCCAGCGTCCCTCTTACTGATGAGTATCGAGGCGGATCGAAATGCCCTTTTGTTGGTCGAAGACTCAAAGGATCAATTTGCATGTGAGGTTTTGGATGGGCAGGTGACAAATGACACGTACCGGGTCATGGATTAGGTGATTTATTACCGAGACCGGACTTATTTGACAGCCAACTCCCAATTGCGGGAGAAGATTTAGCATGCAGCCCATGATTCTCCTTTATCCGGGCACTAGGGTTTCACCAAGACTTACCTGACCATTAGAGAGAGGTTCTCATGGAAGGGCCTCAAGGAGGATCTTCTGAGACATGTCCAGGAACGCGAGGTCTCCCAGAGGAACAAAGGGGAGTTGACCCATCCAACAGGTTTGCTACAGCCTCTTTTCATCCCTTAGGGGAAGTGGGAGAGTATTTTGATGGATTTCATTACCGAGTTGCCCATGGTGCAGGGCAAGGACTTTACTTTCGTAGTAGTGGATAGATTGACGAAGCACGCACACTTCTTCGCCATTTCAGCTCGGTACACAGCCCTCTCAGGTGGTCAAGTTGTTTTTCAAGGATATTTTCAGATTGCATGGTCTTCCCAACACCATAGTCAATAACCGGGATAGCAGGTTCATGGGGGGATTTTGACAAGAGTTATTCCGATTGGTGGGCACAAAACTCACTCCGAGAATGAGCTACCATACAGACAGAAGGGCAGACCGAAATAGTCAACAAGTGGTTGGAGGGCTACTTGCAAAACTATGTCATAGGGCAGCAGAAGGCTTGGCTGTGTTGGATGCACTTCGGGGAGTACTGCTACAATACTATGTTGAGATTTTGATGTAGCATCAGGTGTGCTCTAGCTCTGAAACTTTGTAGAGGGGCTAAGACACACAAGGTCTCCAAGATCCAGAAAGCATTTGGAGAATTTCAACCGGTGTAATAGTTATTCAAATAATTAAATTTTTTAATGGGGACCCTAAGTCTAACTTAGGGAAATTGAAAAATTAAAGTGAATTAAATTACACATTTGATGAAATGTTCTAAGTGATGTAGATCAAGCTTTCTTTTAATCTCAACCGTTGATAAGAGATTAGATCACAGCCATTGGTTGGACAACGAGAAAAGTGTGAAGGAAGGGCTTGGAGTCGATTGGAGAAAAAACACACACACATTACAGAGCACTAAAGCTAAGTCAAATTTCTAGGGCAGGATTTGCTGAGGAATTCGAAGTGAGTTTGCAGTGCAATGAGGGGCAGAGATCGGCAAGGGATGATATGATCTGAGGCCGAAAATGCTGCAGCAGAGAGGCAGCTTGTACCAGGAAGCGCAGAGGGCAGCCAGAGGAACGCAGTCTAGCCAGGACCACGCAGAAGATTGCACAAAGGCTGCGTAAGTCCAGTCAAGGTGACGCAAGCCCAAGCCAGGGTAGCGCAGGGGCAACAAAGACCCAGCCAAGGCAGCGCAGCAATAGTCAAGGTGACACAATGGGTACGTTGGCCAGTAGGGGCTGACATAGAGGCTACAGAGGCAGCGTTGAGGGTTCCAGTGAGCCAGAAAGGGCTCGAATTCGTAATTCACCAGTGAGGGTTGGATCAGCCATATTTTTTGTCTCCGAGTGAGAGGTACAACTGCCGTGTAATTTCTCTGTAGGGAAAACCATTTCTGGTGCCCAGAAAGTTGTATTTAGACTCTGCATAATAATAAAACCCTCTAGATTTGTTGCACCGGTTTTCCCGCACTGGGTTTTTCCAGGGACATTTGTCTGAAAAATCTGTGTAACTTTGTCACATGTGCATGTTGTTCAGTAACTGATCTGTAGATGTGTAGACTGCAGTTTGTATTTTCTTTAATGTTTTTCTGAATACTTCAAATTAATAACTTGTTAATTAATCAAACAAGTAGGCAAAATAGATCAAGACACTGCAGTAGAGTTTATGTTTTGAAAATTTCACATGGTATCAGAGCATTGCAGATCAAGTTGATCCACCAGCAGAGTGGCTAAAGATAATTGTTGTAGGAAGGGCAGCTGAAGCAGCAGAGATCCAGAAGAAGGCAGCGTAGCACCACGAGGGACGCAGCCCAGCCAAGATGACGCATAAGCCACGCATAGGCTAACGCAGAGTCATCTGAGTGATGCAGAGGCAGTGCAGAGCCTTCCAGAGTGACGCAGGGGCAACATGCGCTGCACAGAGGGTGCACTGAGCTAGTCTTCTCACGTAGAGGTTGACGCAGCACCAGGAGGGTGACGCACTCTGTGTGGAGAATTACTGTGCAGTTTTCCAAAGTCTGGAAGTACAGCTTCTGATCTTCAGAAGTTGTTGGTGTGGCATAGGTTCTGTCGGTGCAGAACAGTGCCTAGCAAAGGTGACAAAAGCGAGAGGGGAACAGTCGCTCAGCAAATTCTCTAGCCAAGGAATTTGAGTTTGATCAAGAGGACTGATTCGTCAGAATTGGTGAAGGATTTCCAAGCGGGAAACCATTGGTCAAAGGGAGCACATTCTCTAGAGGGTTCTTTCACCAAGAAGCCCAGATCTAGTTCCTTGCTGAGTGTAGCAACAACGAAAGGGAGAAGAGTTTGTGATTCGACAGTTGAGCAATGATGGCTTCTCATGGGTTGAGAGATCAGGATAGATTGGACAGCGTGTCCAACTTTTTTATCTGGAGGGCCAGAATCCTGACAGTCCTAGATGAGTACGACATCAAGGATTATGCAAAAAACATCCTAGTTGTGCCTGCCGATGCAGATCCCCTGAATAAATTTAAAGAGAGTCAGGTGCAGGCTAAGTGCCTAATCATGGATGAAGTTAAGGATCACGTGGTCCCTCATATTGTCGGGAAGAACACAGCAAATGAGATGTGGATAGCATTGAACACGATGTATCAGGGAAGCTCCATCTAGAGGAAAATGCTTCTAGAGAATCAGATGCGGTTGTTCCAGATGCTGAAGGGAGAGGAAATCGATCCCTTCCGCTTCAGACTACCAGCTGATTGCTTGGGGACAACTCCGTATGAAGGGCTCATGGTGAGAATTTCCCTGAATGCAGTCATCGATGAATGGGAAACGTTTGTCCAAAGCATCTTGGGCAGAGCAACGTTACCATCTCAAGTGGATATGTGGGCAATCCTCCGTCAGGAGGAAATCAGGAGAATTACCAAGAAGCAAAGCAGCGGCGGAGGAGTCAAAGTAACAAAAGAGGAGGAGGAGGATGCAGCCCTTGCATCTAAGGGATAAAGGCAGCAAGGGAAGAAGAAGAAGGATCTTTCAAAGGTCTGGTGCTTTAAATGTGGCGAACTTGGACACTTCGCCAGCTCTTATCCTAAGAGGAAGGACAAGGAATCTTCTGATTCCAAGTCAGTAGCAGCAAAAGGGGACAATGGTAGTGACGATGACGTAGCCATGAGTACTCATGAACCAAGGAAGTGGGGCGATATTGATCTGTAGAGCAACTACAGATGATGGCGGGATCCTTGAGGTGCCCAAACTCTTGGATCACATACGAGCTACGGGAGCGTTAAGACAGTAGCAGGATGATTGGGGTAGTGGGTGCAGAAGATCATGGAGAAGCAGAGGCAAGCTGGGACGCTGAAATCTGAAGCAGCACAGAGAAGAAGAAGCAACAGCGTGGAAGCAGCAGCGCAGAGGCAGTGCTTACTGTGAAAAATCCTAAATCTGGATTCCTACTGCAACAAATCTGAATTAATTCTCGAATTATTTTTCATAATTATTTCATTATAGTGAAATATCGAAGTGATTACTGAAGCAATCTACACAAATAATGTTGCGGAATAAATCTAAGTGCTGAAACAAATTGAACAAAATATAATGAAAAACATCCACATTTGACACAGTGACTTTTGGACTAAGTCCCTGGAAAAACCCAACTCAGGAAAACTGATGCAGCAGATCTGAGGATTTTGTATTATTAAGCAGCAGAATCTTGAGTACAACTAGGGTGCCAATATCAGCTCACCCTTTAGAGAAAATCTCAGCAACAGAAGAAATGTGAGATATACCTCACTCTGCAAGTTCCCGGCTGATCTAAACAGCGCTGGTGAAGCCCCTCTTTGCCTCTGCTTGATGCCTACGCTACAATTGCGTAAGCCTGCATGGGCAAGCTGAAGAACTATGTCACCTCTCCTCTGCAAATAATCAAGCTGATCTCAAAACTGAGTTTTGGCCCTCTTGGCTCAGAAACCCCAGCTTCCAGCTATCTTTGCACTGAATCAAGAAGGCACTACGTCACTTCTGCGTGATTCCCTTCAGGAACTGCGTCACCCCTCCAGATGACTGTGTTGCCTCTCTTTGCGTCACTACTGCTTCTCTCTGAAATGTTCTCTCGGTCCTTTTGACCAGTTACTGCATCTACCCCTCTCTGGTACTGATCACTGAATCAAATCACTTAGCAAACCCAACCCTAGTGATTTGATCTTGATCAAAAAGTTCTCTCTCACAACCTCGAAAATGCCAAATGTTCAATGTGCTCAATGCGTTTTCCATAAACCCCACACCCTCCTTCTTATAAACTTTCGTTGACCCTTCAACGACCAAGATTAAAACATAATCAAGGGCTAAGATTAACTGGGAGATGATCCATGACTTTATCTAGAAGATTCACACTTAGTTTAACTAATACCCTTTAATTAATCAGTTTCCCTAAGTTTAGACTTATGAAAACATCAAAAAATGATTAATTATTTTAATTAAACCGTCTCTAAGTGGAATTTTCCAAAACCATTTCTGGGTATTATGGAATATATGTGTCTTAGCCTATATACAAAATTACAAGGCTAGAGCACATCTGATGCTACCATAAACAAACACTCCCTCTTAGCGAGGAAGGTGCTCTAGCAAAACAACTCAATGTGTTGCTCTGACTTCTGGAACATCTGTTGTTGTGCTGTTGATGTTGCTCACCAACACTGCACAATTGTTGCATCTATACTGCTGTTGACTCTGCATGTTGCTGCCAACTGCCACTGTACTGCAACTCCCTTTGAATTCTGCAACCATGTTGCTGGACTACGTGAGCACTACTCTGCACCACTATGCATTGCGCTGCTGTTGCTCCACTGTTGATGTTGCTGCTCCACTACTGATGTTGTTGCTCAACTACTGTTGCACTGTTGCTAATTGCAACAAAAAAACATCCGAAATTGGACAAGTAATACTGCAACTGAATAATAAGACTGATTGTTGCTAACTTTTACACTAGCTCTCTGAATATGTTGCGCTGCTGCTACTCTGCACTGCATGAGCAGTGCATTGCACTACGCTGCACCACTATGCACTACATTGCTGCTGCTCAACTGCTGATGTTGTTGCTCTCTCTCTACAATGATCAGGCTCTAGTACTGTTAACCACTGCATTGTCTCTTCATCTTCCGCTGCTATTGTCCATCCTGCTACTGTCTTAAGGCTGTCGTAGCTCGCATGTGATCCAAGAGTTCGGAAAGACTCAAGGATCCTGCCACTTGTAGATTCTGGATCTACACTCCAAGTTAGCCCACTTCTCTCCTTTCGGAATATGAGCTAACATAGCACAATTTGCTTCTGCCTCAATCCTGGTAGCTCTGACTTGAGGATCTTGCTTCTCCTCCTTGCCTTTTTTCTTAAGAGGACATTGTGTGGCATAATGTCCCATTTCCCCACACCTGAAGCACTTGATCTTGGACAGATCTTTCTTCTTTTGCCTCTAATGCCCCTTTGATGCAAGGGTTGTGTTATCTTCCTCCTCCTTCTTGAATTTCGAACCGTTACTGCCATCCTCAATATGGATTTTGAGGAGATCTCTCCTCAAGTCTTATTGTTGCAAGGCTGCCCACATCGCTTCCCATCCTAGATGCTTTTCTCTACCCAGAATGCTCTGGACAAAGACCTTATAGTCTTCTGAAACAAAGTTCAGAGTGAGCCTTACAAGCTCCGATTCTTTAGGTGTTGATCCCACTGCTAACAGCTTGTCTCAGTTATCCTGAATTCTAGACAGGAAGGAGTCAAAATGTTCTCCCTTCTTCATCCTGGTATTACGCATCTTCTCATCCAGATACATCTTCCGCTGCTCGAAAGATCCTTGGTATAGCTTTTCCAGCCCTACCCACATTTCTCTAGCAATGTTCTTTGCTGCTATGTGAGGTACGATGTGATCCTTCACACCATCTAGGATCAATCGTTTGGCTCTTGCCATGTTCTTCTTGAAGGCTCTCAGGTGTGTTGCATCCAGTGGCTCTGCAACTGCGCTATCAATGAGGGCCTTTAGATCATGCTCATCAAGGAGAAACTAAATCCTTGACTTCCAAATAACATAGTTGGAGGCACCCTCCAATCTATCTTGGTCACGCAATTCGTTGTTGGACATCTCCTCAACTGTCGATATCTTCCTCTAACCCTTTGCTCAGCTAGACTTACGCACTCCATGAGGAGTAAATCAATGCTTCTGCTGTTGCACGGGAAAAAACTGAGTTTCTTTGAGTAAGAAACTCTCTGAGGTCAAGAAATCCCCAACTGTGTTTTTCAGAAATTTTCTGATGCTTATGCACCAGCACTCACTGCTGTGCAGCTACTGCGTCCTTCAGCTAGGCTTGTCTACTACGCTGCCTTTTCTGCAACTAAAAAAGCTTACCCCTCTATCAGCTCTCTCAGAGGGAGCCTTTTCTGCGCTGGATTGCCCTCTTGGCCTAGACTGCATAATTTCTGGTGGAGTCTGCTGCTGCTTATGCAGATCCCAGTCTCTTTAGCGCTGATCTGTTGGTTCACTCTTGTTTCTACTACACTTCAGCTTGAATAAGCTTCGATACCATGTGAAAAATCCTAAATCTGGATTCCTACTGCAACAAATCGGAATTACTTCTCCTATTTTTTTCATAATTATTTCATTACAGTGAAATATCGAAGTAATTACTAAAGCAATCTACACAAATAATGCTACGGAATAAATCTAAGTGTTGAAACAAATTTAACAAAATATAATGAAAAACATCCACATTTGACACAGTGATTTTTGGACTAAGTCCCTGGAAAAACCCAACTAGGGAAAACCGGTGCAGCAAATCTAAGGGTTTTGTACTATTAAGTAGCAGAATCTTGAGTACAACTAGGATGCCAATATTCGGCTCACCCTTCAGAGAAAATCTCGGCAACAGAAGAAATGTGAGATATACCTCACTCTGCAAGTCCCCAGCTGATCTAAATAGCGTTGGTGAAGCCCCTCTCTGCCTCTGCTTGATGCCTACGCTGCAACTGCGCAAGCCTGTGTGGGCAAGCTGAAGAACTGCGTCACCTCTCCTCTGCAAATGATCAAGCTGATCTGAAACTGAGTTTTGGCCCTCCTAGCCCAGAAACCGCAGCTTCCAGCTATCTCTGCACTGAATCAAGAAGGCACTGTGTCACTTCTGCGTGATTCCTTTAGGAACTGCGTCACCCCTCCAGATGATTGCACTGCCTCTCTCTGCGTCACTGTTGCTTCTCTTTGAAATGTACTCTTGTTCCTCCTAACTAGTTACTGCATCTGCCCTTCTTTGGTACTGATCACTGAATCAAATCACTTAGCAAACCCAGCCCTAGTGATTCGATCTTGATCAAAAAGTTGTGTCTCTCACAACCTCGAAAATGCCAAATGCTCAATGTGCTCAATGCGTTTTCCATAGGCCCCTCACCCTCCTTATAATCTTCCGTTGACCCTTCAACGGCCAAGATTAAAACATAATCAAGGGCTAAGATTAACTGAGAGATGATCCATGACTTTGTCTAGAAGATTCACACTTACTTTAATTAATCAGTTTCCCTTAGTTTAGACTTAGGAAAACATTAAAAAACAATTAATTATTTTAATTAAACCATCTCTAAGTGGAATTTTCGATAACCATTTCTAGGTATTATGGAATACATGTGTCTTAGCCAATATACAAAATTACAAGGCTAGAGCACATCCGATGCTACCATAAATCAACACTTACGCAGTGCAGTGCAGCAGACAGCGCAGAGCTTCAGAGGGACAGTGCAGCGCAACAGCAGAGGGTGCTTCAGTGATGAGATGCAGCCCAACTGACTTGTCTGTCAGTGTTTGGGTTATAGTCCTTCATTTGCTTACTTCTCAGCAACTAAGTTGCAATGCAGCAGTTAGCAGTGGCAGTGCTATGGGTAGCATGATGTAGCAATTTGAGAGGGAGCTACAGTACAGATGTGGCAGTGTTAGTGGCAGTGACAAGGTCAGCAGTATAGTAACAGTAGTGCAGTGGATGGAGGGCAGCAGGCCAAGCATCAGCAGCGCAGACACCAATGCTGAGATTAGGTGATGCTTCAGTGTGGAAGTATTGCTAGAGCACACTCTCCTCGCTAAGAGGGAGTGTTGAGATTTTGGGGTAGCATCGGGTGTGCTCTAGCTCCGTAACTTTGTGGAGGGGCTAAGACTCACGATATCTCCAAGACCCAGAAAGCGGTTGGAGAAATTTCATCCAGTGTAATAGTGATTCAAATAATTGAATTTTTTAATGGGGACCCTAAGTCTAACTTAGGGAAATTGAAAAACTAAAGTGAATTAAATTACACATGTGACGAAATGTTCTAAGTGACGTGGATCAAGCTTTCTTTTAATCTTAGCCGTTGATAAGAGATTAGAACATGGTCGTTGGTTTGCCAACAAGAAAAGTATAAAGGAAGGGCTTGCGGTCAGTTGGAGAAAAAACACACACACATTGCAGAGCATTGAAGCTAAGTCAAATTTCTGGGGCAGGGTTTGCTAAGGAATTCGAAGTGAGTTTGCAGTGCATTGAGGGGCAAAGATCGGCAAGGGATGATATGATCTGAGGTCGAGAATACAGCAGCAGAGAGGCAGCCTGTACCAGGCAGCACAAAGGCCAGCTAGAGGGACGCAATACAACCAGGACCATGCCGAAGACTGCGCAGAGGTTGCATAAGCCTAGTCAGGGTGACGCAAGCCCAGCCAAGGCAGCGCAGGGGTAGTAGAGACCCAGCCAGGGTGACGCAGGCCCAACCAAGGCAGCGCAAAGGTAGCACAACACTAGTAAGGTGACGCACTGGGTACGTTGGCCAGTAGGGGTTGATGCAGAGGTAACGTTGAGGGTTCCAGTGGGCCAGAAAGGGCTCTAATTCGTAATTCCCTGGTGAGGGTTGAATCAGCCATATTTTGTCTCTGAGTGAAAGGTACAACTGCCATGTAATTTCTCTATAGGGCAAACCATTTATGGTGCCCAGAATGTTGTATTCGAATTCGAAATAATAATAAAACCCTCTAGATTTGTTGCACCGGTTTTCCCGCATTGGGTTTTTCCAAGGACATTTGTCCGAAAAATCTGTGTAATTTTGTCACATGTGCGTGTTGCTTAGTAAATGATTTGTAGATTTGTAGACTACAATTTGTATTTGCTTTAATGTTTTTTTGAATACTTCAGATTAATAACTTGTTAATTAATCAAACAAGTAGACGAAGTAGATCAAGACATTACAGTAGCGTTTCTGTTTTGAAACTTTCACACACTACATTTCACATGCCTATCAGTATGACTCCTTTCTATGCTTTATATGGTTATAATGCACTGACTTCCGCTAATGTCATGTTTGGAGCTAGCAAGACCCCCAAGGCCAAAGACTGGATCCAAGAGAGCCAAGACATTCTCAGGGCTCTCAAGGATAACCTGGTGACAACCCAAAATTAGCAGAAGATGTATGTTGACCGGGGTCGTCTGGAGAGGTAGTTCGATGTGGGGGACTTGGTCTACCTACGCCTTCAGCCTTACAGACAATCCACGCTGAAGCAAAAGGGGGCCGAGAAGCTCAAACCCCGCTTCTATGGGCCATACAGTGTCATCCGGAGAGTGGGAGAGGCAGCATATGGGTTGGACTCTGGAGCTACCGCAGGGGAGTCGAATACACAATATTTTCCATGTGTCTTGCCTGAAGAAGGCTTTGGGACAGCAAGTGACAGCTACCACCAAGTTGCCTCCTACCGATGATGAGGGGCACTTGGTGCTCCAACCAGAGGCTATTATTGACACCCAGGAGAGGCATTTGCGGACCAGGGTGGTGAAGGAGTATTTGATCCGGTGGAGGAATCTTCCAAATGAGGATGCCACTTGGGAAAGGGAGCAGATCCTCAACACCCATCACTTTAGTTGCTTGAAGGCAAGCAACTTCTTGGCGAGGAGGACTGTAATATTCCTTATTAGCAGTTTTGCTAATTAGAATATTATTTTTTAATAAATTTTGATGTTTCTAATGTTAGGCAGAAATAAGGTGGGCCAGGGACCCACGATTAATAATTGAGGAAAAGTTATAGCCTACTCCTATAGTTCACAAGGAAAATTTGGAGGCAGCTCTCTAGGTGGCAGTGTGGGAGAGGCACGATGTAGGCAGTGCAATGAGTGGTTGGATGAGGGGACTGTGCAGTCCATGGTGGGCCCAAGGGGAATGTTGGGGGCTCAATTGACAAAAGGAAGTGAAGGCAGCTCATTTCCTCATTCATTTCAACTTATCTTTTGATTGTCTTCTTGACATAGCATGCTTGTGGCGAGTGCCAAGTCTATAGTGTTGTTTAGCACACGAGATCTTCAGGCAGAGATCTCAACCTCTACCTTAGGGGACTTCGGGTGCCTGCTCAGGAAAGGAGAATCACCATTTTGGAAGAGAACTACACAGACAAACTTGTAGGGAGAGTTTTACCATTTCAAAGACTACGCAAAGAACACAGTCCAGTTTGTGAGTTGTTCCGGGAGGTGAGAAGGAGCATTTGCATCTGAGAATTGGTGGGGAAGCTAAGGGCTTCCTAACAAGGGTATTGCTCCGCATCAGAAGCATTATTGCAGTGATTTTTCCAACAGAGGAGCTTCAGCCAGCTGCGCAGTGGGTTAAGCCCAACAGGGGCAAATTTCTGAACTCAAGCATTCCACAATTCCTTCACAAGGTCTTTGTGAGTTCCTTGAGTAAAGTTCGTTGTCCAAATCCCGGAATTTTTTGAGCATTGGAGGCAGTCCAACCAGCAGTCCCAAGTCAACCAATAGCAGTAATTCTGGGCAGAGCAGCGCAGCTCTAGAGCTACGCAGGGCCAGTTGCAGAAGGTCATTTCAGCTTGGGTTGAGAAGTATTTCAGCCTGCATTGTGCAGGCCCATGTGCACCTATTCCAACACCTCTTTTGTACTCAATTCCTGACACTAATAAAATGGCTCAGCTCATCTTTTGGCTTCAGTTTTTCATATATTGATAGTGTATGTATTTTATTTTGCTGTACTTCCTAGTCTATTGTTGTTTGTATTACTGTCATTTTCCCTTTTGGGATATTATAGTTTGTATTCATTGAGGGTTTTGTTTTGCCAGATCGTGAACGACTGAAAAGGCCAGTTCGAACGTCCATACAGCCAGCCGCTAACAACTTACGGGCCAGTTCTAGACATCAAAACAGCCAGCCGCCAAAACCTGGGCTAGTTGCCCCACCAAGGGGCAGGTTCGTTTTTAAATTTTTTTCCAAGGGCCACACAAATTTTTTGAAGTTTAATGTGAGATTTCTGCTGTGTTAACTATTAAAATTTAAAATTATATGATATATTGATTTTCAACCTTCCCCGACTGAATCGTTTACATGAGGATAATTTTAATTTTTAAATGACCATATCATAAAACAATGATATATTATATTAAATAATTAAGTTATATTTAATTTTAATTATAATTATAAAATTCTATTTATAAATTATAATTTTATACATTTATAAATTCGACAGTGCATAGATTTTATGATACTGGACTGTAGTGAGAAACATAGTGTAATTAATCGTATATACTATACTATGATAAATTTTGAAATCTGTATGTTTCTCACTATAGGTCATTAATTATACGGATGTTTCTCACTATAGTATCATTATATTATTATAATTTTACATCATTTAATGTAGCCTTAGTCTAAAAAACCCACAGAATAATCCATAAATTCCAGTAAGATTATGAAAAATTTCGGCAAAGATTTTTGAAAAACTGGGTTACAGTCCTTAAACCTCAGTATTTTGGGTGCCCTCAGGGTTTTTGATGGTGTTGAATCCATTTCCACCATCAAAAACGCATTTCAAAACCTCCAACCTGATTTTTTGAAATTCTTTTACTGGATTCCGGCAAAATAACTGCCATCCTGGCTATTCTGTTGCATCGGTAAACAACTCCTTTAATGTAATATAACTTTATAATGTAATAAATAAATTAAATAAGTTTAAGTTTAATATTTTAATTATAAATTAAAATTTATAAAGTTATAACTTAAAAGTTAGTAATAATAAATATATTAAAGTTGGAATCTTAAAGTTGAAACGTGAAAGTTGAAACTAATATTAATTTTTAAAGCTTTCTGGGTCCAAAATATAAAAAATTAAAAACAGTGAACACCAATGATTCATAAATGATCCATTTCCTCCTTTTCAGTGTCAGCAAGTGTACACCAACAAGGCTGGCACTTGAGCGATGAAGCCTTTGTGATTTGTTTACAGTAGTCTTATCCCTGTAGGTATTCAGATGACAGAAGATATTACAGCCTTCGTGATTATGTTGTCCAAATGTCAGAAAGATAAAAGTTTGCCATTTAGTTTTATCTCCTGTTGTTTTTTTCCTGGGCTTCCATTTTTTTTTAATTTTACAGGCATGTGACTGTCCGGTGTCCTTCATAAGGTCTCTCTCCCACAATCTGGAACATGTTTTTTATCTGAAAACTGAAACTCTAAATTGTTGCTACAGGTCTGATAGGTTTGTCATATGTTTATCAAGCTAAGACCACTGCTATAGTTGCATCTTGCATTCAATATTGTTACAGTTGCATGTCATTGCAAGTTGCTAGTTGAGTCTTTTACGCTATCACTGACTGTAAAATACATGAAAACATCCACAAGGCAGAACTGGGGCCATCTCTCCAGTCACAGAAATGTTCAGAGGATGTCCCCAAGGAAGTTTGATAATGCCTCAACATCCCCAATCCAAACCAGCACCATACAGGCCTTTAAGAAATAAAATAAGACAGGAAAACTAAAATTTAAATAAGCCTCTAACACTTGTATTTGTATTATAATTTGAATTTGACTTTTTTTTTATCATGGAATCATTTTGATTTTTTTTAATTTTCTAACTCTTCCAAAATTTTCAGATGGACAACTCATCTCCATCTCCTCAATCTGAAAAGAGAGGACCTCTAGATGCAAACCTTGACTCAACTGAAAACACAGTTTCCACTGCAGTCAATGTCAAGAAACCTTTGTTGCAATTTGTCAGGAAGACCACTCAAAATAAGAGGAAACACTGGTGGTTCAGAACAATGGCTATGCAACCTTTGTAATCATGCATTTAAGGGAGCTACACTAGAGTTTACCATCATTTATTGGCTATTCCAGGGGATGGAGTGAAAGCATGCAGCTGCACATTGGAAAAAAGAATTGAAATGACTAGGCTTCACATGATTGCCACAGGTGGTACTATTTTTACAGAGGTAGAGGAGGACAGTTCTTCCATTTTTAGAAAACAAGAGTTCCTAGCCCAATGGAGTCCTCTCAAGGAAGAATCAATGATTATGCTGAAGTTGATTCAATTGGGGTTTCTATTAACAGTAGTGCAAGCAAGAAAGTTGTTGTCATAGAAATGTTTAATATGCAATGCAAGGAGGAGGCAGAGGATGTTGTGGCTGAATTTTTCTTTGCTAATGGAACATCATTTAATGCCACACGTTCTCCTCTCTACAAAGAAATGATGAGAAAAGTCATTGTTGCTGGTCCATCTTTTCAACCACCTGGTTGCAATAAAATGAGGACAACTTTGTTAGATAGAGGGGTCTCAAAGATGCAAGGGTTGATGGAAGGCCTTAAAAAATCATGGGTTACTTATCGGTGTTCAATTGTCATGGATGGTTGGACAAATATTCCACAAAGACCTTTTTTGAACATCATTGTCACCTCTCCAAGTGGGCCCTATTTCTTAAGGGCAATTGATTGTACTGGAAAGATGAAGGATGCAGCTTTCCAGTTTGAGATATTGAAAGATGCAATTGAAGAGATAGGTCCTACAAATGTAGTTCAAGTTATCACAGATGCTGCACCAGTTTGTAGGTCTACAGGGTAAATCATTCAAAGCAGATATAAACATCTCTTTTGGACTCCTTGATGTGTGCATGCTTTAAATAGTGCACTCAAAGACATTGGGAAAATTTCTTGGATCACTCGCATTATTTATGCAAGAGAAGCACAATTGTTCATTTGCAACAACCATGCCTCTCTAGCTATTTACAGGATTTATGCGAAAAAACAGTTCTTGAAACCAGCAGATATAAGGTATGCCACCTATTTTATTCTTCTTGATCCTATGGTAGAGGTGCAACAAGCCCTAATGGCCACTGTTATTAGTTCTGAGTGGGCTGCATGGGGGAATCAAAAACAGATCAAGGAAAAAAGGTGAGGCAGATGTTATTGAGTGATGATTGGTGGGTTGAAGTCATACATTGTCTCTGTCACCTCTCCAATAGTGGAGCTAATCAGGTACGCAGATTCAGATTCCCCTAACCTTGGGGAAATATATGAGTCAATTGATAGCATGATTGGACAAATTAAGACCATCATGCATCAAAGGGACCCCTCTTTACAATTTTTTAATGAAACTCAAAAGTTGATAGAAAAGAGATGGAACAAATTGAACACACCTCTTCATATGGCTGCTTATGCACTTAATCCAAAGTGGTATGTGGAGAGGGAAGGTAGAGTTGCACCGATAGATGATCCTTGAGGTGAAAGAAGGGTTTGTTGATGCCATACAAAAGATGTATACAGTAGAGCAAGCAAGCCTGATTCGAGAACAATTTCTTGACTTTGCAATGCTTAGTAGCCCCACTTTCTCTAAAACTGCAAAGCAAGATTTGTTGGGTATGGTACAAAGAAGTCCTAGTGGATGGTGATGTATGGGGATAAAGCTCCAAAAATCCGTTCTCTAGCTATGCGTTTACTATCTCAGGTTATTAGTTCCTCAGCTGCAGAAAGAAACTGGTTCACATATAGTTTTATCCACTCTATTAAGAGGAAGAGGCTTACCTCTAAGAGAGCGGAAAAACTAGTTTATGTGCATAGCAGTCTTCGCCTTCTTACAAGGAAAGCACCAGAGTATTTATAGGGACCAGCAGCACGATGGGATGTAGATCAAGAGGATGCTTCCCAAATTGATGATGAGGTGGATGGTCCATCCAACTCCATCTCTTGAGATAGGATTGGTAAATGTGCCATTAGATGACATCGAGTTGCAGGTGTAGAGCACTGATGAAGATGAGGGAGAAGGAAGTGAGGCCTATACATTTTTGGATGGGCTTAATGCAGAAGATCTAAACTTATGATTTGTTTGAGCTTTGAAGTATAAAACTTCATGATAGTATGGGAATTGAGTCAAGGACTCCCTTTTTTGTTATTTTGAGGCATTTAGCTATTTGGCACTCACGCTATGTATTATTTTTGGCATTTTGCAATTTTGGACTATCATGCATGTTTTCCCTAAGTTTGGATAAATACTGATTAATTGAATCTTCTAAACTCTTGAATCTCATATTGATATTCTTAACCCCTTGTTGTTATAGATTCATATATGTGATTGCTAACTTATAATTGATTTATCTTTATGCACATGGTGTAATTAAAATAATAATATATATTATTTATCATTTTAAATTTATAATATATATATATATGATTGTCATCCCCAACTTGTCGTCCCCAAGAAAATCTAGGGATGCGTTCTAGCCGTACCGGAAACTCATCCCCCCGTCTCCAAAGGCAGTGCAACATAGTTATATACCCTGCCTCTATTGTATTAAGTGCGACAGAAGTCTGCTTCTTGGTAAACTAGTATATCATAGTCAATCCCAAGCTGAAGCAGCACCCCAAGGTGCTTTTTATGTCCTCTGCACTCCTGCCCAATCCAAATCTGTATATCCATGCAACCTCACTTCACCACCTAAGATATATCTCAAACCATATCCAATTGTACCATGTCGGTACCTTAACACATGTTTTTCTGCATGCCTTGGCTCAACCATACTCTGACTAGCCTCCTTCACTGGATCCATAACCACAGTTGCTTTCTGGTCACCCTGACTGGGTGCTCCCTCTAACACTGAAGTAGATCCTCCTGTGGCAATCATGGTTGCCCCCTCTGCCACTATTGCTCCCTCTGCCATTGAAGCATATCCTGTTGTCTAGCATTGTCCCATCATAGAAGGCATACTGCTCCTAGAGACCTCCAGTCTTTGAGCATCTGACAATTTCAACTCATGACATCCTCTTGAAAGGTTGCTCCTTCCATTTTTCCTGACTCTCTACTCCCTCAAAACTGGAAGCTCTACCAGTCATTTAGCTTGGTTCTAGACGTCCTAACAATCTGTACAATTTCCTTCTTTGAATACGAATCATTTAGCAACTAGAGCAAAAAACTTCTCGTAATCCACTCCCTCTTTCTGGGAGAACCCTCTTGTCACAAACCTTGCTATGTACTTCTTGATGCTACCATCTACTACATGAATCGATGCTTTGGAAGTCTCTGCAAAGGATCTATTTTTCCTTTCTACAAACTCCATTCAAGAAGTCATGGAAGAAAAAATATAACCAAGCAAAAAAATATCGGTATAAGAGGTTGACCAAGTCATAATAATAATCAAGGGAGATCATATGATTAGAACTACTTATCTCTTGATTAAGGAAGAAATTGTTGAGGATTTTCAAATCACTCTCGGACAAATCTGTGACTTCTTCTGAGGTGAATACTCATCATCATCATTATCATTGATTGTTGATGCATGCTATTTTCTCTTCCTTTTCTTCTCAAGGCACTGGGAGGCATAGTGTCTGACATCACGATAGATGAAGCACTTGATCTTTAACATATCCTTCTTCTCCTTGGGCACCAATGTCTAGGTTGGTTGTCCTAATAATTGTGTAGTCCTTCCTCTCAAATACCAATCACTCCTGCTAAGTATAGAAGCACCACTATCCATCAACCAAATATCACTATCTGTAATGAAATCTGAAACAGCAGAACCAAGGACTTTCTCCTCAACTCCCTCTGCCTCTAGAATAGCTTCCATCTAAAGATTGGTAATACTATTCAACCTATTTTCCATTTAATAATTGGCGCCATTTTGATAAGAGATGTCAAAAACAAATTGTTGAACACTTGTCTCTTAAGCTTTACTTCAGTGGTTGCTCTTTCAACAAAGCTCTGATACCATGTTGAATTTTCTAAAAGGTGAGCAGTAGAAAACAATTTTATGATCTGATAATTACTACTTAATGATATTCATGTTGATTTTTTGTGTAGCATCGGGAGGTATTCTCACTTTGCTAAAGGAAATCTCTAGGTCAACCTAAGAGAAATTAAATAAAATATATATATATATATATATATATATATATATATATATTTTTTTTTTTTTTTTTGGAGCATGAAAGGGTGTGACCCTTAAGCGAATTCACATCCATTCTTGTTGTGACACTTCATTTTGCTCAAATTCAATCATCACATATTCTCTCTCCTAGAGCAACCGCATGTGTGACAAAAAGAGGCTGGGTTGATTAGACTTTGACCAAGTTGCAAGAGGGAAGTTTGACCACATTTGACCAAGTTATAGGAAGTTTGTTTTGGGTCGAGTTTGACCGCAGTCAACCACAATTTACCACAAGAGCCGCAAGGTCGAATTTGACTACAAATCTAAGTTTGACTAGGTTGTTTTGACCATAGATTTTGTACAGTTTGACCAATCTTGACTTGTTGAATTTTGACCAGATTTGTTTGGTATTTTGACTTGGGTATTGGCACAGATTTCTAGACAAATTATTGATTTGTAAACCTTATTGAAGAATAATTTCTCCTAAGAAACGTTGTTGGGTTTTCTCCCAATTTTGGGGTTCTCGGGATAAAAATACTCTCTATTGTGCATGGATGTCTCTTTATGATATTTATTGTTTCCGCTATATTTATTGTTGAGATTGTATGTGTATAATTGCTCAATGATATTTTCGGCATGAGATAAATTGTTTGAAGACCATTAGGTAGCAATTATCAGATCGGCAGATTGGTTTCTACTGTGCATCTTGTAGAAAATTCATTAGATCTTTGTTCATTGAAATCAGCCTAAGAGACAAGTGTTCAACAACTTGACTAGATTTTGATTTCTTGTCACTCAGTGCCAAGTCTCAGAATGGAAGATAGTGTTACAAAATCTACAGAAAGAAGTTACTCCATAGCCAAAGGGAGCTGAGGAGAAAACCTCCCTCACTTACTTTTATATAAAGCAATATGAGAGCCTATCATAACGCCTGTATTAAAGTATGTGCTTTTAATACTGATGTATTCATTTTGGAGTCTTTATGCTTGTTTGTACAAGAATTAGAAGACTTAGGGTGTGTAAACCCTAGAGAAAACTTGGAGGTTACGACTTATATTGAAGTCTTAGATGAGAAAGTCCTGGGGTTCGTAGGATGAAACCCTAAAGCAATACTTGGAGTGTTGGATGCAAGTGGAGTGTGTGTGATGCATACTTGGTTTATCTCCTTGATAGCATGTGGAATGACTTGGTGTTGATGCAAGCTTGTTGTTGAGCCTTTGGTGTGGCTAGATGGCTCCATGAATCCGCAGAATGAAGAAACCCCAACTCGTACAGTTCATACAAGAAACAGGAAAGGAAAGCAGCATGCATGAGCAATTGATGTTGAGGACGAGGATGAACATCCACCTCAAAAGAAGTCACAGGAATTCTTCCTTTAGGATCTACTACCAATAATGTTTGTGGGCAGTTGTCCCTCTAGGCACATGACAGGGTTCCAAGTTTCTCTTATAGATTTGTCAAAGAAGGAGTTGACAATCCTCAACAGTTTCTTCTTTAATCAAGAGATAAGTACTTCATATTTTTCTCCCTTAATTATTATTATTTTTTTTTCAACCTCTTTTACTTGTATTTTTCTTGGTTATATTTTTTCTTCTATGGCCTCCTCGATGGAGTTTGCAGAAAGGAAGAATAGGTATATTATTCATGCAGCAGATGGCAGCATCAAGTAGTACAAAGCAAAGTTGTGGCAATAGGGTTCTCTTAGAAAGAGGTAGTGGACTACGAGGAGATTTTTTTTGCTCTAGTTGCCAAATGGTTAGGTTCTTGTATGACCTAAAGACTAGAGCATAGACTCAGCAAGAGTGATTGGTGTTCGAGAGGGAGGATTGTACAGATTGTTACGACATCCAAGATCATACCGGATGACCAAAAGAGCTTCCATTTCTGAGGGAGCACACAGTCAAGCAAAGTGGAAGGGGCAGCCTGCCAAGAGGACGTCATGAGTTGAGATTGTCAAGATGCTCAAAGACAGGAGGTCTCTAAAAGCAGTAAGCCTTCTTTGGAGGGACCATGCCAGGCAATAGAAGGGCTTGCTTATGTGATAGAGAGAGCATTAGTGGCAGAAGAATTTGCTTACGTGACAAAGGGAATAGCAGTGGCAAGGGATGTGCTTCCACGATAGAGGGAGAAGCCAAGATTACCACGAGAAGACTGCTTCAGCGTCAAAGGGAGTTGACCTCAAAATCTAAGATGAAGGATCTTGGCTTGATGCATATTTCTTGAGATTGGAGGTGTGGCAGAGACCTAATGAGATATTCCTCAAATAGGTAAAGTATATCATCCATATTTTGAGGAGACTCAGTATGATGGACTGCAAGTCCATGTCTACTCCTGCGGTTTCTAATCTGAAGAATTTGAGTGATTTCACTTCATATTCAGATTTAGTGGATCCCACGATGTACAGACAATTGATTGGATCCTTGATGTACCTGGTTAACACCAGGTCAGATTTTTCTTTGCAAAGAACACCCTAAGCCAGTATATAGTTGAGTTGAGGTAGATACATTGGGTTGCAACAAAGCATGTGTTGAGGTACCTACATGATATAGTTGGTTATGGGTTGATATAAGTCTCAGGTGGTTAAGTGAGGCTACAACGATATACAGATTCAGATTGGGCCGGGAGTGCAGAGGACAGAAAGAGCACTCCTAGGTATTGCTTCAATTTGGGATTAGCTATGATATCCTGGTTTAGGAGGAAGCAGACTTTTGTCACACTCAGTACGACAAAGGTGAAGTATATCGCAGCCAGAGTCGCAAGTTGTGAAGCAATGTGGCTTCAGAAGCTTCTTGTAGGACTATTTGATTAGGTCACTTCATCTGAGACATGGGAGCACTGAAGCTCTAGTACATATCCACAAATGAGCAGTTTGCGAACATTATCAGCAAGCCTCTGTCTAGAGCGAAGTTTGTATACTTCAGAGACAAGCTTGGCATGATGTAGAATGTCTCCCTCGCTGAGAGGGAGTGTTGATGTCTTTGCAAAATCTGGCAAACCATCTCCTAAAATGCCATAAAGGTTTTCCTGGGTCATGCTGATTTGACCAGGGGAGATGGATACATTCACCTAAGAAGCCAGAAGGACTTGGTTGGGTCATTTGACCAGAGGTGAATGGCCCAAGGCAATAGTAGATTAGACAGATCTTCTCCTAAGAAGCCATAAAGGAATGTGTCCAGGTCATGTTGATTTGACCAGAGGAGATTGATGTAAT
Source organism: Pinus albicaulis (assembly GCA_034641835.2). Taxonomy (NCBI): domain Eukaryota; kingdom Viridiplantae; phylum Streptophyta; class Pinopsida; order Pinales; family Pinaceae; genus Pinus; species Pinus albicaulis. The sequence continues at coordinate 408,090,463 of CM076572.1, forward strand.
TTACCTAAGAATCCATAAAGGACTTTGGTTGGGCCATGCTTATTTGGGAAGGGGTGAATGGTCCACGGACAAATATTCTCCTGAGAAGCTAGAAGGACTTGGCTAGGTCATGATGATTTGACCAGAGGATATAGATGATCTTCTCCTAAGAAGCCAGAAGGAGTTGGTTGGTTCATGTTGATTTGACTAGGTCATGATGATTTGACCAGAGGAGATAGATGATCTTCTCCTGAGAAGCCAGAAGGAGTTGGTTGGGTCATGTTGATTTCACTAAAGGAGATAGATGAAATTCACCTAAGAAGTCAGAAGGACTTAGTTGGGCCATCTTGATTTGGACAGGGGTGAATGGCCCAAGATACTCACATTGCCTACTCCAGGATGGAGTAATCTATAGACGTGCATGTGAGGAGTTACATGACTACTCTAGGATGGAGTTATCTATAGATATGCATCAATATGGCAAGCTCGTGAACTTTTCTTGTGGGGGAGAAATTTCAACTAAGGGGAATTTGTTGCAGCAAAGGAGAATAACTCCCTTGCTAAGAGGAAGTGTTGATTTTTTATGTAGCATCGAGAGGTATTCCCGCCTTAATAAAGGAAATTTCCAAGTCGACCTAAGATAAATTAAATAAAAATTAATTTTTTATTTTGGAGCATCATGTAGGCTCAAAAGAACAAGTACCATAAAAGGGTGTGTCCCTTGAGAAAATTAACACCCATTCAATCAGTATACATACATGATGTTACACTTTATTTTGCTCAAATTCAATCATCACATCTCTCTCTCCTATAGCGGTCGCATGGGAGAGCTTGTAGTGCTTGAAAAGCCCTCAACGTTGGAGAAAATATGGGCACTTTTCCCTATTGGATACCCATGAGACCACATTTTGACCCCCAAGATGAAATTTGGGGCCCAATAAGAGATTTTGACAAAAATGTGAAGGCCAATCTTCACAACATGATTTTAAAGGGCTTCTACACCACTTATGGCACCCTAAGCCCTCGACATATTCCTTAGAGAGGCTTACGCATGGATGACATCAGCATACTTTTCCCTTCGGCTCACATGTGTGGGCAAATTATTATGTTTTTGTCTAAGCTAGTAGGTCGCCTTGTGACCTAACTCATCACTGTGACATTTTTTATTGTTTTTAGGGGCTCTACGCTAAAATAAACATTAGTCCTCATATAAATAAGAGGAGAGGATCATCTATAGTTCATCATCACACACACTTGGAATTTCGGCCTCTTGAGTATTTCAGCCTTCTTGTCTTGTGGAAAATTTGGATCTATGAATGCATTTTGACATTTGGCATTGATTCATTTGTCTTTGGAGTTATTGTCTTGGATCAATGGATGGATTTTCATGCATGTTATCTTGTAAGTGAACATTTTATTGGATAAATCTTTTCTTTATGTCTGATGTATGGAAAGTTTTGAATCTAGGGTATTCTATTGCGCCCTAATTTATTGAAAATTTGTTTAATGGAATCAAGATCTCCTTGTTGTATACATTGCTCATGATAACATGTGAATAATATCCTAGTGGTGAACTTTGATTAGCTCTCCCATAAATCTCCTTAATTCGTTGCATAGGTAATTGTTGGGGTGTTGATGTTAGGGCATCAATTATCCTTCCTCCTTAGCAACTTTTGGCTATCCTATCAACTTATATACTCCATACTCCCAAGGAACAAAGCATTGGCCTCCCTTGTTGGTGATCAAATCTATTTTTCATCCATAAATTTTTCCTTTATTTCCTTTAACCTAATTCGGCCCCTTTAGGGCCAAGCTCTCAAACTAGGGCTTAGTGTGAATTTCTAGGCAAAGGAGATTTTGGGATTCTAGAGTCTAAATGCCAAGAGTATAGTTGGTTGCCTCAAAATCAACCCCTTTGGTAGGCATTCACTTCAATTTTGTCTATAAATTTTCATGCCCAAGTTATTCGCCCTAGGGAAAACCCTAGCTTGGTGTTGCTTCAACTTAGGGGCTTGTTTGAGGGTTTCATGTGCCTTTGTCTTGTTGAAAATAATTACTGTAAATCCTTTTTTAGTATCTTGACCTTGGGACTTCCCAACTCTCAACCAATCGATCAAACCCTAGGTCATAGATTGCCATTCTTAAGCATATCCAAGGAAAGTGAATTGCCCTTACCATTGTTTGAGACCTTGTACTTAAGTTGAGCCTTTCCCTTGGAACCCTCTTAGTCATCCTATAACATATATCTAGAATAACTAGTAGGTGACCTATTCACATACCAAGACTCCTCCCATCGGTGAAAATCCATAAACAGCAAGAGGTTTTGGTTGTGGTGATGATGGCCACTACCCCATTGTTGTGTAATATTCCCAATTAGCGATGACTAATTGGAAATATTAATTTTGATCAGTTTTGCCTACTATAGTTAAATTATAAATAAAAGTGAGTAGAGGGGGACATAACTCACTCTAAACATAAAGTCACTCCCTAGTAGACACAATGTTGTAACTTAAGTGGGCCAAGGGGGCAAAGAGACCACGTGAAGAGGGGACCCACTAGAGCACGTGGAGGGACTGCGCAGGTTGTGTTGGCAGTGTGGGGCCAAGAGAGGCTACGTTGGAGATGATGGGCCTAGGGTTTGAGAGAGAGGCCAACGTTATAAAAGGAGGAGAGCCTCCTCAATTTGGTCATTGGATGTTTATGATATTGAGCTGGTCACTTCGACTTCTTGAGCACGCTGGTTGTTTAGCTAGTCTGCAACACTGTTTAGTGCACCGAGTGTCTCCGTTCTGAGATCTCACCCTCAGCCCCGGAGGACTTCGAGTGCCTGCTCGGGTGAGGTAGTCCCATCAGTATTTTTGCAGGAGGATCGCGTTGAGGCTTGGTGGTGGAGCTTGGCATCTAGTGACTGCGCAGTCTTGAGAGGGAGGACGCAGTCCATTTCTTGGGAGCTCCGGATTGGGTTTCTTTTGGAGGTTTCGAACTTTGAGATTGAGCAAGGGGCCAGCCCTTGCCTATTGGACGATTTTGGCAGAGTTTGAGGCAGTATTTTGGTGGATTCCCTTCAGTATCAGTGCAGAGCCTTGGAGGATAGCATAGAACCTCAAGGGGGTGATTTTCGGGGGTTGGCTATTTCAGAAATGCTCTCTGGGCTTTTCCGGGTTTGGTGAGTAGAGGTGGATTCCAGAGTTTCAGCTTTTTCCGAGTAGGGGAGCAGCCCCAAATACTCATTTTGATTCCAGCAGTAGCAGCAGCACAACAGTGCTCCGACAGCTTGGACGCAGTTCAGAGAGCAGCAATTTCTTTGTCATTCTGAGAGCTTTTCTTCACTTGCCTGGTGCAAGTCTAGGTGCCATCACTCTGATCACCTATTGTACTCATTTCTATTCTCGGTATAATAAAATGGCTTAGCTTTCTCTCTATATTTTTGAGTATTTGTTACATGTTCTACATATGCTATTGTATGCTTGCACTACTGTTATTTCTCTCTTTGAGCAGTCCAGATAGTATACCACTTGGTGTGTTTTTCCCATACTCTTAGACAGAGTCTGGAAAGGGCCAAGTAGCCTCCAGATCTCACCCTCTTTTCAGAGGTGACACATCTGCTAAATGCCCTCCCAGTCCATCTCTGGTTGGAGTTTGCCTGTGTTTGAGAGATATCCCTGAAAAGGGATATTACATGTTGTCTCTTGGTCTAGTAATAGCCTTGTAGGGTACCCCTCTCCAAGGCCTGCTATAATTTGCGGCAACAGAAGAAACAACATTATTTGAAAAAAAATCAATGACTATGCACAATTCCCATTATAATAAGGTCTAAAGAAAATTACAAATTGAAAAGGTTCATGTTAAAAATAAAAATGTTACAAAGAAATGGAGGTTTGAAGTGGATGTTTCAAGTGTAGGACCTTCTAGAATTTTAAAGTTACATATGACTACATGGGATGCTCTTACCCACTATCACAAAGCAAGAGATGGAAAATATATTATTAGAGAAAAAAATTAATGAGCTTGAGGAATCCCTAAGCCCTAGACATCTATTCATGCCCACGTTGGCAATTGTAGTTCCAGGTCAATTATTGTTAGTTTTTGTAGCATCAGAAAGTTGTTCTAGTCTCGACTTTGGTCAAAGAAGCTAAGAAACACAAGATATCCAAAACCAAGAAAAAAATTTCAAGAGAAAACACTTAGAGATAGGTCAATTAAGTTAATTGATCAATAATTAAATATTTCCTAAGTCTAACTTAGCAAAAGTGATTAATTAAAAGTAATTAAATGAGAAAGGTGATAATTCTCTAGAAACTCACACGGATCAAGTTTGAGATGATCTTAGTCGTTGATGGGGATCCAATCATGGTTGTTGGTTCACCAACGAGATATTATAAGAGCAACTCGATGGGTAGATGGAGAACACACTTGAGAGGTCGAGTTCCTTGGAAGATCGAGCTACCCAACTACAAAGATCGAGCAAGGGAGGGAAGTTTGAGCCAGAAGGGATGCAGAGACAGAGAGGGAGCAGTGGAAGTAAATTTTGGAGGAATTTCTAGTTCCGGAGAGGCAGTAGCAAGAGGTCGAGTTATTCCACTAGAGGTTGTGCAGGGACTGGCAGGTAGCTTTAGTGAGGTAGTTCAATTTGGCTAAAGAGGGAGTCGATTCAGTTGCCCAAGGCCAAGATAATTTTCTAGAGGACCGAAGAATCACTTCCAACAGCAGCAGTTGGTAAGACGACTTGATCAGAGGCAAATCCAGGTTGTGTGTGTGAGAGTTTGTGCAAGCACTATGCAGAGGCATGCAAGGGTTCTCGTAGGGCCAATTTTTTGGAGCAGGTTGTGTCGAGATTACTTGTGGAGAAGGGAAAAAATCCCTTAATAATTTTTGGCCAGATTATTTTGTTGAGAATCACTAGTTTGGCATCCAGATTGTCTAAGAAATTTTCACTACTACATAATAATAATAAAACACTCATCTGTTGTACCAGTTTTCCCACATTGGGTTTTTCCAGGGACATTTGTGCAAAAGTAACAGTGTCATTTTTATTGTGTGTGCTATCATTTTCTCACTTTCCGGTTTATTTCCGCAACGTATTTTATTTGTGAAAAATTGCAGTGTGATTTATTCATTGTTTGTCATAACAAATAAACTACATAATTAATTAGTTAGAAGAATAAATTTCCAGTTACTACAATTTAAGGAAACTTCACATGTTGTAAGAGCTACTTTGACAGATCAGGAGCTCAGTAGCAAAGAGGGAGAAATTTCGCAATTCAGAGGGAGTCTGAGCGAATTTCTTCCAAGTCAGCACAGAGGTGCAACCAAGCAATGCGAATTGTTGGGCAGGGGTTCGATTTCTAGTTGTGGGGGCAGGAAAAGTTCGAACAAGCTCAGTAGCAGTTCCAGTGCGCAGTGGTGTAGCCAGGAAGCAGTTTCAGTGAGCAGATCGGAGAATTCTTTGAGCAGATTTGGGCACAGTTGTTTTGCAGCTAGACCAACAGTAGTAGATCAGTGTTGATTGGAAGAGAAAGCACACACAGAGGGAGGAATTTCTCAAAGGGTTTCCAGATTCAGTTTTCTGGAGAAAATTCGTGATTTCCAATTGTAGGTGGCAGTGGCAACAAGCAAAATTTCGCATTGTAGGAGGGAGTGCGAGTAGCAAAGCGTGCAACCAAGCAAAAAAAGGAGGAGATTCATGTTTATTTTCCAATTGTGAGTTTTGTAGAAAATGGCCTCAACAGGACTTCAAGATCAAGATAGGCTAGATGGAGCCTCAAATTATTGTATCTGGAAAGCCATGATATCTTTCCTGCTAGATGAGCATGGTTTGAAGATGTATGTAGAGAGAGTTGTATCCATACCTACAGACCCGCAGTAGCTAGATAAATACAATAAGAAGATACCCAAGGCAAAGCAGTTGATCCTTGATTGCGTTCGAGATCATATAGCCTCACACTTAGCGACCAAGAATACAGCCAAAGTAATGTGGGATGCAGTTGCCATGCTTTTCCAGAATCCTTCCGAGAACCCGAAGATGTTCTTGAAAGAGAAGTTAAAGACCACCAGTATGCATAAGGGTGAAGGAGTCACTCCTTATCTCACCAGAATTCAGAGTGTCTAAGACAAGCTTGTCGTAGTTGGAGAAGCACCTCAAGAGAGTGAGCTAGTGTGTGTACAACTCTCAATGGTTTCACCCAGCAGTAGGCTACCTTTGTCCAAGGTATCACTGGATGAGATAATCTACTAGGTTGGGATCGATTGTGGGTTGATTTCACATAGGAAGAGATGAGAGCTCTGGTTGAGAGAAACATCAGTGGCAGCAGCAACAAAGGACCGAAGAGTGAAATAGGAAGAGAATATAGCCATTGCATCGAAGGGGAAGGCAAAGAAAGGTCCCAGTCAGGGACAAGGCTCACAGGGAGGAGAAAAGAAAAAAGATATGTCGAAGATTAAGTGCTTCAAATGTGGTGATTTTGGTCACTATAGTACCAAATATCTAAAAAGGAAGAAGGACAAGAAGGAGAAGCAGAAGCAGGCAACAACTTCGGCGGAGATCAATAATTTGTCTTCCATATTGGAGGACAAATTCGATTTGTATGCAGTTATACCTCCAGGAGAGAAATTGGGTGACGTTGAACTTTGGTCACCAGAGTTGCATATTTTTGGGCAAGGTCCATAGAGGAGCAACAATAGTTGCAGTTTCCTCATATGGATCATTACCATTGCTATAGGGGCCCACAGGATTCTTAGTAGCAGATGGATCAGTGTCAGAATGGCGCAGTCAAATCTTGAGGGACAATTGCAGTACTAGTTGCAGTCAGTTATTGAGGGGCGCAGACAAACTCAGTAGATAGTGCAAAGACTAGTAGCAGTCAGAAACTCAAGAGACAGTTGCAGTTCATAGACATAGTTGATTCGGAGTTTTTGGTCCTCAATTGCAGTAGTTGCAGCAGTAGTAGTTGCAGCAGCAGTAGTAGTTGCAGCAGCAGTAGCTGCATCAGATCAATTGCAGTGCAATACAGAGTTGGCAATAGTGCAAGAGGCACAGTGTAGTGTCAACAGCATCGCAGATGCAGGGTGTTTCAACTACAAAATAGCAGACGAATGAGGGTTGGGCAATGGCATGGTGGGAAGTGGCAGATTGTCACAGTTGTCAGATATCAGCAGTGTGTATGGGAAGATGTTATGAAACAGAGAGAACACCTTCCTTGCTAAGAGGAAGTGTTAGTTTTTGTAGCATCGGACAGGTGTTTTAGTCTCAACATTGGTCTAAGAAACACAAAATCTCCAAAACCCAGAAAAAAATTCAATAGAAAACACCTAGAGATAGCTCAATTAAGTTAATTGATCAATAATTAAATATTTCCTAAGTCTAACCTAGGAAAAGTGATTAATTAACAATAATTAATTGAGAAAGGTGAGAATTCTCTAGAAACTCACATAGATCAAGTTTGAGATGGTCTTAGCCATTGATGGGGATCTAATCATGGTCGATGGTTCGCCAACAAGAGATTATAAGAGCAACTTGATGGGTAGATGGAGAACACACTTGAGAGGTTGAGTTCCTTGGCAGATCAAGCTACCTAACTGCAGAGATCGAGCAAGGAGAGAAGTTTGAACCAGAAGGGACGCAGAGACAAAGGGGGAGCAACAGAAATGAATTCTGAAGGAATTTCCAGTTCCAAAGAGGTAGCAGCATGAGGCCGAGTTATTCCACAGCAGGTTGTGCAAGGACTATGCAGGCAACTTCAGTGAGGAGGTTCGATTTGGATGAAGAGGAGGTCGATTCAGTTGCCAGAGGCCGAGATAATTTTCAAGAGGGTCGAAGAATCACTTCCAATAGCAACAACAGCAAACATGTTAAAATTAGATAACCATGGTGTTCTATGCTTGATGCACTTTTACTTCAATCTTTCTTAGGCCCAATACAAAATATCAATCACATAAACTTGAAAGTAAAATGTTGATAGAGCACAATAATAGATCAATAGAAGACAAGCCAAATATAGATCAGATTTACAATTCCTTTTGTCCAACAAAGATATGAGATATTGTGGCATTACGACGGTCAGTAGGATGCTTCACGCAGCAAAGTATTTCTCGATCAGCCAACACTTTCCTGTGTCACACCCACAACCCTCAAAGACAGCTCATCACAAGTCAACGCAAGTCAAACCAAGGACAGCACAGAAAAGTCAACGCAAGCAGCTTCAGAAAAGTCAACGCAGCAAACTAGGGCTTCAGTCAAACAGCCCGGAATTCCTTGATTTTAGTGCCCAGTTGTACAGCCTCCTAAAATCGAAATTTTTGCAAAAGATTGAGGTCAAACAACCAAGGTTTGACCACGGTCAACGCTGGTCAACGATGTAGCGGAAAACTGAAAGCCCTAAATAGATCAGCGCATAAAACAACAGCTTCGCTCCACACGTGTGAGGGAAAAAGGCCTCCAAAGGCTATCGAACCAATCAGATCACAATGAGAGTATGTGTGATGAGATGATGAGAAAATGACCTCCAAGTCTCTCCAATTTATATTCATCAATAAGGGTGTGTGACACATCTCTTAGGCATGTGGGATAAATCTCGCCGACCATGCACATGTGGAAAATAAATTCAAAATCAATGTTCTGCTCATCCGATCAAGATGATCTTTAGAAGAATCTTGCACCTCTCCGAAAGAGGAATCCAACAAAAATATGACCATCGTCATATGAGCAGTGCAACATGGAGTTTGGACCTAGTTGCCCAAAATTAACAAGACAGGACGACTTGATCAAAGGCAGATCCAGGTTGTGCGTGTGAGGGTCTGTGCAAAGGCCTGCATAAGGGTTTTTGGAGGGCCAGCTTTCTGGAGCAGGTTGTGTCGGGATTGCTTGTGGAGAAGGGAAATTTCTCTTAATAATTTTTGACCAGATTATTTTGCTGAGGATCGCCGGTTTGGCATCGAAATTGTACTCAAAATTTTTCATTGTTGCATAATAATAATAAAACCCTCATCTATTGCACCAGTTGTCCCACATTGGATTTTTCCAAGGACATTTGTCCAAAAATAAAAGTGTCATTTTTATTGTGTGTGTTTATCATTTTCTCAGTTTCCAGTTTATTTCCGTGACGTATTTTATTTGTGAAAAATTGCAGTGTGATTTATTGAATATTCGTTGTTTGTCATAGAAAATAAACTGCATAATTAATCAGTTAGAAGAATAAATTTCCAGTTGTTGCAATTTAAGGAAATTTCACAAGTACCACGAGCTAAACCTAGCACACCCAACAGAATAAAGAAGGTAGCAAGGTCCTTAGTAGAATCAAGACTTATGTCATGGAAAACATCAATAAGCAACTAAGTATCATTTCTAAAATATGGATATTTGCTTGTATCTATAAAATCTCTCAGAGGATTTCTTCTTTTATTGATTATTTGCAAAAGGACCTTGACCATGCTCGACATTTTTCTAAAATGTTTTAAATACATTCATTACAAAAATTCAATGTTCCACCAAGACTCTGGGACGGGGAGACGCGGGTGCGAGGAGACATACAAAGGGGACGTGTGGGAGTTGTTGAAATTGGACACAAGAATGGCACCCCAAGGGAGCTTCTAATTTAATTTTCCCTTAATTAAATTAGAAGTAAACTGTAATTCCACATCACATGATAGCTTGTAAGTGTTAACTGAGTCAAGAAGACTTAGTTAACTCAGTCAATTCGAGTTAAGGGTCAAACTAGAGGCATGTAGAGGTCACTCTAAGTTTTAGGGGGTCCAGTCACTGTGTATTTTGGGTTGTAATTAGTTAACTCAATTATTTGAGTTAAAATCAATTTAACTAATTATAACTGAGAGATGAGCTAGTGATAGGTCCAGTGAACTAAATCTGATTTAATTCACATGCAGTGATCAATGAGATAACAGATAATTCGCTATAAATAGTTGTTTCATGTCAGTTCTAAGGAAGACCCAGTTGAGATTGGGGTTAACAGGAAGAAAACTATCAGTTGTACTATTAGGAAATTGTACAGGTCATGCATGAGGTCATCAAGATGCCTTGGATGTATTATGTAATCTATTGATGGGAATTTCCTTATTAATAGGGGCTCAATTAGCCCAGGAATGTGTGAGCAAGGTTGGTCCGGCAGAGCCAAGGACTTGGTTAAATATTGGACCAAACTTGTCAGGTTCAGAGTGATATAGTCAGTAGAGTGCAGAGGTTTCTCAGGAAGGGAAATAGCATTGTATTATTTCATGTTCTTGACTATGCAATATACAAATAATGGGGTTTTTAGCTAAGGCTTTCCCCAGATACATCTTTTGTTGTTTGATTGATAATTCTCTCTTTCTTGTTCATGTGATTGTTTGATCGTAATTGGTTTCCGCAATTTGTAGAATTGATTCAATATTTTGTTTTAGTACATTACAAGATCAGTTGAATCTCTACAGGAGTACCCTCAAAATTTAGGGAAATTTAGGGGGGACGTCAGGGTATATATATATATATATATATATATTTCAATTTCATATTCAATAATGAAAGCATAAAGACATTGATCCATACATAACTGAAATTAATAATGAAATACATTGATCCATACTCATCATTCTTACTAATGCATACATCATTCATCCATATACCACGAGATTCAATAATGAAATACACTGATCCATATTCATCATTCATTAAATTAAATTGATTTAAAAACTAAATTCATCATTTATCATTCTAGTTTCTAAATTGATTTAAAATTAAAATTCATCATTTATCATTATAGAATGTAATTAGTACCAAGCAAAATAGACTATAATAGATACTAAAATCTTAAGACTGGAATAGTAAATTGATACAATTAAAACTCAAAAATAGTAGATTGGCGAGTCAAAGAGTCAGTCTAAAGTACACAGAGGGCTTGGTGCTCTTGATTAAATATTAATTCCATACCCTCGTACATGACAAAATGCAATGAAAACATTGCAATCCCCCCAATGTTGAATTCCTGAAAAACTGTCAAGTCTGCTAGATTTTGTGTGAGATCTAAAATTCTACTTTCTCCATATGATATCCAATGAGGTCGGAACCACTCTTAAACATCCTGAGTCATTTCATGGCAATGTTAAAAATTTAAGAATTTAACATTACCATTAATTACATAGCATTAGTAGGGCCCTAAGGTTGACTATTAACTTATTAAGCTTCCCCACTCATAAATCATTGTTTCCAAGCAAAATTAAAGGGGGACACCTAGCCCTTTTTGAGGGGGAACGTCCAGGTGTCCCCCTTCTGGGGAGTCATGTCCCCTACACTGGCGAAATGTCCCCCCTGCGTATCCCCACGTCTCCCCAAAAGGGGTACGTGGGGAAATGTTTCCCTAGACATCCTGTGAAAGTTTCAAAATAGAAACCTTGCTGCAGTATCTAGATCTACTTCACCTACTTGTTTCATTAACATTAACAAGTTATTTAACTGAAATATTCAGATAAACACTAAAGTAGACACTAACTGCAACCTACACATCTACAGATCATTTACTGAACAATGCACACAGTTGACAAGATTACACACGATTTTTCAGACAAATGTTCCCAGAAAAACCCAATGCGGGAAAACTGGTGCAGCAAGTCTAGAGGGTTTATATTATTATGCAAAATCTGAATACAACATTATGGGCACCGGACATGGTTGACCCTATAGAGAAATTACATGGCAATAAGTACCTTTCACTCGGAGACAGAAGATATGGTTGTATCACACCCTCAAACAGGATTTACAGATCACGAGCCCCTTCTGGTCCACTGGAATCCTCAGCGCTGCCTCTGCAGCCTCTGCGTCAGCCCTCAACTAGCCATCGTCCCCACTGCGTCACCACGACTCGTGTTGCACTGCCTCTGCATTGCCCCGGTTGGGACTGTGTCACCCTGGCTGGTGCTGCGCTGTACTGGTTGGGTCTGCGTCACCCTGGTTGGGCTTACGCAATCTCTGCGTGGTGTTCGCTGAACTGTGTCCTCCTAGTTGGCTTTGCGCTGACTGGTACTCACTACCCCTCTGCCTTGTTGTATTCTCGGCCTTGGATTCAAATCATCCCTCGCCCATCTCTGCCCCTCACTGCACTGCAACTCGTTTCAAATTTCATAGCAAAACCCCGCCCCAGAAATTTGACTTAGCTTCAGTGCTCTGCCAATGTGTGTGTGTCTCCAACTGACCCCAAGCCTTTCCTTTATACTTTTCTCGTTGGAAAACCTACAGTCGTGATCTAATCTCTAATCGACAGCTCAAATTAAAAGACTAATTGATCCACGTCACTTAGAACATTTCATCACATGTGTTTAATTAATTCACATTAATTTTTCTAATTCCCTAAGTTAGACTTAGGGTCCTCATTAAAAAAAATAATTATTTGAATATCTCATACACCATAGAATATTTCTCCAAACGCTTTCTGGGTTTTGGAGGTCTCGTGTGTCTTAGCCCTTCCACAAAATTTCAGGGTTAGAGCACACCCAATGCTACCTCAAAAACTCAACACTCCCTCTTAGCAAGGAGTGTGCTCTAGCAATACATCCACACCAAGTATTGCCAGATCTCGGCATCGGTCTCTGCATTTTTGATACTTGGCCTGCTACCCTCCATCCACTGCGTTGTTGCTTCCTGTATTGTTGCCTATGTCACTACCACTGACACTGCTACATCCGTACTAGAGCTCCCTCTCAAATTACTGCATTGTGCTGCCAACTGCAGCACTGCAACTCAACTGTTGAGAAGTAAGCAACTGAAGGACCCCTGCCCAATCACTGACAGACAATTCAGGTTGCACCTCATCATTAAAACTCCCTTGGGTGTCGTGTTGCGTTGTCTCCCTGAAGCCACTGCGTTGTTGCATCTCTGCATTGCGTAAGCATTGCCTCCTCTGCGCTACTGAAGTCCCATCAACCTCTGCGTTGCTGCTTCTACGCTATTGTTGCCTCTGCACTGCGCTGCTTCCATCTACAGCGCCCCAGCTCTGCCCTCTGCTTCACTGTGATCTCCTACACCCACTACTCCACTTGTCCCGCTACCGTCTTAAGGCTCTCGTAGCTCGTATGCGATTCAAGAGTTTGAGCACCTCAAGGATCCCGCCACCCTCCATCTACAGCTGCTCTACAAATCAATATCGCCCCACTTACGTGGCTCATGAGCACTCATGGCTTCGTCATCGTCACTACCATCATCCGCCTTTGTTACTGCAGCCTTGGATTCAAAAGATCCCTTGTCCTTCTTAGAACGTTGGCTAGCGAAGTGTCCAAATTCGCCACAATTAAAGCACCGACCTTGGATAGGTCCCTCTTCTTCTTCCCTTGTTGCCTATGTCCCTTTGATGCAAGGGTTGCATCCTCCTCCTATTTCTTTTCTTTGACTGTATCGATGTTGTTGCTTTGCCTCTTGGTAAATCTCCTGATTTCCTCCTGACGGAGGATTGCCCACATATCCACCCAAGATGGTAACACTGCCCTGCCCAAGATGCTTTGAACAAATGTTTCCCATTCCTCACTGACTGCATTCAGGGCAGTGCTCACCAAGAGCCCCTCATCCGAAGTCGTACCCATGGCAATCAGTTGATCCCGGATAGTATGAAGTCTAAAGAGGAAGGGATCTATTTCCTCACCCTTCTACATCTAGAACAACCACATATGATTCTCCAGAAGCATCTTTCTTTGGATGGAGCCTCCCTGATACATCATGTCCAAATTTGTCCACAATTCATTTGTCGTGTTCTTCCCGACAATATGTGGCACAACGTGATCTTTGACTCCATCCATGATCAAGTGCTTTGCCCGCGCTTGATTCTCCTTGAATTTCTTCAGAGGATCTGCATCGGTAGGCACAGCTAGGACATTCTCAGCATGGTCCTTAATGTCGTACTCATCCATGACTGACAGGATCCTGCCCCTCCCGATAACAAAGTTGGACATGCCATCCAACCTATCCTGGTCTCTCAACCCATGACACACCATCTCTGCTCAAATCTGTCAGAACAGATACTCCTCTCCCTCTTTCTGCTGCAACACTCAACTAGAAAATTGGATCTGGGTTTCTTGGCGATTAGAAACCCTTTATAGTAGTTGCTCCCTCTGACAACTAATTTCCTCCTAAAAATCCTCAGCCAAAAACAACTGAAGCAGTTCTCTACGATCACCCTCCTGATCGAATCTAAGATCTGCTAAGCAATTGCTCTCCTCCTGCTCTTGTCACCTTTGTTAGGCACGATTCTGCACCGACAAAACCTCTGCCACACCAGCAACCTCTGAAGATTCGAAGCTCTGCTTCCGGACTACGGCAAATCTGCACAGCAACCTCAAAAACTACACTGCGTCCCTCTAGCTGGCCTCTGCATGAGCAGACTAGCTCAGTGCAGCCTCTGCACAGCGCAGGCTGCTCCTGCGTCACTCTGGAAGGCTCTGCGCTGCCTCTTCGTCACTCAGTTGGGTCTGCGTCAACCTCTGTGTGGCCTCTGCTTGGACTGCGTCCTCCTGGTGTTGTGTTGCCTTCTCTGGAACTCTGTTGCTTCAACTGCCTTCTCTGCAGCAATCTTCTTCAGCCGCTCTGCTGGTGGATCAGCGTGATCTACAATGCGTTGATACCATGTGAAAGTTTCAAAACAAAAACCCTACTGCAATATCTAGATCTACTTCACCTACTTTTTTCATTAACATTAACAAGTTATTTAACTAAAATATTCAGAAAAACACTAAAGTAGACACTAACTGCAGCCTACACATATACAGATCATTTACTGAACAATGCACACATATGACAAGATTACACACCATTTTTCGGACAAATGTCCCCGGAAAAACCCAATGCAAGAAAACCGGTGCAACAAGTCTAGAGGGTTTATATTATTATGCAGAATCTGAATACAACATTATGGGCACTAGACATGGTTGGCCCTACAGAGAAATTACACGGCAATAAGTACCTTTCACTCGGAGATAAAAGATATGGTTGTATCACACCCTCAAACGGGATTTATAGATCACGAGCCCCTTCTGGCCCACTAAAACCCTCAGTGCTACCTCTGCAGCTTATTTGTTAGCCCTCAACTGGCCAACATCCCCACTGCGTCACCCTGACTGGTGCTGCGCTACCTTGGCTGGGACTGCTTCATCCTGGTTGGTGCTATGCTACGCTGTTTGGGACTGCGTCACCCTAGCTAGGCTTACACAGTCTCTGCATGGTGCTGGTTGAACTGTGTCCTCCTGGCTGGCTTTGCGCTGACTGGTACTCATTGCCCCTCTACCTTGCTGTATTCTCAGCCTTGGATTCAAATCATCCCTTGTCAATCTCTGCCCCTCACTACACTGCAACTCGTTTCAAATTTCTCAGCAAAACCCCGCCCCAGAAATTCGACTTAGCTTCAGTGCTCTGCCAATATGTGTGTGTCTCCAACTAACCCCAAGCCTTTCCTTTATACTTTTCTCGTTGGAAAACCAGCGGTCGTGATCTAATCTCTAATTGATGGCTCAAATTAAAGGACTGTTTGATCCACGTCACTTAGAACATTTCATCACATGTGTTTAATTAATTCACTTTAATTTTTCTAATTCACTAAGTTAGACTTAGGGTCCTCATTAAAAAAAATTAATTATTTGAATATCTCATACACCAGATGAAATTTCTCTAAACGCTTTCTGGGTTTTGGAGGTCTCGTGTGTCTTAGCCCTTGCACAAAATTTCAGGGCTATAGCACACCCGATGCTACCTCAAAATCTCAACACGTCCCCCCATCCCGGTTGCGTGGGGTGCGAGAGGTGTGCACACCCAACCCTGGGGGACGCGTCCCCATGGAACACCGCAAAAATTGCTACTATAAATGATTTTCAAAAGACTCAACATGGAATTCCATCAGGGAAGCAAATAAAACAGATACAAGTAAGATGGTTTGCGAGAATTCAAATGTTAAAGGATGCCATAGCTTATTGTGCCAAGATTAATGATCACAAAAGTAATGCATTCTTAAAAGCGATCGAGGTTGTTCAAGACCTTGAAGGTCCACAATTGATTAGAGATTCTATGTTGATTCCAAAGGACTAGCTAGAGGAAGAGTTGAGTGTCATCAAAACATCAGGGCCAATGATTTCAATAATCTCACTGATCTCTCGAAAGTGAAAATCAAGAAATGGTTAGTTACATTTGTTAATGACAATGAAGACCACCTGTCGACTATCGAACAATTGTGAGATTCTAAGGAAATGGAAGATGAAATCTTTGCATTAAGAGTAAAGAAGAACACAATTGTTCCTCCCATGAAGCAATACATTATGATTATATTAAAAGATTGTTAACTGAAATTGTTAATCTTCAATAGCTGTCCAAAGCAGTTATATTAACAGACATTCGAAGCCAACATATATTCCAGCATATGGATGCTGCAAACGGAGGAGAGAGGATCCATTCTATCATTCATTCTCCTGCAACTTTGTGAGTGTCTTGTTTATTAGAGGCAAGTTCTCTTTTCTTGTTCATCTCAGTACCAGATCATCCAACTTTATAAATTGTGCTGTTCATTTGTAAATTTGATCCCTGATTGCAATTCTTTTTTTTCTTCCGGGTTATTATACTATATCTATTTCGTCCACAAAAGCCCTGTCATAGTGCCTTAGGGACAAATGCATTCAATTTCTGTTTTAAGTATCAGGAATTTTGTGGGGAGCTTCAAGCACACACTTTATTCAAACTTCAATTCCAATTTATAATATTTATTACTCTTGCGAAGAGCTATTTCAAGAGTGCATAACATTTGTGATTTCATAGACTTTTATTAAGCATGAGACCTCGTCAATGTTCTCCTATGACTATTATGGTTTTGAATGAATGAAATCATTTAAAGCTCTTTGAAATATCTGGACTGTGTCTTTTATTTTTTTTCTATGCATATTGCTTCAAATGTGTCTTCCTCATTATGTATGAATGGATGGATACAACGGAATGAATCATTTGTAAGATTATTATTTAATTCTGTTTTAATTGTTTTTCATTCTCTACCACCTAGTCCGCTCACAAGTGCAAATGTGTTGAATACTTAATTATCATTATTTGTGTTAATTGGAACATCTGAGTGTAAAAGAGGAGTACCACCTCTATAAAAATGTAGAGGGAACTTTAATAATTCCGTAAGAAGTTGACTCTGGTCCTTAACAAGAAAGAGATCAACAGCTTCATATTTCGAATTTCATTTTCTTCTCCATGTACTCTGCCAACTCCTTACATGTTATTTTTTGACTACACAAATAACCATCTTCTACACAAGAGAGTTACCTTATACACACACACCCCCATTCCTCCACCCCCCACACACCATAAGATAAATATAATATATTTCTACTAAAAAATCTAACAGCACAAATATCATTAAATATATATTAAAATGTCGTCACTCTCCTCTCTTTTCTGCAGACCATTTCCCAGTTCAATGGTGCTAGTACTATGCTTTTCTCTTCAACTTCACCGGTTGGTCTCTCTTTTCCACACCTTCCTCTCTTTTCTGCAGACCATTTCACAGTTCAATGGTGCTAGTACTATGCTTTTCTCTTCAACTTCACCGGTTGGTCTCTCTTTTCCACAATCTGTGTTCACTGTGTTGCTGTCCCATCTTCATTTTTAAACAAAGTTTTCTACCATCTGCCCCTGTCACTCTAGCTTCAGCATCACAATCAATTGCATTATATGTTTAAAATCAATCCAGCCTGAGTAGCAAACCTGAATACATGCATATCCATGTCGCACCAAGTTTCGGAGGCAGGAGACAGGGGAATGTGTTTCCAGTAAGGGAAAGGGGTGTTAAGCTGACGATGTAAACCTCACTTCCACAACCAACATTACAATGTAAACATTATCAGTGTATTACTATCTTGGCTTGGACAGACCTAGTCAACACTCATGTATTATATTCCTAGGAGGTTAAGGTTGGCCTACTCATTATCAGCCCACAAACCCTCTTGAGGAAAGCCTTACACCTTGAGTACACAACTCGGCTCTCATTGTGACATCATCTTGAGCTATTTCTCTCTTTATATAGGTGATCTATTCCTTAGCCTAGGTGTTAAAATTGGACAACTAGGTCCAAACTCCATGTTGTGATGCTCAGATTAAGAGGCTAATATTTTTATTGGATTCCTCTTTCGGAGAGGTGTAAAATCCATATAAAATATATCTTAATCCGATGAGCAGAACATTTATTTTGAATTTATTATTTATAATAAATTATATGTGCAGGTCGGCCTTAAGGTTTTACACCCCCAGCAGATGTGTCACACACCCCAATGATGGATATAAATACAGGCAAAGTTGGAGAGCATTTCACAGCAACTCAACACACATCTTCTTCTCTCATCTGATTTAGTACGAGCTCATTGAAGGACAAGTTCAGCCCACACGTGTGAAGAAGAAGGACGAATCTGTACGGCCAAGAGGAAGGACGAAATTTCTGCAGCTAGGGTTTCCAACGAAGTTTGACCAGCGTTGACTTTGGTCAACGCATGGTCCGAAAGGGTTGAAAATTGTTGGAGAGTTCGATTTTGGGAGGCCGTACACATTGGCACAGAAACCGAGGTCAAAAGGTTGACCGAACTTGTTGCTGCGTTGACTTTTAGCTTGCTGCCCTGCGTTGACTTTTCTGGACAGCGTTGACTTTTCTGGAGTTGACTTGGGTTGACTCGGCAGCTGATTTGAGGATTGTTGTGACACATTCTGGGTTGGCTGATCAAGGAGACTTTGTTGGTTGAAGCATCCTGTTGACCGCCGTAACGCACCATCACATTTTTCTGTTTCTGGTTTGTCTTCTATAAGATCCACTGATATGTTCTATCAGCATTTTACTTAACCATTTGTGCGATTGCTGTAATAAAAGTAAAGTTGCATCAAGCATAGAACATCTACAAAAATTTACATGGTATCAGAGGCTGAGGTGAAGACAAGCCCTATCTCTAGCAATCATCATCAAAGAAAATGGGTTCCACAAGTTTTGAATTCAAGGAGAATGACAAGTTGACTAGAAGGGATGACTTCCATGCCTGGAAGATGATATTAGATCTCAAATTGGAAGACCATGATCTCTTGGATCATGTACTGGGTAAGATTCAAGAACCTCCATCCAATGCTACCGCTGCTGCTAAAAACAAGTATAAGAAGGGGGAGATCAAAGCAAAGCTGATGATCAGGGAATCCATAAGGAGATGTATGATAAATTGATCCTTATGTTCAAAGTAAACAATGTGAACCAAGTGCTATTCCTCAAGAATAAATTGAAGAATATGAAGAAGGGCCGGGATGAGTCTGTTCAAGCTTACTTTCTGAAATTGACCGAAACAAGGAACAATCTGCTGGCTATTGGGGAGACAATAGCCAATCGTGAGATGGTTCTCACCGCACTTGGAGGACTCCCATATGAATGGCAAGTATTCACTACTACCATTCTCAATAATAATACCATTCCTAACTTTGACGAGCTTCTGTCTAGATGTATGCAAGAAGAGACAAGGATGAAGGAATTGATGAGTCTGTTCAAGCTTACTTTCTGAAATTGACCGAAACATGGAACAATCTGCTGGCTATTGGGGAGACAATAGCCGATCGTGAGATGGTTCTCACCGCACTTGGAGGACTCCCATATGAATGGCAAGTATTCACTACTACCATTCTCAATAATAATACCATTCCTAACTTTGACGAGCTTTTGTCTAGATGTATGCGAGAAGAAACAAGAATGAAGGAATTCGAAAATGACAGAAATACTGCCTATGGTGCTCATTCTCGAAAGAAGAACTCTGGTGGCCCTAAGGACAAAGGAAGAACAAGGGCCCAAGAAAAGAAGGGTAAGTGTTTCACTTGTCATAGGCCTGGTCACTATGCTAGAGAATGTCCCTTCAAGAAGGATTCTCCCGATAGTGATGATAACAACAACAACCGGAGGAATGGGAATCGAAGAAACGACAGATCTAAAGGAAAGAGGAAGGCTCCCTCTAGTGGAAACAATCAACCTTCGAAAAGGTCTAGAAACTCCAGGTATGAGGAGTCTAATGCTGTTGATAAAAGAAATGAGTATATTCTTGCATCTGCTCTCTTTGCTACATCTCCGCCCGACACTATGGATGTCTGGCTGATAGATAGTGGTGCCTCAAGACACATCACTGGTTTCAAGGAAGCACTCTCTGACATGGTTGAGAGGGACATGACCTGTAGTTCATCTCTTGGAGATATTGCCATATCCTGGTGGAATCTGGATAGGGATCAGACCCTCCACTTGTCTCAAGGACAAGTCCTACATTTGCAAGATGTACTCTGTGTACCCAATTGAAGAAGAACTCTGTGTCAGACGCCTATGGAAGACAAAGGATTCAATGTAACTTTCTCTGATGGAAAGGTGCTCATGTGGAAGAAGAGCTCCAAGGAAGCTATCTCAATTGGTTTTAGAGTTGGTACACTCTACCAGGTTGGAGGGAGTCCGTTGGGAGCTATGACTTGTGATACTATCCGACAAACCTAACTATGGCACCGAAGATTTGGACACCTTCATTACAAGGCCCTTCCCGAAGCAAGGAAGGTGGTGACAGGGATGCCTGATTTTGGAAATAATCATGAAGGTGTGTAAGGGTTGAAACATGAAAGCATACATGGGGATTCTTTCCCTCAAGTGTCATACAAAGACATCCTCTATATTTTGCAATCGGGTCCATTCGATCTATTCGAGCAGGGCCTGTAACATCCCTGGGGGGATGTTCTTACCATATGACATTTACTGATGACTTCTCTCGCAAAACCTGGATATACTTCTTGAAGAAGAAGGATGAGGCTTTCATGTGGTTCCGTACCTTCAAAGCCTTGGTGGAAAATATGACCGAAAAGAAGATCAAGATTTTGAGGACTGACAATGGCACTGAATATGAGTCAAATGAGTTCAAAGACTTTTACAGAGAAGCTGGCATTAAGAGGGAGACTACCACTGCATATACTCCTGAGCAGAATGGTGTTGCTGAACGCAAGAATAGGACTATTGTGGAAGCTGCCCGTGCCATGCTATGTGATCAGGGTCTACCAAAGTTTCTGTGGGGAGAAGCTGCAAATACTGCTGTTTACATTCAAAACCGATGCCCTCATTCCGCTTTGGACTCCAAAACTCCCGAAGAGGTTTTCTCTGGTAAGAAACCTGATGTCTCACATTTTAGAATTTTTGGATGTCCTGTCTATTTTCATGTGCCGAAAGAAAAGAGAAGTAAGCTGGATGCTTCTAGGAAGAAAGGAATGTTTGTGGGCTACAGTGAGACTTCTAAGGCCTATAGAGTCTATGTACCTGGTCAAAGGGAAGTAGAGATAAGCCATGATGTCACTTTTGACGAAGATGCTTCCCTGAAGAAAGTAGTAGATCTTCCAAGATCTGGAGAAAATCATGAAGAAAGGCCTAGAAATCTGGAAGAACCGCAGGATGAGACAATGCCCGATATTGAAGGACCAATGGACCCTATTGATCCATCTCCTTCACTGGGAAAGAGACCATCATGGCTCAGGGATACCCTCGAAGATGCTGAGGGTCATGCTGCCCCAAGGGGGACATTCCGAGAAAGAAAGAAGCCGTGTAGATACCAAGGGTATCTAGCTGCCATGAGTACTATTGTACAATCTGAACCTGGATCTTTTGAGGAAGCCGTAAAGCATCAAGTTTGGAAGGATGCTATGCACGAAGAATATGAGTCCATAATGAAGAATGATGTCTGGGATGTGGTCCCGAGACCGAAGGACAAATCTGTTGTCACTGCGAAATGGCTCTACAAGATCAAACATGGATCTGATGGGAGTGCTGAAAAGTTCAAGGCAAGATTTGTTGCCCGTGGCTTCTCTCAAAAGGAAGGAATAGACTATGATGACATATTTGCACCTGTGGCACGATATACCACCGTTCGATCAATCATAGCCCTTGCTGCTACGCAATGATGGAGTCTTCATCAGATGGATGTCAAGACCGCTTTTCTGCATGGTGCAATAAAAGAAGAGGTGTATGTAGAACAACCTCTGGGATTTGAAGTTCAGGATCAAGACACTCATGTTTGCAGGTTGAAGAAAGCCCTCTATGGGTTAAAGCAAACACCCAGAGCTTGGTACGAGAGGATGGATAGTTACTTGATGAAGCTGGGCTTCACTCGAAGTAATGCTGATCCGAACCTTTACTTCAAGGTTGTACAGGGGAAGCCTCTCATTCTAGTGCTATATGTGGATGACCTCTTCCTGATAGGTGCTGACCCTCTCATTCATCAATGTAAGAGGGAGCTCGCTGCTGAGTTCGAGATGAAGGACCTAGGACTGATGCACTACTTCCTAGGCCTGGAGGTCTGGTAGAGACCTAGAGAGATTTTCCTTTCTCAAGGAAAATACATTGTGAAACTTCTAGAGAGATTTGGTATGGTGGACTGCAAGTCCGTGTCAACATCGATGGAACTCAACTTCAAAAAGTTGAGTGGCAGCGCTGCTGGGCCTATCTTGGCCAATCCTACTGAGTATCGTCAACTCATAGGAGCTTTGATGTTCTTAGTGAACACCCGACCAGATATATGTTTTGCAGTGAACACTTTGAGTCAACAGATGGTTGAGCCTCATCACTTTCACTGGGTTGGTGCCAAGAATCTTTTGAGATATCTTCTGGGCACGATAAACCATGGGCTGAGATACACTGCCACGAGTGTGACACTCCGTGGATATACCGATGCGATCAACGGCAGCGTGGTAGATCGTAAGAGCACATCGGGATGCTGCTTCAATCTTGGTTCTGCTTCGATCTCATGGATGAGCAGGAAGCAGAAGTCGGTGGCTTTGAGCACCGCGGAGGCTGAATACATTGCTGCAAGTATGGCCTGTTGTGAAGCAGTTTGGTTGCGTAAGCTCTTTAGTGAGCTGTTTGGACATGTGCTAGATACCACTGTGATACTCTGTGATAACCAGAGTGGGATTCGTATGACTGAGAATCCTGTGTTCCACGACCGATCCAAGCATATTGATATCAGGTACCACTTTATCCGGGATATGGTACAGCGAGGCGCCGTAAGGCTCGATCATATAGGAACCGATGAGCAGGTCGCGGATATTCTCACTAAGCCCCTGGGGAAGGTCAAGTTCCTAACCTTCCGTGAGAGTCTTGGTATCGTGGAACGACCCTATGATGTGGGTCCTGTTGGACGATGAGCTCTGGGAGCTCTGGGGGGCTTTGGGGATAGCTTCTCGGAGCTATAAGCACTCATAATGCTTTTGCCCCACCGTTATGATTATTGAGCTGGTTCGCCTCTCATTTATCTATGCCCCGTATGCATCCTACCCATTGAGTTCAGGGCTCATGGGAAGTACCTCTCATTTGGCCAATGAGGTGGGAAAAGCTAGAGACTATTAGCAAAGACTGATGGACGCATCAAAGATTGCCGTACTCTCTATCTAGGATGGCACGGTCCAACCACTTGATCTGGGATCAAGTTTAGTGAGGTTTGGGACCTCTGCCTGACTTCGGGTCAGATGAACCAACTTTGGGTTGGTTGGATACTCTTCATGAGTTTGATAGAGGTTTTGAACCTCTGGACTGATTATGTCAGTCGGGGGATGATGTCTTTGTGGTCTTTGTGACTGACCCACTTCTGTTCTGAAATAAAGAGGCCAGCAAAGCAAGTTACGGTGGGATGACGCACGATGTTTGATTGCACTAATGGATGGAGTTCTCCCTAGTTGAGAGGGAGTGTTAAATTTGGACAACTAGGTCCAAACTCCATGTTGTGATGCTCAGATTAAGTGGCTAGTATTTTTGTTGGATTCCTCTTTGGGAGAGGTGTAAAATCCATATAAAATATATCTTAATCCGATGAGCAGAACATTTATTTTGAATTTATTATTTATAATAAATTATATGTGCAGGTCGGCCTTAAGGTTTTACACCCCCAGCAGATGTGTCACACACCCCAAATGATGGATATAAATACAGGGAAAGTTGGAGAGCATTTCACAACAACTCAACACACATCTTCTTCTCTCATCTGATTTAGTACGAGCTCCTTGGAGGATAAGTTCAGCCCACACGTGTGAAGAAGAAGGACGAATCTATACGGCCAAGAGGAAGGATGAAATTTCTGCAGCGAAGGTTTCCAACGAAGTTTGACCAGCGTTGACTTTGGTCAACGCATGGTCCGAAAGGGCTGAAAATTGTTGGAGAGTTCGATTTTGGGAGGCCGTACACATTGGCATAGAAACCGAGGTCAAAAGGTTGACCGAACTTGTTGCTGCGTTGACTTTTAGCTTGCTGCCCTGCGTTGACTTTTCTGGACAGCGTTGACTTTTCTGGAGTTGACTTGGGTTGACTCGGTAGCTGATTTGAGGATTGTTGTGACACATTCTGGGTTGGTTGATCAAGGAGACTTTGCTGGTTGAAGCATCCTGTTGACCGCCGTAACGCACCATCACATTTTTCTGTTTCTGGTTTGTCTTCTATAAGATCCCCGCATTATGTTCTATCGGCACATTTTACTTAACCATTTGTGTGATTCTTTGTAATAAAAGTAAAGTTGCATCAAGCATAGAACATCTACAAAAATTTACACTAGGCCCTACAGTCATCATACGTAGTGTCATGCTCTCTTCTTTCATGGTTGTGATTGCTCTCTCTAGCACACTTATGGTTCAACTCTATCGTTCTTGGATGATTCTCTCTAGGGCACATTTCTGATGGGTTTTATCTTTGCATTGCTTAAACTAACCTAATCAACGATCATGTATCATATCCCTAGATAGTGAAGGCCAACCTAGTCATTACTGGTCCATGAACCCTCTTGAGCAAGCCCTACACCTTGACCACACAACTGATCTCTCATTGTAACATCATCTTGAGCTATTACAATTTGTAAATGAAGTGTAAACACTAGAGATCAAAAACTAGTGCCAAACTACAATAAATGCTCACTGTAATTATATATTTCAGACCTGTAATCTGCAATTAAATACGCAAAACAACAAGCAAAGCTGCTTTAAGATGATTTTTCATCTTGGGATGTGTAAACATTTTAACAGACCACAAAAACCGCCCTAAAAGAACACATATGTGTGCAGAAAACTAAAAAACAGTGAGTGCATAATAACAAAACTATGAATAGTGACCTAAGTGCCCTGAATCCTATATAGGCTATGGGGTGTAGAAAATTAATTAAGGGGAGAAACTTCCCACAATTAATGAAATCATGAGATCAAAGTACAGCGAGAAAGACAATAAGCAATGAGATGTTGCCACAGAATATGTTAAACACGCATGGAAAACACACACATAGGGAAAGAGTAAACACACATAAACAGAAAGATAAGCGTGAGATGTTTTACTATTAACCATAGATGTGCTTTTATAGTACATTAGGTGACCCTTGGATTCATCTTCCAAGTGGTCTCTTGGACTCCTTTTGTCCATTCGCCTTCCACACCTACCCGTTGAAGATTAGGTGTCCAAAATTCCCGCCCTTAATCTGAAGGGGTATGTGTGAGCCGAAGAAGAGAGTTGTAATACAAATCTACAAAGTATGCATGGCAGCACTTAGGCTCTCTGAAATGTTGGCATAAAGAGGTGGTTTAAGAATGACCACCAACACAAGAACGCTTAGTGCGGTTTAAGACTCTTTCAAATGCGGCAGAGGCTAAGGAAGCACGCTGGAAAGTGTCCCCTCATATTTGAAGAGGATACCTTCAACCTAGAAGGAGGTCTACAACCTATGATGGTTTAAGGATGACCACCAACAACGGAATGCTTAATGCATTTCCGGGTCTCTACCAAAGGCTGGCAAGAAGGCAAGTCTTCTGCTAGAGAAGTGTCTCGAATTCTTTGAAGAGGAAGAATATGAACCTCGCATAGATGGTTTAAGGTTGTCCACCAACCAAATGCATGCTCATGGGCATCCGTGTCTGCAGCTACAACTAGAATTTGGAATGAGAGATTGTGGCTCGAGCTCACTGTGGCTTGCTATGTCTCTGGCTACAACTGCGAATGCGAAATGACGGGTTCGGCTCGGAGTTTGCATGACGTGGCTTGAAGCTTGTAGATGACCACCATTTTCCCCCGTTGTCAAGTACGGAGTGAAATGATGGCGAAAACTCCTTTACAAGATTATTCAATATTCTAGAACAAGTTACGACATGTGACTTAAATCTTCTTGGCTCTTGATGCTCATTGCTGACGATCCCTCCAAAGATGAATCTTTGTTCTTACTTGAGGCTTGTTTACCAAGCATACGTGACGAAGAATGGGTGTATGTAGGCAAAGTGCTTGCATGGGTGAAGATCGAAACAATGATCTTTCATATGGCCAACTCGATCACAGTGTTGGTATTTTACAATCTGTTGTTGCTGCTGTGGAAGCAGAGCAAGATCTAGAATAGTTGCAGGTGAACTATCATAAAGAAATTCGGCACTCTAAAATTTATGGGCTTGGAGTAGTCCGGAATATGAAAGGACAATTCCTTGTCATATCCAAGACCCGTTTTGTGCTTGTTATGGACAAGCTCTTCCCAAGGTCTGATGATGGGCTTGGGAAGCACATGCTGACTTTCGACACCTGCATGCAAATTTAACTCTTGAACTAGGCAGATGTGAATGTTGCAACATTATTGTCTTGCTGCTTATGGGAGTCTGTTTCAATGTTCTGAATAAAAACAGGTTCAGAATGATGACTCTTTTGTTTTAATTCTTCTTGTTGGAGCTAAGATTCAAGCTGCAGTTACTCGATCTTTTCATGTGCATTATGTAGACAGCTATGGATGTCAAAAAGAGTGTCTTTACCGATTTTGACTGTGCTTTCAGTAGTGAATATAATTAGAGTTCTTAATAACTCTAATAAATTTTCAATTTGAGTCATTTTTAAACTTCAGAAGGTTTCTTGCAACTCAAATAAAAAAAATCAATTGGCAACCGAGATCCCTGACAAAGTCTCAAAGACAAGCATCAAAATGTTGTGTCAAACTACGCATTGTTTGATTTCATGTTTCTTGAGCAGACACTGCCCCCTTTTTTTTGTGGAGAAAAAACCCTCGAAACATAACATCATGCACATATCCAAAAACTGTATCTCGTGTGCCTTTTGCGTTTTATTAAAGCTGGGAGAAGATTGAAGAATTGGACTACCTCTTCTAACTGCAACAACTAATTGAAAAATATGCACTTCGTTGGTGGTTCAATAAAGAGGACAAAATCAACCACTGAGAAATGGAGAACTATTTCAGTTTATTATCACGACAATGTTCTTGATCGCAATGCCACTCAACGTTGGAAAGATATTCTACCTCAATATAAGAAGATTAGACATTATGAAAGAAATATTCCACCGGGTCATGTTGGAACATGACACCAAAAGAACTGATGGACAAGAGATGGCCGACTAATTATACCAAGGAACTATATGATGCAATGAATAAACATTTTGGCCAAAAAGAAATGATGTTGGAGATATGATTATTGATGCATCCACATCATATCATGAAACATTTGAATATTTCCTTACGCACAAAGAATGTGATAATGCATGAGAATACAAAGCGTGGGAGCAGTTGTTAGTATGAATCTTTTGTCGGAAAAAGACCACTTTAGCTACGCATAACAAATAGCCCTAACATCAATTATGGCTGCCAATATCTTCAAATCTGCAGTTAGTTGATCAAGACAAAGCTGCACAAATCTAGATCTATGCATAAAAAGACATTAAGCAGTGAAAATAAGGTTTTGCTCCATGCATCCAATAGACAAGACAAGAACAATATTTTTGAAAGAATTTTTTATATTAAGGGCACCTGAGAGGAAAACAAGAAAGGTGTTTCCAATTCTCCTCAATGGGATGGGTTCTTGAAAGTCCTCAGTGCTTCAGATCTAGAATTTCTCTCTCTTGTTGGTGTAGAAAACCCAGACAAACATAGAACTCAAAGGGAGCTCACAAAGTAAATAATGGAGAATGTGACAATGATAATGGCTCAAAATCAGACCAAGAGTATAGATCCAGAGTGATCTAATATGCAATGAAAGGTGACAAATGAATGGGAAAACCCTTCTATTTATAACAAAATATTAGGGTATTCTAGAACTTGGTGCATGAATAAAATATTATTAACCAAATTCTAGAACCACCTTTTGAGAATATTTTATTATATTTGTTGGAGGGAAAAGGTATTTGACTTGGGTCCAATCATTTATTTGTAAATAATAAATAAATAAATGATTTATTATTTTAAGGAAGTGGTTGAATGATAATTAAATAAATAATGATTTATTTAATTATTTATAAATGATTTAGTCATATTTAACAAGGAATATTATTTAAATAGGATTTAAATAATTATTCTTAAAAAATAATAAGATAAATAAGGATTTATCTAATTAATTTCCTTGTTTTAGGTTAAATAAACTTGGAATAATAATTAAATTAGTGTTTAATTAATTATTCCATGAGGAAAATTAAATAAAGATTTGTTTAATATTTCTTTTTGGGGTTTCCTATTTGGACCATAAACAACCTAATAAATGTGTTTTATTAAGTTATTTTACATAGCAAAAACAATTTTACTTAGGGTAAAATTGGTCTTACATGGTGTACTTGGGTCCATCTAATGATAATAGGTTAGATGACCAAAAAATGGTGTAACAGATTGCCATGTTGGAGAGTAGCATCATTTTGTATGGATGATTGCTTGGGGGATGGAGGATCCACATGAAGTTTTGCTCCATGCATCCAATAGACAAGACAAGAACAATATTTTTGAAAGAATTTTTTATATTAAAGGGTACCTGAGAGGAAAACAAGAAAGGTGTTTCCAATTCTTCTCAATGGGATGGGTTCTTCAAAGTCCTTAGCATTTCAGATCTAAAATTTCTCTCTCTTGTTGGTGTAGAAAACCCAGAAAAACATAGAACTCAAGGGGAGCTCACAAAGAAAATAATGGAGAATGTGACAATGATAATGGCTTAGAGTCAGACCAGGAGTATAGATCTAGAGTGATCTAATATGCAATGAAAGGTGACAAATGAATGGGAAAACTGTTCTATTTATAACAAAATACTAGGGTAGTCTAGGACTTGGTGCATGAATAAAATATTATTAACCAAATTCTAGAACCACCTTTTACGAATATTTTATTATATTTGTTGGAGGGAAAAGGCATTTGACTTGGGTCAAATCCCTTTATTTGTAAATAATAAATAAATAAATGATTTATTTATTATTTTAAGGAAGTGGTTGAATGATAATTAAATAAATAATGATTTATTTAATTAATTATAAATGATTTAGTTATATTTAACAAGGAATATTATTTAAATAATATTTAAATAATTATTTCTAGAAAATAATAAGATAAATAAGGATTTATCTAATTAATTTCCTTGTTTTGGGTTAAATATGACCCAGAATAATAATTAAATTATTGTTTAATTAATTATTCCATGAGGAAAATTAAACAAATATAGATTTGTTTAATATTTCCTTTTGGGGTTTTTACTGTTTAGACCTAAGTCTGTAATAAATGTGTTTTATTAAGTTATTTTACATAGTGAAAGAAATTTTACTTAGGGTAAAATTGGTCTTACATGGTGTACTTGGGTTCATCTAATAATAACAGGTTAGATGACCAAAAATTGGTGTAACATATTTCCCCCCAACGTACGAGTGTTAGGAGAAAATCGTATGACCGAAGTACATTGTAAAAACTAAATCACTAGGCATCAAGAGAGAGGTGAGAGAGAAATGTAAGGATGTATGAGGTGTGAAAGGATTAGACCTTGAGGAGATGAGACTTACAGGTGCAACAAGTCCCATTTTATGAGAGGTTACTTGTCTTTGGGCGGCGGGGGAGGCATTCCTATGCTCGCCGAGACAAAGTACAAAAGAATAGTGCGTCCAGTAAACAAGGGACCGAACTATAAAGTACATGCTGGCATAAACATGAGCCAGATAAAAGATATAATGAGGAATCCCACATACATGTTGTGCCTGGGATAACAGCCAGGACTTATACAATAACATCTGAGTACATGAGATACAAATACAACCCAAATGCCCCCTATAAACGGGGAAGGGCTCGCAAAATCTAACTGATATATGCAAATCAAAGAGGCGCTGCAAGCAGCTAAGGCCAGCATCATCAAATATATGGAGCTGCATCGAAGGCTGTAATGAAGAGGTCATCCGGGCATGTGGGGGGCTACCTGTAGGGCCACCCCCTCATGAGGGTTGAGACATCTCACACACACCTGGGAATCACCAATAGTTGTTGCTGCATCACTGGACCATCAAATATACGGATCTCGATCATGCTGAAAGGAGCTGGAGTGGAGAAACAATCAAGTCAAAGGGTTATGAGAAATCCCTTTGCCTGATCCGAGGCACCGAATAAGTGGAGAAGCTGGAACCAAGGTATACCGCCCTCTAGACCTGTCTTCTGGAGTGAATGAGCTGATGTCGACAGAAGGAGGTCCGCCATAGATGAGGAAATAAGGGATCTTCAGCTAAGGCATGAGAGAAAATAGTAGAGCGACTGACAGACTAACACTAATGATGATGATGAAATGGGGGATACTGAGTAATGGATGGATGACTTCCCTTGTTAGAGCATAAAGGGTATGGATGACTTGGTAGCGACTGACACAATATCAGGAGGGATAGGGGACAGTGGGACTAAATTCCATCATGTGCGACACGAGAGAGGGACCAAGAAATGAAGGAAGGAGGACTATAGCGGGGTACAAAGGGACTCGGGATAGACTACATGAATGCAATGATGACTCAACTCGGAAGCTCTAAACAAGGGCGACTCGATGGTGCTGCCACACAGTAAAGGTCCAAAAGGGGACCATAAAAAAATGAGTACAAGAGGGTAGCTCATGACGAAAATCAACACAAACAAGGACAAGTATGGAGGTAGAGTGGTGCCCCAAATACAAGTGTTGTAAGTGAGGAAATCTGATTTGAAGGAGAGGTGAATAGACCCTTCGTGGAGAAAATGTGTCCTAGTGAGGTATCAAATCATGAAAAACTAACATATACCCATTTGAGTGCTCGGTGAGAGCTTTCCAACAGTGCAGACGGTGTGCCAAACAGGGCTACGGTTTGGTTGCAGCGGACAAAAGAAAAATCAGGGGTTTCTCTTCTAATAAGACATTTTCCCTCCAAATGCATTCATTTTCTTGTGTAGCTGTGGTGAATGTGGAGAGGAGAGAAGGCCCTAAATCTTGTGGTGATCGTAGCGGACAAACCAACCGTTGGAATCGAGATCTGTCAATTGTAGGTAAGAGGCCTAATCCTACTCTTTCTTTTTGATGGATTGAAAGTTTAGATTAGGGTCCCAAATCTCAGGAATAGACCCTCCTTCATCTTCACGGCCGAGTTGCACTATTTGGGCCAAAAAATGTGACCTGGGAAGTAGGTTTTGGCCTGAAAAGTGCGACCTGTCCCAGGATTTGGCTAAAAACTGCGACCTGTTAGATGGAGGTGATTTCAGTGTTGTTGTGGGCTGAGAGTCAGGTTTTGTGTAATTGAATGCAGTTTTTCCTATCTGTATATTGACAAAGATGATGTTTTTGTGCAGATATGGCAGATATACGGATCAAGTGGAGAGAGAGAGACCTGGGTACATTACAGTTGGAAATCCAAGCAGATCAGGGTGTCCGTCGTGCACTGGCCAGGTTTGGGGTTCTGAAATTTGTGGAGAACCCTCTGATGAGAGCTGGGGAGCCCTTGTTGGCCTGGATTTTCAGTTATTGGGATCCAGATCATGAGGTCTTTATAGTGCAGGGGCACATGATCGAGTTTATAGTCCAGGACTTGTATTTCTTGATTGGTCTCCCACCATGAGGGATAGTGGGAAATACACAGCCAGTGTTACCGTGGGGGCGTAACATTATGGAGTTTGTAGAGTGACATTGTCAACTAGGCCTCCAAGTCAAAGGGACTCGGATACCAATTGGGGATCTAGAGGGGTTAGAGATCCGTGCAGTGGCGGCAGCAGTGTTGCGGATCCTAGGTAGCCAGGCGCTCCATCACATCACTGCAGGGCAGATGATGATTGTGGAATCAGTGTTGAGCGGGACCTACTATGGGTGGGCCCAAATGATGTTGGTGTCGTTGAAATGATAGCTGTATCTTTGCAAGCGGCAAGTGAACCATGATTGCTCGTATGGGACTGTATTGTGCTCCTTCTTTTTCGAGAATATCCCGACCTTGTGACCTCGTGTACAGCTACCAGATGGGGGTTCGAGGGAACCCAGGATGCGCCATTGGGGGCACTTACTGTGTAGAGGAGGAGGAGGGGTGGTCGGGCGGGTGTTCCGACCGGAGTTCTTTTCCTATTGGGATCAGATGCCGTTATACATAGAAGACTATCCCTATGGTGGGATGAGTTATTGCGGAGATCCATACTTGCCACTTCTGCCTGGTCGAGTATGGGGGCCTAATGGTAAGTGACAAGTAACTAATATTTTATGTGCATGTTAAATTTTGTGAATAGTATATGTGGTACTGATTCTTATACTTTTGGTATGCAAATATAGCTCTGGTGAAATTGGCCGGATATATGGGACGACCTGCAGTAGCAGGGACTGCAGATGCTAGTGGATCGAGAATGTCACAGAATGAGGACATGGCCGCCCTGTTGGAGGACATCCGTCGTAGATGTGAGGGGCTGCTTACCAGTGTTTTGAAGCGGGGATGGCAAGACTTAGACAACCATTACATAGAGCTATGTATTGGTCTACCTTCGGAATGGCGAGGCGTCATGTGGCGCATGGCGATGGCGATGGCTGGTTAGACTGTGCATGATCTACAAGCTGCGGGGGCAGAGCCATTGGATTGGGATCCTCGAGAGAGTGATTAGATGTGGGGAAGGTGGTGCCCCCTAGTGTGTATGGGGGGGGCAAGTGTTGCCCCCCAGTTTTGAGATGTGTTTTTTGTAACATGTTATGGACATGTCATATCTATCAGAGTAGATGGACTCTAAAAAAATGTTGTATGATATATAATTATGAATATGCATTGTTTTGATGATTTTGAATGTTATTGTCTTATGTGTGATAAATGCCAATCTAGAACATGGTTTGCAATGCTATCTACGTAGTGATTTTGTCCTCTAGGTACATGATTGAAAGTAATGAATTTAAATTCACGTATCAAAAGTTTCACTCGTAAATATCCTCTAAATAGGATAGGATTATGCACATGATAGACACCATTGAGTTGTAAGACAAGAAGCAGGGAATCTAAACGAACGTGCAGATGGAGGATGCGATGGGAGAGGGCATCGGTTAAGAGGCCACGTATTGCATCATATTCAGCCTGATTATTGGTGGCATTACCAATGCAGACCCCATTAGAGAGGACGAGGGTATGAAAGGGGGTAAATATGGTCCAAGCTGCCGAGGCTAGATTCCGGGAATAGCGACTTGCCCCATCGGCATAGCCAATGTAATGTGTGGACAGGAGGTCCTGCAAAATAATGTCATAAGACAAGAAATGGGAGGAGGAAGAACAATGATGGCAACGTGAGTGTAGGGTAGAGATCAAACGAAAACTATGGGAGGTAGTATTCTGGATAGGATGGCTATTACTCATAGACCGACTAGAGGGTGATGTATGAGGGCTACGAGAGGAACAACTGGAGCTCATGGAACATCATAGATACGGATGGTATCGTCCTGGTTATGGGTTGGAAGAAAAAGGTCAGGGAAACCACATGACGCTGCAAAGCTACCTAAATCATCAGTGTGGGAGGAAAGGCTCACATACGAATTGTCATAGGAGATAACATAAGAACAGGTAAAAAGATGGTCAAATGATGTGGAGCCCAAAAATGTCACTGAAGGGAGATCAAGAAAAACATAAGGAGGGGATTCAGAAGGAATGTACTCCGAGGGTTGCATGGATGATGATAGGTAGAGGATGGGGGCGGCGGGTTCCATCATCTCAACATCAGGGGGGGAATGTCAATGGTAGTAGGGGGATCCTCAAGCTGACCTGATGCATACTGCGTGAGGATGGGAGAGGCGGATTGATTTTGTTCAACCTCATACTCGCAAATGACCTCTAAGGAGGCTCGGTAATGTGTTAGGTGAGGACAATGGTGGGAATAATGGCCATGGACACCACACAAAGTGCAAGGTTTGTTGGTGCAAATATTTTTTGAGTTCTTGGCTGCGGACGAGGAAGAAACTGAGGATTCAGGGACTGTAGACTCAGGGAACGCAACTTTAACCATGGGTTTGATACGGGGCAACTCGGGACAAGTATGGGTGGCATGACCGATGCCATCACACAAGGCATAAGGCTTGGCAGGTGGAGGAGGGGTAGGGTTAGTCGGGGTGGCCTTCTCTTTGGATGCCCCCTTGTGAGCTTTTCCTTTCTTTCCGATAGCTGTCACAACATGAGAAGGGTCTTGTTGAGGTGCTAGTGGCACTGTAGCGATGGAAGAAGCTAAGGGAATCGATTGAACCGGTGTCAAAGCAAGGTATGGTTTGGGGTGACCTAGTGGGGTCTCGGCTGGAGGATTAAGATACCAGACAGGTATTCCCAGGGTCAAATTAGGGAGGGAAAGGGTTACCATCATGGGGACCAAATAAACTCCAGGAGGGGGAGTAAGGAAAGGTATCTGACCAGTGGGGTAATGGCCAGGAGGGACAGCTCCCGGATGGTTGAGACCTGGGGGAACCGACCAAGGAGGGTAGAGAGGCTCATGGGTACTAGCTGGATGGGAAGGTCCAGATGGAAGAGGTTTGGCCAGCTAAGGGAAAAGGCTAGGAGCGGGTTGCGACGGGTGAGGTTGAGGTTGCTGACTAGCCGAAGCGGGCCGCTTAAGGTCAGCCCGAGATGATTGCATCATGCAAACATTCGCTAAACTGGGATCAGAGACAGGAGGAGGAGGAAAACCAAGGAAGGTTCCAAGAAAGGAGGAGTCTTTGTAGATGCCGGGGGAAACTGCACTGATCAAAGAATCGATGGTTTTCTTATTGGCTACAGAAGAGATGGTTGACTTAGGGGAGGTCTGAGATTTTGGTTCATGATATGTCAACTGGTCAATGGTGACTATCTTTCCATTGTGAGGGAAAAACATCTTGTGGTGGACCGCGGATGGGACAGCAGACATGGCATAGGTGTAGCTACGCCCCAAAAGAATGTTATAGTCAAGAGGGGCGTCGATGACTTCAATGTCAACACAAACAGTCTTGCCCGCAAAGGTGATAAGACAATTACGGAATAGGCCAATGGGCTGGGAGACGTGGCCATCCCACGCACCAAGGGCGATTGTGGAAGGGGCCAGCTCGGGAGATCCGAGTTATTTCCAAACCGGAGTAGACATCACACATGTAGATGCCCCCTCATCAATAATACATCGGGACACATTAGCATTCCGGATTTTGACTGGGATTTGGAAAGCGACGGAAGCAGGAAGGGGAGGATGATCTAACTGATGGGCGTCGAAAACAATCAATTGGTCATCAGCAGGATCTACAATGCCCATGGCGGATAGTAGAGCCTTCCTTTGAGAGGGACACGACTGGAGGAGTTCCAGTGTTGAAATGGCAGTAGGAGGCTGTGCCAAATCATCTACTATGCTATATGAATGAATAGCTCGACCAGAAGTAGCATTTCGGCATAATGGGCCCTTAGGAACCTTGATAAGGACCTCAACTTTGGGTTGAGGGATCTGCAAAGGACCATTGGGTGTCGAAAGAGGCTCTATAGGACCTAAAGAAGGTGACTCGGGGATAGACAAAGCGGGAGGCTAGGGGTACTAATGAGACCGAGTTTGAAGGTTAAGCTCGACGATGAGAGGTTGGTTAGAAGTCATCATGAGAATCTGG
Organism: Pinus albicaulis; assembly: GCA_034641835.2. Lineage (NCBI taxonomy): Eukaryota > Viridiplantae > Streptophyta > Pinopsida > Pinales > Pinaceae > Pinus > Pinus albicaulis. The sequence continues at coordinate 408,126,281 of CM076572.1, forward strand.
TAATCAGAGGAACCAGAAGAGGAAGGTTGAGTGGTTACTGGGGCATGAGGTGGTTGAGTGGCCACGAATCCTTGCTGAGGGAAAGGATCGGTAAACACGGCTGGTTGCGAAGTAGCTGCATTGGGGGGAACAGTAGGAGAGGCATGCTGTCCACGCAATGTAGCCTGAGACTCCCACATCTTCCGCATCTGTGGTAATAGGGGACAATCATGAGTGTAATGACCGTAAACATCGCAACACGAACAAGGCTTATTGTTGTGAAGAGGCTTGTCCGGCTTGGGATGAGAGCCCTATGGCTGGTTAGCAGTGTTAGAATCAATACTTGGAGGATTGGATCCATGATTACCAGGGTCAGATTGATTTTGATTGCCTTTCCTCTTTCTTTGAGAAGAAGGAGGATTAGTTGCGCCTTGCTGTGCAAATACTTGCCCTGGAGGGGGTAGTAGTTGCTGTTGCGGGGGTTGAGAAGGCAAGGGAGGTGGAGGTCCAAATGCTGGAGGAGCTGGGACACCAGGCTATGGGTAAGGATAATGGTTAGCATGGGAAACATTGAGGTAAGCAGGAGGATGGGCAAAAGGAGGAGGCATGTCGTATCCTGGATACATCCTACCTAGAGGGGGAAAAGTGCTGGAGGTGTTGGCCCCTCCCGGAGGGAAACCATAGCCCATAGGAGGTTAAGCGTAGGTATGCGAAAGAGCTCGAACGATACCGTCGGTAGAGTGAGATGCCCCTGGGACGTTAGCGCCATGGGGTCTAGGGAGGTCAGGAAGGACAGTATAAACATAACTAGATTGAGCATAGATGAGGTCATATTTCAAGGCTATTTGGAGGGCGGCTTCTTCGGTTTGAGGGAACTGGGATGCGACATCTTTGCTGATGGCAGGTAAGAGAGAGCGAAAGAACCAATCCATGTAGACCCGATCTTAAAAGGTGAGAGCTCGACATAAGCTCCTTCTTCTCCGCCATTCCTGGACATGAGTAGAAAGGCGGGTCGAAGATGATTGATGGAAAGAAGTCAAGAGTTCGGTACCAGTGTTTTATCAGAGAGGGAGCTAGAAATAAGATAAGAAGGCTTGGGAAATGGTCACAAAGGTGGTATGGGAAGAGGCAATCTGATCAACATACCATTTAGAAGCTTAGCCGGTAAGCATGCATTGGAACAATCTAATACAGATGTAATCATCAGTAATGGAATTGGATGAACACCACATGTGGAAAGATTAGATATGGTTGGAGGGATCTTCACTAGCAAGGCCTTTGAACTTGGGAATGTCAGAGGGGAGCTTGGTTGGCATAGCAGGCCAACTAACATCGTGGTGGATAGGATCGTTGATCAACTGATTGAAATCAGGGAGACTGAGACCTGCCATATAAGGGAGCAAGGGGACAGTCGAGGTAGTTCCTATGGTGTTTCTGCTAGTAATAGACCCAACAGTAGGACCAGGATTGCTGCTAGCGTTAGGCCCTGAACTAGACATGGTGAAGGTAACAGAGGGAGAACCAGAAGTAGGGGGAGAACCCAAAGAATTAGAAGAAGAGTTAGAGTGTGGACTCAGGGGAGGACTAACTCGACGACGGTGGGAAGGAGTAAGTCGACCAACTGAAAACTGAGGGTGAAGGCCAGGAAGTCTCTGGGATAAATGCCTTGGAGGCGCAATGATGACAACACAAAGGGAAGAAGAAGGACCAACAAAGGCAGGGAGGTGCAAAATCAAATGATGATGATGTAGAAACAAGGGCAGAGAGGTGCAGTGTCAATTGATTTTGCGCTTCTTCACTTAGGGTCAGTGTGTAGCGTGTGTTAATTTTAATTTTTAAACCCAGACGTTTTGAGAGTAAAAGAAAAAGTGTGCTACGTAACTGAAAATAAATCTGCAGAGAACAGTAAATAAGGCTAAAATAACAGAAAATTAACAGCTAACAATGCATCAATCTAACCCAAGGAGGCGGGTCTCTCAAAACTAGTCTAAAAGAGGGGAAAAAATTGAGTCAAAACACACTAAAAAGGGGCCAATAGATCTAAGGTCAGGAGAGACAGGGATCTAAAAGAGAAATCTGCTGAAAAGAGGTGCAAAAAACAACAAAGAGGCAGAGGCAAGGTTGCGGCAACAATGGAGGAAATTAGCTAAAGGTAGAAGGGACAAGTAGGTGACCCTAGAGGCAAACCCAAATAATACGATATGAGGTGATTTGAAAGAGAGAAGAGCTGATCTAAAAGGGATCTGAAAATGAGGTACCAGATCTGAAAAGAACAAGGCTGAAACTCTGAAAATTAAGACGTCTGAAACAGCGAAAACTCTTCCACAAAAAGTGGAGGGTACTAAAGCCCTAAGGGGCAAGATTCCCACTTAGCTGAGTAAAACAGATCAGAAACAGGTCTAAACGGGCAGAGACAGAGGCTGGAAAACCCTGACAGAAGCTTCAAACAATCCCAGAAAAATTGCTGGAAAAGTGCAGAAAAAAGTGCAGGTCGCGGGTTCTGACTTGTTTTCAGTCCAGGTCGCAGTTTTTAGGCAGAAAAGTGCGTCTTCTAGTTCAGGTCGCAGGTTTTGGGCCGATATGTGCGACCTGCAGATCCAGATCTCTCGGCGGCAGATTTCAGAAAAAGTTGTCGTCTCAGTTGCGGCTAATGTCTGTCACCTGCGCAATAGGGCCAGAAACACACGGAAGTTAAAAATTTTAATGTTTGAGGGTTTTAGAAGTGAAAAACACCATAAAAATAGGAAAAACAAAAAACTGAAGAGAAACCCTAGGGTCTGAAATAGCTGGATATGCAAGAATATATAAAACGACATCGGTTGCAAAATAAAAGCCGTGTGGAGTCGCCAATTGTTAGTATGAATCTTTTGTCGGAAAAAGACCGCTTTAGCTATGCATAACAAATAGCCCTAACATCAATTATGGCTGCCAATATCTTCAAATCTGCAGTTAGTTGATCAAGACAAAGCTGCACAAATCCAGATCTATGCATAAAAAGACATTAAGCAGCGAAAGTAAGATTTTACTCCATGCATCCAATAGACAAGACAAGAACAATATTTTTGAAAGAATTTTTTATATTAAAGGGCACCTGAGAGGAAAACAAGAAAGGTGTTTCCAATTCTCCTCAATGGGATGGGTTCTTGAAAGTCCTCAGCACTTCAGATCTAAAATTTCTCTTTCTTGTTGGTGTAGAAAACCCAGACAAACATAGAACTCAAAGGGAGCTCACAAAGCAAATAATGGAGAATGTGACAATGATAATGGCTCAAAGTCAGACCAAGAGTATAGATCCAGAGTGATCTAATATGCCATGAAAGGTCACAAATGAATGGGAAAACCCTTCTATGTATAACAAAATATTAGGGTTGTCTAGGACTTGGTGCATGAATAAAATATTATTAACCAAATTCTAGAACCACCTTTTAGGAATATTTTATTATATTTGTTGGAGGGAAAAAGTATTCGACTTGAGTCAAATCGTTTTATTTGTAAATAATAAATAAATAAATGATTTATTTATTATTTTAAGAAAGTGGTTGAATGATAATTAAATAAATAATGGTTTATTTAATTATTTATAAATGATTTAGTCATATTTAACAAGGAATATTATTTAAAAAAGATTTAAATAATTATTCCTAGAAAATAATAAGATAAATGAGGATTTATCTAATTAATTTTCTTGTTTTGGGTTAAATATAACCAGGAATAATAATTAAATTATTGTTTAATTAATTATTCCATGAGGAAAATCAAACAAATATAGATTTGTTTAATATTTCCTTTTGGGGTTTTCTATTTAGACCATAAGCGACCTAATAAATGTGTTTTATTAAGTTATTTTACACAGTGAAAGCAATTTTACTTAGGGTAAAATTGGTCTTACATGGTTTACTTGGGTCCATCTAATGATAATAGGTTAGATGACCAAAAAATGGTGTAACAGCAGCCACAAGAGCCTACTGTATGGAGGAGACAAAGCCTAGGAGCAGCTGTGGGAGGGAGGTGAAGTGGTGAAGTGCCGATGGTGGTGGTGTAGTTGGTTAGCGCGTAGAGAAGGTGAAGAGGTATCCAGATGTAGGGATCGAGTCGCAGTGGGAGGCCAGCAATGGAGGGGGGCCAACGGTGGATGGGTCGACAGGAGGGCCAGCATGAGGAGGGAGAAACGGTGGAGAGAGCTGACGCAGCGTGTGGAGTCCACGGAGGTGGAGGGCCGAGAGGCCAAGGTGGAGCGTGGATGCGTGGGAGGAGCGGAACTGAGTGAGGGAGCCAAGAAGGTGCTGCGTGAGGAGTGAGAGTCGGTGTGATGGAGTATTGAAGAATTAACAGAGTTCTGTTGCCGAGATACCTCGGGGCTAGTGTGTATGACTACAATATGGTATAATGGTTATCTTGATGCTCCCCTTTACGCTGTATCTGCGGGTGTGAAGCCAGTCAACACATCCACAGAACACCACGAGGCTTGGGCTCGTACACACCAACACCACGAGACTTGAGCTCTGTTCTGAAAGGGCATGTGTTCATATCCCACAGTTGTCACCACAGTTAATACTTTGATTCTTGTCGTCAATTATTAGGCAACGTTCATCGTCAGGTAGCAGAACACATACAGTAGCACATGAATGTTTGACCAACATCGAGATGAAGGGTCTCAAACTCAATGCAATGTTCAGTCAGTCAGAGAATTCAATGCTATTGCATATACCATTCAATCACATAGAAATAAATCCTATGTATTCCGGACTAACATAGAAATACATCCTATCACAGAACTCAATGCGGTGTAGCAGCAATTCAATGCATCACCATTGTTCCCTTTGTCCAACGTTCGAGCTTCCACCAAAGTTATCAAAGAATCTATGCAGGAACATGAGCGGTGAGGGGAGGTTGACGAAACCAGAAAGTTTGTAGTCCGTCAGCTTCGCCTGTGGCAGAATCAAGCCGCTGACAATTAACGTGTGGATATGAGAAGAATCTGACAGTTTGTCAAGAAGGACCAACGCTATTCAAGGCAGCAAAGAGCGCATCCCTATGTTTCACAATGAGAAAGAAGGAGGTCACTCATCATGGCTTTGATACCATGTTAAACACGCATGGAAAACACACACATAGGGAAAGAGTAAACACACATAAACAGAAAGATAAGCGTCAGATGTTTTACCATTAACCATAGATGTGCTTTTATAGTACATTAGGTGACCCTTGGATTCATCTTCCAAGTGGTCTCTTGGACTCCTTTTGTCCATTCGCCTTCCACACCTACCCATTGATGATTAGGTGTCCAACAGAATAGATGTTACCTTTATTTCAAAACTGTAAGTACAAGGTTTGAAGGGAACAAGAGCTCCCTGTGGGCATTCAAATTTCAGCCACTTCCAAAGCACCTTCTCATAGTATTCAGGAATGTTATCACATGAATACAATGCGACCAACATGTAACCCTCAATGATGACTATGTATTCTCATGACTACAACCGGAAAAGGGTGTGAAAAGCAAAAGACTCTAGGAAATTCATTTCTCAATAATAACATTGAAACGTTATCCAGACTACTCCTTCCCCCTTTATAGAATAGGCATTGGAGAGTACAAAAATATCCCTAGCTATCAATAAAAAATAAAGGATGCAACCTACCAAAGATAACTCATCCAGAGAGGGATCAGGAGTTAATAAGCGAGCAATAATCTAAAATAAAGCAAGTATAACTCAATTACACTCTCCTCCAAGCCATATGCTTCATCCTATACGGAGAATATGCTGAATAAACTACTTAAATCCTCCATAAAGGCCTCTCCAAGCCCATTCGCTCCTCTCAAGAGTCAAGATGAAAATAGAAAGCGTACTTCCATAGAAACACATTCCTCGACCATAGCCCCTCATGCCATACACTAGCTAGAGATAAAAATAGTAAGTGCAATCAAGGAAACTTCGCAAGAGAGGCCTCCTGGTCCGATGCACTGTAGCACTTGACAGAAATACCATATTTTCTCAAAAGTCAACAATATCAAGCCCACAAGGTGGCTGGCCAAAATAGAAATGCACAACTTCCAATAAGTCACATGACAGCTCCCTCGCTATAGCACTTCCTATCCTAGTGAAATAGCAGTACACGGAGACAAAATCTCATTCCCTACCACCAAACCTCCAAAAAAAGTAGGTATCAAAATGCAACCAGTCTTGAGAAAGAAAAGTGCTCCAGATGGCCTAAAATTTTGCAGTAGTAATCTACACTATATTGGGTACTCAAAAAGACAATCAACCTGCCCGAAATATTTTCCACCTACTAAAAGTAGACTGCCCAAAAAGAAACCCAAAAAACAATCTCGAATCTAACAAAAAATTGAACCATAGGCTAATCTAAAAACTGGTTCCTCAAAAATATAATTTTTATGACATTCTAAGAACCTTTTAAAGCTAGAAGTTTCCAAAAATATAATTTCTCCAAAAAAATCAACTCCTCCAATTCACCCCAAATTCAAACCATGGGCCTGTCTCCCCAGTGGGTATCCAAATACTGTCATTTTCCGTTGGATAAGACTAAAATTTCTAAAAATAGGAACTAGTAAAAAAGTATAATCAAGAATATGAACGTGCCCATCCGACTGTCCTCCATGCCCATGCATCCTCCAAAATTTGAAAGTGAATCTAATGCATGGAGAAAACTAATATAAATAGAATGCTGGAAACCTGAGTTAAATTATATGTTAATAATAGCACAAGATGTGTCATCCCCTTCACATACTGATCTCTGACTACTCCATGAAACTCACTCAACGCAACCCTGGAACAAGGTAAGGGTGGAAGAAAGCTCTGGAACAACGTACCCATATGGCTAAGCTATTCATGAACCATCAATGCCAAACAATGTATTCACGAACCAATCCATCCCATAATGTAACCATGAACATATGCTGGAAAATGACACTCAACTTTATGAAGGCAAATGCAGCTTTAATAGGTTCAATTTTTCCTTTACACATTTCTATCTGCTCTTTGCATACCGGTGTATAATACCAACCAACAAGATTACATGCCATATCCAATTAGACATTGTTAAATTTGGACAACTAGGTCCAAACTCCATGTTGTGATGCTCAGATTAAGTGGCTAGTATTTTTGTTGGATTCCTCTTTCGAAGAGGTGTAAAATCCATATAAAATATATCTTAATCCGATGAGCATAACATTTATTTTGAATTTATTATTTATAATAAAGTATATGTGCAAGTCGGCCTTAAGGTTTCACACCCCCAGCAGATGTGTCACACACCCCAATGATGGATATAAATACAGGCAAAGTTGGAGAGCATTTCACCACAACTCAACACACATCTTCTTCTCTCATCTGATTTAGTACGAGCTCCTTGGAGGACAAGTTCAGCGCACACGTGTGAAGAAGAAGGAGGACGAATCTGTACGGCTGAGCTGAAGGACGAATTTCTGCAGCTAGGGTTTTGCTGGAAGTTTGACCAGCGTTGACTTTGGTCAACGCATGGTCCGAAAGGGCTGAAACTTGTTGGAAAGTTTGATTTTGAGAGGCCGTACACTTTGGCACAGAAATCGAGGTCAAAGGGTTGACCAAACTGTTGTTGCGTTGACTTTTAGCTTGCTGCCCTGCGTTGACTTTTCTGGACAGCGTTGACTTTTTGGAGTTGACTTGGGTTGACTCGGTTGCTGATTGGAGGACTGTTGTGACACATTCTGGGTTGGCTGACCAAGGAGACTTTGCTGGTTGAAGCATCCTGTTGACCGCCGTAACGCACCATCACATTTTTATGTTTCTGGTTTGTCTTCTATAAGATCCACTTATATGTTCTATCAACATTTTACTTAACTATTTGTGTGATTGCTGTAAGAAAAGTAAAGTTGCTTCAAGCATAGAACATCTACAAAAATTTACATGGTATCGGAGATGAGGTGAAGACAAGCCCTATCTTTAGCAATCACCACCGGAAGAAATGGGTTCCACAAGTTTTGAATTCAAGGAGAATGACAAGCTGACTGGAAGGGATGACTTCCATGCCTGGAAGATGATATTAGATCTCAAATTGGAAGACCATGATCTCTTGGATCATGTGCTGGATAAGATTCAAAAACCTCCATCCAATGCTACCGCTGCTGTTAGAAACAAGTATAAGAAGGGAGAGATCAAAGCAAAGCTGATGATCAGGGAATCCATACATAAGAGTCTGGTTGCCTATATATCTGAACTAGGCACATCCAAGGAGATGTATGATAAATTGATCCTTATGTTCAAAGTAAACAATGTGAACCAAGTGTTATTCCTCAAGAATAAGTTGAAGAATATGAAGAAGGGCCGGGATGAGTCTGTTCAAACTTACTTTCTGAAATTGACCGAAACAAGGAACAATCTGCTGGCTATTAGGGAGACAATAGCTGATCGTGAGATGGTTCTCACCGCACTTGGAGGACTCCCATATGAATGGCAAGTATTCACAACTACCATTCTCAATAATAATACCCTTCCTAACTTTGATGAGCTTCTGTCTAGATGTATGCAAGAAGAAACAAGGATGAAGGAATTCGATAATGACAGAAATGCTGCCTATGGTGCTCATTCTCGAAAGAAGAACTCTGGTGGTTCTAAGGACAAAGGAAGAACAAGGACTCAAGAAAAGAAGGGTAAGTGTTTCACTTGCCATAGGCCTAGTCACTATGCTAGAGAATGCCCCTTCAAGAAGGATTCTCCCGATAGTGATGATAACAACAACAATCGAAGGAATGGGAATCGAAGAAATGACAAATCCAAAGGAAAGAGGAAGGCTCACTTTGGTGGAAACAATCAACCTTCTAAAAGGTCCAGAAATACCAGGTATGAGGAGTCTAATGTTGTTGATAAAAGAAATGAGTATATTCTTATATCTGCTCTCTCAGCTGCATCTCCGCCCGACACTATGGATGTCTGGCTAATCGATAGTGGTGCCTCAAGACACATCACCGGATTCAAGGAAGCACTTTCTGACATAGTTGAAAGGGATACTAATCTAGAAATTATCCTTGGGGATAATGCCACTTATCCTGTGAAAGGGACAGGGACTGTGACCCTCCACTTGTCCCAAGGACAAGTCCTCCGTTTGCAAGATGTACTCTATGTACCTAAATTGAAGAAGAACCTTGTATCTGTATCTGCCATGGAAGACAAAGGATTCAATGTAACTTTCTCTGATGGAAAGGTGCTCATGTGGAAGGAGAGCTTCAATGAAGCTATCTCAATTGGTTTTAGAGTTGGTACACTCTACCAGGTTGGAGGGAGTCCGCTGGGAGCAATGACTTGTGATACTATCCGACAAACCGAACTATGGCACCGAAGATTTGGACACCTTCATTACAAGGCCCTTCCCGAAGCAAGGAAGGTGGTGACAGGGATGCCTGACTTTAGAAATAATCATGAAGGTGTATGTAAGGGCTGTGCTGAAGGAAAACATACAAGGGGACCTTTCCCCTCAAGTGTCACAAAGACATCTGATATATTGCAACTGGTCCATTCTGATCTATCTGGTATGTTGCCCGTAACATCCCTGGGGGGATGTTCTTACTATATGACATTTACTGATGACTTCTCTCGCAAAACCTGGATATACTTCTTGAAGAAGGATGAGGCTTTCATGTGGTTCCGTACCTTCAAAGCCTTGGTGGAAAATATGACCGGAAAGAAGATCAAGATTTTGAGGACCGACAATGGCACTGAATATGAGTCAAATGAATTCAAAGACTTTTGCAGAGAAGCTGGCATTAAGAGGGAGACTACTACTGCATATACTCCTGAGCAGAATGGTGTTGTTGAACGCAAGAATAGGACTATTGTGGAAGCTGCCCGTGCCATGCTATGTGACCAGGGTCTACCGAAGTTTCTGTGGGGAGAAGCTGCAAATACTACTGTGTACATTCAAAACCGATGCCCTCATTCCGCTCTGGACTCCAAAACTCCCAAAGAGGTTTTCTCTGGTAAGAAACCTGATGTCTCACATTTTAGAATTTTTGGATGTCCTGTCTATTTTCATGTGCCGAAAAGAAAAGAGAAGTAAGCTGGATGCTACTGGGAAGAAAGGGATGTTTGTGGGCTACAGTGAGACTTCTAAGGCCTATAGAGTCTATGTACTTGGTCAAAGGGAAGTAGAGATAAGCCATGATGTCACTTTTGACGAAGATGCTTCCCTGAAGAAAGTGGTAGATCTTCCAAGATCTGGAGAAAATCATGAAGAAAGGCCTAGAAATCTGGAAGAACCGCAGGATGAGACAATGCCTGATATTGAAGGACCAATGGACCCTATCGATCCATCTCCTTCACTGGGAAAGAGACCATCATGGCTCAGGGACACCCTCGAAGATGCTGAGGGTCATGCTGCCCCAAGGGGGACATTCCAAGAAAGCAAGAAGTCGTGTAGATACCAAGGGTATCTAGCTGCCATGAGTACTATTGTACAATATGAACCTGGATCTTTTGAGGAAGCCGTAAAGCATCAAGTCTGGAAGGATGCTATGCACGAAGAATATGAGTCCATAATGAAGAATGATGTCTGGGATGTGGTCTCGAGACCGAAGGACAAATCTGTTGTCACCGCAAAATGGCTCTATAAGATCAAACATGGATCTGATGGGAGTGCTGAAAAGTTTAAGGCAAGGTTTGTTGCCCGTGGCTTCTCTCAAAAGGAAGGAATTGACTATGAAGATATATTTGCACCTGTGGCACGATATACCACCATCCGATCAATCATAGCCCTTGCTGCTACGCAAGGATGGAGTCTTCATCAGATGGATGTCCAGACCGCTTTTCTGCATGGTGCAATAAAGGAAGAGGTGTATGTGGAACAACCTCTGGGATTTGAAGTTCAGGATCGAGACACTCATGTCTGCAGGTTGAAGAAAGCCCTCTATGGGTTAAAGCAAGCACCCAGAGCTTGGTACGAGAGGATGGATAGTTACTTGATGAAGCTGGGCTTCACTCGAAGTAATGCTAATCCGAACCTTTACTTCAAGGTTGTGCAGGGGAAGCCTCTCATTCTAGTGTTGTCTGTGGATGACCTCTTCCTGACAGGTGCTGACCCTCTCATTCATCAATGTAAGAGGGAGCTCGCTGCTGAGTTCGAGATGAAGGACCTAGGAATGATGCACTACTTCCTAGGCCTAGAGGTCTGGCAGAGACCTGGTGAGATTTTCCTTTCTTAAGGAAAATACATTGTGAAGCTTCTGGAAAGATTTGGAATGGTGGACTGTAAGTCCGTGTCGACACCGATGGAACTCAACTTTAAGAAGTTGAGTGGCAGCGCTGCTGGGCCTATCTTGGCCAATCCTACTGAGCATCGTCAACTCATAAGGGCTTTGATGTTCTTAGTGAACACTAAAAATGGGATATATGTTTTACGGTGAACACTTTAGTCAGCAGTGGTTGAGCCTCATCATTTCAGGTTGCTGGTGCCAAGAATCTTGAGATATCTTGAGCCACGATAAACCATGGTGAGATACTGATGCCGAGTGTGACCTCTGTGGATATCTTGATCTTGGGGTGGGCTGGCCCCGGTGCGAGGGTGGATCGTAGGCACACATCGGGATCTTTGCTTCAATCTTGGTTACCTTCGATGGCATGGATGGCCGAAGCAAAAGTGGGTGGCTTTGAGCAGCGAGAGGCGATGCATTCTTTGCCAAGTATGGCTGTTGTGAAACGGTTTGGTTGCGAAAGCTGAAGCAGTTTGGTTGCGTAAGCTCTTTAGTGAGCTGTTTGGACATGTGCTAGATACCACTGTGATACTTTGTGATAACCAGAGTGGGATTCGTATGACTGAGAATCTTGTGTTCCACGACTGATCCAAGCATATTGATATCAGGTACCACTTTATCCGGGATATGGTACAGCGAGGCGCCGTAAGGCTCGATCATATAGGAACTGATGAGCAGGTCGCGGATATTCTCACTAAGCCCCTAGGGAAGGTCAAGTTCCTAACCTTTCGTGAGAGTCTTGGTGTCGTGGAACGACCCTATGATGTGGGTCCTGTTGGACGATGAGCTCTGGGAGCTCTGGGGGGCTTTGGGGATAGCTTCTCGGAGCTATAAGCACTCATAATGCTTCTGCCCCACCCTTGTGATTATTGAGCTGGTTCGCCTCTCATTTATATGTGCCCCGTATGCATCCTACCCATTGAGTTCAGGGCTCATGGGAAGTACCTCTCATTTGGCCAATGAGGTGGGAAAAGCTAGAGACTATTAGCAAAGACTGATGGACGCATCAGAGATTGCCTTACTCTCTATCTAGGATGGCACGGTCCAACCACTTGATCTGGGATCAAGTTTAGTGAGGTCTGGGACCTCTGCCTGACTTCGGGTCAGATGAACCAACTTCGAGTTGGTTGGAGACTCTTTGTGAGTCTGATAGAGGTTTCGAACCTCTGGACTGATTATGTCAGTCGGGGGATGATGTCTTTGTGACTGACCCACTTCTGTTCTGAAATAAAGAGGCCAGCAAAGCAAGTTACGGCGGGATGACGCACGATGTTTGATTGCACTGATGGATGGAGTTCTCCCTAGTTGAGAGGAAGTGTTAAAATTGGACAACTAGGTCCAAACTCCATGTTGTGATGCTCAGATTAAGATACTGATATTTTTGTTGGATTCCTCTTTCGGAGAGGTGTAAAATCCATATAAAATATATCTTAATCCGATGAGCAAAACATTTATTTTGAATTTATTATTTATAATAAATTATATGTGCAAGTCGGCCTTAAGGTTTCACACCCCCAGCAGATGTGTCACACACCCCAATGATGGATATAAATACAGGGAAAGTTGGAGAGCATTTCACCACAACTCAACACACATCTTCTTCTCTCATCTGATTTAGTACGAGCTCCTTGGAGGACGAGTTCAGCCCACACGTGTGAAGAAGAAGGAGGACGAATCTGTACGGCTGAGCTGAAGGACGAATTCTGCAGCTAGGGTTTTGCAGGAAGTTTGACCAGCGTTGACTTTGGTCAACGCATGGTCCGAAAGGGCTGAAAATTGTTGGGAAGTTCGATTTTGGACACATTCTGGGTTGGCTGACCAAGGAGACTTTGCTGGTTGAAGCATCTTGTTGACCGCCGTAACGCACCATCACATTTTTCTATTTCTGGTTTGTCTTCTATAAGATCCACTTATATGTTCTATCAGCATTTTACTTAACTATTTGTGTGATTGCTGTAAGAAAAGTAAAGTTGCTTCAAGCATAGAACACCTACAAAAATTTACAGACATCATACACATGCCACCCTAAAGCCATTAGACCGTATGCCTTCTATCTCAACCCACCATCTTATCACAACATTCATTATATGGTTTATACTAGCAACATCCAATGGTATTTTTTGAACACAAGGTACAAGTTGTGCACCTCCAAGATATTATTCCATATTTCCAACCTCCTCTTCCAGAAGACATGGAGCTAAATACCACTAGCTATCAATAGAAAATAAAGGATTCAACCTGCCAAAGATAACTTATCCAAAGAACGATCAGGAGTTAATAAGGGAGCAATAATCTAAAATAAAGCAAGTATAACTCAATTACACTCTCCTCCAAGCCATATGCTCCATCCTATACTGAGAATAGGCTGAATAAACTAGTTAAATCCTCCATAAAGGCCTCTCCAAGCCCATACGCTCCTCTCAAGAGTCAAGATGAAAATAGAAAGCGCACTTCCCTAGAAACACATTCCTCGACCATAGCCCCTCATGCCATACACTAGCTAGAGATACAAATAGTATGTACAATCAAGGAAACTTCACAAGAGAGGCCTCCTGGTCCCATGCACTGTAGCACTAGAAGGAAATAGCATATTTTCTCAAAAGTCAACAATATCAAGCCCACAAGGTGGGTGCTCCTCTATCTGGCCAAAATAGAAATGCAAAACTTCCAATAAGTCACATGACAGCTCCCTAGCTATAGCACTTCCTCTCCTGGTGAAATAGCAGTACACGGAGACAAAATCTCATTCCCTACCACCAAACCTCCAGAAATTGTAGGTGTCAAAACGCAACCAGTCTTGAGAAAGAAAAGTGCTCCAGATGGCCTAAAATTTTGCAGTAGTAATCTACACTATATTGGGTACTCAAAAAGACAATCACCCTGCCTGAAATATCATCCACCTACTAAAAGTAGACTGCCCAAAAAGAGACCCAAAAAACAATCTCAAATGTGACTAAAAATTGAACCATAGGCTAATCTCCAAACTGGTTCCTCAAAAATATAATTTTTATGACGATCTAAGAACCTTTTAAAGATAGAAGTTTCCAAAAATATAATTTCTCCAAAAAAATCAACTCCTCCAATTCACCCCAAATTCAAACCATGGGCCTATCTCCCTTGTGGGTATCCAAATACTGTCATTTGCTGTTGGATAAGACTAAAGTTTCTAAAAATAGGAACTAGTAAAAAAAGTATAATCAAGAATCTGAATGTCCCCATCCGACTGTCCTCCATGCACATGCATCCACCAAAATCTGCAAGTGAATCTAATGCATGGAGAAAACTAATATAAATAGAATGCTGGAAACCTGAGTTGAATTATATGTTAATAATAGTACAAGATGTGTTATCCCCTTCACATACTGATCTCTGACTACTCCATGAAACTCACACAACGCAACCCTGAACAAAGTAAGGTTGGAACAAAGCTCTGGAACAACGTACCCATATGGTTAAGCTATTCATGAACCATCAATGCCAAACAATGGATCCACGAACCAATCCATCCCATAATGTAACCATGAACATATGCTGGAAAATGACACTCAACTTTATGAAGGCAAATGCAGCTTTAATAGGTTCAATTTTTCCTTTACACATTTCTATCTTCTCTTTGCATACCGGTGTATAGTACCAACCAACAAGATTACACGCCATATCCAATTAGACATAGTACACATGCCACCCTAAATCCATTAGACATAGTACACATGCCACCCTAAATCCATTAGACATAGTACACATGCCACCCTAAATCCATTAGACTGTATACGTTCTATCTCAACCCACCATCTTATCACAACATTCATTATATGGTTTATACTAGCAGCGTCCAATGGTATTTTTCAAATACAAGGTACAAGTTGTGCTCCTCCAAGATATTATTCCATATTTCCAATCTTCTCTTCTAAAAGACATGGAGCTAAATATCACTAGCTATCAATAGAAAATAAAGGATGCAGCCTGCCAAAGATAACTCATCCAAAGAACAATCAGGAGTTAATAAGGGGGCAATAATCTAAAATAAAGCAAGTATAACTCAATTACACTCTCCTCCAAGCCATATGCTCCATCCTATACTGAGAATAGGCTGAATAAACTAGTTAAATCCTCCATAAAGGCCTCTCCAAGCCCATACGCTGCTCTCAAGAGTCAAGATGAAAATAGAAAGCGTACTTCCCTAGAGACACATTCCTCGACCATAGCCCCTCATGCCATACACTAGCTAGAGATACAAATAGTATGTACAATCAAGGAAACTTCACAAGAGAAGCCGCCTGGTCCCATGCACTGTAGCACTAGACGGAAATAGCGTATTTTCTCAAAAGTCAACAATATCAAGCCCACAAGGTGGGTGCTCCTCTATCTGGCCAAAATAAAAATGCACAACTTCCAATAAGTCACATGACAGCTACCTAGCTATAGCACTTCCTCTCTTAGTGAAATTGCAGTAGACGGAGACAAAATCTCATTCGCTACCACCAAACCTCCAAAAATTGTAGGTGTCGAAAAGCAACCAGCCTTGAGAGAGAAAAGTGCTCCAGATGGCCTAAAATTTTGCAGTAGTAATATATACTATATTGGGTACTCAAAAAGACAATCACCCTGCCTGAAATATCATCCACCTACTAAAAGTAGACTGCCCAAAAAGAGACCCAAAAAACAATCTCGAATCTAACTAAAAATTGAACCCTAGGCTAATCTCCAAACTGGTTCCTCAAAAATATAATTTTTATAAAGTTCTAAGAACCTTTTAAAGATAGAAGTTTCCAAAAATATAATTTCTCCAAAAAATCAACTCCTCCAATTCACCCCGAATTCAAACCATGGGCCTATCTCCCCAGTGGGTATCCAAATACTGTCATTTGCTGTTGGATAAGACTAAAGTTTCTAAAAATAGGAACTAGTAAAAAAAGTATAATCAAGAATCTGAATGTGCCCATCCGACTGTCCTCCATCCCCATGCATCCTCCAAAATTTGCAAGTGAATCTAATGCATGGAGAAAACTAATATAAATAGAATGCTGGAAACCTGAGTTGAATTATCTGTTAATAATAGCACAAGCTGTGTTATCCCCTTCACATACTGATCTATGACTACTCCATGAAACTCACACAATGCAACCCTTGAACAAGGTAAGGTTGGAACAACGTACCCATATGGCTAAGCTATTCATGAACCATCAATGCCAAACAATGGATCGACGAACCAATCCATCTCATAATGTAACCATGAACATATGCTGGAAAATGACACTCAACTTTATGAAGGCAAATGCAGCTTTAATAGGTTCAATTTTTCCTTTACACATTTCCATATCCAATTAGAGATCGTACATATGCCACCCTAAAGCCATTAGACCGTATGCGTTCTATCTCAACCCACCATCTTATCACAACATTCATTATATGGTTTATACTAGAAATGTCAAATGATATTTTTCAAACACAAGGTACAAATTGTGCACCTCCAAGATATTATTCCATATTTCCAACCTCCTCTTCCAGAAGACATGGTGCTAAATATCAAGACAAGGACCACCGAAAATAGGTAGACTGCAATAGATCTAGTCTGTAGAAAAACAAGCATGTCTTCCCAAGCTAAGTGGATCTTACAATACACATTTGAACAGTGGCTTCCCTATTTATAATAAAAACTAAGGACAATTTCATGTTAACCGAGGATTTTATGAAAAGCACTTTGAGTCTTCTTCATGAATTGTATTGTAGATCTTAAGCGTGTGATTTTATAGTATCTCATGTAGTGATCTGTCCTTAATAAGATATGCTCTAGTAGAAGTTGACATCTGGTGTCTTTGTAATTCTTACATCTATATGGCACCATAGATTCTAACTTGCTTAGAGACTCTTGCCAATAACTTATAGTGTCATTCTTCGAAGAGAGGCCTTCACATGTAATGTCTCTATATTCTTTCAAGCAAGTGCACATTTCTGTTTCAAGTGGTCATACAAGCCTACACGTTAAGGAAAATATGATCTTGCATTTCTTGAGCAAGTTTTTCTCCTTCACATTCTGATTCTACAATATATATTTTAGATTTGCTCATATTGCTCCATATTTGGCCGTTATCACTTAGTGAACATTGTAGGTAAACTGTCATTGTTACACCTAAGTTTACTGAGAGATATCCCTATCTAATTCTCAGCCAAATATGGGAATATTTTTAATGAATCTAAAGCTTATCATTTAGTGTTAACAAAAGCAATTGACATTATACTAGATGCCTCATCAATGGATGTAACAAAGCACGTTGCACCACCATGTCATATATTTTGCAGTGGTTCATATATGTGACTCTTTGTATGAATCAGTTTAAAAGGATCATGGTATCTTTAAAGAATTGTACTAGTGATGCTTCCCATACAATTATTTTACACACAACCACAAAAGTTCTAATGAATCCACATTCCACCATTAGCCAAGTTCCCCCTCATCTCTGCTATTTTCTACATATTTAAATGGCCCAGTCTACAATGTCACAACTCCACTTTACATAACCAACTTGTTGAGACTAGCATAGTCTTTTATGGGAATAGAGCTACAGTGATAAGTATGCATAAGTATGTATAAGTTATTTTACTGTGTTTCTTCTACAATTAGTTGTCACCAAGCATATGTTACAACACAAACATCAGTGTTGAACTCAAATTTCAATCCAAAATCTACAAATTCTTCTTAAAGAAAGTAATTTTCAAGCTTAAGCACATGCAGCACAGCATTAATTCTCTTATAAGCCCTATTTGAAACTTGAACCATTATGGAACCTGTCTCTACAACCTTATTGCTTCCATCATTCCTCAAGAAAGAACACTTGCTATGGGGAGAGGGATCATATGTCACAAACCACTCTCCATGTAGAGTGATAAGCTATGTAACACTTGAATCCACGAACAGAGCTTTACCTCCTCCCACTCAAGTTGACACGTCTACCATAAATAGTATCTCATCTTTATACACAACACTGTATTATCCACAACTTCTTTCCTTCTTCTTATCTAAAATACTCTTCTTACACTTAAAGTTATTTAACTCTTTGTAGCGGCACATATTCGGATTTTGCAAAGTAGATGCAAAATTACTTTACACCTCCTCTGAGAATTCATCATAAGAAATTCTAATACACCGCATTTAAACTGTAGTTACAAAAGCATCCTTGGAAAATTTTAAATTAGATGACATGCACTTAGAATAAAATAAATTTTGACAATTAAACCAGCAAAATGCCTTGGTAATATAAACAAAGTTTTGAAGTGAAATTTACCAAAAGAACACTTACCATACATGGTAAGTTGGTAACTAGACCTTTGAAATAATTGTGGAAAGCTCTTACCCATTAAGAGAAAAACGGAGTTGCAAAAACATGACAAAACACAGTGTGGTTATATCCCTAAAAAAATGCCGATTCCATAAACAACGTAACCATGTAAGGCTCCTTTGTCAATGCATAAAACTCCCTTTTATAATTGCAACGGATGTAAAGATATAGCTGCACTAGAAGCTATGTAAAGACTATGGAGAAACAATATATCAGCAGCATGAGAAATGAATACAACATTGTGACTGAAAATCACTGAATAAATTCAAATAGGCATCTCCAGCCAAATATCTTCAATAGAGATTACACTGAATAAATGCTGTCAGCTCCCACAACAAAGCTAATGGTGAATGGACAGAATCAATTGGCTGTTAGAGCTTCAAAAGGTTTACAAAGTAACTGCTCTTAATTTTCCCAATAAACTTGCAGCAGATATTGGATTCCACATGCATTTAGCTTGCCTAAAGTTTGCACTGTTTGGTATAGGAATCTTCAAAGTTATTTAAGATAATAAGGAAGAAAAAAAATTAACTGTTTGTCGCTATCCCTTCCCGTCAAACATTACAATAAGTACCAAAACATATGTAGTGATTAGTTATTACAGAGTTAAGAAAGAAGCCCGTCACAAGAAGCAAATTAGATATCAATAAGAACGCGAGAGTTCATTCTAAGTTTCCATTTTCTTTCCAATCAGAATACCTATGGAAAGGAAAATAAATTTAAAGGTAATTAGGAATGTGTACTCAAGCAAACCGACTTGCGTTTAATAGGGTCCTGTATTACTGCGAATGAAGTCACATGAAGCAATCCAATCATCTTTTCAATGTTCATAGATTCTTGAGCGACTTAGCATCCTTGATTCTATCCAATTCAACGAAAGCCTAATTAAGGTCATAAATATTGCCCATATTTTGACCTCTTATTTAGATCTGACTTCCAAATTAAGTTTATTGGTATACTTCAAGTATTGTCATGAAAATGTGCATCTCCACTCTGTTCTTTCAATAACAGCAAAAAAATCAAATGAATAATTGACATCTTGAAATTATTAGATATCGTTTTTTGGGATTCAACTGCATTAAGTAAGTCATTCACCTATGACCATTTCCATGAGAGGTAGTTGTAACTGACTGATTTCTCATGATTTTTGAATAGTCCACTTAACACTCATTGCATCGAGTAATGCTCACAGAGGTGAAGAATAAAAAGCCAAACAATGTCTTGAAATCACGTCAAATAAAGAGCCAAACTCTAGATTCAGAGTCGAATTCTGAGAAGTACTCAGTTTTATTATTAACCAATAGTTCAAAAGGTCAATTGCTTTGACTTATCTATGACCATTTCCATGAGAGGTAGTTGTAACTGACTGATTTCTCATGATTTTTGAATAGTCCACTTAACACTCATTGCATCGAGTAATGCTCACAAAGGTGAAAAATAAAAAGCCAAACAATGTCTTGAAATCATGTCAAATAAAAAGCCAAACTCTAGATTCAGAGTCGAATTCTGAGAAGTACTCAGTTTTATTATTAACCAATAGTTCAAAAGGTCAATTGCTTTGACTGGAGCCCTATGAATGTTTTGGCTCCCTCTGGTTGAGCTATTCAGAAAATACAATTCTACAAGATGCGAACATCTGACACTAGGACTGAGAACTGACTCTTTTCAACTCTTTTGTATTTTCATCACTCGTAATATGCAATTCAATACGGAGGTTGGTCAGCAAATGATGATGTTCCAAGCTTAAGGAACTTGGATTCTGAGCATATAAGGCCTTTAACACAGAACGATATACCTGTAACTCCTTCTCATGCTTTTTTATTCTTTCCTCCATGACTTCTGCTGGATCGCTATGCTTAAACCGTTTGACATTATTGCATTTTCCATTTTGAATGCCACTGAATGTTCCATCTCTTTTGTCATCATGGACATATGGTCTTTTGACTCCTTTCAAATGAGGGACGTGTAAATTATTTCTCCAAGAAACAGCTTCAACATTCTTTAATCCACTTTCAAGATTAGAAAACTTGGACCTTCTTAAATCTTTGATAACTTGCCTAGCATTGAGAAAATTTGAGCATCCTTGAGCTTTCAGTGTTACCCTCGTTCCTATCAAGCCACATTGTCTTCTCTGCTTGTTCACTTCTTGTTCAGGCTGCTGCTGGGATTGCACGTCGGTTTTCATATCGCCAGGAGATGATGCTGCAGAAGTTTGCCCACTATTTTCAGCCATGGGGCAATTTCCATCATAGATGACGTCACCTGATTGCTACGAGAAAGGAAAAGGAATACATTAGCCATTCTATCATGGAAGGACTCAAGGTTGAGAAAAAACTCCTAAATCTAGGAAAAATATTTTAGTAGGTTAAAATTATGTAATTCATCCATCCATCTCTCCCTAAGGTTATTAAAGTGAATTACGTTAATGTTACAAGGCAATGATTAATCCTTACACATAAGGCAAGGATTAATGCTTACGCATAGGCAGGGATGTGAAAATATAAACCCATTTACAAGGTAGTAAGCTTAACCAACCCTACCTGTATAGTAAATGCCCATCATGCAGATGGATATAACGAAGTTTCAGATCTGTGTGAATGGACAATATCAGATTCATTATAATCTTTTGGAGCCCTAATTTAACTCCAAACAAAAAAGTGTTAGAGATTTCAAAGTTTTCCGAAAAGTTTGAAATTTGAGCCAGAAAAGTAAATGGGCATCCATTTTCATTTTGACTTGCTGAAACTTAACGTTCAAACTAACTTTAAACTTCATGTCACTAGGCAGGGAAGAAGTTTACACCAGTTCATTCATGCAATAGATGATGTATTGGACTTCCCAATTGCACAATAAGTACGAGGTTATGGTTTGAACCCTAAGTTCAATAAACTAATAAAAAAATAAACATTTAAATTCTTTTAATCAACCTCTCTTTAAAACAACTTCTTGCAAACTATTAAAATATATAGTAAATGCAAGAGCTCATCCATGTCATAGATAAATGAATGTCAAAATTTGCATGAATAGATAATATCCTTATCATTTTTAAAAGCACTGATTCAACTTCAGACGACAATATTTATAATTTAGAGATTTTAAAGTTTTCTTTGAACATAAATTAGAAAAACAAATTGTCATTGATTTACTTATTAAAACTTGTATTCAAATGTAACTCCGCACTCCATATTTATTAGATACCGAAATTAATACTAGTTCATTTATTGTAATCGTAATGAGTGCCGCATATAATGTACGTAACCTCGCCATTATCCTTTGAACCCTAGGTACAAAATTACTTATAAACAAATAATCTGAACCCTAGGTTTACAAAATTACTTATAAACAAAGAATCTGAACCCTGGGTTTACAAAATTACTTATAAACAAAAGAATCCGAATGAATTTGGATACACAGATTCTTTTAATCATTCTCTTTTAAAACAATTTTTCTGAAACAATTAAGAGAGCATGAATATAAAAGTCCATTAATGAACATCTGGAAGAACAATCTCTCTTTGTATGGATTTAGCTACGACCAATGTGATAACTCTAACTGGAACTCAATATTCTATTAAATCCATGAAGCTCATTACCAATTAATGGCTCTAATTGGAACTCCATATTAGATGACGCTCACTGTCGATAAATTGAAATTGATTATAGAAAAGAAAGAAATAAAGAAAATGAATTGAAGTAAAAATGTTACCTGTGAGGACAACAGAGACCATCTCCCTTTGCACCATAGTTGAGCGTGGCGTAGTTTGGAGGGATAAAATTTGTTATAGAGGCCGGTGTGAGGATTATGGATTAAGAAATACTTCCCCGCGTGCAAGACTTGGATGAGGGTGCCCAGCCACCAGCAACCATTGTCATAAACTTCAACGACATCCCCAACAGAGTAAGACTGTTTCTCTAAGAAAGAGGGAGCAATGGGCCTCACTTGGGTGGCTGACACATCTTCTTCTGTCAAGGGTTGTCCGTTGTCAGTGAGGAGTTCACAATTGTCGGGGTCGTAGCGTATCTTGTAACAACGCCCTCGCCCAGGTGACACATATACAGCCATGATAACTCCTTCCAGCCAAGCACTGTCATACCTATCCTCATTACTCCGCACCTCCACTCGCATCCCCAACATCAACTTGTTCAACATCCTTAATGCAGTCTTGATATCCAATTTGTCACCACCAGAACTCTGCAATCCAAAAACTGCCAATGGTATTCGTTTCCTACGACGACAGTCCTCAGTTGGGATTGGGGTCTTTCCTGTCTGAAATGGAAAAATATAATTTGAGAAAAGCAAGAATGAGATATCGTGGGCTTCTTCTGGGTGGGGAACATAGGGGTTGAGTGTTTAACTATGCAGCAGTGTATATATTTAGAGTACTACGAGACTCGCCATAATCGCAAGCGTGTCGTGATGACAACCTGGCCAGGTAGCTTGTAGGGGTCAATTTTGGTCCCGTGGGGATTTCTTTTACGTATATTCATTATTTATTGATTGAAATATATATGGTTTTTTTGTGTAATTATATTATTAAAAATTAATATAATAATAAAATAAGGGTTATAGAGTAGGTAGTCTTTGTCATTTAGGTAAATTAGATGGAAACAGTTGCACAGATTAATAATAAATAATTAGATGTTGAAATGTGGTCTTAACATTTAATCTTCCTTGTTTATAGCTTCACCTACATATAAACACATCCCTCAATCACGTAGTAGGTTTTCTTGTTTTCTGTTTCTCCTCATAAATTCCACTTTTTATAGAAACCCTCCAACAGCAAGAAAAAGTATCAAATATTTCATGCACTTAGTGAAAATTATGGACACCCTCAATCGTTTCTAATTATAAGACTTGGTTGATCCAAGCTAATGGGAACCAAATAGTATATCTATAGTCTAAGCAAGTGGAACCAACCTAACTATGTTATACAACAAAGTTGCAAACATACATGTGGGAATTCTTAATAGTACGGAAATAAGTGCATTAATTGCTAAATGCTAGAAAGTAAATTGAGCAAGCTAGCTAGGAAAGGAAACTTTGTTATCCTTCATTTCCTTTCATTCTTAGTTTTAATGGGCTTTTGGAACAATCCATTCCGAAAAGCCTTCTAGAAGAAGTCATTTAAGAAAAATGACCTCAAAACTTGTGGGAAGCTACTTAAGTGAAGAGCAGTTTCCCAAAGATGGAGGAATGTTGTTCTCCAACATGTTAGAAAATAGAGACAAGTACTCTAATTTCTGCAACATTGCCAAATCAACTGGGATTTTTCCACTGAAGGCATTGCCAGAAAGGTCAATGTAGCCGTGTAATATTGCTTCCAGTGGAGAACTCCTGTAGAGATGTGCAGTTGCTCACAAAATCGTGAATACTTCGATTCAGAATATTCTCGAACAAGATGGGATGTTCCAACTCAAAGTAGACGACCAATGTATGTTGGAATGCTCCCTGCCAAGATGTTGTCTGCAATGCCAAGCCATCAAAGGCTTGTAGACCATGTTAAAATAATGGGCCTCACACCCTAGCAACTCTAGAATGAAAGAAACTAAAATCTTCAAACTTATTGAGTCATTATATGAACAAGGATTTGATAACTCAAATGATGAAAAAGATAATTAATAGTAAGCAATGTTGTAGAGATTAAACATATAAACCAAAAATTAGATGCATTTTCACAAAGTCTTTACCATTGACATAAGTGTCAATAGCCATGAGAACCTGAATATGCCTAGATGAAAAGCATAAGCCCCGTGAGAACCTAAACATGCTAGATGAAAAGCATAAGCCCAAAGGAATAAATGTTAGGATGTCGAGCAACATTAACAACCTACTTAAATATTGATTTTATATATTTTTATTTTATATTAATAGAATAGGCGATCGTGAAATTTGAGAACTATTGCGAAACAAATAAAATATACCATCTAAATTGCTATTATTATTTTTTAAGGGACAATTATGACACTCCCACTTTGATGATGGACATATCCTTTGTTTTTTCTCCATGTAGAATCACATGTCTTTAGAAATCAAAGTGATTAAACCAGTAAACCAAATTTAGTGGCAATTTAATTAAATTATTTGAAGAAAAAACATAATTCAGTAGAGTTTAACTTATTCGAAAATTAACTATGGTAAAACTAGCACAATCACATTAGTAAATGTAGTTGATATATGCCAAAGGCATCATTAGTAAATGTAATTGTACAATCATGTAGCTAAGAAATAATTTAGAAACATATCTCTAAAATTCAATAACTATATCTCTAAAGTAAATCTTTTCTAAGTATTGAAAGCTTTATATAAACTTAAATAACAAATTAAATAATAAAATTGAAAAATATTTACATATAAAATGAATATAAATACTTTTTATCTCCCTAAACCAAAATTCTCATTTTCAAAACAAAAATACAGTATCCATAATTTGCAATGCAATAATATTGTATCAATAATTTTGATTTGCATGAACTATAACAAATTCACTAAAAACATGTTAATAGAACCAACCGAAGTTGAGTCTAGACATAGCTTTTTAAAATAAGAAATTGGACTTTCTGCATTTCAGCGGTAGAAATAAACTGAAAGAAAGAAAACACACATGATTAAGCTTCCTAATATAAAGAAACAAAAACCACCTTGGCATAAACTTAGCTTTAAGGAATGAAATTTTGGAAAAAAAAATTGAAGACTATATAAGCGATACTTAAAAACACTAATTATGAATGTAACAAGCAGGTTAAAGAAAAAAAAGAGAGAGAGAGGAAAAAGAAGATGCAAGTGCTTGTAGAGCACATGAAAGAGAACACAAAGAAAGAAAAGACATGGAAACAAACTTTGTTATCAAGGGAATAAGAGATTATGGGAGGAATAAAAGTACTCTCAATCTAACAAGGGACTTTCTGAAAGAGAAACTACATTGGAAAGGGCAAATTTGCCAAGCAAGGAGGGTGGGGAAGACATGTAAAGAGAGGCCTCGTCCCATAAAAGTCACCATGGCAAGCGTGCAAGACAAACACCATCTCTTGAGCAAAAAGAAACTCTTAAAAGGTTCACGCTTCTTTTAGTTGAAGATTTAACCAACAAACAACAAGAGGAGAGAAGGGAAGAAGTGAAGAAAATTATGGAAACAATAAATGAAGGGAAAAGGGCATGATTGTACAAGGGTAAAGAAGTTATTGCAGTGTTTGGGACTCAGGACAAAACAGGGCAGCAAGCTGGCAGTGAAGAAAAAATAGAGAATTTGATAATAGGGAGCAACAAGAGCAACATGGATGAAAAGGGGCGAAGACACAAATTTGAGTCTTATTTGTCAAACTACGTAGCAGTCAAATCATACCCAGGTCTACCTAAGTTTAGTTTGTTGGAATTGTAGAGGCTACCCTTGGAGGAGGGGGCCTGGGTTAGGGCCTATTGCGGAAGGTAGAGACATAATTTGTCTCACGAAAACTCATGAACATGATGGTTGCAAAACTCTTGTGTTTGACGGTTATTTGAAGTTAGTAGTTTGGAACAAGGTAGGAGAAAATGGTAAAGGGTATGGGGGAATACTAGTT
This sequence comes from Pinus albicaulis, assembly GCA_034641835.2. Taxonomy (NCBI): domain Eukaryota; kingdom Viridiplantae; phylum Streptophyta; class Pinopsida; order Pinales; family Pinaceae; genus Pinus; species Pinus albicaulis. The sequence goes on from CM076572.1 coordinate 408,152,389, forward strand.
TTAGTGAAAGAAAAAGTAGGTTGACACATTTAGTTGATGAAAGAAGATGCAAATAAACAATATTTATGGTTCAAAATATCAGAGAATGAGAATCACATAAGAATTGCAACATGCTATTTTGCCCCTCAAGTCTCAAAAACTTACAAAAATAAGGGGCTAGACAACAAGGATTCGTATGCAGCTTTAAAGAAAGATATTGTCGCGTATTCTCAGCAGGGAGAAGTGCTTTTAGTGGACGATTTTAATGCTAGAACAACAAATCAACATGCTAGTATTCTTTGTTGCAAAGAGGATCATAATCCTATTTGGCTCACTGAAGAGGAGAATCCCCAATGGGTGAGATGTTCAAAAGATGACAAAGTTAGCAATCATGTTGGAGAGGAGTTGCTTACACTGTGTTGTGCTTTAAACTTAATTATTTGCAATGGTCTAGACCTATGGAAAAGGTCTTGAAACTTCACTTGCAACACATACAATGGGGCAAGTGTCGTTGATTATGTGATTTGTTCACAAAGCTTGATAGAAAAGATAGACAAAGTTAAGATTGGAGAGCATAATTGGGACTTAAAATCAGACCATAACCCAATTTATATAAAGTTATCATGGGTAGAAGAAAGGGGAGAAAAACCCAATGCTCTCGGCAATCACTGCCAAGGGGAAAAATTCTTCTAACACAAGAAAATTGTGTTATCTTCAAGACAATGCTGGAGAGATTAATTTATAAGGAGAAAATTGGTTTCCAAAGCTTCAACAGTCATGAGTTAACAAATATAATTCAAAGGGCACTTGAGAAGTGCAAAAGAGCGAAAAATAGGAAATCATAATCAAATTGTTAAATTTCCTGTAAATGCTTGGTTTGATGAGGAATGCAAAATGGAAAGGAGAACCTTGAAAAAGGTAGGCAAGGAGAAGATGAATGTAAATTTATATAAGCAGATACTAAAAAGGAAAAAAGATGAGTTCATGCAAACAAGGCGAGAAGAGTTAATATATCTAGGCAAGAATAACCCAATGCTTTTCTAACAAGAACTTCAACCAAGGAAGAAGCAAATCGCAAATAATATTACAGTCGACCAATGGTTTGAATATGCAAGACAACTCTATGAGAAAGAATCAGAGGCTGAGCCTCCCTGGGGGCTTAACACAACTACAAAGCTCTTCACGTTACAGGAGGTGGAAATTGTAATTAAGAAGCTAAAAACAGGAAAGGTAAAAGACTTGGTTGAACTTCAAGCAGAGTATCTAAAATGGGGAATGAACACTCTTGCACCGCACATCACGGAAATATTCAGCAACATCATTCAACAATGATTCCCAAGAGCTGGACAACTAGCCTAGCAATACCCCTTTTTAAAAGTGGAGACATTAATAATCCTTCCAATCATAGAACCATTATTATCAATCCTTTGTTTGCAAAGCTTTTTGGCCGCATGGTGGAAAATAGAATCAGTAAGTGGGCAGAAGTAAAAGAAAAGAGGGCAAAAGGAAAAGCAGGTTTTATGCCGAAGCATTCTACAGTGGATGATGGCATCACGTTGAGACACATTATTGAAAAGGTTTGGGGGGGTAAAGAAGAAGTATTTTGTTGTTTTGTTGACTTCAAAAATGCATTTGACACAGTCCCTAGAGATAAGTTGTGGCATAGAATGGAAGAACTTGAAATCCCTTTGCATTATAGAGCTTTTGTTCATAGACTTTATGAAGAGGTGAAAGTCAAAATTAGAACCTCAATGGGTATTTCAGAAAGCTTTAGAAGTGACATTGGAGTCAAGCAAGGCTTCCCTTTCTCCCCTACTCTTTTTGGTTTATATATTAATAAATTGGAAGAGTGGCTAAATTTGCAAGGTGGGGATGGTGTTCGGTTGGGGGAGTTTGTGATCAAGCTTCTTTTATATTCTAATGATCTTTTATTGATTTCTAAATCGGACCATGGATTGCAGATGCACCTGTATGCCCTTAAGCATTTTTTTAGAGCAGTGGGGATGCAAGTCAATATTAGCAAGACCAAAATAATGTTTTTATCTAATAAAAGGAAGCAAAGTCAGCATGCGTTCTTCTTTGAATACAACATTCTTGAAAAAGTAAATGAGTACAATACCTCGGGATTGATTTCAACAACAAACTTAACTGGGAGGACTGCATAAAGAAGAGAATCTTAGCAAGGTGGAAAGCATTATATGCTCTTCAAAACAGATGTAGAGAGGCAGAGTTATGGTATTGGAAAACGAATAAAGTGATTTTTGGACTCCTAGTTTGTCCAGTGATGCTATATGGGTGTGAACTGTGGGCTAGCAGCACCCCTGTCTCAAAATGGAAGCAAATTGAGAAAATCCAAAACGTTTGATCATGAGCAAGTTCAAAATAAAAAGTTCGGTACCTTATGAGATAATGTTGAGTGAAACAGGAGCAACTCTCATTGAAGCAATTGCTATGGTGCGGCTCATAAGATATCTAAAAATAATTGAGCAAATGGGAGTAGGTAGATGGCCTAATGTTATCTTCAAGGAAGGCATTAGTGAAAGAAAGAAAACATGGATGCAAAAATGAAATATCTACCTCAATGTTTGTCCCACAAATAGGAAGGAGCTAAAGAATTTTGTTATGGAGAAGTTTCGTAAACGGGTATGGGGAAAAGAGTTGGGTAGAAAGAATAAGTACTACATTGAAGAATTTAACCCTACATATGATCTCCAACAAAAAGAGTACATTGAAGCTAACATTCTGTAGAGGGCAAAGGTTCTTATTGCTCAATTAAGAACCAGCTCGCATCAACTTCGGTGTGAAACAAGGCGATGGAAAAGGCCTAAAGAAGTTTGGGAAGAACCGGTGTGTACATTTTGCACGTCTAGGGCAGTGGAATCGGAAAAACATTTCATTTTAGAATGTGATGCATTCAAAGACATCAAGGAAAATTATGGGAACATGTTAGCATTGGTTTCTTGGCATTGTCTTTTCACCGTTGGGATTGATGGTAGGTTGGACTTGCTCATCATCAATTTAAATAAGAAAAGCACTGAAATGCAAGAGGCTAAAAACAAGGAACTCATAGTCCCATAAACCTTAAAATATCATTTTTTTGAGTAATACTAACCTGGACTTCTAAAACATTAAGTGGTGATAGATAGCCATGTAAATGTATGTAAATATGTATGGTGATGCAGATTCTCTCTATAGAACAAAGCTACTGGACACTAAATGCGCTACTATGAATATAATATGGAGGCTTTCTAATAAGGAGCTGTGCTCATAAAATAATGTTCAACTTCATTTCCGCAAGTCTAGCTCTAAAACAAATATGCAGGGCAGTAGGATCATTCATACGTATATTTCAATGTTTTTGCACACAATTGCATGATTGTTCAAAAATACTTTAAATTACAAGCAAGCTTATATCGTGGCGAGCGAGAACATTGTTGGTTGGAATTCATGGCTACATCAAGATATGTGATCAGAAAATCCACATAAGCTTAGTGCATTGAGCCATGCAAAAGCTTGTTGAGCATATTCATTCCACTCGTCTTCTGCCTTTGTCACCGGTAATTCCACCATGGTCGATGGTGGAATGACTGTGTCCAACAAGCTTCGGTATGGTTTAATGCTATAAGCTTTTGTGGTTTGTTTGATCACATATCGAACATGGCTGTGAATTCTAACCAGCAATATTCTTGCACGCCAAGATGTAAGCGTTCTTGGGAATATCCTTTATGAAAACGATCCTCTCTTATATTTATTACTATTATAACCTGAATTTGAGATTTCTGGCTTTAAAAAGAAAAAATAAGGCGATTAAATTTACAAATTTTCACTAAATGGACCTCTCTGTAGCTGATCATGCGAAGAGCCTGAATTTAACGATTTCCGACTTCTGAACTTCACACGTTTGCCTTAAAGGAAAGAAAATGATAAGGTGATAAGATAAATTTCATATTTTTGAGTCAAAATCAACCTTCAAATACGCAAATATCCCTATTAGAACCTGAATGAAGAAGTTTACAAATTCATAGAGAATATATCAAAGCTACTTAAATTAAAAAATTTCACCTTTTTAGCTTCAAAAAATATTTATAATCAAGCGGATTCAGAAAATTTACGATCTTTCGTGAACCTCTTTCCACCATAAGAACGCAAGTATTGTTACTAGAGCCTTCTTAAATACCGAGATTCTAAGCTTAAGATTCCCAGTTTTAGCTGAAAATGAATATCATGCTTGGGAACTGCAATAAATTTACAGATCTTCACTCAAATTGAACCTCTCAGTAGTTAGTAGCTAAATAACTAAGTATACCTTTGAATCTAAATTCAAAGTGCAAATAAAGATCAAAATAAGTTAAATACACTAAATTGACTGACTGCTCTGTCGCTCGATCTGAACGTCTTTAAGTCCAAAACACCAATAATACCATGACTTCACAAAGAAAACGTCACGCTGATTTCACCTAAAAATTGTTGCAGTGATGAATTTGGATGATGTGGATTCTATTCATAATAGTTTTTAAAATAGAATATGTTTTGAATATACGTTTCTTTATAAAAATAGAGCAAGTAATTCTTTAACATAATAGCAATTCTTTAATATAATATTGAAGAATCTGGAACAGAAATTAACATGTAAGAACAAAGACACTTCCATCAACAAAATCATTGTTAAATCTTACTGTCAAAACCAGTGTTCTTGAAAAACAGTGTTAAATCTTACTGTCAAAAATGGCATTAAAAGATAGACCAATGTTATTGAAACAGAGGACATAGAAGTTTTTTCAGAGTCATCTACTTGTCGTAAGTATAAATAACAAGAAATAAATATCTACTGTCAGCGTTTTTTACAAAATTTCAAAAATATGTGCATTTGTATGCTTTCTTCTTCTAGGAAAATTGTGCAAATGTGCTGGAGGTGAAAATCAGTATAATTTGATAAAAAAAATTCAAAAGAGCATTGGATTTATCTGTGCATTATGATACGTTCTTCTTGTAGCTAATATGTGCAGAAGTGCTGGAGTTGGAAAGAGAAGAAAAAAATTAATGCAAATTGACTATTTTAAATAACATAATTTAAATTGCATATATTTGCTTTGTAGCTGAGACATGGAGATTAATTAGAAGAATAAATGGCTTTGGTTGTGCTGCCATTGTTGTCAACATGTTGGATTCTGTTGTCTTCATTGATTGTAAATCTACCATGTATCTTGAAATGTCTTCATTGATTGTAAATCTACCATGTATCTTGAAATCTAGTAGGATATATATGGTTGCTTGTTTTCTTTTAACATATTCTTCAAAAGACATTTCTGCTAAGTTGGGAAGTAATTATTTCAAGAGTAATTTGTTTGTGATGCAACAATGTAAACTAGTGTTGTTGTTAAACCTGATTATGCAATTAAGACACTGTGAATAGAAAGACAAAGTTTTTTTACTGCATTTTATTGTGGAGGGTGGTATTGATGAATTGCATTAAACACAAAGAGGTTCAAATGGCTTAGAATAAATGCTTGCAACCGATGTTCCTTCTATCTGTTCATTAATTAAGGAGGACAATTAGTATATGTGAAAATGGACAAAAATAAAAAATAAATAAAAACAATGGCATATGGAGAAGTATAAGTATTGTTTCATGTGGTACTTACAGAGATTGTTGGAGGAATCAATTTTCTCAGTTCTTCTGTTGCTTCTCCATTCAAATTTTTGATGAATGTTCATTGCGGTGTTCAAAGAGTTCTTTCTTTGACATCTTTCTTGTTTGTTATGTTTTTGAATAGCGTGATTGGAAAATGCCTCTTTTCTAATTCTTGTTTGATATCATTGTGGAGTGGTGCAAATGTTTCAAATTACTGTAACTGTAATACAATACAGAAAAGTTATATTTATATTTTATTTGAAAGAACAATGAAATTCACTATGAGAATAGTAATATTAATCTAATGCAAAGTAATTGATGTTACCGTTGCTCTGTTGTCATCAAAATTCCATCTTTTATTTGTAGTTTATATTGTGAACTGATTGTTCGTGCAGCTGTGACAACTGCAACAATTGTTCCAATTGCATATGTTTTTGTATTTGTTGAAAGTTGTTTTACTATTGTATCTAGAATGAATTTGTAATTTTTGAAAATTGGTGAAATGTTCTGTACAGTACTTGATTCAGTTAATAGCAGAATCCAGTCACAATCACCATGGTCATATTTTGTTTTAGGCAGAATTTTAAAATTTGTAATTGATATTTATTTTCCCGGTGATAGTTTTTGTTGATTCTCTTCAGTGAGCTTAGTTGACATGAACAATGTGATTGTCATGATGTTAATTTTTGCAACTAGATTCAAATTCCACTTTGAACAACTCATATGGTCGAGATTATAATTGCATTAGATTCCTCTTTTCGAGAGGACCAAAATTGACCTATAGATTGCCCCAATAAGTAGAAGTTAAATTATCAGTTATTTTATTTATTAATGAAGTGGAAAGGGTCGACCTTAACACATGTGGATTTGGTCAAAGTCCCAAACGATCCCTCACAAAGCTATAAATAGAAGTGACCTCAATCTCATTCTCACACATTCTCTCATGAGATTTTTGTCTTGTACTCTCTGTCTTGGATCGTCTTTTCTTTTTTGGTTCACACATGTTCGACGAAAGAAGCTCGCGCAAGGTTCAAAATTACAGGCGAGAGGCTCACTCTGATCTAGGGCTTCTTGGCCATAGCCGCATGCACATAACTAGTGAAATCGAGCCATAGCCAAGGGCACCACATGGCAAGGTAGCATCCAAGCTTCCATAGCTGTGGGAAAAAGCGTGACAAGGTCGCGACTAGGGTTCCAAGGTTAGATCGGGCTAATTTGGAGCAGAGCCGCGGGCACAATGTGTCTAGGTAGCAGCCAAGAGAGCTTTAGCCACGGGCACAATGTGTTGAGTTCGCGACCAAGGGTTTTTTCTCAGCAGATCTAGGTTAGGTCATCTTCAATTGCTTGTGCAGTGCTTCCAAACTTCAGTCGCTCAATCACATATGTTTGTAATCTGTCTTTGAGAGCATCCTGGATTCAGATTTAGGATTTGGCAGTTGATATCACATTGTTTTAGCGATCTATTGGATATGTGCTCTTGATGTTGTAGATCTGCAGATCTATAGATCTTATCTGTATATTTTCCGCTGCATATGTATTGGGCTCATTGTACTCTCTATTGAAACTTTTTATGGCGATCTATTGAAGAAGGAGATTTGAAAGGGTTTCCCCCATAGTGGGGTTTTTCCCTGGTCTTGGACCAATCTCTTGTCTCTTATGGTTGTGCTATTGTCTTCTTTGTCACTACATGTTTTGTTCTATCTTTAGTTACAGTTTATGATTATTTACACTGCTAATAATTGGATGCATTGTTAATGAAGAAGTAATTTGGGCTAAAGTAATTGATACAACATAGAAAAATCTGAAAATTTAACATGGTATCAGAGGTAAGGTGAAGGACAAGCCCAGAAGAAGACAAGCAGTGAAGCCCTCATTATTAGTAAGCATATCTACTTGCCAAAGTCAAGATGTCTTCATCTACCTTCAAGGGGCGTGAGAAATTGGGTGATGCTTCAAAATTTGTTGCATGGAAAGTCAGGTTGGAGATCATAGTTGACAACAACGATGTGCTAGAATACATTCAAGGAAGGATGCCCAAGCCTTCAGAAAATGCCTCCACTTCTGTCAAGAACAGATATAAGAAAGGCGAGTCCAAAGCAAAGCAAATTCTAGCTGACGGTTTACAAGATCATTTACTTGCATATGTTGGGAATTTAAGAAAGTATAAAGATATGTATGACAAGATAGCCAACTGTATGAAATCAACAATCTAAATGATATTATCACTTTGAAAGATCAACTCAAGGAAATTAAGATGAACAAAGGTGAAACTGTTCATTCTTACATTATGAGGATCTCTCATCTCAAACATCAACTATAGAGGGTTGGAGAGAATGTGCCTAAAAGAGAGTTGGTTGTTGTGACTCTTTGAGGTGTCCCTCTTGTTTGGGAAACATTCATTACTACAATCAACAACAACAATGTTCTCCCGTCATTTGATGAAATTGTTGGAAATCTTACTCAAGAAGAATCAAGAATAATAGCAAGAGGAAGAATTCAAAAGCATGAAGAGGGAGAGCCTGTTGCATATATCGCCCATAAAAAATTGAAGAGGTCAAAAGGAGGCCCTTCAAGAAGACCTCCTCCTCAAAGCTGAAAAGGAAGGAATGACGATTTTCCCAAGAAGAGAAAGAGGCCATGATACAACACCAAAAGCAATAATAATGATAAAAGAAGAAGAGACAATCAAAGGAACAACTGTGACAAAAGATATGAAAGGAGAAAATATTCTTACGATGACAACGAAGAAGAACATCCTCCTAAAAAGAAGTCAAGGGCTCCCAGGTATGAAAGAAATGTTGTGAATAAATTTAAATATATTCTTATTTCTGCACTTACTAGTTCTTCTCCACCGGATTCATGGGATAGTTGATTGGTTGACAGTGGGGCCACTCATCACTTATTTGGATACAAAGAAGTCCTTTCTAATTTGGTAGAGAGAGAGACTAAACTGAAAATCATTCTTGGAGATAACTCCACTCATCCCATAAAAGGATTTGGATCTGTTAAATTTCAGTTGAATTATGGGGAATCAGTATTGTTGCATGATGTTATGTATGTACCTGGTCTAATGAAGAATTTGATTTATATATCCACATTAGAAGATAAAGGGATGAGGGTTTCCTTCATCAATGGAAAGGTATTAACTTGGTCTGTTGATTCACATATGAATGATGCATTCACATTAAGTCTGAGATATGAAGAACTCTATAAAGTCACATGAAGGCTACTTATAGCATTGGTTCATAACACCAATCATCTAAGCAAATCATGGCACTGTAACCTAGCTCATCTACACTATGATGCTCTTCTGAAACTGAAGAAACTGATCTTAGGTATTCTCGATGTTCAAGCTCATCATGATGGAATTTGTCCAGGTTGCGTGAGTGGAAAGAAAACAAGGGGACCATTCCCTTCCAGTAAGAACAAGACAACTGACATCCTCCATCTCGTTCATTCAAATATATGTGGTCCGATGTCTGTACATTCTATTGGTGGTCATCTCTACTACATCACCTTCATTGGCGATTTCTCAAGAAAGACATGGTTGTATTGCCTCAAGCACAAGGATGGAGCCTTTGAAAATTTTCAGAAATTCAAAGTCTTGATCGAAAATCAATCAGGGAAAAGAATCAAAGTTTTCAGGTCCAACAATGGAGGAGAATACATGTCAAAATAATTCATAGCATTATGCAAGAAAGAAAGGATCAAGAAGGAAACTATTGTGCCTTATACACCTGAACATAATGGCTTAGTTGAAAGGAAGAACCGGTCTATATTGGAAACTTCTCACGCCATGCTTCAAGATCAAAAGGTACCAAAGTTTATCCGTGTTGAAGCCACACATGCTAATGTATATGTTCAAAACCGAGTGCCTCATCAAGCATTGAAAAACAAGACTCTTGAAGAAACATTCACAAATAACAAGCCCGACATTAGCTATCTTCGTATATTTGGTTGCCTCGTATTCTTTCATGTGCCGAAGGACAAAAGAAACAAGCTGGAAGCTACAGGAAGAAAAGGTATATTTATGGGTTATTGTGAAAACTTTAAGGCATACAGAATATATATTCCTAGTAAAAGGAAGGTCGAAATTAGTAGGGATGTAACTTTTGATGAAAATGCAGCACTCTGTAAAGCTAGAGATCTTCCTCTGCCTCCCAAGGAAGATGGTGATGACAAGGATATTCTAGATGGTCCTTCTATGCCCGTGTTAGATGATATTGATATTCCCATGGAACCCATGGATTCTTTAGATCCACCTCCCAATGATCCTCCTTCATATAAAATACCACTTTGGCTTCACGACACTCTACAGGAAAATGAAACAAGCATTCCCATTCGAAGATCCTTTAGAGAAAGGAAGGAACCTTGCAAGTATCAGGGATATGTAGCTGCCATGACCACTATGATTCAACTTGAACCATCCTCATTGAAAGAAGCAGTCAAATAACAAGTTTGGAATGATGTTATGGCCGAGGAATACGAATCTATTGCGAAAAATTATGTTTAGGATGTTGTGTCGAGACAACATGGGAAGTCTATTGTGACTTCAAAGTGGATATTCAAGATCAAACATGGAATCGATGGCAGCATTGAGAAATACAAAGTGAGGTCTGGAGCTTGAGGTTTCTATCAGAATGAAAGAGAATATTACGATGACATATGTGCTCCCGTGGCTAGATACACAACTATTCGTTCGATAGTTTCCCTTGCTGCTAGTCAAGGATGGACCCTTCATTAGATGGATGTAAAGATTGCTTTCCTTTATGGCATGTTATAGGAAGAAGTGTATGTTGAACAACCACAGGGATTTGAAGCGGAAGATCGCAGAACACATTTTTGCAGGTTGAAGAAAGAATTGTATGGTTTAAAACAACCCCTTGAGCTTGGTGTTACACAGTAATTTGTCACCGTCCCTACCATTCCCCATCCCGCACAATGGAGGACCCATTATGTGACCTGTGAGCAATGTCAAGCCTTGAAAATACCTTCATTGCATCCCTTTCCATGAGGACAACATTTCTCCCAATTTATCATTTCTGAAACGAGACCCCTAAAAACACATGTTTGCATTATATTTGGTATCCGGGTGTATTACTCGCGCCAATGGGGGAAAATTAACACTGAGCCCGCGCCAATTGGCGCTCTGTCCCAGTGTTGTACCCGCGCCACTCTGTTTATGGAAAGTTTTTTAAAAAAAGAGGCGAAGTTTCGATTACAACAACTTCGTGGATGAGTCATCGGGAGTGGTTTCGCCTGAATAACCACGACCTTCCTCCTTTGGCCTCTTGTTTCCACCATATGGGGAACCTCCCAAAGGATAAGGCCTCCCTTCCACTATTGTAGGGATCCCAACCTCCTCCTCTCCTCTATAAATATAGCCTTCATCCATTGATGAAGGGGCTGAAGGGCTGAAAGGCTGAGCTAGTCTTGAAGAGCTAAAGCTTTGCATCTCCCTATTCCCAAGTGCCTTTGTGATGTAAAGAATCCCTTCTTTCCCTTAAGGCCCATTCAAGTAAGGAGACCATTGTTACGAGACTCTGGAGAGGTTTTCCCTTTCCTTGGCGAGCTTTGCGAGACGTGGACGACCGGAGACCCGTTCGAAGGAGGCTGCGACGTCAGAACTTGGTTGTAACCTCTATTCGTTTATTATTTAATAGATGATTATGATTATGGTTCCACTCCGTTTTCCATCATGTTAATGCGAGTAATATCTTTTATGACCGATGTTTAGTTACGTATGCTGGTTCCTATGCTTGTATCTGTTCGTTTCTTCTATGTGCAGGTGTTCATCCGCGGAGATCGTGGAAGGATTGTGATCTGCCAGGGCTGAAGGACGGGGACACTTCTTCTTCAGATTGTAGCGTTGGAATCCAGGTAGGTTCCCATCCCAAACCTTTCATTCGTAATTAGGAGCTTGCGTCATAGCATTGTTTGTTTGTTGCTAGACCCCTGCTGGGCTAGTAGGGATCGCCTCTGTCCGCAGAGGGGATTTACCTCCTCAACAAATTGGCGACTCCGCTGGGGAGATCGTCCGGTCTTCATTTTCTCGTTTATGTTGTTTCGCTTTGATCGTTTTTCCTTTCTTGATGAACCTTCTGGGTTGGGTTCTTTTTGTGTTTTGGCTTTTGGTTCAGCCCCCAGAGGATCAGATCTGACCTCTGCTTTTCCGAATTTTCACCTTTTCATAGTTGGCTTGATTGGCGCGAGTTTAGCCCTGACAGTCGCGCCAGTTGGCGCAGGTTGCCAGTTTATCACTCGCGCCATCCCCTGTCTGGCGCGGATTACAGCCAGACAGTCGCGCCATTTCCTGTAGGTGGTAGGGTTGTCCTTGTTCGGAAGTTTCTTTTGGTCAGTATTTTGCTTCTGGGTTTGTTTTAGATTCAGCTTGAAGTGGGAAGTCTGGTTTTGGTTGGGAGAAATTCTTTGTTTTTTCATTTTCAGGCAGTGGCGCTTGTTGTCAGTTAGCAACCCGCGCCACTTAGCCATTGGCGCTAGTTTTCAAGTAAAAGTCGCGCCAAGTGGCGCCAGTTGTCAATGTACAAGTCGGGCCACTTTCAGGGTGTATGAAAATTGAGTTTTTTTTTCCTTAATCCTTCAACAGTGCGTCTTTCCCTTCGGGTATTTCCTCTGTATGAGCATAGATTACATTGCTCATTATTTGGAATGTCTTTTTTCTATGATTGTTTGATGTAAAAGGGATGAATGCCTTGTTTTGATATCTTGCTTTGGAAGTCCTTTTTGTGTTTGACCGCATATGTCTTGTCAACTTTTGAGGGATTTTGTCACAAAGTATTTTGAAACAACGGTTGCATTCTTAGTGTTTGTTTGCATCCCTTTTGCCTTCATCCTTCATTAAGGAGATTTGCGTTTATTTAGTTTTCGTCTCAAAGTGTTCTTTTTGTTAAAATGCATTAGATCACATTGCATTGAAAAGTATTTTTGAGATCCATCATTGAACTTAGATTACATTGTTTAATGATTGAAAACTAGAAATCACTTTGAGTGCATTCTCTTTTATTGAAAGTATGCATTAAGTAGATTCTCATTTCATCGAAAAATGCATTGAGTGCATTCGTATTATTTGAAAAGGAAAGGAAATTGTGCATAGATTACAATTGCATAGTTTTCGGAAAAAGAATTTTGCATAGATTACATTGCATAATTCGCTTCGTTGGATGTTTTAGAATACTTTTGGATGGTGAAAGTCATCTAGTTTGGAAAAGTTTCGTTTTCAGTTTTGCTGTTTGTTGCATCATTGTTTGAAGCTCTTCCCTTAACTAGATAGCATTCATCGAATTGAAAAGTTTTCTTTTCTCATATAGCTTGCATCTAGGAGTCTTTCGAGACACCACATACGATAGGGCATGGAAATTGAAACTTAATTGAAGATCAACTGTAAAATTTATTCAATTAACCTAAGGCAACATTGGAACTTAACGAAACATATTTAGAAGGTCTAGGCTAGAGACGTGTTCCGGCGTCGTTAAACCTAGCAGCTGTCGTTTGCCTGTTGGCTTTAGACAACGCTAGTACGGACTTGCGCTCCCCGTACCGTCGCGTATATAAAGGGAGACCCCTCTAGGTTTTTAATCCTTTATCCACAGGAAGCCGAGTCTGCCGCCCTATACCCGTGATACACCGAACACAGCATTCGGGGAGACTACCTGCACGTACGGAAAGTCCTTGGTCGATTTCTGTTTCATTTTTTGAAACCAAGGTGTATATTGCAGTTCACGGATATTTGGTACACCCTTTGTGCCTAGTTTTTCCTGAGCAGTCATTTGGTCTTTTCTGGCTCCCTAAACTTGAAAAGACCGTCAAGCGCTTGTCCTTTCACGCTTGTGTCAACTCTGAAAGAGATAGAGTCATCTTTTTATCGTTTCTCGACTCTTGAAACATGAAACGGTAGAGTTTCTTACTTTCCAATGTGATAAAATTAATCGCCCACGATTACACGCCTGCTTAGATATCGCTTGTTGACCGTTTGATCGTGTGCCCTTAACCCTTTTTCAGCCCGTGTGTGGTTTTGAGTTTGATGGCAACTTTTTCAGAGTTTACCAACCAAGGAATCCCCTCAGAAGGGAATCCTGGTCATTTTCCTCCTTTTGGAAATGTTGGTGCTCCTTACATGGCGACGTTGTCCCTTCCTGGGTTAACTGTTGGGTTGCCTGTTTGGTTGTTCTCAACCTCTGTTGTTCCGAATGCCTCTGTTACTGGTCAATCAGTTTCTCCACCGGAACAACACCATGTTGATTCCAAGGTGGACCTCTCCCCTTCTTCGCCTGTTTCTGCGTCCTCCTCTTCTACTTCGCCTGGTGAAAGTCTAGATTCAAGTAACCAGGTGGCTAAGAAGAAGAAGAAGAAGACAAAGAAGAAGAAGTCTGATAAGCGAGAGGTTAAATGTACAGCTACTGTCCCTAAGGAATCTCCTCTTGATAGTCCTTCCAACCCTCCTCGGAAAGTCAAGTTCCCGTGCATGTTGTGCACGGGAGACCATTTGCTTCGAGATTGCCCTGGCATTCCCAAGGTGCTCGAAATATGGTCCAACGACCGCCCACCGGTGCCTTTGGCTTCCGGGAGTCAAGTTGGGGGCACGTCTTCAGCTGTTGTTGATAAGAATTCTAAGAAGCAGGGTAAGATCACCAATCCCTGTAAGTTGTGTGAAGGGCACCATGCCATTCACCTTTGTCCTTATATGGATGAAGCCAAGCAAGTCTTGGACAACCCAGCCAGTTCTACACCATGCCTTCCACTTGGTTATAATCGGCTTTCTTTGAGTCCTCCGCCAGCTGATCCTACGATTGGTCAAGAGTCATCCTTGGTCGATCCCACTCCCCCAGAAATTCAAATTCACGAATCCGTCCCTGACCAACCATTGGTCGTCGGATCGGTCGAACTGGCCCCGTCCGCGGTGCACCAGGTCTTTTCTGTCGAGAGTGGATCTCACACCCCCCATGTCCTTCTGATCTCTTCAGATTCTTCAGACTTGGAGAAAGATTCTCCTGTCCCTGTACTTCAAAAAGCCCCTCCTCCGCCTCCCATGATGGAGGCTACGGAGGATATTCCTCCCGCCTTCGAGATGGAGGTCATGGAGGAGGCTTCTTCTACCGTAACATCAGGGGAAGACCTTCGCTTGTCGATGGTAGCCCCTCCGAGTAGTTTGGTCGCTTCCTTTGACTGGAATCGATTTGCAGGATTTCGCCTTTCGTCTTATGTGCCTTTCGAGATCACAGTACAGGCTCTTGGTCTGGTCGTACCCAGCACCATTATAGACGAGGGTGCCTCTGTTAGTATTCTGTCTTCAACTACCTGGCAAGCTTTCGGTTCGCCACCGCTTGCGCCCGTTACGCAGAATTTGTTGACATTCAATAGAAGAACGAGTCAACTGTTGGGGATCCTTCCAAGGTTACCTGTTACTTTGGGAGGTAAAACCGTCCATATGGACGTGATGGTTGTTCCAGGCCCCTTGGATTTCAATCTGCTCCTGGGGCGAGATTACACTTATGCCATGGGAGCGCTCGTCTCCTCCCTCTTTCGCGTGATGTGCTTTCCACATGAAGGACGGATCGTGACCATTGATCAGCTTTCGTTCTTTGGTCCTAATATGGCATCTGGTCCACCATCACCCCCTCCTGGTTTCTATCCACCCGTTGTATCTGCTCCACCGCAGGTCAACTATGTGGCTACTTACCCCGTGCCTGTGCTCAGTGATGATGCCGTTGTGCATAATGTGTTGGGGGCATTGGGTCCTGACTTCCAGGATGTTTCCCTTCCATCAGGAGTGGAACTCTTGGAAGCACCGCCTTCTTGTTCATTTTGATGTAAGTCGGTTGGAGCACGGTTTCCTCCCTGGGTCAAGCTCTTTAAAAAATGAAACCAGGATCTCGGAGCATGGTTCTTTTCCTGTGTCAAGCTCCTTAAAAAATGAAACAAGCTGGTCGGAGCAGAGTTCCTTGTCTTGTGTCAAGCTCCTTAAAAAATGAAACAAGGTTCTCGGAGCATAGTTCCTTGTCTTGTGTCAAGCTCCTTAAAAAAATGAAACAAGGATGTATGAGGATAGTTCTTTTAATGTGTCAACCTCATTAAAACAATGAAACACGTTCCTGTTCAATTCGACTTTTTGTTTTGAACCTTCACTCCATTTTCTATGGACTGAAGCTTGGGGGGCATGTACCTCGAATTGAGTCACCATGCTGGGGGCATGCTTATCTTTTCAAGCATAGTTTATGTCCGTTTCAAGCTTGTGTAAAAATGAAACCGGTTTCAAGCATAGTTTATCTTTGTTTCAAGCTTGTGTAAAAATGAAACCTTGCCCATTTTACCCCTTGTGATTGTCATCTTATCAGCCTATTTTACCAGATGAGCCTTGGTTTTCTCACTCCATTGTCACTATCTGCTTGGCTGATCATATGCCTTCACTTGGTTGTTTTACCCGTTCCTGAGGAACCGCTGCTATGAGTGGTCTTGTTAGCCAGCCTCTCGACCTTTATTTGTTCAGAGTAGTTCCTCCATTACCGGAACCAGTTGCTACCCTTTATACCACTCGTTCCTCCAGGAGGAGTCATCTTTCAGCTCTTTTCTGACTCTCTAAACATGAAAAGATTGCCGTAGGCCCCTGTCGTCGATCTCTATAAATGACACGAATCGACATTCACTCAGGATAAGTTTTCAACCCTTTTTTCGGGGCCGGGATGGATTGATTGAAAAAGGAATGTCTTAGCCTATCGCGACTAGGAGGTTTTCCCCGACATTGTTTTCTACCCCTTCGGATCTTGGGGAACTCATGCGTTAAAGGACCTCGTGGAGTTTTTTTTTCCCGCCGCTTTTTCAAACTCTCTAAACATGAAAAGACACCGAGTTCTTCCTTTGTCAGACTCATTAAACTTTGATGACATCGGAAATTGTCAATCATGACGTTATTCGAGTTTTTCCTTCCTAGGGCTCGTTAAATGTACTAGGATGGATTTGCCCAAAGGGCGGACTTATATGACAAGCATATGGTATCCTCTTCAAGCTTGTGTAAAAATAAAGAGGTACTCACCGAGATGGTGAGGGAAAAATGGGACCAATATCGTTGTCGTCGGCAGTATGTCGCTCTTGAACATGGCACTTGTCTGCATTCGTGTCGGGTTGGGGACATCTCATCTCGTTTCTCCACTTTGCCTCCGTGGGTTTGGATAATCCCTTTTGACCTCTCCTCTTCTCATTGCCTTGTCACCATGACCTCTGATCTATTGATGTCAAATACTGCCAAATCCATTGTCGTGCCGCCAATATGTTCAAGAGAAGTTGACCTCTGCATATCAACCTTCCTCTGATTCTCATACGATCCTGATTCACAACAAAAACATCATGTTCCTCTGTCTCGTGTCGATGATGTGGGAAACATTATGGCCCACCTTCGATCAAGGTCACTTCCTGTCGACTTCAACTCATTATCCAGGCAGTTGGTCTAGAGACTCCTGATCGTACCTTGGAGCCTGCATGCGTCAATGGCAGGTTCGTCGCATTCGACGAGAGGTTTACATCATTGGCCTCCGATCGAATGATTCTGCGGGTGTTCGACGTCAACTCATTCTTTCGCACGCCGTAGATTGTACCTGTGGTACCTTGAGGACCATTGTCATTATTGGTGGTTTCTCTCGCGTCGGTTAACAGCTTTCATCATTGGCTGGTAATCCGACGATATTCTTGCATGTTCGACTTCAGCTCACATATTCACATGCTTGAACTTGTACTTTGTTTGGTCGAGATGGAGCGCAAGACCCTGGATTGTGTCAGTTGTAATCTAGGCTGCGATTGTGGATTATTATCGTTATGTACATGACTCACTGATTGGATGGATGAGACCATACCTGAGTCTATTTGTTTGATCTTAGTTGGATGGCTGCGCCCATACCCTAGATCCGGATAATAGCATACTCTGTTTCGGATGGCTGCGTCCATACCATATATATATATCATGTACTTGAGATATCAGTTGTATCTTTCTGCGCAGGTTTCCAACGGCGGGCCTTCAGTTGGACATGTTCTCGTAAAGCATTTCACCCATCTCACTCTCGGGCCTCATACTTTAGGGGGCATCTGTTACACAGTAATTTGTCACCGTCCCTACCATTCCCCGTCCCGCACAATGGAGGACCCATTATGTGACCTGTGAGCAATGTCAAGCCTTGAAAATACCTTCATTGCATCCCTTTCCATGAGGACAACATTTCTCATGTTTATCATTTCCTGAACAGACCCCTAAAAACACATGTTTTTGCATTGGCGCTGGTATCCCGTTATGTACTCGCGCCAATGGGGGAAAATGAACACTGAGCCCGCGCCAATTGGCGCTCTGTCCCAGTGTTGTACCCGCGCCACTCTGTTTATGGAAAGTTTTTTAAAAAAAGAGGCGAAGTTTCGATTACAACAACTTCGTGGATGAGTCATCAGGAGTGGTTTCGCCCGAATAACCACGGCCTTCCTCCTTTGGCCTCTTGTTTCCACCATATGGGGAACCTCCCAAAGGATAAGGCCTCCCTTCCACTATTGTAGGGATCCCAACCTCATCCTCTCCTCTATAAATATAGCCTTCATCCATTGATGAAGGGGCTGAAGGGCTGATAGTCTTGAAGTGCTGAAGCTTTGCATCTCCCTATTCCCAAGTGCCTTTGTGCTGTAAAGAATCCCTTCTTTCCCTTAAGGCCCATTTAAGCGAGGAGACCATTGTTACGAGACTCTGGAGAGGTTTCCCTTTCCTTGGCGAGCTTTGCGAGACGTGGACAACCGGAGACCCGTTCGAAGGAGGCTGCGACGTCAGAACTTGGTTGTAACTTCTATTCGTTTATCACTTTAATAGATGACTATGATTATGGTTCCACTCCTTTTTCTATCATGTTAATGCGAGTAATATCTTTTCTGACCGATGTTTAGTTACGTATGCCGGTTCCTATGCATGTATCTGTTCGTTTCTTCTGTGTGCAGGTGTTCATCCACGGAGATCGTGGAAGGATTGTGATCTGCCAGGGCTGAAGGACGGGGATATCTCTTCTTCAGATCGTAGCGTTGGAATCCAGGTAGGTTCCTATCCCAAACCTTTCATTCGTAATTAGGAGCTTGTGTCATAGCATTGTTTGTTTGTTGCTAGACCCCTGCTGGGCTAGTAGGGATCGCCTCTATCCGCAGAGGGGATTTACCTCCTCAACACTTGGTATGTATGCATTGACAACTATCTAATGAAACTGGGTTTCATAAGAAGAAATGTTGATCCCAATCTTTATTTTAAGGTTGTCCAAGGTATGTGATTGATTCTGGCTCTATATGTTGATGATCTATTCTTAACAGGAAGTGAACCGCTGATTATCGAATGCAAGAGGAAGTTAGCCTTTGAATTCGAGATGAAACACCTTGGTATTATGCACTAATTTTTGGGCCTTGAGGTGTGGCAAAGGCCTAGAGAGATCTTTCTCTCACGGGGAAAGTATGTAGTAAAGTTGCTGGAAAGTTTTTGAATGACCGAGTGTAAATCCATGACTACTTTGATGGAGATGAATTTCAAGAAGTTGTGTGAAAAAACAGTTGGACCTAATATGGAAAACCCATCTGAGTACATACAACTAATTGGGGCTCTGATGTTCCTTGTGAACACTCGTCCAGATATATTTTATGTAGTTAACACCTTGATTCAATTCATGACTGAGCACCTTCATGCACATTATATTGCGACCAAACATGTATTGAGATACTTACATGGATCGATCACACTTGGTCTAAGATATTCTGTTGGAGATATTCAACTTCATGGATACACTGATGTTGACTGGGAAGGTAATGTTACTGATAGAAAGAGTGCAGATGGATGTTGTTCTTGTTAGCCACCTATAATATTTTGTTATACCAAAAGGTGGCTAAGATCTTTTTTGAGCCTCCAAGGAACAAATTTTATCACTAAAAATTGTTGGCTCTTGAAGTCTCTTTAAGGTCTCATGCCTCTGTCCCAAATCCTCATTTGCTGTCCCATTTTTTATTCAGAAAATTCTGCTGATTCCAAATGAAAGACTGCTGAAAGACCATCATTTTCCCTCTTCTCAAACCTTTCATCTGCTCCCCTTTTTCTCCATCAAAACTACCTTGTTTTCAAGTCCTCTTCTTTCCATTTATGAAAATTCCCCCTTTCATAGTTAAAAACTCACTTTTTAACTATTTCGGAACCCCCAAATCCATTAAAATCTTTGAAAATTCTCATAAAAATCAAAGTTTCATTGCTATAGACCTCAGCCCCTTGAGCTAAGCCCTAAACCACTTCCCCACCATACGCTTTGGGTCTGGAACCACTTGCTAATATGATAAAGTGCTAATCGCATCGAAAGGAATCAAAGGCACAAGTCTTTGCCATACTCCAAAGTTCCAATTATGATTAGCCTTGCCGCTTAAGACCCCCGATCGCATCGTTTATTTTATATATCCAGTAAGCCCGCCTCCGGCGCTTAAAACATTGTAAATTTTCATTACTGTTCTGCTTTTTCCTTTATAAAACCCAAGAACCCGCTTATCCAAAGCTTCAAAAGCTTGAAGTCACGTGTTAAATATAAAATGGTTAGATTAAAAAGACCGATCGCGCAATCGTAATCGGGAAAATTTCAATGGGTTGATCGAAAAGACCAGGCCCGCAGTTTCGATTGCGATTAGGCCCACAGTTTCGATTGCGATTAGGCCCGCAGTTTCGATTGCGATTAGGCCCGCAGTTTCGATTGCGATCAGGCCCGCAGTTTCGATTGCGATTAGGCCCGCAGTTTCGATTGCGATCCTTCGATTGAATCTGGACCGTCCACGTGTCCAGATCGGACGGTCCAAAACTACTCCTCCTTATTCTTCTCCCGCTATCCTTTTCGCCTTTTTATGCAGATCTCCACCGTTGGTTGCCTTCATCCGACGGCTTCGCTCCTCCCCCGCCATCTGAAGCAGTTTTAACCTATTTCCACAGGATTTCTTAACTATTTTTTGTGTTTTGCAGGCATTTTAATGGTTTTCCATTTGTTTAATGAAAGAAAGCCGAGGGTAGGGAAAGACGTTTCCTACGCCTTCGAGCTGTTAAAGAGAACCATCTGCGGGGTTTCGCTCCATTGTTTTCTCAATTCTTCATGGGCATTGATGCCTTTAAAAAGCCCAGTGCGGCCTGCACATCGACAAGACACTGTTTTAATTCAAAAACAGTTAAAGAGTATCAGTTTGAAGACAGAGCACAACGGATGAAGATTGAAGACGGTTTTTATGGGGATTACGGCTAAGATCGTTATCAAATGCCTAATCCCCATTCTAAAACACAGTTTAAAGGAAAAACCTAAAGTGTTTCATCAGACAAAAAGCCTCCACCGCCACATCTGAGGCAAATTGATTCCTCAGCTACCACCGAGCCACCTGTCGCCTCAAACCTTTCAAACAGAGGCCGAAGTTATTGAAGAAAATCAGACATTCGCCTCCAGCGCAGCCAGGGAGTTACTTCTGCAAGGAAATCAATGCAGAAAATATCTGCAGAGTTACTCCAAACATTACATAAAGCCTCAAAGTCAAATAAAGCTCCCACCGAGCTTAATCCATAAATGTAAAACAGTTAATACAGAGAACCACCTGTAAATTTCTTCATTGAGCCCCTCAAAAGGCCGAGAAGTCTTGAACCTGTATTAATTATCCTGAGAGATCTTTTCTCAGATCACCTCCTCATTCTTCTATAAATACCCCAAAAGAAGATGAGAAATTGTTGGTTGATGTTTGATCACAAGTTGTAATATTGAAACTCTCTGAAATAAATATACAAGTCTGTTGAAGTTGAAAATAATTTGGAGTCTTGGATGTCTTGATGATGCCGTTGCATGTCTGTTCCTGAGAAGGCTCTATCATTGGATCCATGAGCTTGGCTGTTGGTGAAGTGCTCTGAACTGTTAAATGTTTTTTTCCTTGTTTTCATTATGTTCCATAATTTCTTACTACAGTAGGCTGAAATTTTTAGGCTAAGAAATGACTCCTGGAAGCACCTTAGACCTGTTCACCCTTCACTGTTTTATGTTTTCTTCTGCTGAAGTATTTTAGAGGCTTTAAAACTTCTCTTTAGTCTTCATGCTCGCTTATTTCCTTGATAGCTCAAATAGTTGGTTTTAGCATGATTTATGGTTTTCCCTGCTTGTCTACTATCACTTGAAAGCTGTTATTGAAGTCTCCCTTTGAAGTACCATTGTCTTAAGTTAACCAAAGAGGTCGGTTTTGATCTTACCCTTTGCTCCTGCTTAAGCAGTTGTTTTGAAGGTCTTTATAGTTGCAAACACAGATGTTATTTAGGTGTTCCCTCTTCTATGAATGCAACTATCAGTGAATCTTTTATGTTTTCTAAATCCTTTAAAATAAGATCTTTGAGGAAATAGGGTGTTCCCCGAATCTTAGATTTCATTTTAGAAGTTGTCTTGAAATCATTATTTGCTTAAAGAATGTTTGTAGAATTTATGGTTAGCCCTATCTATCAAATATCTCTTTATTGATAAGTCATGTTTCTCAAGTTCCCTTTGTTGAGAATTAAATTTCTTTTTCCAAACCATTAATGTCCATCTCATTCCAAAACAAAGGATCCTGTGGCCAAGTTAGATTTGCCCTTTGATATCCCATATCCCTTGAAGAGTTTGTCATGATCTTATTTTGACTCCATTACCCAATGAACCAGATATTTCCTCTTTCTGTCTATCTTTCCTAGACCTTTCATATTCTGCTGTATCAACTCAACCCAACCAAACAAACATCTGCACGTAATAACTAGTCTAAAATCCATAACCAAAGCAAACAAGATAAACCTTTGCAAACGAATATTTGAGAGATACCTCTCTGAGAACAGGAGGATTAGATCCTGGAACTCTAAAGATTGGTTCTGATGTTGCCTTGTCTTTTGATTTGCCAAACTGTCAAAACACGGGATACCAACATAATGGCGATCACGGTGGGACATGCTGAGAATTAGAGGTTTGCGAAACCTTTCCTTCAGCTTTAGGTCCAGTATAACATAAGTAACTTTCTTCAAGCACTGCCTAACATAATGGCAATCATGATAGGACTCTTTGAATCAGTGACAAACTAAGTAACCCTTAGGATTCCTTTAAATCCTTATCAAACCTTGAAGGAACTAGTTACCAAGCCATAAGAGCAACTCTGTTTGTTTGAACACCTTAGCTAAGTGCAAAATCAGACTTAGAACACTCTCTTAACCTATAAAAACAAAATAAACTCAGAAAAACCCAAAAATATTTCAAGTTTGGCTTCATAATAAACATAGTGGTGGACCATAAAACCTTTTACCTCCTTAGGAGCTAAAAAGCTTCCACCTGGTGACTCCATAATCCTGAGCAGACCTTAAAGACTCCACTGGAAAGAACCCTTACCATTATACAGTTTCCTAATCCAGTTAGAGGATTGTAAGATCAAAATTTATGTAAACAGATCAGTTAACCTCTCAAAGATTGTCATACTTGGTTGAACTTTTCCTGTCATTTGGATCTCAAATTACGGCATAGTGGCTTCTAGGAAGATTTATACTAGAGCCCATCCTGACCCCGATCCACCTGAGATAGTTGATGACCCAGAAAGTATCCTTTGGAAGTCTCCTAAGGTTAAATTTTCAACTGTTTTCAGATCACCCTTGAGAGCTAATTCGGTTCCTGAAAATCTTTTAGCTCTACAACAATCACAAGTTGACTTAGTAAACCCATTTAGAACTAGGTCATTTGATGATATAATTCAGATAGATCCTGAGTCTTCACTTTCATCCCCGGAAACAAGTGAATATCCTGATAGAGAATCAACACCTCCTGATCCACATTTTCTTTTTAACCTAGGTGTCTCTCATCCAAAATCAGCTCAGCAATCTGCTACTATTCCATCCACTTCTGTACACCATTCATCCACTGTTCAAACCACTCCACTCCAGCCAAATCCCCCCCTTGTTAATCCACCACTTGTTAATCCACCCCCACCACATATCATGGCAGCATGGTATGCTCCCTTAGCCCTTAATATACCACTAGTCAATCTTCCACAGGACTATCAGTCCAAAATTCCATTATATGATGCTAATAATGCTACAACTGCATCACAACATGTGGATAAGATGAATGACTATTTTGATCGAAATGAAATCGATGATGATTCTATCAAACTCAGATTGTTTGCTCAGAGCTTAGGGGGAGAGGTAAGAAAATGGTTTAAAGGTTTAGCCCCCGTAGTATAAATGACCTCCAAGGCTTCCATCAAACATTCTTAAACAAGTGGGAAGTGAGAAAAAATCCTCTCCAAGTCCTTGCTGATTATAACAATCTCCATAGGAACCCTGGGGAAAGTGTACAAGCTTATTGTACCAGATTTAACAGCGTGTATAACGCACTTTCCCTTGAACTAAAACCTCCTCAAGGCTCAGCTTTAAACAAATTTCCTGAAGGGTTTGACCCAGACATGACATATTCACTTAGAGAAAGAGTTTTTGCAACTTTGGAAGATATGCAAAGAGATGCCCTTTCCGTGGAAGTAAACTTAATAAAAAAGAGAGCAAGAATGAAAACTGAGAAGAGAGTATCTTTCAGAGAGGAATCCCCTCCCTTTACTTCAAGCTCAAAAATGGAGAGAATGTTGGAAGAAATGATGAAAGAGATGAGCATAATTAAGAAAGCACAAGCAAATCAAAGCCAGACTGCACTTCAAAACAATCAAAACAGAGATAGAAATCAGAATTATAGAAAAGATAACAATCAGGATAAGCAAAAAGAAAGTGACCAACAAATCAGACCTCCCTTTCAACAGAACTATGTAGATCAATATGAGGAAGACAGGGAGTTGGAAAGATTGGAAGAATCACATGTAAACTTGATTGGATCAGACAGTGGGGATGATGTTTTCCTCACCGAGAAAGAACAAGGTTTCTTCTCAAATGATCAAAATACAAACACCTATAAAGATTCTGATGACTATAGATTGGGTTTTGAAAATGCAATCATGGAGGTGCACAAACAGTATGATCTTAGGAGCAAGGGAAGTGTAGAGAATTCAAAAGATAAGAATACTAGCATTGCTGTCAAGAAAAACATGGAAAACCAGTCCAAAAAGACAGCAGAAAAAACCAACATTTCGGCCAAGAAAACAGACTCAAACAAAGACAAGGGAATCCAGCCAAATGTTGAAAAAAGTACCCCTAGCACTTCAGCTAGTAGTCCCAATAAAACCATCCCAATTACTATCCCAAACCAGGTTCAGCAAAGTAAAATTGTTGAAAGGAATTTAATTGAAAAAACAGATGTAAATATCAACAAGTCAATTATTCCTTTCAGCCTTGAGGGGGAGATTGCCAAGATTAAGATTACCATCCCCCTAGCTGAACTAGTAACCCAAGATGTGTACAAAAACCAAGTTTTAAAAGCTTTAAACTTAGGAAGTGATACTGACACCTTAAACTTGACAGACAACAAACCTGAGCTGTTGTTTGGCCCAGAAGTTGAAGGAAAATATCAAGAAGGACCAGTCCCTCCCTTCTATGTCAGTTTGAGCATACATGATAAAATTCTACACAATGCCATGTTAGATTCCGGAGCTTCACACAATCTAATGCCCAAAGTAGTAATGGAAAGCTTAGGCTTAGAAATTACTAAACCGTACAAATATTTGTATTCCTTTGACTCAAGTAGAGTCAAATGTTTGGGTTTAATCAAAGATTTATGTGTTAACTTAGCTCAGATCCCTGCCAAGAATCTAGTGATGGACATCGTTGTAGCTGACATTCCCCCTAAGTATGGCATGCTTTTATCAAGATCATGGGGAGCCAAACTTCAGGGGAGCCTTCAAATGGACATGTCTTATGCCACCATCCCTGTTTTCAACCAAAATAGAAGACTATACAGGGAAACCCACATGAAGTATATGGTGAGTAACATGGACAAACCAAACAACACTCCGATCTATTCTATTCAATCAAGTTTAGATTCATTTATCTTGTATAACAAAGATGAAATTACTCAACCATGTAAAGAAAATATAGACCCACCAAATTTCACCTCGAATAAACTTCAAAACGTTGACGATCAACAGCGACAAGAAAATGAGAATGAGTCAAATATACTTTGGACAATAAATTTCGATGGATCCTGTAATAAAACTAGTGCGGGGGCAGGTGTCTGGATTCAGAACACAAATCAGAGTTTTTCATACAAATTAGACTTCCCATGCACTAACAATATTGCTGAGTATGAAGCACTTCTCCTAGGCTTACAACTGCTTAAAGAATTAGAAGCCCAAAGGATATCCATTTTAGGGGATTCTGAGCTTATCATCAAACAAATCAAAGGAGAATACTCATCCAAGAATCCAAAGCTTAGGGAATATCGAAATGCTGCCCTTGACCTGTTAAAAACTTTCGAAAAATATGAACTCATTTTTATCCCTAGAGCACGGAATCATCTAGCAAATGAACTTGCCTTCACTACCAGCAATTGCCAAGTACCTGAGATAAATGAACAACTCAGTATAAAGGTGAAACACAGACCTGCTGTGCCTGATAACGAAGATCACTGGCAAGTATTCGAATCTGACAAACACATAGGTGATTTCTTAAAATCAGAAAATGATTTCAGCATACCAACACCAGAAGCTAGCCATAAAGAAAACTGCTTGTATATTGAACAAATCCCAGAGGCTGAAATGACATATCCTGCTGATCTAAATCATTGCGAAAATCCTTTTGAAGCAGAGGTAGTGAACAATGAAGACCGAGAAGACTTGGAAGTCTTACAATGCAAAAATGATAAAATTCCAAGAGGTCTCACACCTTTAGAACACCTGTTTGATCTCAACGATGTAGCTAAAGAACCCAGAATGGAGCCTGTGGAGACAAATGTAGAAGAACACAACATAGGCAGTCTCGCAGAACCCAAGATGATCAAGCTATCCAGCACCCTCCCAGCCCACATAAAATCGCAGTACATAAAGCTTTTTAAAGAGTTTAAGGATGTGTTTGCTTGGGAATACAAAGACTTGAAATCATATGATACCAGCATCATCCAGCATAAAATTCCCTTGAAGGAAAATCAAAAGCCTTTTAAGCAAAAACTAAGGAGAATAAATCCCCTTTTATTACCTTCGGTTAAGGCGGAAATTGAGAAAATGTACAACGCTGGGATCATAGTACCCATTAGATTTTCGGAATGGGTATCAAACTTAGTTTCTGTTAGAAAGAAAACTGGGGAGATCAGGCTCTGCATTGATTTCAGAAATTTAAACAGATCCTCTTTAAAAGAAAACTACCCTTTACCTAAGATGGACCATATACTTCAAAGGGTAGTTGGATCAAAAAGAATATCCCTATTAGATGGGTTCTCGGGTTACAATCAGGTGTTAGTTTTCCCAAGTGATCAAATCAAAACTGCTTTTACCACACCTTGGGGAACTTTTATGTATGTCAAAATGCCTTTCGGATTAATGAACGCAGGGGCCACCTTCCAAAGGGCCATGGACATATCCTTCTCTGAAGATATTGGCTATTTTATAATTATCTACCTTGATGACATAAATGTTTTCTCAAAAACTGATGAAGAACATTTGATTCACCTAAGGAAGGTTTTTGAGAAATGTAGAAAATTTGGCTTGTCACTAAATCCCAAGAAGACCCTCTTTGGACTCCAAGAAGGCAAACTTCTTGGTCACATAATTTCAGAAGAGGGAATCAAAATAGACCCTACGAGGATAGATGGCATATTGCAAATCAGCCATCCTAGAAGCCTCAACGAATTGCAATCTTTCATCGGAAAGATTAATTTTTTGAGAAGGTTTATTCCCAACCTTGCTGAGCTATTGAAAAACATCACAAACATGCTTAAGAAAAATGTGGGTGTAAAATGGACTTTTCCAGCCAAACAATCATTCCAACTGGTCAAACAAGCTCTTACCTAAGCGCCAGTACTGATTAGTCCTGATTTTACCAAAGACTTTTACATTTTTTCTTTTGCATCTGAACATACATTAGCTGCAGTTTTGCTTCAAAAGAATGATCTCGGACAAGAACAACCGATATCATTTTTTAGTAGGGCCCTAAGAGACACTCCTCTCAATTATAATATTATGGAAAAGCAAGCCTTAGCATTAGTAAAAGCATTAAAAGACTTTAGGGTTTATATTTTACACTCTCACATAATTGCTTTTGTTCCTCATGCTGTTGTCAAGGATTTTCTAAGTCAAGACCCTGATGGTAAAAGGGGAAAATGGATTGCAACTATTCTTGAATATGACTTAGAAATTAGGCCCACCAAACTTGTTAACGGGCAAGGATTAGCAAAACTTATGGCCGAGTCCAACTTCCAAGCACTAGACATAAATATGGTGGATATGTTGGAAGAAATGGAAGAATCTGATGCCCCTTTTATTGAGGAAACTTTCCTAAATTCCCCTTGGTATGCTGACATTGTTTATGTGCTTTTATATTTGAATACTCCTCCTTCTTTGTCTAAAAATAAAGCTAGATTTTTGAAACAGAAAGCTTTGAGTTTTTTCATTTTGGACGGGGTGTTATATTGGAAAAATGCTGTTGGAATTTTGCTTAAATGTTTACTTGAAGATGATGCATGGAAGATCATGCACGAACTACATGATGGTGAATGTGGAGGACACCTCTACTAGAAGGCCACAACAAACAAAATTCTCAGATCAAGTTACTATTGGCCTACACTTTTCCCAGATACTCAGAAGCTGGTCATGTCTTGCCATAAGTGTCAAATCTTTGATGGCAAGAAAAAACTCCTTCCCTTACCCCTACATCCTATCAGAGTTGAGGCACCCTTTCAACAATGGGGGCTGGACTTCATTGGAGAAATTCATCCATCTTCCTCAGCTCAACATAAGTGGATCCTCAGAGCCACTGACTTCTTCACCAAATGGATAGAAGCTATACCTACCAGGAATGCTAATGACTCTGTCATTATCAAGTTTCTTGAAACCCACATCCTATCCAGATTTGGTTGTCCCAGAAAAATCATAACAGACAATGCTGCTGCTTTCAAAACCAAAAAGATGGTTGATTTCTGTCACAAATACCATATAACCTTGGGCCATTCCACTGCTTACTACCCCCAAGGAAATGGATTAGCTGAATCCTCCAACAAGAGTCTCATCAATATCATTAAAAAATTGTTGGAAGAAAATAAAAAATCATGGCACAGTAAGTTGGTTCATGCCTTATGGGCTGATAGACTAACTACAAAGAAATCAATAAATATGTCCCCCTATCAGTTAGTTTATGGCATGGATGCAATTTTTCCTACCTCATTAGGAGTTCCAGTCATAAAACTCCTTCAAGAAGTACAAGTTGAGGAAAATGATATGCAGAGGAGGATCAACCAAACAATCCATTTGCAGCAGACTAGAGAAGAAGTTTATGAGAGAACACAGTTAGTCCAAGAAAATATGAAGAAGCAATTTGATAAGAGGACTAAGGCAAACAATTTCCAGGTTGGAAGTGTTGTTCTTAAGTGGGATTCACAGAGGGAAGAGAAGGGGAAACATGGCAAGTTTGAGAACTTGTGGAAAGGGCCATATATTATTCATGCTGGGAGGGGTCATAATTACATTTTTCTTGAAAGAATTGAATGGAGAAGACTTATATGGAGGTCCTGTCAATGGCAGGATGCTCAAGCATTACTTCTACCAAGAGTCTTAAAGTTTCAAAGCATTTTTGTCTCCATTGTAAATATCATAGTCTAACCATTGCATTCAAAAGTTATAAAACTTCAAAAAATACAAAAAACAATAGGAAAAAGGAAAAGAGGGCAGGTTGTCAAAACAAGAAAGGTATAGCCCCATACCAAAAAAGAAACAAATCTGAAAGTGTGCAAGCTTAAATGCCACTCCCGTAAAACACACTTCTAGTTAGTCAAACTGTTTAATCTTGATTAATTAGCTTTCAATTTTCTGCTGATAGGGTAGTGAATTTGATTTTCCAAATTGTTTAATCTTGGCTTATCAGTAGATAGATTAGGATAGAAATTGAAGGTTCAAACAAACTCAAAATCTGAACCAAAGTTTCCAAAGAGAGATGACTCAAAACTGTTTTATTTTTCTGAGTCATAAAAGAGAAAAACTGGTTCTTATTTGCCCAAAATCTGAATCATATATCAAGAAAGAGACAGCTCAAAACAAAATTAAAAACAGAGCTGTAAAGAAAAAGAAGGCCATAATAAGAAACTTTCAGATCTTAAGCCTTCCATTTTGATTTAATTTTCTGCAAATAATAATCTATGTGCAGCTTGTTTTTATGCCATAGATCATAGCAAGTCGAACAACTCAATCTTGACTTGACTATTTTTAAATTTCTGTTGTAGAATTTAGAGAATGAAAGTTTGTTGGACTATTTAATCCCAACAAACAGTAGACTAGGTAGAGAAATATCTGAGCTCAACTGTTTAATCTGAGTTCAGGGAGAAATAAGGATTAGAAATAGATTAGATTTCCTGCTTTCAAAAGAATAAAATGTTGTGAATAGAGTTTTCCAATCCAAGTGCACTCTGATGAAGAAAAAAATGCTAGATCTGTAGGATTGGGTAGGTAGCAAGCTGGTTGATAAAGGTCCATTGTTTTCATGGCTGCCAAATATGTTTTTAGAAAAAGATCATTCAATCACAGAAGGACAGCCCAATTGATGAGGCAACTAATCAACCTCCCAGAAATCAAGTCTGAATTCTTGATGCCTTCAAGAAGGCACCATCCCCAAGTGGAGCCACTGTTAGCCACCTATAATATTTTGTTATACCAAAAGGTGGCTAAGATCTTTTTGAGCCTCCAAGGAACAAATTTTATCACTAAAAATTGTTGGCTCTTGAAGACTCCTTGTAGGCCTCATGCCTTTGTCCAATATCCTCATTTGCTGTCCCATTTTTATACTCAGGAATTTCTGCTGATTCCAACTGAAAGACTGCTGAAAGATCGTCATTTCTCCTCTTCTCAAAACCTTTCATCTGCTCCCCTTTTTCTCCATCAAAACTACCTTGTTTTCATAAGTCCTTTTCTTTCCATTTATGAAAATTTCCCTTTTCATAGTTAAAAACTCACTTTTTGACTATTTCGGAACCCCCAAATCCATTAAAATCCTTGAAAATTCTCATAAAAAATCAAAGTTTCATTGCTATAGACCTTAGCCCCTTGAGCTAAGCCCTAAACCACTTCCCCACCATACGTTTTTGGTCTGGAACCACTTGCTAATACGATAAAGTGCTAATCGCATCGAAAAGAATCAAAGGTGCAAGTCTTTGCCATACTCCAAAAGTTCCGATTACGATTAGCCTTGCTGCTTAAAGACCCCCGATCATATTATTATTTTCATATAACCCTAAGCCCGCCTCCGGCGCTTGAAACATTGTGAATTTTCATTACTGTTCTGCTTTTTCCTTTATAAAACCCAAGAACCCGCTTATCCAAAGTTTCAACTTAAAAGCTTGAAGTCATGTGTTAAATATAAAATGGTTAGATTAAAAAGACCGATCGCGCAATCGTAATCGGGAAAATTTCAATGGGTTGATCGAAAAGACCAGGCCCGCAGTTTCGATTGCGATTAGGCCTGCAGTTTCGATTGCGATTAGGCCCGCAGTTTCGATTGCGATTAGGCCCGCAGTTTCGATTGTGACCAGGCCCATAGTTTCGATTGCGATTAAGCCCGCAGTTTCGATTGTGATTAGGCCCGCAGTTTCGATTGCAATTAGGCCCACAGTTTCGATTGCGATCCTTCGATTGAATCTGGACCATCCACGTGTCCAGATCGGACGGTCCAAAACTAATCCTCCTTATTCTTCTCCCGCTATCCTTTTCGCCTTTTTATGCAGATCTCCACCGTTGGTTGCCTTCATCCGACGGCTTCGCTCCTCCCCCGCCATCTGAAGCAGTTTTAACCTATTTTCGCAGGATTTCTTAACTATTTTTTGTGTTTTGCAGGCGTTTTAATGGTTTTCCATTTGTTTAATGAAAGAAAGCCAAGGGTAGGTAAAGACGTTTCCTACGCCTTCGAGCTGTTAAAGAGAAACATCTATGGGGTTTCGCTCCATTGTTTTCTCAATGCTTCATGGGCATTGATGCCTTTAAAAATCCCAGTGCGGCCTGCACATCGACAAGACACTGTTTTAATTCAAAAAAAGTTAAAGAGTATCAGTTTGAAGACAGAGCACAGCAGAAGAAGATTGAGGACGGTTTTTATGGGGATTACGGCTAAGACCGTTATCAAAAGCCTAATCCCCAATCTAAAACACAGTTTAAAGGAAAAACCTAAAGTGTTTTATCAGACGGAAAGCCTCCACTGCCACATCTTGAGGCAAATTGATTCCTCAGCTACCACCGAGCCACCTGTCGCCTCAAACCTTTCAAACAGAGGCCGAAGTTATTGAAGAAAATCAGATATTCGCCTCCAGCGCAGCCAGGGAGTTACTTCTGCAAGGAAATCGATGCAGAAAATATCTGCAGAGTTACTCCAAACATTACATAAAGCCTCAAAGTCAAATAAAGCTCCCACCGAGCTTAATCCATAAATGTAAAACAGTTAATACATAGAACCACCTGTAAACTTCTTCATTGAGCCCCTCAAAAGGCCGAGAAGTCTTGAACTTGTATTAATTATCCTGAGAGATCTTTTCTCAGATCACTTCCTCATTCTTCTATAAATACCCCAGAAGAAGATGAGAAATTGTTGGTTGCTGTTTGATCACAAGTTGTAATATTGAAACTCTCTGAAATAAATATACAAGTCTGTTGAAGTTGAAAATAATTTGGAGTCTTGGATGTCTTGATGATGTCGTTGCATGTCTGTTCCTGAGAAGGCTCTATCATTGGATCCATGAGCTTGGTTGTTGGTGAAGTGCTCTGAACTGTTAAATGTTTTTTCCCTTGTTTTCATTATGTTCCAAAATTTCTTACTACAGTAGGCTGAAAGTTTTAGGCTAAGAAATGACTCCTGGAAGCACCTTAGACCTGTTCACCCTTCACTATTTTATGTTTTCTTCTGCTAAAGTATTTTAGAGGCTTTAAAACTTCTCTTTAGTCTTCATGCTCGTTTATTTCCTTGATAGCTCAAATAGTTGGTTTCAGCATGTTATGGTTCTCCCTGCTTGTCTGCCATCACTTGAAAGCCGTTATTGAAATCTCCCTTAGAAGTACCATTGTCTTAAGTTAACCAAAGAGGTCGGTTTTGATCTTACCCTTTGCCCCTGCTTAAACAGTTGTTTTGAAGGTCTTTATAGTTGCAAACACAGATGTTATTTAGGTGTTCCCTCTTCTATGAATGCAACTATTAGTGAATCTTTTATGTTTTCTAAATCCTTTAAAATAAGATCTTTGAGGAAATAGGGTGTTCCCCGAATCTTAGATTTCATTTTAGAAGTTGTATTGAAATCATTATTTGCTTAAAGAATGTTTGTAGAATTTATGGTTAGCCCTGTCTATCAAATAGCTCTTTATTGATAAGTCATGTTTCTCAAGTTCCCTTTGTTGAGAATTAAATTTCTTTTTCCAAACCATTAATGTCCATCTCATTCCAAAACAAAGGATCCTGTGGCCAAGTTAGATTTTCCCTTTGATATCCCATATCCCTTGAAGAGTTTGTCATGATCTCATTTTGACTCCATTGCCCAATGAATCTGATATTTCCTCTTTCTGTCTATCTTTTCCTAGACCTTTCATATTCTGCTGTATCAACTCAACCCAACCAAACAAACATCTGCACGTAATAACTAGTCTAAAATCCATAACCAAAGAAAACAAGATAAACCTTTGCAAACAAATATTTGAGAGATCCCTCTCTGAGAACAGGAGGACTAGATCCTGGAACTCTAAAGATTGGTTCTGATGTTGCCTTGTCTTTTGATTTGCCAAACTGTCAAAACACGGGATACCAACAGTTTCAATCTTGGTTCTGCCATGATATCCTGGATGAGAAGGAAGCAAAATTTGGTAGCATTGAGCACCGTGAAAGCAGAAAACATTGTTGCTAGCACCACTAGTTGTGAAGTTGTGTGGTTAAGGAAGCTCTTTGGTGAGCTATTTGGTCAAGTCTTAGATACCACAGTGATATACTGTGACAACAAGAGCGAGATCTGTTTAGTAGAGAATCTCGTGTTTCATGACAAGTCCAAGCACATAGATATTTGATATCACTTTATTCATGACATGGTGTAGAGAGGAGTTGTTATACTCCACCACATATCGACTGACGATAAGATAGCAGATATTCTCACCAAGGCACTACCGAAATGAAAGTTCTTTTTTTTAAAGAATAGATTGGATTGATGGATAGCCCCTCTCGATAAGCGGCAACACTAATCAAGGGGACTGAGCAAAATCTTCCTACCCTACTTGAGCTCTCAAGACAAGGGATTGAGATAGAAGGCTCCTGGGGTTGAGAGATATTTGTACAATAGGGCACTTTCCTATCTATTACCAAGGGTTGATATGTTTCTCCCCTATCTTCATAGGGTCAGAGATGTTTCTCCCCTATCTTGTCTATGCAGAGTATACCCTAGTTGGAATCATAAAATCAAGCAAGGCTTGTTGGGAATATCGCTCCTCATTTGGCCAATGAGTTGAGAGTGTACTTGGGGTGTACAACTCAAGTTGATTATGGTGCAGTTGTTCTACCACATGACTATTGAGATTCATTGATAGGAAGATCGGTAGGCAACATGATTGGGTTGATATTTGCTCCCCTTTTGTGATTCTGGGTTGAGAATGGGCTCCCTGATGAGATTCAAGAGTCAGAGATGTGATCCCTTTTATGATGAATTATTTTGTTGCTCACTGCTAGAAGAATTGAAGAAGAAGGAATAAAGGAAAAAAAATTATAAAAAAAGGCGTTAAAACAAAGAAGGAAAAAATATGTGACGGAAGGACAGAGAGACAGAAAACATCTATTAAGGAAATATTATTGAGAAGGAAAAGAGAAGCTTGAACTTCAAAATATGGATATCTAGAGAGATAAAATTGTGACAAATGAAAGCATACAAAATTGTGCATTGTACGTGAAAACATTAAAGTCAAAAACAAGGATTCTAAATAAGAAAATGGATTGTTTAATTCAATGTAAGAAATGTTGTCGATCTCAACACACATTGGAAAAACTAGATGAGATAACTTTCCCAAATCCCCATATCGCACTCTACAAAATAAATTTGACCGAATTGTCTTCATTGTCTTTATCTAGCACATCCATCATAAGCTTCTTTTCCTTTGAATCCATTACAAAACAAAATGGGGAAAAATGTCTCTTTAAAGAAATTAATTATTGTATGAGATTCCCAAGGATTGGGAGGAGAGAATAGCAATATATTATCAACAGACTCAGTAATATTCCCTTCATATGCATATCCAAAAACAATGTGGACAACAAGAAAAGGCATAACCATTTTACTTCTCGATGTTGAGATAATTTTCATATACCAAATTTCTTCAAATGACAAGGCCTACGTTAGTATTTAAAGGATTTTCAAGAGGTTGATTTGTCTTTGATCATAATTTTTTTGGCATGTTTATTGTATTATTGAAACATACAATGCATTGATTTAATTCCAAAGAGAAATTTCTAATTGAATGATGGTTGAAAATTTTTTCATCTACTTCTGTAAACCCTTTCCTGTGTTAATTTTAATACTTAGGACAACAAGTTTCTCCATGAACATTAACAATAACAAATGTTGAGGAAGTGTTTCGATATAAAAGTTAACGTTATTATAGAATATAAATTTGTTTTCCTACTAAGTGAAGTCCTTAAGTTGCATGTTCAAATCATTCAACAGTTGATACTTCATAACTATTCCATGTAAATCATTGTAGTCATTGGCCATTTTAGAATTTGATTTAGGGTAAGTGCTATTAATGTCATTTCTCTTTGCCAAAGTTGTTCAAATTCCTATTGTATGAAGAAAGAGCGTTTGGAACCATCATTGGAAAGCTGATATGTGACAGATAATCATTCTCCCACAGGCTTTATGGTTTGGACATAATGGCTTACTAAGAACGAAGTTCCGTTCCAAGAGAATGAAATATGGCCTTGCAAAACGTACTACAAAATAAAAGGACAACACCAAAAATTTGAGAGGACAAAATTTGATTAAAAAAGGAAGAATGTAAGAGATCCAAAGATCATGTCCAAAAATCCACGTGTATTTTGACAGAGCCTCAAATACAAACTAGCAAATATATGGAGTAGGAGAAATTTTAGTCAATTCATAAAACAATAAGATTGAGTTTGAATATGAACTTGGGAAGGCCATAGTAAATATGCATAGAAAATGAAGTTATCATACTCATGACTATTGCTAGAGAATAAGGTAAAAATTGTATTGACATCTATCCGAATTCAAATTTTAAAGACACTAAAATTAGAACTAATCACACATCATACCAGAGGATTCAGATGGACCTTCTCTAATTCAACCAGGTACATTAATCTAAACTTGAGAAAAATACCTATATGACAAGAACAATATTAGAGGATACAATTTTATTATATTTAAGTATAGAGATGTATTTATATAGATTACTTCGACCTGAAATTTACCTCGAAAAAAGGTGAAGAAAGAACGGGTATTATAAGGTGGAGGTGGGCACTAACAACAATGAAGGAAATGTTATCATTTTTCAATGATTTGCATCGTTGAGTAGTTCCTTTTTGTAAAACAAAATTGTAAGGAAATATAAGAGATGCTTTAAGCCACTGATGAACATAGGAAATATGAAAATAGTGTATGTAATTCGGAAGAATACATAGTCCATCTACATCCCCAATACATCCCAAACAGATTGCACATGAGGATGACAAGCACAATATTCCTTGAAAGAGGCAACATTTTTTGCCAAACAACACATTACAAAGATAATAAAAGAAGAAATGTTTTCCAAACAACATTAAATGATAAAAATACTTGTATTTGATTCCAAACATAATAATTAGTGGACTAGTACTAAAGAAATAGCCATTGTCCAATGCTTGTTGAATTTAGATGAGTATTGTTTGGTTTGTTGTTTATTTAAACAATATTTATTGAACTAATCCCATTCACAAACAATTTCACTCAACTAACGTTGACTGAAATGGATGATTTTCTACTTTCCTAAGAAACATATTAGCTACTTAAAGAATTTCATAGGTGCTACTGATTTATTTAATTTGTTTAAGAGAAATTATCCATGACAATTTTTTTGAAAATATAATCGATGCAAGAAATGTTAATTCTGATTGATCCATTAAACTCAAGAACTTATTAACGTCATTTTGCAAATTGCAAAAGCAATTAATTAGTTAGAAAAATTGACATATGAGCTCTATATTTGAATCAAGATAGCAATTTTGGTAGTCTCGAAAGTTTAAAATTATACAAAATTGACTGCCATTAAACTCAAGAACTTATTAACGTCATTTTGCAAATTGCAAAAGCAATTAATTAGTTAGAAAAATTGACATATGAGCTCTATATTTGAATCAAGATAGTAATTTTGGTAGTCTCAAAAGTTTCAAATTATCCAAAATTGACTGCAATTAGAAGATCAAGAATAAAGATAGAATAAGCACAAACACCACATAATTTAGAAAACAAAACACAGATTGAGATGCTTCAAAGTTCAGATGAAAAAAAAAACACAGAAAAGCTTGATCATTGTTAAACATCAGGGAAAACCATGGGAATTAATTTTGTTTGTCCAGGCTCTTAGGAAAGGGGGATCATATGTGCTAAAAATCAATTAAATAAAATTATAGCTAAGGCATTTCAATTCTTTTTTTAAAGAATATTTTATCACAGTTATAAATGTCCATTAAATGCTAAATTTTGAAAATTTAAGCCCATTAAATAATGTATTCTGAGAGCATGGACTTACCCCACCAAAAAAAAATCAACATAGGTGGGCACCCAATGCTCGAAGTTGCAAAATGGGAAAAATACAGATCAATGCAAAAATAACAACAAGGATTATCTAATCAGGGAACCTAATTAAGGAAAATTAAACAAAATACAAATCAAGACAATGCAACTAATAAGTGAAACAAATTCCTATAACATAACCTTACTTAAGGGTGTTTTCCCTTAAGAAAAATTCCTAAGAGCCCGCAATAAAATAAAATAAAACAAAAATAAACATATAAAGAGGGCAAGCACGTCTACCATATCCTGATAACCAACCCTTAACTACTCTTATTTCATGCACTCTTATGTTTGTAGCAATCAGTGTTAGCTATATTGAGCGAGATTTTATCAATCCCATGGTGGAGGATCGATGGTACCTAAAATTAGGCTTTATGGCTTACGGTAACTGCCAACCAAACCCACAAGGGGAGTAGGGCATTGTACACACCTATATTTAGATTTGTAGTACAAAGTTTTTAATTATCGCTGGCATTTATACTGACAATAGAATAAGCACTCATATTGTTTTTAGTTTCCCTTTTCTCCTCCTCTAATCCCTATTTGTAGCAATGACGAGAGTCAATAGCAAGGGTTGGTCAGATTGTAAAGGGGAGGGTATTTGCTACTAATATCTTTACTACTTGAAAAATAAAAAGTGTGATTTTGAATGAAGATCAACATGTCAATTTGTATTGTTTAGTAGACATTATTTTACAAAGGGGTATAGTGTAGGACTAGAGACCTATTGGTGGGTTTTAAAAATTTATACTTATTTATATTGGAAAATATTTATAGATCTATGTGTCTACCTTTTATTTATAAGATATGACAGAGTAATTATGTATGTGTATTTGTAGAGATAGTCTAAATATCCAAGTTCCTTAAAATTGATAAAAAGAGACAGATTTGCATAGAAGGCATAGATAGACATAAGACATATATGTATATATATCTTGCAACAGAGGCATAGAAACAAATAAACAACTAGACATAGACATACATGTATACATATGTAGGAAAGAACTATTGAATCAGATGTAATAAATGAACCTAAAAGTGTTTGTTTGTTTTCATGAAATTTTTTTGGTGCTTTGATCCATTGTAGAAAGAAATATAACTTTGTAATACATGCCAATACAAGTCAAAATAATATAATTTTTATGTTTAAAAAAAAAACAGATTCATATGTGTAATAAAAATAACTAATTTTTTTGCACTAAAATTTATTCATGTATGTTGGAAGAAGTAAATGTTTTCTTCTTGCTAAGGCCTATGTGGTGACACTGTTGAAAGCTAGAATGCAATAATTCACAAGTTCTTTAGAAACAAAGTAAAAGATACTCTTAGAGGTCTCCCTCCTGTTTGGGAAACATTCATTACTACAATCAGCAACAACAACCTTATCCCATCATTTGATGAAATTGTTGGAAAGCTTACTCAAGAAGAATCAAGAATGATAGCAAGAGGAAGAATTCAGAAGCATGAAGAGGGAGAGCCTGTTGCAAAAATCGCCCATAACAAAAGCAAGAGGTCAAAAGGAGGCCCTTCAAGAAGACCTCCTCCTCAAAGCTGAAAAGGAAGGAATGACAGATCATTATCCCATATCGAATGCTATAACTACCACAAGAAAGGTCATTACACACATGATTGTCCCAAGAAGATAAAGAACCCACGATACAACATCAGAAGCAATAATAATGATAAAAGAAGAAGAGACCATCAAAGGAACAATTGTGACGGAAGATATGAAAGGAGAAGAGATTCTTACGACGACAATGAAGAAGAACATCCTCCTCAAAAGAAGTCAAGGGCTCCCAGGTATGAAAGTAATGTTGTGAATAAATCTAAATATATTCTCATTTTTGCACTTACTAGTTCTTCTCCACCGGATTCGTAGGATAGTTATTTGGTTGACAATGGGGCCACTCATCACTTCTCTGGATACAAAGAAGTCCTCTCTAATCTAGTAGAGAGGGAGACTAAACAAAAAATCATTCTTGGAGGATAACTCCACTCATCTCGTAAAAGGATTTGGATCTATTAAACTTTAGTTGAATTATGGGGAATCAGTATTGTTGCATGATGTTATGTATGTACCTGGTCTAATGAAGAATTTGATTTATATATCCACATTAGAAGATAAAGGGTTGAGGGTTTCCTTCATCAATGGAAAGGTCTTAACTTGGTCTGTTGATTCACATATGAAAGATGCATTCACATTAAGTCTGAGATATGAAGAAATCTATAAAGTCACAGGAAGGCTACTTCTAACATTGGTTCATAACACCAATCATCTAAGTGAATCATGGCACCGCAAGCTAGCTCATCTAAAATATGATGCTCTTCTGAAAGTGAAGAAACTGGTCTCCGGTATTCCCAATGTTCAAGCTCATCATGATGGAGTTTGTCCAGGTTGCACGAGTGGAAAGAAAACAAGGGGACCATTCCCTTCTGGTAAGAACAAGACAATTGACATCCTCCATCTCATTCATTCAAATATATGTGGTCTGATGCCTGTACATTATATTGGTGGTCATCTCTACTATGTCACCTTCGTTGATGATTTCTCAAGGTCATATTGCCTCAAGAACAAGGATGAAGCCTTTGAAAAATTTCAGAAATCCAAAGCCTTGATCGAAAATCAATCAGGGAAAAGAATCAAATTTTTCAGGTCCAACAATGGAGGAGAATACATGTCAAAATAATTCATAGCATTCTGCAAGAAAGAAGGCATCAAGAAGGAAACTATTGTGCCTTATACACCTTAACACAATGGCTTAGCTGAAAGGAAGAACCAATCTATATTGGAAACTACTCATGCCATGCTTCATGATCAAAAGGTACGAAATTTTATGTGGGCTGAAGCCACACATGTTGATGTATATGTTCAAAACCGAGTGCCTCATCAAGCATTGAAAAAAAAGACTCCTGAAGAAACATTCACATATAAAAAGCCTGACATTAGCTATCTTCGTATATTTGGTTGCCCCATATTCTTTCATGTGTCGAAGGACAAAATAAACAAGATGGAAGCTACAGGACGAAAAGGTATGTTTATGGGTTATTGTGAAAACTTTAAGGCATACAAAATATATATTCCTAGTCAAAGGAAGGTCGAAATTAGTAGGGACGTAACTTTCGCTGAAAATGCAACACTCTGTAAAGCTAGAGACCTTCCTCTGCCTCCCAAGGAAGATGGTGATGACAAGGATATTCCATATGGTCCTTTTATGCCCGTGTGAGATGATATTGATATTCCCATTGAACCCATGGATTCTTTAGATCCACCTCCCAGTGATCATCATTCAAAGAAAATACCACTTTGGCTTTGCAACACTCTACAGGAAAATGAAAGAAGTGTTCCCATTCGAAGATCCTTTAGAGAAAGGAAGGAACCTTGCAGGTCTTAGGGATGTGTAGCTGCCATGACCACTATGATTCAACTTGAACCATCCTCATTCAAAGAAGCAGTCAAAGAACAAGTTTGGAATGATTTTATGGCCAAGGAATACGAATTTGTTGCGAAAAATGATGTTTAGGATGTTGTGTCGAGACAACATGGGAAGTCTATTGTGACTTCGAAGTGGATATTCAAGATCAAACATGGAACCAATGGCAGCATTGAGAAATACAAAGTGAGGTGCTCGAGGTTTCTCTCAGAATGAGGGAGAATATTACGATGACATATTTGCGCTGTGGCTCGATACACAACTATTCATTCGATAGTTTCCCTTGTTGATAGTAAAGGATGGACCCTTCATTAGATGGATGTAAAGAATACTTTCCTTTATGGCATGTTATAGGAAGAAGTGTATGTTGAAAAACCACAGAGATTTGAAGTGGAAGATCGCAGAACGCATGTTTGCAGGTTGAACAAACCATTGTACGATTTGAAAGAAGCCCGCCGAGCTTGGTATGTATGCATTCACAACTATCTAATGAAACTGGGTTTTACAAGAAGCAACGTTGATCCCAACCTCTATTTTAAGGTTGTCCAAGGTATGCCATTGATTTTGGCTCTATATGTTGATGGTCTATTCTTAACAGGAAGTGAAATGTTGATGATCGAATGTAAGAGGAAGTTAGCCTTTGAATTCGAGATGAAATACTTTGGTCTTATGCACTACTTTTTGGGCCTTGAGGTGTGGCAAAAGCCTGGAAATATCTTTCTCTCACGGGCAAAGTATGTAGTAAAGTTGCTGGAAAGTTTTGGCATGACCGAGTGCAAATCCATGACTACTCTGATGGAGATGAATTTCAAGAAGCTATGTGAAAAAACAGTTGGACCTAATATGGAAAACCCATCTAAGTACAGAAAACTGATTGGGTCTCTGATGTTCCTTGTGAACACTCATCCAGATAAATGATCTGCAGTTAACTCCTTGATTCAATTCACGACTGAGCACCTTCATGCAAATTGGATTGCGACCAAACATGTATGTAGATACTTACATGGATTGGTCACACATTTCTAAGATATTTTGTTGGAGATATTCAACTTCATGGATAGACTGATGTTAAATGGGCAGGTAATGTTACTGTCAGAAAGAGTACATATGGATGTTGTTTCAATCTTGGTTCTGCCATGATATCCCGGATGAGCAGGAAGCAAAATTCGGTAGCATTGAGCACCACAGAAGAAGAATAAATTGTTGCTAGCACCACTATTTGTGAAGTTGTGTGGTTAAGGAAGCTCTTTCATGAGCTATTTGGTCAAGTCTTAGATACCACAGTGATATACTGTGACAAAAAGAGCGAGATTTGTTTAGCAGAGAATCTTGTGTTTCATGACAAGTCCAAGCACATAGATATTTGATATCACTTTATTCGCGACATGGTGCA
The DNA here is from genome assembly GCA_034641835.2 of Pinus albicaulis. NCBI lineage: Eukaryota > Viridiplantae > Streptophyta > Pinopsida > Pinales > Pinaceae > Pinus > Pinus albicaulis. The sequence goes on from CM076572.1 coordinate 408,194,767, forward strand.
AAGAGGAGTTGTTATACTCCACCACATATCGACTGACGAGCAGATAGCAGATATTCTCACCAAGGCACTATCGAAATGAAAGTTCTTGTTTTTTAAAGAATAGCTTGGACTGATGGATGTAGCCCCTCTGGATAAGGGGCAACACTGATCGAGGACACTAAGCAAACTCTTCCTACCCTTCTTGAGCTCTCGGGATGAGGGATTGAGATAGAAGGCTCATGGGGTTGAGCGATCTTTGTATAATAGGGCACTTCCCTATCTATTACCCAGGGTTGATATGTTGCTCCCCTATCTTCATAGGGTTGGAGATGTTGCTCCCCTATCTGGTCTATGCAAAGTATACCCTAGTTGGAATCATACCCTCAAGCAAGGCTTGTAGGGAATATCGCTCCTCATTTGGCCAATGAGTTGAGAGTGTACTTGGGGTGTACAACTCAAGTCGATTATGGTGAGGTGTTCTACCGCATGATTATTGAGAGTCATTGATGGGAAGATCGGTAGGCAACACGATTGGGTTGATATTTTCTCCCCTTTTGTGATTTTGGGTTAAGAATGGGCTCCCTGATGAGATTCCAGCGTCGGAGATGTGATCCCTTATATGATGAATTATTATGTTTCTCACTGCTAGAAGAATTGAAGAAGAAGGAATAAAGGAAAAGAATTATAAAAAAAGTCGTTAAAACAGAAGGAAAAAATATGTGATAGAATGACAAAGAGACATAAAACATCTATAGAGGAAAAAGTATTGAGAAGGACGAAGAGAAGCTTGAACTTCAAAATATGGATATCTAGAGAGATAACATTTTGACAAAGGAAAGCATACAAAATTGTGCATTGTACGTGAAAACATTAAAGTCAAAAACAAGGATTCTAAATAAGAAAATGGATTGTTTAATTTAGTGTAAGAAATGTTCTTGATCTCAACATAAATTAGCAAAACTAGATCATATGACTTTCCCAAATCCCCATATCGCACTCTACAAAATAAATTTGACTGAATTGTCTTCATTGTCTTTATCTAGCACATCATCGTAAGATTATTTTCCTTTGAACCCATTACAAAAAAAAATGGGGAAAAATGTCTCTTTAAAGAAATTAATTATTGTATGAGACTCCCAAGGATTGGGAAGAGAGAATAGCAATATATTATCATCAGGCTCAGTAATATTCCCTTCATATGCATATCCAAAAATATGTGGACAACAAGAAAAGGCAGAACCATTTTGATTCTCAATGTTGAAATAATTTGCATATACCAAATTTATTCAAATGACAAGGCCTACGTTAGTATTTAAAGGATTTTTAAGAGGTTGATTTGTCTTTGATTATAATTTTTTTGGCATGTTTATTCTATTATTGAAACATACAATGCATTGATTTAATTCCAAAGAGAAATTTCTAATTGAATGATGGTTGAAAATTTTTTCATCTAATTCTGCAAACCCTTTCTTGTGGAAAATTTTAATACTTAGGATAATAGGTTGCTCCATGAACATTAACGATAACAAATGTTGAGGAAGTGTTTGGATATAAAAGTTAACATTATTATAGAATATAAATTTGTAATCCTAGTAAGTGAAGTCCTTAAGTTGCATGTTCAAATCATTCAATAGTTGATACTTCATAATTATTCCATGTAAATCATTGTAGTCGTTGGCCATTATAGAATTTGATTTAGGGTAAGTGTTATTAATGTCATTTGTCTTTGAAAAAGTTGTTCAAATTCATATTGTATGAAGAAGGAGCGTTTGGAATCATCATTGGAAAGTCGATATGTGATAGATAATCATTCTCCTACATGCTTTGTGGTTTGGAAATAATGGCTTACTAGGAACGAAGTTCTGTTCAAAGAGAACGAAATATGGCCTTGCAAAACGTACTACAAAATAAAAGGATAACACCAAAAAATTGAGAGGACAAAATTTGATTAAAAAAGGAAGAATGTAAGAGATCCAAAGATCATGTCCAAAAATCCACATGTGTATTTTGACAGAGCCTCAAATAGAAACTAGTAAACATATGGAGTAGGAGGAATTTTAGTCAATTCTGAAAATGATAAGATTGAGTTTGAATGTGAACTTGGGAAGGGAATAGTAGATATGCATAGAAAAGGAAGTTATCATACTCATGACTATTGCTAGAGAATAAGGTAAAAATAGTCTTGACATCTATCCAAATTCAAATTATAAAGACACTAAAATTAGAACTAATCACACATGGTACTAGAGGATTCAGATGGACCTTCTCTAATTCAACCAAGTACATTAATCTAAAGTTGAGAAAAATGCCTATATAACAAGAACAATATTAGAGGATACAATTTTATTATATTTCAGTAAAGAGATGTATTTATACAGATTAATTTGACCTGAAATTTACCTCTAAAAAAGGTTTAAAAAAAGAGAGTATCATAAGGTGGAGTTGGGCACCAACAACAATGAAGGAAATGCTAGCATTTTTCAATGATTTGCATCGTTGAGTAGTTCCTTTTTATAAAACAAAATTGTAAGGAAATTAACATATGCTTTAAGCCACTGATGAACGTAGGAAATATGAAAATAGTGTATGTAATTCAAAAGAATACATAGTCCATCTACATCCCCAATACATCCCAAAAATATTGCACATGAGGATGAGGATGAATCATTTCTATATTCATCCTCTGATAATCATGGTTTGGCGAGATAGAGTACTAACCATGGTATATGGACTGATTCTGGATCAACTAATATTAACAATGATAATAATATCAATTACACCTAGTACTATGAAAAATTCCACAAACAATGCAAGCAGTTTGTTGAGAAGCTGCAAGGTAGTGAGTACATGTATATTCAATATCTCCATGAAAATTAGGAAGGCCTCCAAAACATTAGTCCCTAGTGCCAAATCCAAAAAACCCATGGAAGTCAACATGATAAATTTTGCATGTGTGCAAAGTGCATAGATTGCAATTGATGCCAATTGGACGTTTAATTTAGAAAATGCATGGATGTTATTCAACATATGCAGTCTTAAACATTCGAATTTGATTTTCACAGAATCCCAAAATTGGAAGAGGACCTCTAAATTTTGAACTGAGAGTGCAGGCTTTGTTAACGCCATATGTGTAATATAGCTTAGATATTATAATTCTTTGACACAATGCAAGTGATTCCTAAGCAATCTGAGCAATTTAATTGTTGGAAAAACCAAAACCCTTCTACAGATATTTGAAGTGAACCTCATAATGTTGTCATTGATCGGATCTTTGCAAATTTAACATATGGATCACACAAAGATGATGAATGTTTGGGGAAATTCAATGTAATGTGAATCAAGATTCTAAGTGATATGATTAAAATCACTAGAGCAAGGAGCTAACTAAGTAATTTTGAACTATGCCTAGGGAAAGAAAGCAATAAATCATGTTGTCCTTGATCGGATCTTCGCAAATTTAACATATGAAGTTATAATCCTTCACGTAGTCCTTGAGTTGAGAGAGAGAGAGAGAGAGAGAGAGAGAGAGAGAGAGAGAGAGAGAGAATAAAAGAACAATTGTATTACAAAGATAATAAAAGAAGAAATGTTCGCCAAACAACATTGTATTTGATTCCAAACATAATAATTAGTGGACTAGTACTAAAGAAAGATACATTGTCTAATGCTTGTTGAATTAAGACGAGTATTGTTTGGTTTGTTGTTTATTTAAACAAGATTTATTGAACTAATCCCATTCGCAAACCATTTCACTCAACTAACGTTGACTAAAATGGATGATTTTCCACTTTCCTAAGAAACATATTAGCTACTTAAAGAATTTCATAGGTGCTACTGGTTATGTAATTTGTTTAAGAGACATTATCAATGACAATTTTTTTGAAAATATAATCAATGCAATAAATGTTAATTCTGATTGATCCATTAAACTCAGTAACTTATTAACGTCAATTTGCAAATTGCAAAAGCAATTAATTAGTTAGAAAAAATGACATATCAACTCTATATTTGAATCAAGATAGCAATTTTGGTAGTATCAAAAGTTTCAAATTATCCAAAATTGACTACAATTAGAAGATCAAGAATAAAGATAGAATAAGCGCAAACACCACATAATTTAGCAAACAAAACACAGATTGAGATGCTTCAAAGTTCAGATGAAAAAAAGCACAAAAAGGCTTGATCATTTGTAAAACATAAGGGAAAAACCACGGGAATTAATTTTGTCTGTCCAAGCTCTTAGGAAACGGGGATCGTATGTGCTAAAAATCAATTAAATAAAATTATAGCTAAGGCATTTCAATTCTTTTTTTAAAGAATATTTTATCACAGTTATAAATGTCCATAAAATGCTAAATTTAGAAATTTTAAGCCCATTAAATAATGTACTCTGAGAGCATGGACTTACCCCACCAAAAAAAAATCAACACAGGTGGGAACCCAATGCTCAAAATTGCAAAATGGGAAAAATACAAATCAATGCAAAAATTACAGCAACGATTATCCAATCAGGGAATCTAATTAAGGAAAATTAAACAAAATACAAATCAAGACAATGCAATTAATAAGTGAAACAAATTCGTATAACATAACCTTACCTAAGGGTGTTTGCCCTTAAGAAAAATTCCTAAGAGCCCACAGTAAAATAAAATAAAATAAACGTATAAAGAGGACAAGCACGTCTACCATATCCTGATAACCAGCCCTTAACTACTCTTATTTCATGCACTCTTATGTTTGTAGCAATCAATGTTAGCTATATTGAGCGGGGTTTGATCAATCCCATGGTGGAGGGTCGAGGGTACCTAAAATTAGGCTTTATGGCTTACTGTAATTGCCAACCAAACCCACGAGGGGAGGTAGGGCATTGCGCACGCCTATATTTAGATTTGTAGTACACAATTTTTAATTATCACTGGCATTCATACTGACAATATAATAAGCACTCATATTGTTTTTAGTTTCCCTTTTCTCCTCCTCTAATCCCTATTTGTAGCAATGACGAGAGTCAATAGCAAGGGTTGGTCAGGTTGTAAAGGGGAGGGTCTTCGCTACTAATATATTTACTACTTCAAAAATAAAAAAGTGTGATTTTGAATGAAGATCAACATGTCAATTTGTATTGTTTAGTAGACATTATTTTACAAAGGGCTATAGTGTAGGGCTAGGGACCTATTGGTGGGTTTTAAAAACTTTATACTTATTTATATTGGAAAATATTTATAGATCTATGTGTCTACCTTTTATTTATCAGATATGTTAGAGTAATTATGTATGTGTATTTGTAGAGATAATCTAAATATCCAAGTTCCTTAAAATTGATAAAAGAGATAGATAGGCATAGAAGGCATAGATATACACAAGACATATATGTATATATATTTTGCAACAGATGCATAGAAACAAATAAACAACTAGACATAGACATACATGTATACATATGTAGGAAAGAACTAGTGAATCAAATGTAATAAATGAACCTGACTGTGTTTGTTTGTTTTCATAAAATGTTTTTGGAGCTTTGATCCATTATAGAAAGCAATATAACCGCGTAAGACATACCAATACAAGTCAAAATAATATATTTTTTTATGTTAAAAAAAACCAGATTCATATGTGTAATAAAAATAACTAAATTTTTTGCACTAAAATTTATTCATATGTGTTGGAAGAAGTAAATATTTTCTTCTTGCTAGGGCCTATGTGGTAACATTGTTGAAAATCTAGAATGCAATAATTCACAACTTCTTTAGAAACAAAGTAAAATTTACATTTCTAATAATACTCACTATTGTTGTGATTTGGACAAAAAGGAAGCTACTAAGTGGATGTGACAATATTGACAAACAAAGACATTAGACTAGCTTCATGTGTACTATGGTTCTTTTGCATTTTTATGGTTGATTATGAGACAAATAGTATCATGATTTGTCCAATATGTATCTAGCCTAAATTTTTTGTAGCTACAAGTTATGTTTAACCATATGTGATCAATAATTGATGTTGGTGCATTGTTGTTTGTGTCCAGAAGAAAATGAAGGTTGTAATTGTACAAATGTGATCTTAGTTTGTTTGTTTCGTTATTTCTTTAGAGCATATTGATGTTGAAATCTGTGACAATGACTATTGTTTGATTTGAATGTATATTGCATAACACTTTCACAAGAAGATGCAACGTATTGGTCAATGTTTCATATGGTGAGATGTAGACATTGATAACTACAATATGCATGTCATGAACAATAATGTTTGTTATTGTAGCTTCTACATTTTTCTCTTCAAAGTGCATATGTTCCAAAATATTTATATGTTTTTTGACACATATGAGTAAACCATATTTACTATAATTTGATATGTAATTTAATGCTTCGAGTCTTTCTAGTAGGATGGGTTGTTTCAAATATGTTTATTGTAAACATAGGATTTCAGACTGCATTAGATCATAGTCGCTTAGCAAATCGTCAATATGTATTTGTAAATTGCGGGTGTTTAGAGTAAGAATTGAAGTATGAGCAAGTGTTTTTATGAATGGATAATTGTAGTCTAGTGCCCACTTTGAATTTTTTTGTAGACGTTTCATTTCAAGGGAAATTTTGTGTTTAATTTTGAAGTTTTCTCTCTGTTACACTAAAATTTGTCACCATGATTGTCAATTCGGATATCTTGCCATCCGATGGTGTGTCTCAAGTGAATCCCCTATAAAGCTTGAAGTAAAATAATACCAGGGAAAAAATGAATTTTAGTTTTGACTACTTAAAAACCATTTTTGAGCACCTGTGCGGGTTTCCTGAACAAAACCCGCGCATGCGCAGCTATTCTGAACAAAAACTGTGCAGATCTGCGTAGTTGTCCTAAACAAAAAGTGTGTAGGTTCATTCACGCACGTAAAATAAAAAAAGTAACGTTTCAGGAATCTTATCCAAATTAGAAACCTTGAACCGCTACATACCTGCACCTCATCCCTTGGTATATGTAACTAAACTTCTTTTCTTAAGGATCATATCTCTTAAGAAGTGGAACTAGAAACTTCCTCATCCTTCCTATAAAATCCACGTAGGAATGGGAGACTTTTAAGAGACTTGGATTGGTAAACTCAGGTTTTTGTTTTTGGGTCACAAAAGCTTGTCATCAAGGGAAGGAAAGGAGACCATTGGAAGAGGCTTGTGACATTAAGGCACTGGGTTGTAAGCTTCTTTTCCCTTTTTATTTTAATACAAAGTAATTGTTCTTTCCTAATTGCATCTATTCAGATGTTATTTGTGGGATTCCTTGATCACTTACATGGTTTATAACTGATTATTGATTCATTTATATGTTTTATGCTAGACTAATGATTTCATTCACTTTTTCTTTTATATGCGAGATGATTGATCCCTTTGAATGTTTTTGTCTATGCATATCTCTTTTGGCGCGTCATGGAGAAGCTGTGGAAAGCATTTGGAGAGACTTTAAAGCATTAAGGAAAATATGGTTGTGGAAAGTGCTGAAAGGACTTCTACAAGCACTTCGTTAATAGGTAAGTGATCTTTCATATACTACATGTTTCATGTTTTAGTTATAGGCTAAGGAAATTTCTATTGTTTTGTCTGTTTGTTTCTAGTTTTCCATAAGGATTCTAGGGAGATTGCTCTTGTCTGTAAGAGGGATTAATCCTGGTATCTTAAATGGATTAAGAAAATACAGCGATTCTATGTTTCTTACACGAGACAAAGTTGTATATACTAATCCATGTTGTCGTATCCCTGAAGGATCAAATGCAACATTGTCTAGTGTTAAGCCTTGCGACCTATGTATTGTATGTGCACATGCTAGTTGAATTGGGAATTGTTTTCTGATTTTCAAATGCCATGTTTTCGCTAATACAGAAACTGGTTTTGTTGTGCGCAATATGGACATCCAATATTCACAAATTTGTTGGATATATAGAAAAGAAAATTTGTGTGCTTGTCGTTGTCCAACACTTGGATTGTGGAATTTGATCCATATTACATCAGATTTATCTAATTTTGTGTATGCTTTAACGATGCCATCTACACCATTAACAAAATCGTCTTTTGAGTCATAGTTTCCAGCATATATTTCAACTAGCATGTTCAAATTTAGCACGATTTGTGAAGGAAATGTTGCTATATATGCATGAGAAGGTATGTTTCCATCATTTTCTTCTTCATAATCAATTGCATTGATTACAATTTCATCACCAGGAACAATAGTAAACATTTTCTTGTTGTGCAATGTGACATCCCTATTCCTAAAATATAGATAAGGGAAGGTGGCATCATGGGTAGAATTTCGAATACAATTTCTATTTAGGTAATGCAAATCATCTTCTGTTTGATTATTTGTACTCATCCTATTCAAAATGCCAATGATTTTTTCATTTGTTTGATGCATTGTAGTGTGCAATTTATAGTATTTTACATGTTCTTGCTAAAAGTCATATGTTATTGGTTGCTTTATTATTGTAGGTTGTTCAAATATTAGTGAATATTTTATAGGTTGTGCTTGGTATAGTTCACCGCAAAATATGATGTGAATGTTTCCAAATCATTTTATTAGAATATGCTTAATCTTCCTTAGTCTATCATCTATGTGATACAAAAAACATGGCTAATCAAAGATACTTCATTAATGAGAACTACTCTAAATTATTGGTAAAGTTTTGTTAAGTTGTCTAAGACTTCATTACTAAGTGGAACAAAACTAGATTTGTTGAAAGGCATTAGAATTTAGCAATGAGGAATGAATTGTCACTCCACCTGCATTATATGCATCTTTACCTATATATGATAATATCAATCCCTTTGGTTTCAAGGAGTTTGTATCGTAATGTGAATTGTAAATTAGTATGAGCATTTGAAAAATGGATTTTGCTGTAAATGTTTTTCCAATGCAAAATCATCCAATCAAGAATAAGTAGATTGGTTTGTCTATGTTATTTCGTTTTTTCATTACAATGTCTTTGATAATTGTTGCTTGTTCTCTATTAAGCATTCTTCTAATTTTGTAGTATTCTTGATTGCTAAGCATAAATGGGTGTTTTTTTCCAATGAAAAAATCAACAACTTTCTATTAATGAAAATGAGAAGTTACATTTAGTAGATGCAATTACATTATGAATGCCCACAGGGCTCTTGTGCTCAAGCGCACAATGTAGCGAGGCTACCATAGGATTGAAAATAAAAAGTAAAAAAAAAAAAAATTACAGAGTGCCAGCAGGGTTGGGCTTTTCACACTTTCCTTTTTTCTTTTGGACAGTCTGCCAAGTCCCCGAATGCGAGGAAGAAGAAACCAAGGCCAACTCATTATTCCTTGTGGTGTTTTCTTTGTTCGAGTCTGAGATTTCAGACACATGTGATATTTTATTTACACATGCACATGTTACTGTTTGAGCTTCAATTGGCGTGGGATCAACAATGGTGTGAGGACTATCCGGTTATTGGATGAAATCCTCTTTCCCTTCCTTGCTCTCTTGAGCTCCTTATTGTTCTCTTGTTCCTTGGGTTTCGTGATTTTCTTCCATTTCTTCTTCATTTTCTGATAAGGGGCTATGAGGGAATTTCCATCCTTTTTGCTTCCGAGTTTTCTTTTTTGTACCTTTCTTTGCAAGTTTGCATGTGTTTTGAAGGTGCCATGTTTGTTGACATATCCTGCAACGGAAAGCTGTGTTTTCGAAATCTAGCGGTTGTACCCACCTGAAATCTTTGTGTATCATGTTAATGTTATCGAGGAGACCTTTACTTAGATCCATTTCCACACAAATGCAAGCAAAAGAAAAAATACCTTTTTCAATTCTTTCGTTGTCCATGTTAAGGAATCTTCCCAAAGGGTTTCCTATTCCTTCAAGAACCCGATGGTGCTAGAAGGGAAGCGGAAGGTTGTGAAGTCTTACCCATACCGAAATTTTTGATACTATCATTGAATTTGCATCGAAATTCGTGAACCACGGGGTTACGAATAGTATCGCCCTTCCCCAAAACCATGGGCCATCGTTTATGACAGAGTTGAAGTGTTTCTGTGAATCAAACTGAACCACAAAAAACCTTTTGTGCATAAATAAATATCGCATTCAGTGGTCCAGTTTTGGTAAATCCACTCACTTAACGCATCAAATTTTGGCCTTAATCCATTAAAATGACTAAGGATTACTTTTTACTAAAGGACGTTGAATAGATCGATGACTTAAGGTAATTCTATGGTTATCTCTAGTGTTTTTTCTAGCTTATCCACCATATAGGGGCCTGGAAGATTTGGGAGTTGGTTGTACTGTGAGATCGTTTTCGCTTTAACATGTCTTTGAAAGAGGTCTAGCCCTTACCTAAGGGGGGTGCTCTAGTTGGTATAGTTGTTCCTTGAACCCTTCCGTGCAGTCTAGAGATCTAGATGATTGTGGAGTTCCTTTGGATCCCATATTATTTCAAGTGTATTTCATCCTCCTATATCTTGCCAGGAAAAAGCAGAACTTGGGCTGAAACAGGAGTGCCTGTTGCGGTATGGCCTTTCTGCTTCAGTTTTTTCACATGTTCTGTAATTTGCACCCATATTAGTTTTGTGGACCCTAATACAGTTTTAAGGAGAATCTGAAAAGAGTCCTATGACTTTGTGATCTCACAGTTTGCTTTCATGATTTTTTGGGTTCCCTGTGCATCTTGTTTCAAGATTTCCTTATTACAACAATGCCTTGGTTGACAGATACATAGGTTTGGAATAAAAAACAACAGATCTAGGCTAATACATAATAGATATGAGGTTGTGAAGAATTCTAACCTGATTTTCGTAAGCCGATCCATGCCATATAAGAGGTTTTCCGAATAAAAGAAGCCCTATGGCCGTTGAAATCCCAATGAAACTGCTAGTTGCTTCTCCATATCTCGTGCCAGAAACCTTATGGACTGTGACCCTACTATGTATTTCTTCGGTAGCTGATAGTGGATCCTGAATCTTTGGATCGATGCCTTGAAAAGCATAACCATCATTATCGAGGCCTACATTATCCTTTTCCCCTTGTGCGTGGGTTTTCAATCGCTGTCCAACAACTCTCAGATTATGGTCGCCCCATCATTTTCAATCTCGCCCAATACAGCTCTGGGCCCAAATTTAAATTCCACGGCATCTAAAAATCTAACAATGTTCCTCTACACCGCTGCACGCGGATCCTGGACGAGAAATGTAACCTTGGTCGGCGCCCTCACCAAGACCCTTTTGTTACTCCTCACTCGATGATTCGTTGTAGATTGACGAGGAGCTATCGACCATTAACAGAGTAATGTCTTTCTTCTCCTCAAACCATCCAGATGAGCTTTGGCCTGAAGCAGGTTTAGGGTCCTCGCATAGGTGAAACCCACGTTGGTTGCCATGGAAAAGCTCTGCAGCCTATGCAGATGGACAACGTTGGAACATAGGTTGGGAAGATCGATGGAAAATCTTGTTTGTTGTCGAAAACATCAGTAAGAGGAAGAGAGGGGGAAACCATTTTGGAATTCATTGGCTGTGCCGAAGCCATTGAATGGACAACCACTGCGAGAAAAGGGTTTCAGCAAAGGGATGCGGGGACAGAGGGTTAAAGGAGAGATGAACAATTCGCCATGGTTGTGGGTTGAAGTAGAGATAGAGGGACTGTGTGCATAAAGTTTCGGTGGAAGCAGAGACGGAGGGTCAACCCTGGTAGTGGGTCGAAGAAGAGACGTAGGGTTTTCGTGATATTCCTTTGCTCTTCCTCCCTGCTTCAAAATCCAAATTGATTTTTTTGATGGAACTTGTTGATTCCTCAGCGCATAAATGGGTGTTATGTCAACTGAAAACCAATATTAAGATGTCCTTTTTCACCACAATATTAGAGAAATTGAAAATACTTATCCAGATCATACTTTTCATCAGGATCATTGGACATCTCGAATTTCTTCTTCCAAATCACCCCTTTTTTTGTTTACATTGTATGTGGATTTAACCTCATTGCTCTTTATTTTTAACGTTTTCATTGTTTTGAAATGGGACATATAGCAAAAAGTTTATCTGTAGTAGTTTTCATAGTCAATGTGTTTTTTGTATTTGATGAGTCATATTACTCTTTCTTTTTTCCTTTTTGATATTGATGTGTGTTGAGCCTCATAGTTGCTTCTTTTTTACACCTCTTTTTCACCTACTTTATTCCTTTTTTACCATCATAATCACTCAATGGGCATCAAATCACAGGATTTATGGCATGGAAGGTATATAATAGTCTTGTATTTCATAAGTTAATAATGTTCTTTATTATTAGTCTAATATTTTCTTTAGCTACCGAATTGGGATAATTCTGCAGGTAGTGTTTGATTCAACAACCAAGTCCATTGTTTGATAGGTTTCCAAGTGCCAGCTTGAGGGAGAAATATATGGAAAGGTGGAAATCAATGCACTCAATGATTCCCTCCTATATTCATGCACCAGATTGATACGAGAAGCTTCCAATTGCATAGTCAAGGATAAAGTCAACTTTGTCATCTATAACAAGAGAGCGGGGAATGATAGATACGCTTCACAATCTTCTTTGTTAATAGCAAAAAATTGTGAGCAATTTCTATTATGATACCTTTTCATAGTAAGTTTTAGCATTCTTTTAGCAAGGCTAGGTATAGAGATGTGAACATTTAATAATGCGAACTTTATAAAAATACCTTGCAACAAACAAAAACACATTGAATTTTTATTGCGACAATGAGAATTCATAGCTTTGTTCTTAATTCAAAGAATCCTTTTTATTCCGATGCGTGGTTGATTGTTCAATTGAATCTCGCGACCACCTACTTGTTGAGGGCCCAATCAAGCGGTAAGGTTTTCTAGTTTTAAGTAGAATTCTTGTGTCAATTCGTAAAATTACTTTCTGGATGCATCTTGTAGAACGGTTTTCCTTTATTGAATTCGAATTAAATAACAAGTAGTTTGATTGTCTCATTTACTATTTTCCTTTATTCATGAGCACATGAATTGAATTAAGCAGTAGTGATAGCAGCAATGAGAGTTTGAATTTAGGATGAACTTTAATTCTTAAAATAGAGTATGTGTTTGCAGGTTATATTTCAAAGCATGAGTCATTTATCAGTTTGAGAAAGTGTGAACATAGTTTCTATTCATTTTGGTTTTTCATGCAAGAGTGTGTTATATTGATATATGAGTTGATTCTTTTATAAATCAAGTTTCCTTCAAAGAATATTTCAGATATATCGCAGAGTGTGTGTGCGTGTGTGTGTTTTTATGAGTTAAATTTCATTTTACAAATGTGAGATTGATTTATAAGGTTGAGATATTTTTTATTGGTTGTGTGAATTTCATAATTAGATACAACTTTATAAGAGTGTGATCATCTTTCTTAGAACTAGTTTCAATAAATAATCCAATCATGTGCATTGGCAATTTAATTCAATTTGGATAACTAGGATTCCTAGCACATACAGTGAACTTACACTTCGTTAGTCTACTAGCCCTGGTCGATAATTTATGTAAATAATTTAAGACAATTAAATAGACCAAAAAAAACAACAATAACAACAAAAATTAAATGCATAGGGAAAGAGATTCTAGAGGTAGATTCGTAAGTAGAGGTAGAAGTTTAATTCCAGCATCACCACTCACCCCACCACGACCTCATAGCACCACGCGTACACCCAAACTCGTATGCCATCCATCAGACATAGACTTCCTGAGGTACTGAGATATGATCTCCAACTTAGAAATTCACCAACTTCATCAACTAAGGCCATAATAGAATAACAAGATCCTACATACCCAACATTAGGAATAATTTTTCTATATTCAATTGGAGAGAAACTCCTAGAACATGAACAAGAATTTCCTAGTAAAGAAGAAGAAGAGGAAACCTATATTAATATACCATTGATAAAAGAACCAAAGGAACTAAAAAATCCAATTTTGGAACCTTATATTAATTCTGAAGAATCTACAATGGTTGAAGAAGGGGAAGGATAAGTATACAATGGTGGAAAACCTAGGATTGTAGGTGGAAGAGGTGGAGGAAGAGGAATAGGAGGAGATAGAAGAGAACCAGACCCATTTGGATTTCCTATCTTCGATGAAGATACCAAAATAAAAATGAAAAATATCTAACCCTTCGTTGTTCCTAAATTCCACAGATTAAGAAGTGAGGATCCTAAAACATTTCCTTTTGAGTTCGAAGTTTTATGTATATCTTATGACTATTTTCTCAATTCTCAAAAGTTGAAATTGTTTCCAACAACTCTTAAGGATGCAGCACTAAAATGGTTTATGGGTTTAGTAACAAACTCTATTAGAACATGGGAACAAATGGAAAATTCATTCTTAGAGAAATACAAGGATTACTGCATGCCCCATAACCTTAAGGATGCAGTTTTCAAAATGATGCAAAGAGAAGATGAAAATCTTGAGGATTTGATTGAAAGTTTTAGTTGCAATCTTAAGAGAGCTAAAATGGAAAATTTAGATGAAGAAACTTTGAAACTCGCTTATTAAAATCTATCAGGGATGAATGGATAGATCTCCTCAACTTAAGGGGTAAAGGGGATATTTCTCAGTTATAATTACTAGATATTTTTGAGTTATGCATACACATTTCAAGAGGAAAGATAAAGACAGGAAAAATCTCAAGAGATCCTACTATTTCTAGGATTAAAAAATCTACAGCCAGAACGGTAAGTAGGGCTGAAATAGCACATTTAGGGTAAGATAGACATTTTAGGGAGTCTCAGTAAACAAATAGACACCCTTAAAAAAAAAAACAAGCAAAAAGCTGAAAATTCTGCTCTATCCATCTTTTGTCCGAAGTGTAGAAAGAAACATGCCTTGAGAGAATGTCCTCTTGATTTGCAAATCATAGTAACTTGTGTCATATGTGCAGAAAATCATGATACCAAAGAATGTCCTTCAATACCTGGTCTAAAATCTATTTAGCAAGAGGAAGTATCAACAAATCAAGTAGATCCTCTTTGTTTTATTGCCAAGTGACCATGGAAAAATCAAGGATTTAACACCCAAACATATGCACAACCATCACAAAATAACTGGACTGTGCCCATGCCTTGGAAACCTTGGCCTCAACCTTGGGCACAAGGATGGAAAAATCCTTATGGAAGATATCCTCAGTACTCTCAATTTCCTCAACCTTATCCTACTTTTCCACCACAATATTTTACTCAGTCTAGTCAACCACCTCAAGTTCAAACTCAAAACCCAAACCCACAACTCTCATTACCATTTCCACAAATACCAAACCAACTGCCTGCTCAACCACTCCCAACCCAAACAATAAAGCTTCACGACCTGTTACAACATAGAAGGGAAAATTTTCCAAACTTATATGATAACTCCATTGGATATAAACAATGTTTAGCTTAGATCTAGCAGGGTATTGGAGAAGAAGCCACAATTTGTTGTTATTCAGGAAAGTGAAAAAGAAACATCTCTTCATCAGAAGAAAAATTCTGAAAAACAAACCACCTTTGTACATACCAATGATATTCCAATAAACTCTACTCCCATTATAGAACAACCTTCAGTTTCTGTACAAAACCAACCTTTTCTGGAAAGACTAAAAATTGATATAGGGGTAGAGAAACATATTATGATACCTGATTATGATATGTTGTATAAAAATTCCTTTGCTACAGGCTATCAAAGAAATACAAATATTTTCAAAGAAAATTAGGGAGTTAAGTATTAAAAGACCAATAAGAAAACGAAAAGAAGTTAAAATAATTCAACTGGTTGGAAAAATTGTAGATATTGTGTTGGGAAAAACAACAGTTCAAAAATATCTAGACCCAGGAAGTCCCATTGTGAAAAAACACATCAATGGTGCTGAGATACTGAATACATTTATTTATTTAGGAGCAACCATAAACATCATGAGTAAACAAACTATGGATCAATTGAAACTTCCCAATCTGCAATATACACCCACATTATTACAACTAGCAGATAAATATGTTATAAAACTTAATGGTATGTTAGAAGACAAGTTTGTATCCTTAGATTCTTGGGAATACCCTGTTGATTTTATGATCCTAACACCCAAGAATAATCTAGGAAGACATCCATTGATCCTAGGAAGACTATGGTTATCTACAAATTATGATTTTATAAGTCATAGATCTGGTGATATGTTTATTTCTGACGGAAGTTCAATAAATAAATTCACATTATATCCTCTAGCAAAAACAATGATAGAAGTAGAAAGTGAAGAATGGATAGAAGATGATATTGACATACGATCAATTTTTGCTACTTCACAAATAGATGAAGAAGATCAAATATTAAATTTAATGGAAAATAACGAATCTTCCTCATATTGTGAATTAGTCAAGATTTTCAAGAACAATGTAATGTTGAATATCTGTCATATCGTCAAATGTCTTTACATTCTATGATAGAAATATTCCCAGGAAAAACTTTGAATGTTAATGATAACATGGAGGAATCTCAAAAGAAAGAATTAGTAAAAATGTTATAAGAACATTCCTCTACTTATGCATGGGAATACACTCATATGAAAGGAATTAACCCCGAAACTTGTATGCATCATATCTATATTGAAGAAAATGCGAGACCAATTAGACAACCACAAAGGAGGATGAATCCAAACTTAAGGGAAATTGTTAAGGAAGAATTACAAAAATTGTTAAACATGAATTTCATCTATCTTATATCTGATATTCAATGGGTCCCACCATTAGTAATTGTTTCGAAAAAGAATGGAAAATGGAGAGTATGCATTGATTATAGAGAACTAAATAAAGCTACCTTAAAAGATCATTTTCCACTCCCTTTTATAGATCAAGTTCTTGACACATTCCTAGGAAAGAAGTAGTTTTTATTTCTGGATGGATTTAGTGGATATAACCAAATTCAAGTTGCTCCACAAGATCAAGATAAACAACTTTTACCTGTCCATGGGGAACTTATGCTTATCGACTACTTCCTTTTGGATTATGTAATGCACCAACAACATTCCAAAGGGTAGTACTGGGAATTTTTTCTGATCTACTTCATGATTGTGTGGAAGTATACATGGACAATTTTACTGTCTATGGAAATTCTTTTGAAGAAGCCCTTAACAATTTAGAAAAACTTCTTATTAGATGTAAAGAAGCAAATATTTCAATGAGTCATGAAAAATGTTTTATGATGTTTACTGAGGGGATTGTTTTAGGCCCCCATGTTTCAGGAGATGGAATTAAGGTGGATGCATCGAAGGTAGAAGTAATTTATAAATTCCCAGTTCCTACTTATCAAAAATATGTTAGAAGCTTTCTTGGTTTTACTGGTTACTATAGACGATTCATAAAAAAACTTTACCAAGATTTCCTCTCCACTTTTAAAATTACTTACAAAGGATTGTGAGTTCACCTAGAATTATGACTGTCATAAAGCCTTTGAAACATTAAAATGAAAAATTTCCGAAGCTCCAATTTTGAGAGGACCAAATTGGAAATTACCTTTTCATATTTAAACTCATGCCCGAGATACAAATTTGGGAGTTGTGTTAGGACAAAAATAATTTACTCCTTATGCCATTTACTATACAAGTAAAGATTTGACTCCTACATAGTTAAATTATATTGTTACTGAAAATGAGTTTTTAGAAGTTGTACATGCCATCAACAAGTTCAGACATTATATCACTAGTTATGAAACCACAGATCATTCTGCAATTAAATATCTCATGAATAAATCAATTGCAAATGGTAGAATCATAAGGTGGTTACTTTTGTTACAAGAGTTTAATATTACTATTATGGATGGACATGGAAAACAAAACACAATCACTGATTTCTTATCTAAAATCCAAAATAACAATAATAATACTCTTGTAAAAGATGATTTTCCTAATGAATACATTTTTGTAGTATCTTTTAAATCTCCTTGGTTTGAAGATATTGAGAATTATTTGGCTACAGGGAAGTTACCATCATACATGTCTCCTCGTGAAAAAAGAAAGGTAATTCAAACTAGTGAATCATACTCATGGATCAATGAAGAATTGTACAAAACAAGACCAGATTTAATCATTCGAAGATGTATTAGAGAATATGAAGTACAAAAAATATTGAAAGCATGTCATGGTGAACCATGTGGAGGACATTTTGCTGATAAAAGAACTGCCTACAAAGTCCTTCTCTTAGGATATTATTGGCCTTCTCACTTTAAGGATTCCAAAGAATATGTTAAGAGATGTGATAGTTGTCAAACAATGGGGAAACTTGTTCCTTTAGATGAAATTCCTATACAACCTCAGGTACTCATTGAACCTTTTGAGAAATGGGCTCTAGATTTTATTGGTCCTATTAATCCACCATAAAGACAAAAAAGGTACATTCTTATTTGCAGTGATTATGTTACAAAATGGGTAGAAGCTAAAGCACTTCCTTTTGCTACTGAAAATGTTGTAGTCTCATTTATTTTTTAAGATATTTTTACTCGTTTTGGTTTCCTAAGGAAAATTGTTACTGATCAAGGTACTCAATTGACATCCAAGTTGGTATAAAAGATAATGGAGGAATATAAAATCAAACATCGAAAGTCCACTCCATATCATCTGTTGGGCCATTAATTTGTATTATTATTATCACTTCTTAACATCCATTTCTAATGTTCTTTTATCATATTATTTATCATAATTTATTATATAATTCCATTTCATAATTATTTATGCTCTTTTGGATAAATAATACTTGTTCTCCTTTATTTTATTAAATTAATGATTATTATGTATGATTTTGCCAATGATGGTTTTTTAATGAATTCGTTATAACATAATTCACTATTTTAGTCTCCAAGATCTCTTCCAAATTACAGATTTGATCTTCAGCTGATAATTAAATATTCCAACTCAGAAATTCATTGGAATAATAAGAGAGTTTTGCGTTGAACGTTTCAGGCAATTGAAGATGAATCCTGAAAATCCAAAACATGAGTTTTGTGTAGAACGAACCAAATTAGTTTTCCCATGAACATTTTTCCAAAATTCGTTCTTGATTGAAAGAAATGCAGGGTTCTTCGAAGGACATATTTGCAGATTTTTTGTTGTGGTCATTTTCCAAAATTGCCCCAATTGTAATTGCTAGATTCGACTTGTGCCAGCTGAATCATGATGGAAATATCTTTCAGATTTCATATTGGTTATTGATATTTTGTAATCGGTTTATTTTCCCTTTGTTGTTTGTATATTTAAAGGGGCACAAATCAGAACGCAGGGGGATAGAACGCATAGGAGATAACGCATAGAGGGTTGGCTACGCAAGGAATGGAGTTGTGTAACAGAACAATATTTGATCAAGTTAATGCAAGTTAATTTCCTGTTACTTTTGTAAGTTGTGAGCATATCGCAGCCCTGATTAGAGAGTTGGGCCCACTCTCCGGTCAGGTGTTGCGTATTTCCTGTGTGTTTTTATTTCTATTTCATGTTTTTTTATAATTTTCAATTGCCGTGACAATAAATGTATTTGTTGATATTCTTATTGATGTGAATGCATTTTAAGATTTACGATTTATTTATGTCATTTCTTTATTTGTTGTTACAATGATTGTTGCTTTGTTTAATTATTGAATCCATGATTGATATCAAAATTGTGCTATTGTATCTGCACATATTGTGCACGTTAGCCTTGCAATAACCAAATGCACCCAGATTGATAATTAATGTGGGAAAGGGTTTGAATATTCATTCAAAATTGGACACCAAAATTTTGGCTTCGTTGTCGGGGAGGCTAACAAAGGTGCAAGAACACGATTCATAATGATCTGAGGATCAATCTCTCGTCCTAGGAAGGGAAATGTTATCCTGCTCTAGGTCTTGAACGTAGTTGTTTTGTTTTTATTTTTGATTGATTTCTTAGGAACCAATCTCTCGTCCTAGGGAGGGAAATGCTACCCTGCTCTAGGGCCTAAGCGTTGGTCATTTTTCTTTCATTTTCTTTCTGCTAATTTCTTAGGAAGCAATCTCTCATCCTAGGGAGGGAAATGCTACCCTACTCTAGGTCCTGAGCGTTAGTCGTTTTTCTTTGCTTTTCTTTCTGCTGATTTCTTAGGGTTCAATCTCTTGTCCTGGGGAGGGAAATGCTACCCTGCTCCAGGTCCCAAGCTTAATATTTCATTGATTTGCTTTCTTTCTTTGTGTTTAAACACCCAATCTCTCGTCCTGGGGATGGAAGTTTCACCCTGCTCCAGGTCCTGAGCTTTAAGAAATGTTTGAATTTGTTTTTCCTTCCTCAGGTTCAATGAACAAATATCTAAGCAAAAAGGTAGAGGAAGACCCCAGAAACTCACAGGATCAGGTCAAGGAAGAAAGCATTAACATAATCTGGAACTCAGTCACGGAACTTCAGTATGCGACAAATATGGGAAAACAAGACTATATTGAAGACTGGTTTCACTCTATTATTTGATCGAAACATCACTCCACACTTCAAAAACTCTTGACACGTCCATCCTTAACAACGAAGTTGGTCTCTCATACCCGTGTATTTATTAACACACATTTTTCAAATACGGGTATGTGCATACTTGAGGCCTTGTTTCGAAAATGGCTTCATTGGAAGTACTCTTATATGTAAGTATATTTTATTTTTTTAAATAGAGTAGTGTAGTGTAGAATATAGGATGAATAAAGAGATAAATAAATAAATTTATTTATATGTAAAAATAGTTGTTTTTGTTGCAACACGCTGTGAAAATTAACATCAGTGATCAATATTCAAATTTATTTATGTATGTAGATGAATTATATTGAAAATAAGATTTCTACAAACATTAATATTCATTTTGATCACTTTCTTGGAAAAATTCCTTGATTATCATAACTTATGGCTTGCGGGCTTGACGAAAATCTTAGAAAAATAGTCGGGATAGTCATGTTTTGAGGGACCAAATGGGCATATTTTCAAGGTCTGTTTCTATTCTACATAGCCCTTTATGTCTAATTTCTAACCCAATTTGAATCACTTGATTTTGATTTGAAACGAAAAATTTATGAACAAACAATGACAGGATGTCTAGTAGGCAGCTCAGGAACAGAGTTGGGACAATCCGTTTTTGGAGGCCTAAATGACTAGATTTTGGAAACCTATTTCTATGGTATATTCCCCTATGAATCTAGTTTACAATTCAATTTTAATCACTTTATTTCGATATCGTATGAGGAAGTTTTGACCAAAATATTGATTCTTTATTGTAAATCAGCACTCTTGAAACTCTGTTTTCTCGATTGTTTACTAGCGAATTTGACCCATCAATTATTTATGCCTTAAAAACCTATTTCTATTGGAGATATATAAATTAATATAATTTAATTTCCAATTTTAATCAATTCAATCCGTAATCAAACAAAAAATTTATGCTTAAAATATCAATTGTTGGCCCGAGTTGGGAGATTGAAAATGACTTTGTTATGCAGGTTGTTCTAAGTAAATCTGGCACATCATATCATGGAATTTTTAAAACCTGTTTCTATTGGTGATATATCTTTGAATTAGATTTCATTTGGATTTGGAATCACTCAAATTGAACGAAAAAAAGAAGAAGTTATGATTCAAACGTTGCTGGTTAGTATGGTCGACCACTGCTTTCTCGTAGGTGACAAATAAATTTTGTCTTATTTTTCTGTGGATATGTTTTGCGAAGTAGCTACTTGTTATTTTTTTTTCATATTTATTGGATTATGAGAGCCTGATCACCTCTCTTATTCCATGATTTCATGTTTTATTGCAGGTAGACACTCGTTTTTTTGCAGGTCCCAGGAGAGTAAATGAGGTCAATTTATGAACAAGTGATTCTTGAAGACAATGATAATGAAATATTTTCAAAGAGGTTTCCTCACACAAAGAAAACAACCTGAAATTTTTTCATCAATTAACAGATTTATAACATGAGAAATGGAGAATTGATTTCTATTTGAATATCCAGGTCATTTCCGAAGGAAAAAAATATTTTTCCATTTATTCACCATTCACAAACAACATTGCTACAACAAAAATCATAACCATTGTAACCTAAATTATTTATTTATGTATTGGTTTTCAATAAAGAGTCGTTTATTTTATGATATCTCTTTTGTTTTTATGCTTTAGGTATTCTTTACTTCAAAGTCACATTTTCTTTGTTCTCAAAATAAAAGGAGCGAGTTCTTAAGTTTCGTGATGCTGTTACTCCGGATGCTGCTACTCTGGATGCTGTTACTCCTCGAATGCTGATACTCCGCGATGTTGTTACTCCATGATGTTGTTACTCCTTGATGCTGTTACTCTGGATGTTGTTACTCGCACTGTTGTTACTTCGGATGCTGTTACTCGCACTGTTGTTACTCCAGATGCTATTACTCGCACTACTGTTACTCTGGATGCTATTATTCGCACTGTTGTTACTCCAAATGTTGTTACTCGCACTGCTGTTACTCCTTGATGCTATTAATCCAGATGTTGTTACTCACACTGTTGTTAGCTCGAATACTGTTACTCACACTACTGTTACTCTGGATGATGTTACTCGCACTGTTGTTACTCTGGATGCTGTTACTCGCACTGTTGTTACTCCGGATGTTGTTACTCGCATGTTATTACTCGCACTGTTGTTACTCCGTCGGTGCTGTGAATCTGTCATTGGTGTTACTCCACCAATGTTGTGAATCTGTCACTGTTGTTACTCCATCGGTGTTCTGAATCCGTCATTGTTGTTACTTCGGAAAAAAATTCTAAGTGTTGGATGTTTTTACTCCTTCTAAATTTTTCTAAGCGTCCAATCTTGTTACTCCTCCGGTGATGTTACTCCATGGTGATATTTTTCTAAGTACTTGGTGTTGTTACTCCTCCAGTGTTTTTACTTTGTTAAGGTAAGTCGTCAAGTACGTCATCGACTGACTCCGTGGATTTATTTGGTATTTTACTTATGACATGATCAACTATGACTGATGGCAGACATACTTTACTTGGGGGGAGGTCTCGTATTTAAAGGATGATTATTATGGTAAGTCTTGTCAGGAATGATTCACTCTTAATTCCTCATTATTTTGTAAAGTGACTAATCCTCCTTCATGTCACCTTCCTAAAATCATTCTTTTTCCCCTTTCCCTGTTATTACCTAATTCATGGTTGTTGTTACCTCAGTCACAACTATTATTGTTGGCCAATTTTCACATTGAATTCAACATATGTAGGTTTTTCTGAATTGTTTTTATCTTCGGTGAATGGGAAATACTTTTAATGGTCTAGGCCCTCTTTGACATAATGATTGGGTGGTCAATTTATCTTTGTTTATCTATAAACATAATCTTATTTCTAAGGAGTAATTATGCAAAGATGATTTCATCATGCCAGCTGTCAAATTTCCTAATTGGTCAAGTCCTTAATCTTGTAAAATTTATGATGATGACCACATACTTGTATTTAAATATTTCCACAATTATCCAATGAACTATTCCTCAACCCCAATCTCAACAATGAAAAATATATTTATCAGCAGTCATTTGAAGGTTATTAGTTTTTTAGAAGCAAAACTATCAAAGTTGAAAATAGTTACTACACAACTTTTTACGCCATCCCTAGCTCTTAAGGAGCTGACCTGCCACCCCATCTATTAAGTAATCTTTATTGATTAACAATAACCATAGTTGAATATTAAACACAAATGGTCAAATAGAGGATAGGAGGTCTCATCATGAACCGATTATACCCTTCTTATCCATTATTATCACATTTCATTCACAACATTTTTATGTCACTTTTATATGTAATGGGGTAATTGAGGTGATGAATTACTGATTAAGGATACTCATGAGATGTTTTATAGATGACAGAGAAACTAATCGGTTTGGTAGAAGGAAACCCTGCTGCACTTTTTGATTAATTTTTTTTTCTTCAGCGTGCATGACTTCCACCTTCCGCATCACTTTCAACATCAACTCAGCCTACATCAGCTTCAAAAAAATGTCAATCCATACATGCCATTCCACATTTTTATGGAGGTAAAACTTGAGGTAAAATAGCATAAGGTTTTGATTTATTAAAATTTTAGGAGAATGTTATGAAAAACCATTGAGCATTATTCACTCATATTTTTCAACCATTATTTCCCTTTCTTTACCACTTCCCATTTTTCAGAGACAAAATATTTTAGTTTGGGGGAGTGTTACTTTCATTATCATGAACATGTCATTAATATTCTTTATCATCCATTGATCTCATTATTAATTCTCAAAATCTCCCTTATTCCATGTTGTTATACACCAAACAAAGATTTTAGCCATGATTGTAGAAACCACCGCAATTTGTTTTATAGTGTAGCATGAGGGCATGCTAATTCTCTAGTTTGGGGAAAAGGTTGCTATGCATGATGAATGATTTCTCATTTCTTCCTCATTTAAGGTATACAATCCTAAAATTGATTTGTGTATATCCTTAAAACTATCAACTGGATTCTTCTGATTTTTGGACAACAAAGATGTATCATTAAACCCAAAAATTTTCAAGATAAACCAATTTGTTAATTAAAAAAAAAACATGCATTATTACCTAAAACCATTTTGCTGATATATTGAAATCCGTTCGTTGCAGTGATTTGATTTTCGGATTGTAGAAGCATTAATATAGTATAAATTTGCTTACAAAATTTCAGCAAAATCTGGTTTGTAATGAAGTTTGTATTTACTTGTATCATACTTTGTTGCAACTTCATATACATACAATTGAAAGTATACATGAAAATTATTTTAAGGAAGCATTTGAGGAAGAAGCATTCTCTTCCATCAATATCATGCGCTGGGGTGAGCATTTTGATTATTGTATTACAACTTGGTTAATACTGAGGCATTGGGTTGCATGAGGACATGCAACATGTTAAGTTTGGGGGAGATGTTGAGCCACTAATCTGTATTATTATTATCACTTCTTAACATCAATTTCATCAATTTCTAATGTTCCTTTATCACATTATTTTTCATAATTTATTATATAATTCCATTTCATAACTATTTATGCTCTTTTGGATAAATAATGCTTGTTCTACTTTATTTTAATAAATTAATGATTATTATGCATGATTTTTCCAATGATGGTTTATTAATGAATTCGTTATAACCTAAATCACTATTTTAGTTCTCAAGATCTCTTCTAGATTGCAGATGTGATCTTCAGTTGATAATTAAATATTCCAACTCAGAAATTTGTTGGAATAACAAGAGACATTTTTGTGTTGAACGTTTCGGGCAAACGAAGACGAATCATGAAAATCCGAAACATGGGTTTTGTGCATAAAAGACCAAATTAGTTTTCCAATGAAAATTTTTCCAAAATTCGGTCTTGATTGAGAGAAAAACAGGGTTCTTCGAAGAATAGATTTGTAGATTCTCTGTTGTGGCCGTTTTCAAAAATTGCCCCAATTGTAATTGCCAGATTCGACTTGTGCTAGCTGAATCATGATGGAAATATCTTTCAGATCTCATATTGGTTATTTATATTTTGTAATCATTTTATTTCCCCTTTGTTGTTTGTATATTTAAAGGGGCACAATCAGAACGCAGAGGGATATAACACATAGGAGATAACACATAGAGGGTTGACTACGCAAGGAATGGAGCTGTGTAACAGAACATTATTTGATCAAGTTAATGCAAGTTAATTTCCTATTACTTTTGTAAGTTGTGAGCATATCGCAGCCCTGATCAGAGAGTTGGGCCCACTCTCCGATCAGGTGTTGCGTATTTCCTGTGTGTTGTTATTTCTATTTCATGTTTTGTATAATTTGCAATTGTTGTGACAATAGATGTATTTGTTGATACTCTTATTTTTGTGAATGCATTATAAGCTTTACGATTTATTTCTGCCATTTCTTTATTTGTTGTTGCAATGATTGTTGCTTTGTTTAATTATCGAATCCACGATTGATATCAGAATTGTGTTATTGTATCTACACATATTGTGCGCGTTAGCCTTGCAATAACCAAACGCACCCGGATTGATAATTAATGTGGGAAAGGGTTTGAATATTCATTCACACTTGGACACCAACATCATCCACAAGAAAATGGACAGGTGGAATCCACCAACAAAGTAATTGAAGCAATTCTTACCAAAATTGTGCATCAACATAGAAGAGATTGGGCAGAAAAGCTTCCAAAAGCTTTATGGGCATATCATACCACATGGAGGAAAACCACAGGACATACTCCCTATGAACTTGTTTATGGGAAGCAAGTCCAATTTCCTACTGAATTCCAAATTATAAATACTTTTACGACAATAGTCAAATTGGGTCTTGATCTATTTTAAGAACAAAAACAAAGAATGGAGCAGTTAAATGAATTTGATGAGATGAGACATGATGTTTTTCAAAGAACTAACATAGTTCAACAACAAAGATCCAAATGGAATGACCGATTCATAAAAGAAAGGAAATTTTATTTACGAGATTGGGCATTGCTCTTTGCTTCAAAGTTTAAATATTTTCAAGAAAATTTCAAATTCATTTGCTTGGGCCTTATGAGATTGAAACTGTCTTTGACAATGGAGCAGTCAGAATTAGAACTATTGATGAAGAAAGAGTGACCTTCATTGTAAATGGTCATCGATTGAGAATTTATCACAAACCATTAACAAAGGAAGAGTTTGTTGAACATATGCAAGACAATATTGATCTGAAGGTGGTTAGGAAGAATTCTCCTTCCTCTCCAACTTAACTCACAAAAACAAACTTTTTGTTTTTAATAAAAAACTAAAATAAATAAATGTGTGTGTGTGTGTGTGTGTAAACATGAAAACCAACATTGTTGGCATATTTATACAGAAAATTTAGGATGAAAACCAAGCATTCTTGGCACCTTATATTTTCTTTCCTATTCTAGTCCCACTTCTTTTATGTCCCTCTTTTTATTTTCAAAATAAGTAGCTACAAAATTGTTGAGAATTTGTAGCTGATGTTGACATGAATCACTAACTAGGATGATTGAATATTTTAGCAGAAGGAAATAATCAAGCCTACAATTGCAATCACCTGAGAACAATTAAGTATTAGAATCACATGCTTAAAGTTATTTAAATATTGGATTTAATAATAAAGGTAAAAACATTAGGATTATGAAATAATATAGATTTTTTACCGCCATTCGAAATAATGATTATTATCCTAACTTCTGACTGAGTTATAAATATCATGTCATATCAATGAAGTTAGCCGTGAAATCCCATTTGTCATTGATCATTATGCAAACATTTCATTTTTGAAACCCTATTTCATTGGTAATTTCGCTCACTCATATCCATTATACCTTGATTTCTCAAGAGTTGTTTCACTCATCTCCATCTACCATTTCACTCTCTTGTCCATACTCATATTTCTGAACCTAATACCGTTCTGAAACCTTGTCAAAGAAGAAATTGTGGAGTAAAACAATTTTTTTTGGGGGTGTAAATTTTATGCTTAAGTGCCACACTCCTTGGCGCTATTGTATACTCAAATATGTTTCCAACAGTGCAAGAATCGTGTTGATCAGAGTTTGGAAAAGTTATGCTTCCCAAAATTTTACCTATCATGATTGACCACCATAATTCGAGAGGATGTCATGTCAACACATGTTATTCATGGAAAATGGGATAGCCACAAGGGAACTATTAATAATTCTCTAGAAGGTTTAACTTATAACTCATATTGAGGGTTGAATGGGTCAAATTAAACCCCTAGTTGGATATTGGGTTGTGTTATAATTGGATCATTAAGATGAAAAGGGTTCAATTATATTCTAGTGCATTTTGTTCCATAGTAGACTAGATCAGTTGAGAGTGGATAGAGAGAGGGTGGAATAGAAAGGGTTTGTGTTCTGTAGTATCCCACGAGCCACAAGTCTCACTCCTTTATATTTTCACCATTTCCATTTAGTGAAAGAGAGAGCGGAGCATCCTTGCCTTCCAGTTGGGTTTTCTCTCGAAAGGGTTTCCCATGTCATATCTTGATGTTATTATGGTTTATGAGTAATTTTTTGATCTTCTCTCTATTTTATACATTTTATATATCACATGCAATAATACAAAATAGTAATTTGATAAATCCAGAAAATCCAAGGAAAGTTAATCCTCATCGTATAGATTTTAGATTTCAATACATTTTTAGTAGATCTCTTGTGAAAAATTGTCTAGTGGAATATCCATGACAATTTACAGACCATATCGGTATCAAAGAAACCTTATTTGGGTATATTATGGGGGGGTTGTAGGGGATCATACCAATTTAAGTAGACATTCATAAAACCCCATCCATGGCTAACAAATCTAGTTTTAATAACCCTTGAGATCCGCCAGAGGATATATTTTTAAGGCTAGAGGAGTAGGTGATAGATATCAATCATAATTTGAAACTCCTCATGGTGACTCTAGAAAACAAGATTAGAATAAAATAAGACAAAGGTTCCAACTCAAAGGTCAAATCAGATGGAAAATCGATGCTTCGAGAAGAACTAGAGGAGTCTAAGAAATAACCTGAAAAGAAATAGCATATTTTGAGTGCCATGAAACATTCATCGTCCTTATTTAAGATGGAATCAAAGGTCGACATAAAGTTGTTTCAAGGTGATATTAACTCTTTGAAATTAAATCATTTATTTCAATAATTAAGGTTTATTTTAGTGTCCACCACATAGAGAAGGAACAAAACATTTATTTCACTCATTTGAAACTAGATGACCATGCCCTAACTCGGTGGGAAGCCACATGGAAACCCTAAGGCTAGAGGGGAATCCTCCAGTAACTAAGTGGGAGGATTTCAAAACTCTCATAGAGTCTCAACTCTACCCTATCAGAGATGTAGAGAGTTAGTGGTGTTAAAAGCCAAGACAATACTGAGAGGGGGGTGAATCAATATTTTGACAATTTAAAAATTTCTCTCTCAAAGTAAATAAAACTTAGCTACCATAATAATCAATAGCACACCAAAATCATAAATTAGGACACATGATATTAACATGGAAACCCAATTGGGAAAACCACCAAATATTTTTTATTATGATGCAAAATAGCTGCAATTTCTTTGTGTAGGCTACAACACACTGAGGGCTCCAACCTTCTCTTTGTCTGTGAACACCAACTTGTTGATTTATTAGGAACCAACCTAAAAGAAGCTCCAACTCCCTATTAATAAGCACGAATTGAAAGGAAGCAAAAAATCCATGTTATGCAAGCACCTATTGCACAACCCTATAGATCCTTCTTTCATATAATTTTCACAGTCATATCACAAAGGCATCTCTGTTGCAAAATAATTCTATGTTCTGCTCATAAAAATCACCACACCTTAAATACCTCAGATATTTTCCCTTTCTCTAGATTTATCGCTCCTTGAGACACCTCTCAATCAACTATTTTCTTTGAAATATTGTTGCTGCTTATATATATTTTATAGGTACTAATATTAGTTTTACCAATTAGTTTTACTTCAACTCTATTATTCAAATTAACTATTGCTATGAATTTTATCCGTGTTTGTCCTTATGCCCATTTTAATTTTGGTTATGAATGATAGATTATTTAATTTATGTGTTCTCTTGTTATTCAATCAATCTGCATGTGAGCAATTAGTCTTCCATTTTCTCGATGTTGTTAACTCTTATCTGTATATTTATCTATATTTAAATCTTTGTTGAATTGTTGTTATGTTAGAAATTGCATTATGGTTCTTTTATCTCCTTAATTTTAGTTTCGCAATTTAAATGTAGTTTAACAATCCTTCTAACTTTAGCACAGTGCTAAAAATAAAAAACCACCAAAATTCTTTACTGACTTCTATGGGTGCCAAATTTATGAGCCCTGAGTCTTTAGTTCTTTATCAAGAAAACCATGGGTCATGCCCAACAACTTATGCACAAAGAGTGGATTTGGCCTTCGATGGTTTTACAACCTCTCACGCCCTTAACCTTTTAGCTCTTGGTGGATATGACTTAGAAGCCTAAAATAAACTACTTAGCCTTTTCAATGGTTAATACCTCGACTCCCCATAATTTTAGTGCTTGAGTGTTATTTTTCTGAGGGCCAAAACCATGCCTTTTCTACCAACAGAGTTTCCTGGAAGGCCCTTAACATTTTTCTGATCCACACACCAAAAATCAATTATACATAAAACAACTTACCAAAACGACCCTTGGGGAAAATCCCAATACTTTTATGGATTGTCTGCTAATGGTAAACATTATGTTACTCGAATTATGTATCGTGACATCCTTCTCATTTGTGACTTTCATTAGACCTCTGTAGCGTGAGATGAAGTTTTCACGCTAGATGAGAATGTATTTTTTGTACCCCAGTCTTCGTATCATGGCTTCCATCTTGTGGCGATTTCTTAACATGCAACCAGCATATCCTTCCAGAACATGATGATGTAATCCCTCGTTATCGCACTGCCATTTGTAATTATATGAGTGGTTCCACGTGTCACTCGGTAAAGGGACACTTAGGTACTCGAAAATTCCAAAGCATGCCACATGTAATCCACTTGGACTATCATGTCATCATTGGGTTGACGTCACTACAACCTATGCACCACATCATCCTATCCAACCAATCTACTTGCACCAACAGTTCTTATGCCATGTCATCTTGTGCGAATGGAATGCCTGAGGACCTGTGAATTTTGGCTAAGTCCTTCATTAAATTTGTTATGGATGAGGCACGAATTCTACATTATGCGTCGTGCCCACGAAGAATCTCTCTCAAAGCCTATTTCATAGCCTTCCCATTTCCAATACATAACACCATCCACCAAACCATGCTCCTAGGGAGAGAAACATGAATATTCATGTTATATGTCAGAACCATTCTCGTCTCTCGACTTTGTCACCCATAATCCTTCCACTTGAAGTCATTCAATGAAGACATCTAGGGTGGGGAATGTGAATATTTGCAACTGTCGATAAAGAAAGTTCTATTTCATCTAGGGTGGGGAATGTGAATATTTGCAGCTGCCGATAAAGAAAGTTCTATTTCACAGCCTTTGTTAGCGTGTGGAACCTTGAGGCCTCTAAACCCTAGCATAATTTCAAACCTTAGTAACTTTTGATCCCTTAGGAGTTTTTTAGGCTGCCATATATCTTTGGAAAGGTATTTTGAGATATATCCATTAATGCCATTTATAAAAACATCTGAGCTAATTTTTTACATTTAATATTGCTCCAAATGCATGCTCCATCCTTGACCTTAAAACACCTTTGAAATCAATTAAAACACTCTTTGACATCAATGGCAACACTTTGCTAACAATCTCCCCTTTTGGCATTGATGGAAACAACATTAAAACATTGCTACCAATTATGGAATATTCCTTGATGTCAACTTCAGCTCTTCCACTTGGTCACTCTTCCTATTTTCTTAATTATTCAATCTCGCCAATTATTTCTGAGAATTGCCTCTCCCCTATCAAGAACCACAAAGAATATTATCAATGTTTTCTCATTCCCTCACCTTTGACATCAATGGAAAATTATCTCCCCCTACAACTAATCGCCCCCTATGATTAATCTAATCCCATGGAAATGTCAACTCCCCTTGTGTCGATCTCTATTGTTCAACTATCCCTTGTCTAATTTGGACAATTGCCTTTCTTGCTAGTGGAGAAGATATAGTTGAGAGAGGAGAAAAAAATTACTCCTGATATTTGCCTTAAATACTTAAATGGTTCTTGTTCTAGGGGTTTGGTGAAGATATCAACAACCTGCTCTTTTTTGGAAATATACTCTAATCTCACAACCTGAATTGCAACTCATTCTCTGAGAATGTGGTACTTGATAGGAATATGCATAGCCTTTGAATGTAGAACACGATTCTTAGATATGTTGATAGAACTTGTGTTATCATATATAATGGGAATAGGATCATCATATTTACCTTCATATCCTATAAGGTTTGCTTTATCCATGAAATTTGAGTGTAGCTAGAAGTTGTTGTAATGTACTCTACGTCAGTAATAGAGAGAGAGGGATTGATGTTTGTTTCTTTCTCAACCATGCCACTAGGAATTCTCCAAAAAAAAATCACCTCCAACTATGTTTTTTCATGTCATCCACATTTCTTACCCAATCTACAAGTGTATATGTTGCTAATAAGAATTTTTTACCTCTAGAATGCCATAATCCATAATCCATAGTGGCTCTCAAATATATGAGAATTATTTTTTCTGCTAGGAGATGACTTTGTTTAGGGGCTGATTGAAATATTCCAACAACACCAAAAACTTGCATAATATCTAGTCTTGAAGCTGTTAAATATAAGAGGATATCAATAAGTGACCTGTACAATGTCTGATATACCTCAAGTGACTCATCATCTTTGTTGAGTTTGCATTCAGTGACCATTAGAGTAATGACTAGTGTGCATTCTTCCATACCAAATTTCTTCAATAATTCTTTGAGGTACTTGACTTGAGAGGCGGATATTCCTTTTGTTGATTATGTAATTTGTAAACCAAGGAAGTGTGAAAGTTCTCCAAGCATGAACATTTCAAATTTGGCCTTCATATCAGCTACAAACTTTTTACTGAGTTCATCTACATCACTACCAAAAATAATATCGTTAACATAAACAACAATAATTAAAAGTTTTTCTTCCTTAGATTTGAAATATAAGTTGTCGTCCATTTATCCTCTTTTAAACCTACACTGTAGCATATATTTATCTAGCCTGGAATACCATGCCCTAGGTGCCTATTTAAGACCATACAATTCCCTTTTCAACCTGCATTCACGATCAAACATTTCTGATAGTTGAAAACCTTCATGTCGTCCAATGTAAACCTCTTCTTTTAGTTCACCATTCAAGAAAGTTTATTTTACATCCATTTGATATAGCTTGAACATTTTGTGATTGAAAAATGCTAAAAATAGTTTGATAGCTTCCAATCTAGCTATAGGAGCATGATAGGAGCAAATGTTTCATCTAAATCTAATGCTTCAACTTGAGCATAAACTTTGCATACTGACTAGGACTTGTTTCTCGCAACTTTTCCATCCCCATTCAACTTATTCCTGAAGACCCATTTTGTGCCAATGATATTCTTGTCTACTGGTCATGGAACAGATTCCCAAGTCCGATTCTTCTCAATTTGATATAGCTCTTCATTCATGGCCTTTATCCAATTATCATCTAGGTTGGCCTGAGAAAAATATTTTGGTTCAATCATCAACAACAAATTTATATTTGCTTTAATTAGGGGAATTCATGACTGTTCTTCTAGTTTGAACTCCCATATCCAAGTCACCTACAATCTGATTGGAAGGATGATTCTTTTAAACATACCTTAAATGATCTTTTGGTTGGGGACTTTCTGCATCTTCATTGAATTCTTCCTCAAAATGTTCATCATCATCCTCAGGGGCGACCTATTCATTTGAGTTGATATTTTTTGATTGCTTATCTTTGAGAGGAGTAGACTCATAAACTATGACATCAATGTTGTTTACTATTTTTCTTTATTTTCTGCTATAACACTTGTAACCTTTGCTATTATATGATTACCCAAGAAATATTCCTTCATCTACTCTGGCATTAAACTTACCAGTATTTTCACCATTGTTTTTAATGTAAAACTTTCTATAAAAGCCTTTGAAGTGCTTGACTATTGTTGGCCTCCCATACCATAGTTTGTAGGGGGTCTTATCACTGTTTGGCTTGAAGTGAGATTTATTTAAAATAACAATTGTTGTATGAATTGCTTCAAACCAAAACCTCTGTGGAATACTTCTCCCATCCATCATCACTCTTGCCAGATGTTGCATTGACCTATTGGCTCTTTCATCTACACCATTCTACATGGTGTTTCAGCAATGGTGAATTATATTTTAATGCTATGCTCCTTACAATAATTATCAAATTATTCAGAGATAAAATCTCTACCATTGTAAGATATTATGTGCTTTATTTTGTAGTCGGTTTCAATTTTAGCCATAGCTTTAAATATATTAAATTTCTCAAAATCTTCTGATTTCTCCCTAGAAAATGCAACCCAAATTAGTCTGATGTAATCATCAATGATTAACATAAAATACAACTTACTAGATGGTGTCTGCATTCTTGAAGGACCAGATAAATCGATATGAACTAACCGTAGTGGCTTGGTGGATGAGTTTTCTTTTGCTTTGAAAGGCACACAATTTTTTTTCCCAATCTGGCATGATTTACAAATTGTATTTTTGGGCTTGGAAATCTTCGACAGGTCCTTGAAAATGATTTTCTTACCCAACTCCACTATATGCTCAAAATCAAGATGGCCCAATCTTCTATGCCATAACCAACTCTCATCAAATTTACTCGAGCATCATTTTTAGTCTTTTCATTTAGAACATAAACATTGTTGTATGTTCTAATAGGTTCAATTGCCACTTCACTTGTGCCTACTAACTTAATTTCATAGTTTTTAGATCGAAAAATAACATCATATCCCTTACCACACATATGAGAAACACTTAGCAATTTTTTTTCAAGCCTTCAACAAATATAACATTATTTTTTTTACCTCTTCCATTTACCAAACTGATAATGCCTTTACCCATTATTTTACCTAGGGCATCATTCCCAAAAGTTACATTGCCTTTGATGTCTTATTTTTGTGATAGGAATTTATTCTTATACCATGTCATATGCTTTGAATAGTCATTTTCTACAAACCAATGGCTGCCCTGATTTTGTTCATACAAAACTGGACCTCGATTTTCTTTCTTTTTCTTCTACCACACCTTAGGTTTTTCTTTTACATGTCTGATCTCAAGGGATAGTCTAAGCTTTCTGATCTTGTAGTCAACTGCATTATGCCCATAATTACGATAATTATAATATTCCATAATGTCAGTAAATGGAGAAAACAAATTGTTGTTCCTGGGTATATCTCTCCTTAATATGAAAAAAATATTATTTGGCATACTTCTTCTTTGATTTCTGATTTTCCTATGGGTTAAATTCACTCTACAGCTCGTAGCCTTGTGACCATAATTTGTGCATGTAAAACAACATCTAGGAAAAATACCTTCATACCTCGAAACAATTTGATTGTTGAAGTTTTATTGACTTCTTTTATGAGGTACAACAGATCTTTGTTGAAATCGTGCATGAACATTATGGTTGTGCCTTGTATTCAATTTGTGTTGTTTTTGTTTGTAATGATTTCTTTTTACATCGTTCTTTTTTGACTAAGTCAAATCATTGTCTGTATGTTTGTCCTTTTGATGTCATTGAAACAATTTTTTGGCCTTTTTATTATATTCTTGTTGCCAAACTGCATTTTTTGTGGCTATATATTTGATTGCATTAACACAATTAATTTTTTTCTTTCCTTTTAGTGTTGTTGAACTTGACTATGCTTCAAACCCCAAATCAAGTTTGATATGGTGGGGTATTTGGACACTTAGAATTTCATTCAAACTATTTGTCCCCTTGCTAATTTTTTTATTTTATTTTAACTCAACTGTGTTTTAGTTTTGTCTAACTCTTTTCTAATAGTGTCAACCACCTCTTCAAGATTTTCACATGCCTTTTATTTTTCTTTGAATTTCTCTTGCAAAGCATCTTGAATTTTCTTTTCTTATTCAATTTTCAGGTGAAGAGGTCTCATGCTTTCATAGTTTCATTTGTCTAGCATTTCCTTTTGCATGTTATCATTTTTCCTTAGCCTTTGAATTTCTTCTAAGGCACTGATCAATTCTCCTTTCAAGTCTACCTCAACCAGTTCTTGATCAAACTCTCCACGACCTTCTTCTAGAGTGTCTAAAGCATTGAGCATGAACTCCTTTGTACTTCCTTGAGATCTATCCTCATAAGAGGATTGAATATATTCATCTTCCGAGGAACTACCATCTTGAGTATGGAAACCTTTTTTCTTAATCTTCTTCTCCTTATAAACTTTTCTATATGAATCCATAGGTTCATGTTCATTCTTTTTCTTTTTTGGACACTTAGAAACATAATGACCTTCTTTA
This sequence comes from Pinus albicaulis, assembly GCA_034641835.2. Lineage (NCBI taxonomy): Eukaryota > Viridiplantae > Streptophyta > Pinopsida > Pinales > Pinaceae > Pinus > Pinus albicaulis. Next base: position 408,230,702 of record CM076572.1, read on the forward strand.
CCACAATTGAAACACTTAAAGAGAAACTTACCTTTATATTTACCGAATCCTCTCTTCATTTTTCTGACAAACTTGGCCTCTTCTTCATTTGATTCACAACATGAGTCTTCTTGATCTTGGATTTTCTTCTTCTTTGAATTTTGCCTCCCTTATTGTAGATCTTCCTTTTAAAATCATCATTTCATAGGTAGTAAGTGTTCCATGTAGTTGATCAATTGTAAGGGAATTAAGATATATAATTTATTTTATAGTTGATACCTTGGGATTGAATCTTTCAAGAATTGATATCATGATTACCTTTTGAACTACAATTTAATCCTATAGTTCTCCAACAAGTCACCTTATAGTATTGACCACTTCATCCACTCGAAGGAAGAACTTTGATATTTCCTCATCTTCATGCATCTTTAGGGATTCAAAGTGCATACTGAAGCCTTGTAGTTTGGATTTCTTTACCTTATTGTTTCATTCATAACTACTACTAATTTTCTCCCATATTGCCTTAGTAATGGTGCAATTCATGACTTTGACCAATTCAGATTTAGGAAACCCAACAAGGAGTACATATCTATTTGTGTGTTCATGTCATCTAATGTCTCATTCTTGAATGCCTTATTCTTTTTGAATTAATTATATCAACACATTCTCTAATCAAATGCTCAATCAAGTGCTTAATGCTTATTCGAGCCACTACTTGGTGTAAATTTGCTTTTATTGTTCTTACTCATGGCTCTATTCTCTAGATGCTCATTGTGGATTTGAATTTGTCTCTAAAACTCTTTCAATTATTCAATCTCTTGTTGCCTTGCTACTGATTTTAGGATTCTCACAATGTGTAGGAGTATACAATTCAAGCTTACATGAAGGATAATTTTTTACTAGCTCAACTCTAATCATTAGTACTCAATTGATTTTTTCGGCACCGGATTTTACAATTGATGTTGAATTGGTACCAATGGATGTTGGAAAGGAATCAATCTCATCATCTAAAAATTGATTTAGATTACAAAGATGGAGGGGATTTAATGCATTTATAAGCTCATGTTTAACCCCCTCCTCAATTGTTTACTTAGATTTTATAATAAATCTTGACTCAACCAACTAAATCATTAGACAATATAATCATACACTAATTTAATTTAGACTTGCCTCTAAACTACATATTTAATTAAACCATTATCCTTCATGTAGTTCTTTTACCATTCTCAGGACTCGATTAAGATCATAAATTTTAATTTTGACTCCATGATACCTTACCATAATCTAAAATAAAATGAACTTTAGACTTAAAACCTTTCTTACATTATTCAATTCCATACCATGAAAAAATGATCCTTCCATATGTATGTACACATATTATTCATTATTTAATTGTATTTTCACTTGATTAATAAATGATGGTATACGTTGTAGTCGACTAATCAATTGATTAACAGTGTAAATAAACTTCCTACATGGTAGGCCAACTTTCATCATGGGAAAGAAAGGAAGAGAAATCACAATACCAAGTAGGCTACCATGTTGTGTCCTTTACAGTAGTGAAGACGAGATCATGATGATAAATTCACGTTTCAATTTAAACTTAGACTAGTTGACATCAATGAAGTCAACTAGGTATCCTTCCTATCAACAGGTTGAGTGGGGTCAAACCTTTATGCTAACTTTCTAAGAAAAAACCATTATTTTTAAAGCTTTTTCTTTCCTTAAAACTTCAACATTACTAGGACCCACATTACGCAGCCCAAACATGAAAGTCATGTTTAAATTCCGTATTATTTATGATTTTTGGATTTATATATTTGCACAACAACAACATAGTTAAGTTGATCCAATACATGGCTCTTTCTTTTCTCATATATTCACTGAGATCTTGAGCTCGATACGTTGAATTTTTTATAATTGTATATTTTTAACCCTGAATATATGTGTCAAGAATAGGTTTATATTTCAACTACCACTACTTTCCCTCCCACTGCAAGGATCACAAATCAGTGGCTTTTAGTATTCTCAATCCAAACAAAAATAAACCAGTTGATCAGAAAAAAGATCTATATAAGTGCATGGATATCCAACAATCATTTTATAACAATGCTTATATATAAAGCGAAAAACCATTTTTTTTCCTACATCTCTATAACCTGACTGCCATCAAACTCATGCATGCATCACTAAGACTGATCATGTTAGGTCCCTATAATACTAGTATAGACCCCTTATTGTTATTGTTGTGCCATTATAGCCTCCATATTGTTATTTTTGTGCCCCATAGAAGCCCACTATTATTATTGTTGTGCCCTTACATTATTATTTTTATGTAAGCTATGATTATATTGTGACCCCTTAGACTCCTATACATACCAAGGAGGTCTTGTCAATTGTATCATCCAAGAATTGTTCATTTATGTGAAGTAAAAGGAGGTTTCCCCCTTGAAGAGACTTATTTTATGTCAATGATCTATTTATTCTTCTATTTTGTGATCTGGTTACACAACATTTGGTATCAAAGCTTTGGATTCTATGGTTTCGCTGCTTCAAACACACTATCTTCAAATTTTAAAATATAAATCCTTTCTAAAAGGATTTAGATACTGAAATTTTGACCAATTAGAGCCAAAATATTAGTGAAATTTGTGTAAAAAATTCAGATCTTGGCTCACTACATTTTTTGAGATATGGTCCGAAGAAGTTAGGGTTTTTGCATGCTCCAAAATTCACTCTTAAACAAGTGACCTAGGGAAATCATCATAAATTTATCTTCGAGCATTGGATTTGAATTTTGTAAAAAGTGACCAAAAGTGCACAAGACTGAAAAAGTGACATGTTGCATCTTGTACAAGTTCACATTATTGAACCAGTCCATAATTAGGACATCATGGGAGATTTGGCATAACTTGATCTTGAATAATCCAATCTTGGTATGACTTATGGTATTGGGAAGAAGACTCAAAGGGCTACCAAAGAAAGTAATTTTAGACATTCGAAGGCCTAAATTAAAAAGTTACAATAGTTTCAAGATCGAGCTCCTAAAAGCAAGAAAAATGTGTATAGTTTTTTTTTGCATAACTTTTGTTTGAATAATCAATTTAAAGTGATTCGAATGGCATAGTGAAGCATATATATATATATATATATATATATATATTATTCCAAAATGCCCCGAAAAAAAAATGGATATACCTAGTAAGCAACCAGAAAGATCTACTATGATGCATGGAGAAGATGAAGGAATACATCATGATATATCAAAATTACAAGACCTAGTGCAAAAAATTTCACTCTCATAAAGAGTAACCAAAAATGAAATGGAAGCTAAGATGGATGGTTTAGAAAAAAAAAATGAAAGGAAGCATGGAAGGTTTGAAGGAATATTTAAAACCAGACATAAAAGCTAGGATGGATGGTTTGACTAATGGTTTAAAAGCAAACATGGAAGGTTTGACAAAGTTTTTAAAAGAAATGCTTCCTAGTGGTGTCAAGGTACTCCATGAAAATCAGGATGAGGACAAAAGGAATATGAAATATGATTTTAGAGACTCCAACATTGGGTTTAAGACCTACCACATATCAAAGATAGATATGAGGAAGTTTGATGGCAAGGATTTGGTAACATGAATACTGCAAATGGAGGAAATATTTGATCTACATGATGTGCTGCACACACAAAAGGTATGCATTGCATATTTATATTTAGAACAAAATCAGTTTGTGTGGTATGGATGGCTTTTTTCTCGTAAATAAATTGTCACTTGGATAATTTTTGCGGAAGAATTGGTAGCACATTACGAGGATACAAAGAGAAATACCTTCTTTATCCAATTTATAAATCTCAAACAAAAGGGTTCAATGGAAGAGCACATTGGGAATTCCAAATATTGAATATCAAAGTAAATGATATTCCGCATGAGCTTAGGATTGTTGTCTTCATAGGGACTTTAAAGGATAAAATCCAACATGAGGTTCACCTTTGGGAACCTAATTCATTGGAGAAGGCATTCAAGGTGGCAAGAAAATTTGAAAGTAAAATTTTGGAAAAAAATAAGTCTACCACTCACAACTATAAATCTGGAAGTTTTACTGCTCCTAGCCTCCCATAGCCTACAAGGTTAACACCACAACAATTGGAGGAAAAAAGAGAAAAAGGGATTTGTTATAGTTGTGATATAAAATACACTAAGGGGAATAAGTGTGTTGAGAATAAATTATTTTACATAGATTATAAAGAGAATGAAGAAAAGGAACTATACGCATAAAAAGAAGAGGATATACACTAAGAACCAACCCCATAGAAAGAAAAAATGAATCTGACCATATCTTGTAATGCATTGGTAGTAATTACCACTCCTCAAACTCTTAAGATAGAATGATATATCAAGAAAAAAAAAATATTAGTGTTGATCAATTCTGGTAGTACCCACAATTTTATTCATTATAAGATAGCCAAGGAACTAAATTGCTTCCTATATCCAACACCAGGGTGTCAAGTGATGGCTGCAAATGGAGGAGCTATAAATTGTTTAGGAAAGTCTCATAATATTAATCTAACCATAGATAAATATGTGTTGAATATTCCAATTATTTCCATTCCAATGGGTGGTGTTGATGTTGTATTAGGATCCCAAAGGTTACAATCTTTATGGACAATAGATTTTAATTTTCAAGAATTTTTCTTGAAAGTTTCTTGGGAAGGAAAGGAAATTGAATTAAGGGGCATCGTAGGGAAACCATGGAAGATAATCAACTCTAATGGCATGATAAAGATTTAAGAAAGAACAATGAGGCATAATTGCACAATTATGTGCACCAAATGTTCGATGTTCCAAATGTTCAAACATCGAAATCATTTATTTCTCCAGTTCTTCAAAGAATATTGGACAATAATTTTGAGGTATTTGAGACCCCCAAAGGTCTCCCACCTATTCGTGAGCATGATCATGCTATTCATAATGTTCCTCCAAACATCAGACCTTACAAATATCCCTATGACGAAAAGAGTGAAATTGAACGTATGGTTGCAAAAATGCTAGAGCCGAGTATAATTAAACCTAGCCAAAGTTATTTCTTTGCTCTAGTAGTATTGGTACACAAGAAATATGGATCATGGTGTATGTGTTTGGATTATAGGGAGCTCAACAAGATCACTATTAAAGATAAATTTCCGATTCCTCTCATTGATGAATTGTTGGATGAATTACATGGAGAAATTTACTTCATCAAGCTAGATCTTTGTCCAGGATATCACCAAATTATAATGAAGAATAAATACATTCTGAAAGCAACATTCATATCTCATGAAGGTCATTATGAATTTTTGGTTATGCCTTTTGGCTTTACCAATGCACCTTACACATTTCAAGGTTTGATGAATTCTATTTTCAAACCCTTCCTTAAAAATTTGTGTTAGTATTTTTTGATGATATATTAATCTACAAAAAGTCTTGGAAGGATCATGTTCAACATGCTAACAGGGTGCTCAAACTATCGTATGCAAAAATGTGCAAATGCTTCTTTGGGTACATGAGGTGGAATATTTGGGTCATATTATATCTCATGAGAGCGTTAAGGTAGATCTTAACAAAATAAAAGCCATAAAGGAATGGAAAATTCCCACAACCCTAAAGTATCTTAGAGGATTTCTTCGGTTGACATGGTATTATCGCATGTTTGTTAAGAATTATGGGAAAATAGAAGCACCTATAACAACATTACTGAAGAAAGATATATTTTTTGTACTCTAAAAGCAACTAAGTCCTTTGAACATCTTAAAGAGGCAATGTGCCAAGCTCTGGTTTTAGCTACTCCACACTTCAAAAAAACATTTATGGTGGAATGTGATGCCTCGGGAAATGGAATTGGTGTTGTTTTAATGCAAGAAAAAAGAACCATTTCTTTTGAAAGTCGACCAATCAAGGGAAACTATTTACAAAAACCTATTTATGAGAGGAAAATGTTGGCAATATTACATGCCCTAAAGCAATGACACCCTTACCTAATGGGAAGACACTTCAAGGTAAAAACAAATCATGATAGTCTTAAATACTTGTTGGAACAAAGATTATCTTCTGAAGAGCACAAAAAATGGGTCACTGATATGTTGGGTTATGACTTTGAAATCATCTACAAAAAAGGGAAGCAAAATGTTGTTGCGGATGCACTCTCAAGAAGAGACGAGGATGTGGAAGCATTTCTCTATGCCATTTTTATTATCCAACTTAAGTTACTAGATAATTGAAACAAGGGAGGAATGGAGGAATGTCGAAGAGGCGTGGACACTTATTCAAAGGTTGCAACAAGATTCCAATACATAAGATACATTTATCTGTGACAATGACTCATTATGGTACAAAGATCACTTATATCTATGTAATAATTCCCAAATCAAACAAAATATTCTTTTGGAATTGCAAACTTCTCCTTTAGGAGGGCACTCAAGATTTTAAAAAAGATACTGTAGGGGAAAGAAGAATTTTTTTGGGGGATGGCCTTAAATCTAATATTCATAAGTTTGTGGCACAATGTTTGGTTTGCTGAAAGATAAAGTTGAAACGATTAAGACCCTAGGTCTAATACAACCTTTAGCTATTCCAAGTCAATGTTGGGAGGAGGTATCAATGGATTTTATCACAGGTTTACCCAAGTGCGAAGGAAAGAGTGTCATCATGGTGGTATTTGATAGAATTACCAAGTATGCACACTTTTGTGCAATATCTCATCCTTTTAAAGCTAATACAGTTGTTATTGAATTTATGGAAACAATTCAAAAGATACATGGAAACCCAAAGATTATTGTAAGTGACAGAGATCCCATTTTCACTGGAAGTTTTTGGACATAATTATTTTCTTGATTTGGTACTCAATTATCTCATCCTTAGTCTAACAGACAAACTGAGATAATGAACAAAGGTTTGGAAGGATATCTTTGTTGATTTGTATCTAATAAACAAACAAAATGGGTTAAGTGGTTACCTCTAGATGAATGGTGGTATAAAACTTCCTTCCATACTGTAGCAAAAATGACCCCATTTATGGCACTTTATGGATATCATTCATTGTCCATCACATCATCTTTAAGAGAAAATTATAAGGTTCAAGCAATGGAATATCACATTGAGCTTCAATAAAAATTTCTCCAACTCTTAAAGGATAACCTCACTTTGGCGCAAAATTGAATGAAACAACAAACATATCAACATCATAGTGAAAATAGTTTTGACATAGGTGACTATGTATTTTTATGGCTGCATCCATACAAACAAATGTTCCTCAAGTAAGCTAAGAAGGATGATAAATTTTCATCCAAGTACTATGGTCCTTGCAATGTGTTACAAAAGATTGGTACTATGGAATACAAATTGGAGCTTCCTGCATCTTCCCGAGTAAACCCAGTTTTCCATGTTTAATGCTTGAAGAAGGTTATCAATTACAAGCTCTCAGTTCAAACAATATTTCCAAAACTTAACGAGGAAGGAAAAACCATATTGGAGCCTGAAGTATTCACGAAAACAAGAGCACAACAACTACATAATTGATCAATTTTAGAGTATATCATTAAGTGGAAGAACTTACCTATTGAAGATTCTACACGGGAATATGAGAATTTTATATAGAAGCATCCAGAACTACTTAAGTGTTGAGGACAACACTATTTTGAAGGAGAGGAGCATGTTAGGTCCATATAATACTAATATAGCCCCCTTATTGTTATATTTGTGCCCATGTAGCCCCCATATTGTTATTGTCGTGCCCCATAGAAGCATGCTATTGCTATTATTGTGCCCTTAGATTGTTATTTTTATATAGACTCTAATTATATTGTGACCCCTTAGACTCCTATATCTACCAAGGAGGTCTTGTCAATTGTATCATCCGATATTTGTTCATTTATGTGAAGTAAAAGGAGGTTTTCACCTCGAAGAGGCTTATTTTGAACTCAGTCTATTTCTTCTTCTATTTTGTGATCTAGTTACATAACATATCATTATTAGGGAATGGTGTAAATATTTTGTGATCATTACAACAATTCAATCTAATATCCATTTGTGTATAATGGCACATAATTATAACAATATGTTGACCATGGGAAAGTAACACTCAACCAATGAGCACTTCTAGCTACTTGCATATAAATTTCAATTTATTTTAGGAACCCCCATGGCATAGGGGAAGCAATTATATTGCTCATTATCTCTTGAAATCTTACCCTACAGTTGCATTGATGGCACCAATATTCTCATATTGAATCTATTTTCTTCTTTATTTTTTATTATTATTTCTTCAACTTAGTCAAAGATGAGTTTATGTTTATAAAGTTGGGAAAGACGAATAATGTATGAGATAACATAGCAACCAAACAACTCATATATTTGTGATAAATCCTCCTAATAATGCTTAAGCTCCCACTCTAGTCTAGTAAAAACACAAAAAACAATAGAGAAGAGACAAGATAATTAAGTCAATTAGTTTGGCATGGCCATACTTTTGCATCAATTCCATTGTGCATATCAGTGTGATATTAGTTGTTTGACGAGTAGTCAAATTGGTTTGACTACCAATCATATGAGAATATGCACCTGAGCCCACATCTGTTGCAATGTAGTCGGAACCATGCAACATTTACATTTCCAGTTTGTTGGAATCTTGCATTTGGTATCATTATTCCATCACAAGGATTATGATGACTGGTATTCTTGTTACAATTATAATGAAACAATTTCATCAAAGAGTGCAAACTCTGCTCCAAACTATTCAAGTTCATACAATATTTTCTAAATAAAACTCCTATAATAGAGCTCTCTCTAGGTGTCTCACCTCTTTAATTTCATGAATACCATCGATGAAATCAACCACAAAAATTGATGAAGAACTGCTTGACCATCTATCGAGTCAGAGTACAACAATGACTACTAGGTATGTGGATTTCATCACTTTAGAAAAATTGAAGAATGGGAGATCGAATTCTTCATGATGGTAAAATTTATAGTAATGTTTTCCACGTAGTCAAAAGGAAGATATCATACCAACAAGAAACCTATGTGTACCACTCAATGTGAATGACTGAGTTAATGGGGTTGTAGACATCAACTACATGGGGAGGTTGAATTACACCCACTAGCATCTATACACTACCAAAATTTACACTAATGTTGAATATAAGTAATACTATGTTGTTAAATAAGCATTCTAGTGCTAGAATCAATTGGGCATAAGATACTCAATGGGTGCCATCACTTGCCTGCATAAACCTAACTCTGAGTAGTAGAAATTTTTTGACCAATTTTTGCATTGTTCAACTACTTTGACAATGTGTTGACTAAATATGCAATATTCCTACAATATATTTTTACTATACCATCCACAACATCTTAAATATGTTCATCAACATCAAATAAGAAAATTGTTTCTTGTGAAAGTTAATATGTATTGTTCTTTCAAAAGCACAATAACTATCACTATGACAACAGACTAGTAGCAATAGTACATGAAGGATCAAAGGGATAATTAGGCTTACATTGCAAGGCATGGCCTCTTGGTATTAGATATGCACTCGTTACTATTTGTTGAAAATGTTTTTTCAACTTTCTCAACTTCCTATAACACTAGTAGTGGTTTACAACAACATAAACTACCTTACGACTTATTTATTTATTTTTTCCATTCTTGAGAAAAATCCTTCAATTTTCATAATTTCTTCATCTTGTAGATTGTTGGTTCTTTGTGTAGGAAAGAAGCATTCACAAATAACCAATGTGAAATCAACAAGCATCCATGAACCTTCATTAACAAAGTAGCATCCTTCAGAAAGGAAACTTCTTACTTGAAAATTTTCTTTATATTCCATGAACATTTGATCTCATCATCTTGTTTAAGTTCAAACCACCTCCACTCATTATTGCTAAATTCTCAAAATCAATATCAATGGAAACAGAACCAAAGTGTTGATATTGGGGCTTCAACACACATTCAATAAGAAACTCCATTGTAGCAAAAATAGAATAACACACTCGTACTCACAAAGAAGAGATACATTTTGAAATGTTAACTTACCAAGTTTGTATTCCATCTTCATGATTATTCATACATAGAATAAATGGGCAAAGTGGTTGTACCTACTTCCAACTAATCATTCGTTAGAATTTTTTTATTCATTTACCATTTACATTTACCTTTACCTTTACATTGATATATTTACTTAATACCTTATATCTAAAGTGTGATGACATTACATAAGCCTAAGAGCCCTCTCAACAAGAAGTGAGGAAAAACAAGATTCTTCCAATTCTCCAACAAATCTATACAAATGAGTGAGAGGTCTCTTATATAGGAGAAAACCTGATAATTTCGTGAATAAAGTGATCATAAATCTAGAATATCCATGCCCTAGAGAGGCTATGGCCAAATACAATATAATAATATTGGTTGCTTCGGAACTCAGGCTTTTGTGATTCATAATGAAGATGATAAGTCTTTCGGATTAATCACAACACTGTTTTAGGGGGACAACGTTTTGAACCCTCAACGGTTAAAACCTTAAAAAATGTGTGCTATCTCAAATAAAATGTACCCTCCAACCTCACATCCCACTCTTTCATCCTCTCCCTCATACTAGTCTTCTCCTCCCTTTAGCTCCCTTAAATTTAATTTTGATGGTGCCTCCAAATGAAATCTTAGAGTTGTGGGATTCGACGAAATTTTATAAGATCACACTAGGTAGACCATCTTTCTCTTAATCAGCTCTATGGACCTCAATAGTAACAATGCAATTGATTTTTTTGCTTTGGAATCCAAACTTTGCATTACATTATCCATTGGCTACTTCAAATCATTGTTGGCAGGGATTTTCAGCTTGTCATATCTGGGCTTGCTTAAAATTATCAATAAAGATAATGTAGACAAGTTTTCCTTTTGTTGAAGGCTAGAAAACTTTCTTTTTGGAATTCCTAAGCTCCTTCCTTATATCCACGTCATCATTCCAACACATGTAAGAAGAACAAGCAAAAAAGTGGCAGATTGTCTTACCAATCTTGGATGTTCTAATCCATATCCCAGTCTCTCCTTTCATTAGAATGATATCCCTTCTTCCCCATTGTTATAAAAGTGCAAACTTATCATGGATAAATATATTCAACCCCCGGATGGGGTGACTGAACATGTTATAGAGGGGGAGTGGTCACCTATCTTTACCTCAAGCCATTGATGAGGGAGGTGTGGCCACCACCATCCCCCATTAATATTTTCATGGGACAAGTTGTTTACTCTACCCAAAACATCATTTAATGTCAATACCTCTATTATGCATTCATTTCACTGAAAATGTTTTGGATAGTAGTGATATGGGGAGTATTTCACCCTATGTTGGTCTATCTATCATGATTTTAAAAACCATTATGTGTTATTGCCACTTAGAGCCAAGTTTCACTATGAGATGTTTGGCTTTTTGATCAGCTGAGTGGGTTTGTCATCCTAATTTGGAGTGTTGGCTCTTCTTTCCTTTTGGGGAAGGACTAGGTGCTGCTGGCCTGGCCTCCCCTGCCACCCTTTTGTTTCATGCATTTTATTCTAGTTTGGCTAGTGCAAAGGATTATTATCAGTTTCATTCAATTCGTGGAATATTTTCAACTCATTTTATGTTTCTTGGGTAAGTATACACTCCAGTGTTTATAGTTTCAATTTTTAATAATAGTTTACAATGCATGCTTGAAGGTATCGAGCTTGTCTTATTCACTTTTGTCCTAAAGAATTTAAATTCTTGGTATTTTTTTATTAGTCTCTCTCTTAGCTATTTTTCTCCCCCTCTGCATTCTCACCCTATCCCCTCCAATCATGTTCCCATGTAGGCCTTGTTTAATTTCTCATTGGTTCTTTATAACCTCACCTACGCCTAGTCTCTTGAGTTCTTGCCCTTGCATTCTTCGCTTGAGCCCTTCAATAAACCTTCTTGTGCCTTGGCAAGGTTGTGTTTTCCCCCTTGTCTTGGACAACATTGTCATTTTTCCCCCATTCCGAGGCAAAGATATCGTTCGCACCATGGAGCTAACTCTATAGGCACTCTTGATGGTTTCCATGCTCACTCTCAGGCCTGAGCTTCTAGTCAGTTCTACCATCAAAGAAATCCTCCAAAAATTTAGGAGGAAATTCAATCTACTAAAGAGGAGGTGATGATTGAGCAAGAACCAACATTTAAAGTTGAGGTTTTAGCTTCATTGGCGAAATGGGTGTTGAATCCTGATCCCATTAGGGGTTGGAATAATCAATAACTACGTACTATAAACCTTTATTAGTGTGTAAAATTTTTGTTTGAAAAAGTGTTATTGGAGAGAACTAAAGCAAATCAAGAGATCATGCTTCAACTTAATGAGACACAAATGGAACACAAGGACATGGATGATAGGCTTGCACACATAGAAATCATGTTCTCTTGTCTCAATGTCCACGCTCCTCCAGTTGATCCAGCTGCCCATGATTCGATCAAGGTCTCCAACTTTGCATTATTTTATGTGGCCATGATGTAGTTTTCTGCTACTATGTTCTCTACCATTTAGAATTTCAAAGTGGTATGTTTAAACTATATAATGGGTGGTTATATGTGTTATTGTTAAGCTATATTTTGAGGTATACCAGACATATTTCTACTAAAAAATCTAGTCTTAATCATCATGATGGCTCTCATTTGGTTTTGAACAACATATTTTAGATTAAACCTCTCTTCTACTGCCATTGGTCTGGTTTCCCATGTGATAGACAATAAAAGGAAATGTAATACTATTTGATGGCTTTCTCTATAATACTATTATTATGACAATATAAGGAAATGTTTTACAAATAAAAAGAAAAAACGAAAATATATATGAGAAATAATTTTGAGGGAGATTTTGGTAATTTCCCATCTCCACGCCCAACAACTCTGCATAGCATAAACCCTTGCCTCCCCTTACTGCTCTTGTCCTCCATTTCCCCTTAACATGTCACTACCAATAGTGGTTATGGGGGCTACAAGGAGGCACATTAAGTAGAGCAAGAGACAAAGGATGAAAGGGGTAAGGGAAGGTTGGGGGTTTGTAGGGGGCCAATTCCGAGAATTCCTCTCCCCTACCCTCCTCTCCCTCTTACGATTCTACATATGTATTGAGAATATCCCATTCTCATTCCCCCTCCTCTCGTTTAAAATTTTTCATATGTATTTTCACATTTCATTCATTTATTTTGTTTTTTTAATTTTCAATTATTTTATTATTTAAATTAAATTTTTTTTTTTGGGTTAAAGTTTCAAATTATTATTATTATTTTTTAAATTTCTTTTGATAAAATTTTATCTTTCTATTATATATATATATATATATATATATATATAACCCCCATAAGCCAAAACGTTTCAAAATACACAAAACTAGGCTTCTAAATCCCACTATAACTTGTAAATATCCTTATAAACACCTATAAATTTCAATTTTATGGTTAATCCACAACTCATTATGACTAATAATCATGTGCTTGATCATATGTCCCCTTACACCCATCCGTGATCCATACAACTCTATTATAGCTATCACTAATTTGAATACATCCAACCTCATCATAGACGCCATACAACTCTATTATAGCTATCACTAATTTGAATACATCCAACCTCATCATAGACGCCTTTAGTTTCATTGTAGAAACTACTAGTTCCTTCTTATATTGTTCTTCTTTGTTGCCTTGGTAATAAACAATATATGTAAACAATATATATATATATATATATATATTGTTTACATATATTGTTTATTACCAAGGCAACAAAGAAGAACAATATAAGAAGGAACTAGTTTGAATACATCCAACCTCATCATAGACGCCTTTAGTTTCATTGTAGAAACTACTAGTTCCTTCTTATATTGTTCTTCTTTGTTGCCTTGGTAATAAACAATATATGAAGATGTAAACAATATATATATATATATATATATATATATATATATTGTTTACATCTTCATATATTGTTTATTACCAAGGCAACAAAGAAGAACAATATAAGAAGGAACTAGTAGTTTCTACAATGAAACTAAAGGCGTCTATGATGAGGTTGGATGTATTCAAATTAGTGATAGCTATAATAGAGTTGTATGGATCACGGATGGGTGTAAGGGGACATATGATCAAGCACATGATTATTAGTCATAATGAGTTGTGGATTAACCATAAAATTGAAATTTATAGGTGTTTATAAGGATATTTACAAGTTATAGTAGGATTTAGAAGCCTAGTTTTGTGTATTTTGAAACGTTTTGGCTTATGGGGGTTAAAAACAACTTTTTGAAGTTGAAATTAGCTTCCACACCCATGCTAAAAAAACGATCCAACATTGATTCTCATTCGACTAAAAATTTAATAGTTACTTTTGCATTTTACATTTCATCATCCATGCTAGTGACAAGCCACAAAATCAATTTTACTTTTATTTATTTATTTTTAATTATAAATTTAATGATAGTGATGACATTTGAAGTGTGTTTGAGAGGTAGGTTGCAAACATATTTAACAAAATTGGTTTAGATAAATTTGTATTTCAGGCAATTTTTTCCCTCCATCTTATCATTAATGAAGGGTGTTATAATCATTTTTTTTTAGAATGGCCTTATTATCTAGTATTAGGAACTAAATTATAAATTTATCTTGTAATAAAGTGAATTAAAGTATCTAAGTCACATGCCATAGTTAATACTATGTCATAAATGGTAACGCTTAATTGATAAATTGATTGCATAGGAATTTTATTATGCGACAATGTCTCCCCTTCATGTAGTGACATTCACCATATTAAAGCATGAATTAGTATGAATGAAGTTTTTCCTTATTTCTTAAATTATCTCTTTATTTTATTATCCATGTGGTCTCCAAACTTGTTCCTTTATGAATCCAAGTACCTAATACCACTTAGAGTTGTTAATAATGGGGATTGGCCAAATCTCAAGAAAACATTTGAGGAAATACTTCCCCCCCTTACTTTTTCAGAGGTGGTGCTCCTCTTCAATGTGTAAAAATGAATTTCAAAAGAAAGATAAAGAAAGCAGCTTGAGAGAGGACTAGGATTTTAAATTCTTAGAAATACAATACAAATAAACAAAATTACAATCATGTACAGATTACCATTATCTCACATTGATGATTTAATAGATTCTTTAATTGGTGTTGATTATTTTTCCAAAATAGTTTCGAAAAGAGGGTATCATAAAATTAGAGTGAGATAAGGAGATGAATGGGAAACATCCTTCAAAAGTAATAATTGGTTGTATGAATGGTTGCTAATACATTTTGAGCTCACAAATTCTCCTAGTACTTTCATGAAATTAATGAATGAAGTCTTAAAAGAGTTCGTAGGTAATTTTTTTATTGTATACCTTGATGATATATTAATTTATAAACAAATAAAATAAGAACATATGAGGAATCTTAGGATGATTCTAAGAAAGATAATTTACTAATTAATATGAAGAAATTCAATTTCATGAAGACAAAACTATTTTACTTGGGGTTTTGGTATCAAAAGATGGCTTGAAGATGGATAAGGAGAATGTCAAGGCCATAGTCAACTAGGCTACCTCAAGGAGAAATGTTTAGGTAAGAAGCTTTGATGGCTTGGCAAGGTTTTATAAAAAAGCCATCATAAATTTTACTGGTATTTGAGCTCCAAATGTGGAGGCTATCAAAGAAAACAAATAACTATTTCATTGGACATAAGTGGTTGATAAGATCTTTGAGTTGTTAAAGAAAAAATATTATATAACAACCTATTTTAGCTTTACTATATTTTAGCAAACATTGTTAGGTTGATACTAATGCTATTGGAACTACAATAGGAGTTGTTCTAAGCTAGAAAGTGAAGTCAATTGCTTAATTTAGTGAAAAAATCAATGAAGACAAACTAAAACATTCTTCATATGACAATGAGTTTTATGCTATTATTCAAACACTAAAGAAATGGAGATATTGCTTATGCATAAAGTATTTTTTCTTTATATTGTTAATCATGCTTTACAATTTCTCAACCACCAAACAAAATTGAATTAGAGGCATGTTAAATGGATTTTCTTTTTCCGAAACTTTAAATTTGTTATCAAACATAGAAATGGTTAACAAAAAAAGACAATAGATGCATTGAGTAGGTTTAATTTAATCCCACATGAATTCCAAGTAAATGTTTTAGGGTTTGATGATTTCAAATATATGTATAAATATAATATTGATTTTAAAGAAGCATGTGCATCTTGTGAAATTCCAATAAGCAGAGACAAAAATCCATGGATATAATATATGATATAAGAGGGATTGTTGTTTAAAGGTAGTCAATTATGTATTCCAAAATGCACAATGAGGGAAATTTTGCTAAAATAAAACCACAGTGGAGGATCACTAGGGTGTTTTAGACAACACGACTTTTGCATAGTCACATGCATTCTACTTTTGGCCAGGTATGCAAGGTGATGTAAAAATATTTGTTAAGAGATGTAGAAGATGTCAATATGCAACCAAAAATAGTCAAAAAGTTGGGTTATATCAGCCATTACCAATTCCAAATAGACTATAGGACTCTGTAACTATGGAATTTTTGGTAGGATTATCGAGAACTTAGAGAGATAATGACTCAATCTATGTTGTTGTTGATATATGCTCAAACATAGTAAATTTTATAGCTTTTGAAAAATGAGACATGCAACTTATATTAAAAAAATATTTTTTAAAGTAGTTATACAAAAAAGTGTTATTTTTGACAAAGATACCAAAATTATGGGCCATTCTTAGAGAACCTTATGGAAAAAGTTAAGAAACAACCTCAATTTCGGTTCGACATATCATCCATTGATTTATGGGAAAACATAGATGGTAAATAGAAGTTTGGGAAATAGCTTGAGGTCTCTAGTAAGTGAACATCCTAAATAATGGGATTAGCACTTGCATAGTCCAAATTTTCATATTATAATTCACCTAACAGGAGTACATGGTTAATTCCATTTCAAATTTTATATGGAATGCACCTGAGGGGAATTTATGAATAAACAAATCTTCCGAAACAAGAATAAGAAGTGTTGATGGTGAATATTTTGGGGGTCGTATGTAGGAATTGTAGGACATAGTCAAGCAACAACTACATGTACAAACAAAGAATAAAATCAAAGAGAAGACAACTAAATTTTTAAGTAAGACATAATCAAGGAACAACATGTACAAACAGAGAATAAACTCAAAGAGAAGACATCTAAATTTTGCAGTAGGACATAGTCAAGGAACAACATGTACAAACAGATAATAAACTCAAAGAGAAGACATCTAAATTTTGAAGTAGGGGACTTGGTTATGTCATGCATTTGAAAGGAAAGATTTTCTAAAGGGGGGTATAATAAATTAAAACTTAAGAAGATTGAACCATGAAAAGTATTATGGAAATCTTCCTTAATTAATTATGAAATGGTACTTCCCAAAAACATTGGCATTTCTCCAATCTTAAATGTTTCATATATGTACCCCTTAAAGAAACTAACAAATATCTCAACATATGCACCTATAATAAGTGAAATTCAAACCATTGAATGGGAGAAACAACTACCTTCAACACCAAAAATAAATTTGACTCAACATTCGACAAAAAGGTAGTTAAAAGGATTAGACACAAGGAGTAGTTCCAATACTTTATCAAGTGGAAGAATCAACCACTTGAGAATGCCACTTTGATAACAAAACAAAAGTTTCCAAGTATGGTAAGAGTATTGAAGAGATAAAAAAATAAATAAAAATAAAAATAAATAAATAAATAAAAATATCAAATATAAAAATAAAAATAAAAATAAAAAATCCATGAACCTATCTTTTCCTTTCCCAGGAGTTTGGAGTTTGGTATGGGAGCATCACATATTTATTTTAATTTCCTTAAGTTAAAAATAGGAAAATTCTTTTCTAGTATTTCTAGAAATTATAGATTATACGTAGAAGGAAAATATGACCTTTTAATCATGTAATTGAAACTATTTGTACTAGTTTGGCATATAGTTAGGATATATACCTACATTCAAGGGAGTTAATCTAAAATTGCTTCAAAAATTATAGGAAAGGGGTCTACCTCTTGAGGATTGGATACTTCCTATCCTCATGTATAATTAAGGTTGTAAAATGCATGTTTAGACAGGCAGGAAAGGTCTCGAGCTTATTAAATAAATTAAAAAATGTGTGTTGATAATTGTTGTCTCAATTTTCTCTTTCAGTTGTGTTAGTGTGACTCCTCTTTCTCTTCGAAATTATCTCCAACAACATGAGACCTTTCAAGAGTAAACCCTAAGTTGATTTCCCTTCACCACCATCTCTAACAATGTTGATTTTTGGGTAGGTACGGGAGGTATTCCCCAACTACACAAGTTAAAATCAAAAGAAAGAAAAAATTAATTTAAGTTAAAATTGAAAGAAATAAAATTAAAATTAATTTTAAATTTAATTTACAAAGAGAAATGTCTTTATGGGGAAACCTAATATCACTATAAAAGGACACTTGATACAATCATAATTGACACATCACTCATGCATCCTTCTCTCTCTTTGGTGGAAGCAATATAAGGAATAGGTGGGATGAAAACATGATATAAGAGAATTGGTGGAGAAAGTCCTCAACGGAGTGTTAAATTTTGGGGGTTATTTGTTAATATGCAATACGACATAATTGAAAGTTTGTGAATGAAACTCGTGTCTTTTGAAGTCATATTTCTCAAATAATATTGGTGAAGACCCTCTTTCATAAACCTTAAATGGCATTAAAATTAAGGAGGTGACAAGATTAAAGAGCTTTCAACTTGAAATATTGTTTGGTTCCTAGCTTGAAAAAGGTTTCCATTCACAACATACTATAATGTGAGAACTAAGTTTAAATATTGGTGACTTCTTGAATCATTGGAATGAGAGCTAAGAGAAGCTCTGTCATAAGTATGAAGACTTGCATCATAATATTCTGATAAATCGAAGGTTTGTGTCAAAGACTTGTAGAATGAAAATACATTAGAGGATTGTGTCAATGATATACAAATTGTATGTGGTTATAAGGAAATCCTTTAAGAATCCTTCAAGGATAGTTGTTGATGTATAACATATTAATCATCATGGTATATGGTATGGGAAACCTGTGTGAGTGTAAAAAGAATTGATTAGAGGATGCAAAGTCTGTAATTCCATATACTACAGTGATATGTCTTACATTGACAAGATAAGTTAATATTTGTAGTTCGATGAAGAAATCTTGAATAACTACCCAAGCATAAGGATCAAACCCTGTAATAATATATAAAAATCTGAAGGAGCTTATATATTTCATGGTTTGGTATTTCCTTGTGATTCAGAAGCATGACATTGTATTATATCTTACCTTGATGAAGGAAAAGCATTGACACAATAAGTTCACAATGAAAATTTGGCCAAGATTTTATGAACAAAATAATACTACTACAATGATTTATAAAAATCAGATCATCTTTGGACGTTCTTGATTGATTGTTGACATTGTTGGAAATATCTGAATTCAAGCTTTTGTGATCCATATTAAGAATGTTGATATTTCTTTTGGTAAAAATCACATTAGAAACAATTTTTCAATGCATTTCGAACCATCTAGTGTGGTTCATCGTCAGGACAAGATGTGATTTTTACCAAAAGAACTCTCAATGTTGGATACGTGCAGGGCATGTAAATTCTATGTTTTGACATTTTATTATGAAATTGAAAATATAGGGTTTGTAAACCCCAACAAGCAAAAAAATATTGAATTGGTCATTTTTGTTGAAGATATAAATCTTAGTTCATGCAAGCAAGATGTAACATCATGATGACATTGTGGATGAAGTTGATGGAAGAAGGCCAAGATCAAGAGGGAGCTAACATTCTTCTCAAAAGTTGTTCTTCCATGGCCTCTTAGTGAGGATTTCAGGTACATATTGAAATTTTCCAATGGCTCTGGAAATAGAGGGAGAAGAAGTGGAAAAATAAATCAAACCTTGTGACAAAAGGATTTTTCCTAGAATTAAAATTTGAAGATCTAATCCTTAGAGGGAGCAAGGAAATACGAAAATTTGAAATATGCATATATGTAACTAGAGATGGATTTGTCTTTAACTCTGTGTGTAAAGGGGGCATAGAAACCCTAGCGCTGCTACCTCCTACTGCAACCTGCTCTACGCAGCCTGAGACTGGGCTCTGCCCTCTCGGCCATTTCTGCCTCTGACCCTGGTCCTCCTGACCTCTGGGTCTCTTGATCTTTTGTCAGATCTGCTTGGATTTGCGCCCTTGGAGATTCTTCCTGCAGGATCTGATCGGATCCTCTTCTTCTTCATCCCGGACTTGAGATG
This sequence comes from Pinus albicaulis, assembly GCA_034641835.2. Classification (NCBI taxonomy): domain Eukaryota; kingdom Viridiplantae; phylum Streptophyta; class Pinopsida; order Pinales; family Pinaceae; genus Pinus; species Pinus albicaulis. The sequence goes on from CM076572.1 coordinate 408,251,053, forward strand.
CCTCGCTTCCTGTATTTTCTTGGTGCAGATCGTTTTTGCTGATTTGACCTTCTTTGCCATGGAGGCCCAAGGCTCGCCCATCGGTCCCTCGCAAGCTCCATCCCCGGAAGCTGAAGCGGCCTTCTCCTTTCTACTTGCTTCGCTGCCCAAAAAGAAGAAGTCTGAAGTCGCTAAGTTTGTCAAAAGGCTCGACAATGTTCCGGAGGTAAACCTCCCTCCTGAGGGTCCGATCCAGGTCGCTTTGTCCCTGGCAGATCGTGCCCTGGTGGGTCAATTCACGGGCCTTTGGCCCTCGCCAAAATCGACGGAAAACTGGGTCGTCAAGAACTGGGTTCCACTGATCAAGAACAAAGTCACCTCTTATTTTCTGGGCAGAGGCTTCTTCCTGTTTGAGTTCAACACAAAGGAGGACAAAGACCTGATTTTCAGGAATGGGCCCTATTTCATGGGACCTCAGGGCCTCTACCTCAAAAAATGGACCCCTGACTTCGATCTGGCCATGGATGTCCCAACGGCTGTCCCTGTCTGGGTTCGGCTCCCTAGTCTTCCAGTGCATTGTTGGAACTGGGAGTCCCTCAAGCACATAGGTAATACTTTGGGAAAATTCATTGATAGAGCAAACAACAACGATTAGTACGATTGCGCCCGAATCTGTGTCGAGGTGGACTTAGAGGTGGGGCTTTTGGAGGCCATCAAATTAAAGGTTGGCAGTTGGACGCATGTGCAAGTGCTGGACTATGAGAAACTCCCTTTCAAATGCCGTAAATGTCACATCTATGGCCATTTTGCAAGAGGGTGCCCAAACAAAGGGGAAGCAGAGAAAGGAAAGGAAGACGGCTGGAACCGGGTCAAGAGGCCAAAGACATCTCACAAGAAATCTGGGGTTCATGGACCCCAGCCCGCCTCCACCCAGAATGTTCTCCCGCCAAAAAGTCAAGAAAATAGGTATGAGGTCTTAAGCTCTACTGAAGAGACTCCTTAGGAAGAAGATAGGCAAGATAAACCATTAGAAAAAATGACTTCAGCAGAAGCTAGACCTAAAATAAGCACCACGGCAAGAAACAAGGATAAGCAAACAGAAGCCTCTGAGGAGGAACATGACTCGGAGGAGTCTGAGGAGGATGGAGAACTAGGAGATACGCAGACATCGGTTAGAAGATCTGCAAGGGGCCGCAAATCTGCTAGAGAAAAGAGAGATCGGGAAACTTACAAAGACAAGCTTCAGGGTAGTCAGCCCACTCTGGAGAAACTCCTTGGAAAAAATCTGAAGATGATCAAAAATCAAGCGCAAGGCTCCAAGGGAGCCCATCATCATAAAAATAAATGATGAAGATTGTCTCCTGGAACTGCAAAGGAATGGGGAGCAAAGTGAAAGAAGAATCAACGAGAAGCCCCAGACATTCTTTTGATTCAGGAGACCAAAATGGAGGACAAGGAGTTTCTCCAAATCAGTAAAAAAATTTGGAAAGGAAGCAGCGGTCATGCAGTTTTAGCACAGGGAGCCTTTGGGGGACTGGGCTCTCTCTGGAGCCCTCTCAAGTATAGGCTGGTCACCGAGCTACACAACACCCACTCGCTGTTTTTGAAGCTCCAGCCTTTGGACTCGAGGGAGGCTGTCAGCCTTTTCAATGTCTATGTTCCAACAAATATAGTGGAGAAAAGGGAGTGCTGGGACTCCATCAGACATCTGTTGGAGTCAGAAAACTTGGAAAACATCATTGTTGCAGGTGATCTAAACCTTACCTTGCGCATGGAGGAAAAGCAAGGAGGCACAATCATAAGGGACCCTGAAAGGGAATGGGTGGAAGACCTCATGCAGGACTGGGATCTGCTAGACATCCCCCCAGAAAATGGTAAATACACCTGGTCTAACAAAAGAATAGGTCTTGGTCATATTGCTGCTAGACTTGATAGATGTTTGGTGCAGAGTTCCTTCCTTTTGCTGGGCTTAGAATTCAGATTACATATCCTCCCATGCAGTGTTTCAGATCATAAGCCCATTTTGCTTGAGATGTTGGGCCACAAAGATCTTGGCCCCATCCCCTTCAGATTCAACCCTCTTTGGGTCAAGGAACCAGAGTTTCTAAATTTGGTTCAGGACTGCTGGAATACGCCAGTGAAAGGTTCTTATTTCTTCATTTGGGAAGAAAAACTTAGAAGAATAAAAGCAGTTCTTAAAACTTGGGCCAAATCTCTTCCCTCCCCTACAAAAGAGAGAAAGCAGGCCCAAGTCAATCTTGCCCAGCACCATGCCCAAAGTGAAGATGTAGAAATCACTAAAGAAGTATTAGATAAGGAGGCTGAGCTCCAGCAAATCTTCCATAAAGCTTGCCTTTCAGAGGAAGAGCATTGGAGACAGAAGTCTAGGAGTTTATGGCTTAAAGCAGGAGACAGAAACTCTGCCTTCTTCCACAAACAAGCTCAAGCCAGAAAGAGCTTCAATTCTATCGCAGAAATCAAAGATGGCAACTCGACACACAAAGACTTTGATAGCATAAAGAGAGCAGATTTCAATCACTTCCAAAACCTGTATAGAGAAGAGGGCGTGACGGACCCATACTCTAAATTTTTGGAGGCGGTTCCCCATAGGATCTCACCTTCAATGAATCAACAACTTGAAGCGAAGATCTCTATAAAAGAAATAAAAGAAGCTCTCTCCGACATGGAGCCTGACAAAGCCCCAGGCCCGGATGGCTTCACTGCAAGATTTCTTCAAACCTGCTGGCAGATTGTGGAGAAAGACCTCTAAAAAATGATTTTGAAATCTCAAAATTGCCAGAAAATTGGGGGCAGCACCAATTCAGCTTTTCTTGCCCTCATTCCCAAGGAAAAGGGTGCTAAATAATTTAATCGGTTCCGCCCCATCTCTCTTTGTAATATTGGATACAAATTAATCACAAAGGTTATTGCCAACAGACTAAAAGGTATCCTTCCAGCCATCATCCCGGAGAACCAAGGCGGATTTGTTCAGGGGAGACAACTTGCTGACAACTTCATCCTTGTGCAAGAGGCGATTCACTCGAACTAGCTTGGCAATGAGAAAGGTATGGTAATTAAATTAGATTTGGCTAATGCATTTGATCGGGTCAGACTTAGCTTTCTTTGGGAAGTCATGACAAAATTTGGCTTTGGAATGGGCTTTTTAAAATGGATTTGTGCTTGTATTGCTGACCCTTGGATCGCCCCCCTGGTGAATGGGAGAGCAGCTGGTTTTTTTAAAGCTTCAAGAGGGCTTAGGCAGGGTTGCCCCCTCTCTCCGCTCCTCTTCGTCCTTCATGTTTCTGTCCTGAGTTTCTACCTGGATCAGAAACTGGTTGACCAAGAGATCTTGGGGCTCAATATAGCCAGAGGGGTTAAAAATGTTAACCACACCCTGTTTGCGGATGATACCCTCTTGTTAGGGGCTGCCCCTGCCAGATCTGCTTTAAGATTCAAGGAGGTCTTGGACGACTACAGTGAAGCTACAGGCAGTATTTTAAACAAAGGTAAGTGCAAAGCTTTTTGCTGGAATATCTCTGCTTCCACCCTTTCTGCCATTTCAAGAATTCTGGGCTTGACTGCCTTCCTCAACTGGTCCTCCTTTACTTATTTGGGCCTCCCCATCTTCCGCAAATTGGCATACAGCAGAGATTGGATTCCTTTGTTGGACAAATTTAAGGCCAAAATCCAAGCTTGGGGATTCTCATGGTTAAATCTTGCCGGCAAAACTGTCCTCATCAAATCCGTTCTCAGTAGCCTCCCCATTTTTCAATTCTCTGTACTTCGTGCCCCTTCAGGCATCATCAAAAAAATGGAAGCCTTCATTCACAAGTTCTTCTGGAAAGGGGGCAATCATAATGACAGGAAAATCCCTTTGGTAAGTTGGGAGAAAATCTGCAAGCCCCAGAGCGAAGGAGGCCTTAACTTCAAGATCTCAGCCTCCAAAACATAGCCATGGGAGCCAAGATCTTCTGGAGAATCATTGGACCACATCCAGGTTGGGCGCAAAGAGCTCTATGGAGGAAATATTTCATGGGAAAGAGGAAGAGATGTCTGGATGCCCTACCCATCATAGGCTCGCAGCTGATCAAACTCTGTCACAAAGCAGCCCCTTTAATCAGAGACAGAGCGTATTGGATTCCAGGAAACGACAAAGAAATTAAGATATGGGATGACAGCATTATGATGCACCCTCCTTTATCATCCCATTGCTCTCTGCATGCGCTGCATTTGTGGTTGGACAACGCAAGTTGCATTACTCTTTGGGACATTTCACAATGGGAAGGCAGAAACTGGCTGTGTTGGAGACTCCCTCCCGTCCCTCCTGAGCTGTCTCAAGCACGTGATCTTCTCCTTTCTTTGTTAAATGGTATGGCGCCTCTGCGCGTGGGTAAGAAGGATGCCTGTGGTTGGGGAGCCGCCCCAGGGCTTTACACGGTTGCGCAGGGATATAAATTCCTTCATGATCGTCCTAACGTCCCTCCTAATCCTGCTGTGTGGAACAGGATCTGGAATTTCAAATCCATGCCTAAGGTTGATTCATTTTGTTGGTTGTTATGCCACAGAGGGATTTTAACAGCAGATAGATTGAAGAAGAAAGGATTTCATGGTCCCTCTCAATGCCACTTATGCTGTGACAGTGAGGAGAACGCCCAACATATCATATTGGACTGCAAATTTTCAAGAGAAATCTGGAATGGCCTTTTGAGCTACTGGAAATCTGATTTCATTTTACCCATGTCTATATTCGATCTTTTTGCAAACTGGCGGAATTACTACCCAGAGACGCTCCCAAAAAATGAAAATTTCAAAGCTGCATGGCTCTCCTTGCTGAAATTTGTCTGCTGGAAAATCTGGTTCGAGCGTAATAGAAGAGTTTTCAGAGATGAAAGTCTAAATCCACAGTTTATCATCATCAAAACAAAATGTCTTTGGAAAGAAAGTCTGGGGGAACATTTTCCAGATTTGAATCTGAGCCAGCAAGACTTAGAATGGGGTGCCTCGATGGACCTCCAATTCTCTGGCGAAACAAGGCATCACAAGGTCATAAAAGAGTGGCAATTCAGAGGGAAGGAGAATGATCTATCGGATTTGCTCCTCAGGCAATCCAGATTCTCTTTGTTCTTCGATGGAGCAGTGAAAGGCAATCCTGGATTGGCTGGGGCAGGAGGAATTATAAAAAATAAAGAGGGCATAATTGTGGCAAAGTTCGCTTGGGGACTAGGGCAGTCTACCAGCATGCAAGCTGAAGCCTTGGCACTTCTGCAAGGTCTTAAGAAAGCAAAGGCTATTGGTCTCTCAGATGTCAGTATTATAGGAGATTCTCAATCCATTATCAAAGTCTTAGTGGAGGATTCCTCTCCTGCAGACATTAGACTGGCAAGAGTGATTTCAAGAATCAGAACCCTGGTGAAATATTTCCAGACTACAACCTTCCTCCACGTTTTGAGGGAAAATAATAAAGCTGTTGATTTGGAAGCCAACAGGGCAGTTCCACTTCTCGCTGGCTGTCTCTTGGCAGACAGAATTTAGAACTGGGATTCCATTCCATAAAGATTGTCATGTTTTTCTGCATTTTACTGAATCAGTTTGTTTGTCTATTTAAGATAGGGAAAATAAGGGAGATAGACTCGATATTATCGAGTAAATCTTACAGTTTCCCAAGTTTTGGGGCCTTTGATCAGTTAGGGGAAGAAATTTTAAGGGCTATGCCCGATCAAATGTAACTGGTGAAAGGCATTTTGGCCCAATTCTAATATAAATCCATACCCGTTCTTGTAAAAAAAAAAAACTAGAGATGAGATAATAGAATATTCTCCAAGTAAGAGGGAGATCATGTTTTTTCTCCAGTTATCAAATTCTCTTACAGAACTCATATTTCAAGTTAGGATTTTCAATTCTATCCTACATGAATATTCTGCCAATGAATTACATGCTTCGAATCGTGCACATAACATTTCAACAGGGACACATGGAACACATTGTGTACTCGGATGTGACTGGGTAAAGCCAACTGATAGGCCTCATGTGGAGTAACTATGACATATTGCATGAAAGAAGGGGCAGATAGAAAAAATTATATTAGCTTCAGAGGGAGCTCGAAACGATCATAGTAGAATATATCTCATATTAAGAGGGAGTTGGCCATTGAATGCGATATTGAATTGATGAAGCCTAGTAAAATATTCTTTGCAAAATTTTGATGATGGTAGGCAACTGATTGATTCTTTTATAAACTTAGTTTGAATATTTGTTTTGTAGTGAACACATTTAATCATATGAAGCCAAAGTATGATCACTTGATACTCTTGTGGTACTACTAATTATTGTTTGAAGTATGTGGAAAGAAATGAGCTTAGGTTGTTGGGATACTTTGACTTTGATTGGTTTGAAAGTGTTATTGATGGAAAGAGTACATCTGGTGGATGTCTTTAATTGGCCTTAGCAATGGGTTCTTGGATGAGCAGGAAACATACTTTCATGGAAACTAGTATTGTTGAAGTTGAATATATGGCAGCATGTGCAATTTTTTATGAAGCAGTTTGGCTTCGGAAATTACTTGTTGGAATGTTTGAGGAGGTGTTGGAATCAACCATGATATTTTGTGATAGTCAAATCTAAATGGCAGGTCAAACCAAGTTGGTATCGACCATCACTGCATTTGTGACATGTTGCAAAAGGGAGCAAGAAAGCTTCAATACATCTACATTGATGAGCAGACAACTGATGTCTTAACTATGCCTCTTTCTAGAGGGATATTTATTTTTCCAGAGATAGGATGGGACTTATGAAGCATGCCTCTGTAGCTGAGAAGGAATAGTGATTTTTCTTGCATCATAATATTATTGTTGTGTCACTTAACCATAATTAGGGATATTATCCATGTTTCAAGTTGACCGTAATTAGGAAGAATGGTTTGAGATATAATGCTCTTCATGTGTCACTTGACTAGAATTGGGGATATTATCCCTGTGTCAAGTTGACCGGAATTAGGAATAATGGTTTAAGATTTTTTTCCTACATCTTGATATTCTTCATGTGTCACTTGAAAATAATTACAGATATCATCCTTGTGTCAAGTTGATTAAAATTAGGAAGAATGGTTTGAGATATGATGCTCTTCATCTGTCACTTGACCATAATTAGGGATGTTATCCCCATGCCAAGTTGACCAAAATTAGGAAGAATGGTTTGACAAATTACATAACGTATTTATTCTTCCTATGTCACTTTGACTAGAATTAGGTGTATTATCCTTGTTTCAATTTGAATAGAAAAAGGGATATTATCATTGTGTCAATTTGACCATAATTAGGAAGAATGGGTTTGGATAAGAATTCTTCATATGTCATTTATGATGACCATAATTAGGGATGTTATCCACGTGTCAATTACATAATCCAGAATTAGGAATAATGGTCCAGTTGATAGACATTTTCCTGTGTCATGTAATGTGACCAGAATTAGAGATGTTATCACTGTGTCAAGTACATTGACCAGAATAAGAAAAAAGGTCCGAAAAAGAATATTCATTCTCCCTGTGTCAAGTATGGTGACCACAATCAGGGAGAATGGTCCTAGAAGCTAAGTTGGAGCCTCCCATCATCATGCTTAGATCTCTTTCTAGAGAGAGCTTGTTTGATTGATGTCTCTTTGATAGAATGTGTACATGAGTACCATGATTATGAGGTACTAGTTGTTTGAAGGTTTTGGTGATGGTGATATTGCATCATCGATATGGATTCTCCCTTTTTCCTGTACTTTGATTGGAATTAGGAATTTTTCCTTGTGACAAGTACATTGACCGAAATTAGGGAAAATGGGTTGATAAATTTGATGGAATCATGGTCAGACATTTTTCCGGTGTCATGTACTATGATCATAATGAGGAATGTTATCATTGTATCAATTATATTGACCAAAATTAGGAAGAATGGTCTGGTGGGAAAACATTCTCCCTGTGCCAAGTATTGTAACCAAAATTAGGGATATTATCCTTGTATCAATTATTGTGACCAGAATTAGGGAGAATGGTTTGGTAGAGGCTACTTGAAATAGTGTATACCTTTTAGTGTATTGGCTTGGTCACTCTATAAGAGTGATTTCCTTTTAAAAATCATCCTCGGTTACTCATTGAGTGAGCCCATATATAATCATGTCTCGGAATGAGGGCTATGGAGTGAGGATGTGGATGCACTTTAGGGTTTTATCATGGTGATGGCAACCTTATTTTTTAAGGACATGGATGCTCTTTAGGGTTTGGTCGTGGTGATGGAAACCCTATGGTGTGAGGATGTGGATGTCCTCTAGGGTTTATCCAACCTTGTGAAGTTGCAACATGGATGTTCCCTAAGGTTTGATTGTGGTGATGGTAAACTTGTACTAGTCCATATACCATGAGGCTAAGTTGTCGACCAAATCATGGTGACTAGTTATTGTACCATAGGCTAGGTGTGTTAGCATAGATGATGGTACCTACTACATATTGATGTTGTACCATAGGCTAGGTGTGCAAGTCTGGATGATAGTATCTAGTTCATATTGATGATGTACCATATGTTAGATGTACTACCCTGGATGATGGTACTTAGTACCATAGGTTAGGTGTGCTAACTAGGATAATGGTACTGACTAGATGTTATGATTGTTATAGGTCAAGTGTGTTGACCTAAATGATTATGATGTTGATACTGTGAGTTGCGAACCTTATTCTTAAATATATTTTTCAAAAAAGAAATACATCTGAGGAAGTCAAGGTGAATACCTCCCTAGCTAAGAGGGAGTGTTGATTTTTGGGTAGCTACTAGAGGTATTCACTTGCTACACAAGTTAAAATTAAAAGAACTAAAATTTAATTTAATTTACAAAGAGACGTATCTCTTTGGGGCAACCTAATATCACTATAAAAAAGACATTAGATACTATCATAATGGACATATTACTCACGTATTCTTCTCTCTCTCATATGTGGAAGCAGATCTAAGGAAGAGGCAATGGTTTTCTAAGAAGCTGAAATTTATATGTAATTACGTAGTTATGTTCATATATCATTGTAAGTAATTACGAGATGCAAAAATTTGTGCTTGCCTATTTAGAGCTATAAAATCAACAAGCAATATTTCTAACTTTCTTCTATAGCTCCCTCACTTGAGGTTGACCCTTTGAGGTGGGGGTGCTCTTCTACGAATATTGAGGAGTGAACCATTGCTTCTATCTGAGTGTATGCATTGCTTCCTTGGAAAGTTAATGCTAAACAAGGCACTAGCCTCTTCATGTAAAGGTTATGAAGTATAAGGAAGGATTTGATTATCTCCAACGCCTTTAAATTGATTTACTTGAAACGTAATATCATAGCTAATAGAATTAATATGAAGAGAAAATATAAATTTAGGGTCAAAACCTTTTATTTCTTCCAACTCATTCAACTTGAATACATCTAGGTGGATCGTATACTCATCAATTCCAAAAATGTATTTGAATTTAATACTTACCAGCACAATTGGTAGAGGTATGGATTAATTCTTCCTCTTTTCATTATAAAAGTGATCCCATGACTTATATTGTCAATACAATTATGATACGTAATAATTTGTCAAAAACATATACTAGAAGCATTAAAGAATTTTCTTAAGTCCGAATAATCTGATATAAGAAATTTTTTCTTTCATTTGAAATGCCCCTTTTCCTTCCAATATAGAAAGAGCTTCTCAAGAGCATATTTTAGCTTGTAGACTAACAAACATTACTCTACACTTTGACAATAAGGAATGTTGTACACAATAAAAATGAAATGGAGTCGTGAATCTCTAGAGAGACAAGTACCATAATTGAACAAGGTCATTGTCAAAATTGGAGTGTCACATTCTTATAAGAACTTCAAATATTATAAAATAGATAATGGGACACACCAAGTATGAACTCGTGAAAAACCTTTTTGATTGTTTGAAATTTCTTGGTTGATAACAAATTTCTAAAGAAATGGAATGAGCCTAGTCAAATACCTCTCCTTCATGCTCACAATAATGTAAAAATTATAAAAAATATTTAGGAATATACTCTATTGATTTGAGACTAAGAAATCAAGCAAATAACCAAGCAATTTCTTTGTATGGGATGGTATGTGTGCATACCTCAATTTTGTTGGCATTCACCATCTCCCTAGTAGGGTTCTTCCGAAATTATTTTAGTAGGGTCATCCATCCATTGAAATTTTCCAAAAAGGCATTGACTTCAGCCACCTTGAAAATTCAGCTGGCTTCTAGTAACCTGAGCATTTTCTTAAAGACACTTGGAGTAAGAAGAACAAGGGTGCTAGAAGAATCGTCAAGCAATATGTATTTTTCTCTAGTTGAGTATCTCTACACACCCAACATGCACAATTTTTGAAATCCAGACCTTGTTGCTATTATTTTCTTTTGGATGAAGGCTCAAATACCAGCTATAAGTTGTCAACCACTAAAAATATCAGTCTCGTCATCCTAGAGTGTTGAGGGTGTCTTCGTAAAAATCTTATGTTGTTTTATTTGTCGTTTATACTTTATACTTATCAACACTTGTTAAATGAGTGAATGATCACAAGCGGATAATTTGAAATGTTTTATATAAAAAGTACAATATTTATTATGGATGAATGGATTTGTGCAAAATACATGGCTCATAAATAAAAGGTAGTGTTGTTATTAATAAAGTTAACGAACTATTAATGAAAAATACACCATATTTAATATCGTAAAGAATTTCAATCATGTGAGGTATGTGTTGTAACTTCTGATTAATGTGTCTCAAAAGTAAGAATAATCAATGAATAGGAATGCAAGATGCTCGAAATTATAATGGAATTGTGCAGAGGAGTGATTATCTCATCCAAAAGCAAAGTAAAATTCATGTTTAAATAACTATGAGGTCATGCAGGAGTGATTAACGTTGGAGTGCGGTGGGATCATGGAGGTTGTTCAACCTGTAAACATGAGAAATGGATAAGTATAAAAATATTTAAGATTTCCCTATAGGATGAATCATGTAGAATGAAAGGTCAGGAATATTCATTCTAAAACCCACATGAGAGAGAAAAATGAGTGAGTATAGAAAAGGTGAAATTTTTGTGCTACAAAAGTATAGGTGTAAATTGAAAAATGTGGAATGCAAGTATGGGTTGATTTGTAAAAGAAAAGAATTCAAAACCCACATACAAAAAATGACTAATGAAGAATGGCTATTGTGGGGTAAATGGAAATGAGGAAGAGAGATGCTTAACCACTTGCAATCATAAAAATGGTTTATATGGCCTAAATAGGGTAAGTTAAAAGTTCAAACAAGCTTGATGGTTTGCAAGGTAGCTGATCAAGAAAGTTGGTCAACATTCGAAGGAGTCATCTGATCCATTGGGCGCGTGGAGTCATAAAAAAGGAAGAAAAATTTACAAGTTATTTCAACAATGTGGAAAAATGTACATATAATAATAGGAAGAATGTATATGAAGTGATAAAATTTCAAAAGAAGAAGTTTTTAAGATGTCTCATATTCACAAGCAACCTCTCAATAACAACATTAATGTCTTTGAGAAGATGGGAGTTAAATCTGCAAACTTTCTTTATTTGACATGGTCCAAGACAAAAGATTAGAGTTTTGTATGTAGGGATGATTTTTTATTGGATTGTTCCATTATAGCACCAATTGATTCTTTCAAAAATTCTTCATGGTAATGCTTTGATTGAAATATTTCTTGATAGTTTCGTGTATTTTCTACATATTTTTCATTGCTTCAATACATTGTTCTTCAAGGTAAAGAAGTTGATAATACCTCATCTAAAGTGAATTGGTGTCTTCTTCATCATCAATTATCATTTCTTAGAGAAATAAATAAAGCATTTAATTCTAAGTAGATGGGAATTATTGCATCTTTTCCACATACCAACATGTAGGGTGATTTCCCTATGTTTTTCTTTGGGGTGAAATTTTGTTTCCCAAAAGTTTATCTAACATCTTCTTATGTCAATTTCTCTAATTTAAATAAATTATTTTCTTCAAAATTTGGATTAATTATGTATTGATTGATTCATCCAATCCATTTTGTTGTGGTCAGTATTCTAATGACTATCCCATCAATATTCCATATTGTGCACAGATTTATCTAGACCTAGATCCAATAAATATGGGCCCATTATCTGTATATAAACTTTTCTAGATACCAAATCATGATAGAAATTTTCCTTCAAGGATTGTACCAAGTGTTTAGGTTCAACAGTCTTTAGTACCACAAATTCTTTCCATTTTTTAAAATAGTCAGTAGGGGTCAAGATATATGAATGTCCCTTTCTAGATTTCATATTTATTGGCTAATAACATGTATGACCCTCTCTGGAAATGGAATTTTAGAAGTAATTGCTTTATACAGCATAGCTCTTCTTTTCGTTTTCCTCGAGAATGGTTATTACATAAGCATTTTTAAATAATATTGGTCAATAATAACCAACTCTAATCACCTTATGAGCATTCGCCAGAGGATTAAAGTGTTTGTTGGAATTTGTAGCTTCATTTCATCTTCATAATGTGTATTAGGCCTCCAAAATGAAAAATACAATCTGTACTTCAATTCGAGTTCAAATAAAGGAATTTTTGAATTTTAAATTAAATTTTTGTCTCGAAATTTTGTTAAGTCAGCTTCAACCAAGGGTGACACCCATTCGACACATTTGACAACTATTTATTGGCATTTATCCTCCACTTTTGAGCATCCAATCAAACCACTTTTGAGAATCAATTTAGACCAATATGAGGCATAATAAGGATGAGTACCGAGGATTATCTTGGATCACGAGAAGGACAAAATATAAGGCTAATATAAGGCACTTATGAAGGAATAATAGCTGGGCATACTTGAGCAACAAGACCGATATTTTCTGAGATCAAATATGGGAAAATTTATGAGGCAGAGAAGGACGAATTTCAAGGTTTGTTGAAGGTAGTTTGACTAGGTATGACCTAGTTTTGGTTACTGGTCATTTTGATTTGTTTTGAATGGGAACACTCAGATTGCATCTCTTGTTGAATGGATAAATTTCTCTAAGAAAAGGTTGTTGGGAATTTCCCCTGGTTTGCGGATTTCCTAGGGTAATTTTTGTGTCAGTTGTGTTTGGCTATCTCTTCTTGTTCTTATTAGCATTATTGTTCTATAGTTGAATATTTTGTATGTGTAAATTCTTAATAATGTTTCCGTGTAAGATGATCTAATGATGAGATTTTTGGAAGTGATTACTAGACTAGAAAATCTATAAAAATGAACGTGGTATTAGATATATGGTTTGACTGAGAGCAGGTTTGAGTTTCATAGCATTTTGGGTTTCTTATAGTTTTTGTTGTAGTTAAGGATTGGTTCTAATCATATCAGAGGTTGATGTTAAGTCTCACAAGATGTGATCAAACTGAATCCTTGAAAGTGTTTCTAAGGTTGAGTTATCATAATATATTTAGGTTCTATAGCTATTTATCTTATTCTAAGGCAAACTTGAGCACCAAGTTAGGGATATTTCAACCACAGAAGGGAGACATGTAAGAATTCAAGAGTGGGGCTGAAATTATACTTGTTTTAGCCGTAGAAGGATGCCAGTTTAGGCCACATAGGGTGTATGTTGAGGTTGCGGAAGGAAATTTGTTGAGGCCATATGGAGAGGCTGAAATAGGCCTGATAGGCCCAAGAATGAAGCTCAGTTCAAGGCCATAGTAGGAGGGTGAATTAGGCCTACATAGGACATATGCAAGTAGTCTAGTTTTTTCCACAAAAAAAAAAAAATGATCCACGGTCTGAGATGTTTTTGGTCCACTAAAAGGAGGTAAAGTAAGGGCTGATTAGGACCTAGTTTATGGAAGTATTAAAATTCCATGTTAAGGTATGCTTAGGCATCTTTTAACAATGAAGACTAATATTTGACCAAGGGAAATTATATACATATATAAATTGCATTTTTTTGTAGCTCTTTCCATCAATACAAAGAAAATGAAAAGACCAGTAAGCAATTGACCATGAGAGAAAATGTGGACCTGATATTATATAATATAGTTCTGATGTTGACTTGAAGACTGTAGCAATATTGTTATTGGCCAATTTTATACTTTTCTTTGAGTATAGATCAAATTGCAAAGTTAATTATCAATAGAATGTTCTACCATATCTACTCTTTTAACTAATGGTGATAGATCTAATTACATTTATAAGTTTCTGAGCTTTATGGTTGGGAATGCCTTTTATTTGCTATTTTTTGAAGTATGAGAGTATTTATTTGTGATATTTTGATCAAACGTGTTCTAATGTTGTGATCCATGCTAAAGAATTGCATTACTGATGTAGTATTATGGTGTTGAGTAAATTGTGAAGGGATTTGTGACAATGTATTATTGAACAAGTCATAGATTGGGCAATTTTTCAATCTTGGATGAATAGAAGTGGTGTTGATATGAGAGTAACGACTTAGCATTAATATAATCATATATTTGATTGATGGTGAAAAAATATTATTCTAAATTTGTAATGATAAGGATTTGGAAAAGAATTTGTGCAAATAAATGTTGATGTTATTGGTTAGGATTTGACTAAAAAGTCCTTATCATTGTCGATATCTTAAAATTAATGCAACTAAGATTTGGAGATATTTACATGATAATCAGGTTGAAGACTGTGTCTATTGTTTAATGGACCTAGGATGTGCGTTCCACGGTAGAAGTATTGTTTTTAAGTCACAAAATATGATACCTTATACTGCTATGGAAACATCATGTGTGCTTGAAAATAGAAGGAGTTAAGAAGAAGAGTCATGAAATTCATGCTATGAGACCTTCTTGAAGATTTGTTAGTCCTAGGGTTTATAAACCCTAATAATTCTTGAAGGATATGACAAAGGAAGACCTATGTTTTGTGGAGAACACCCTACAATAAATCTTAGATCGATGATTCTACTGCATAAAGAAACCCTTATAAAGAAAGAAAATCAGCATACTGATGATGAAAAGTGTTAGAAATCAGGAAAATACTGAGAGGGAGGTGAATCAATATTGTGGAAGTTTAAAAAAAATCTTACTTCTAATAAATAATACGGGGACACTAATAAAATCTTAAGCAACAATTCATACAAGCATCACAAGAATAAACATAAGAATCACAAATAGAACACATAGATTCTTCAAACATTCCTTTAATTACTTTCACAAAGGCAAGCTTCTACTTGTTGTTACAAAGTTCTTTGGCTGCAACCAAAAGGGAGCTACTACTCCTTAGTTTATCAACTACTACTGAAAGGAGAAACTACCCCTAAATTTATTACTGAGAGGAGCTACAACCCCTAACTATTTACCGACCACTGCTGGAAGGAGCTACAACCCTTGTTTTGTAAGTTGATACTTGCTTGACCTACTTGATTCATCTTTCATACCATTTTCAAACTCAAATCGTGAATGCCACTTCCTTACATAAAACAAATAAATTTCCTCACTTCAATCACTCGCCCCAAACACCATAAAATCACCTTTAGAAATTTTGATCACTCATCAATCCACCTCTAAAAATATAGATTCTTGTAAATTTGATTCTTCTTATATAGAAATTGAGCTAATATTTTTAGTTTTAGAAAATTTAGATAAGTTCAACTCTTTTACTTGCATGAATTCATATTTTTCTCATCTTCCACTTCTTTCGGGTCTTCTAAATGTGGTCCTAATGTATTCAATATTTTCTCTGTTGTATTGATCTCATTATTTTTCTCAATTTTGGAATTTTATAGGATTTAGAAGTGAGTTTAGTTCTTCCATCGACTCGTTCATGCGACATTTAGAGCACTGCTGGTTTTGGTGGATTTATTAAAATATGGCGTGAAGACACCAAATTCCTTTGTTTCCACTGAATTACCAAGACACCTGCACATTGGTCCCTGTTTACAATACAACCTAGATTTGTGACCAGGTTCCAAATAGGTTGGGGGGCTAATTGAGGTTGGAGGTTAAAGGTTTGGAAAATTTATTTTTTGTGTGTAATCAATTTCCTCTCACTAGTTGAAGGCCCAACTCGCCCACATAGTTTTATTTTTCCTAAAAATCAAAATATACAGAAAAAACATCACAAAACATGAACCCTTGTGTGACTTCCAATGTTCTTCCACATCATGTTGTTGGTTTCATCCTTGTGCCACATGTGCCACACAACGTCTCTTGGGTGGTGACATGTGTCATTCAGATTTGGCCCACTTGGCCACATAAAAATGTCGAAAACACATGCCACGAGTCCTCCGGTCCATACTACCATGTCACTTGTGCATACATCATGCTAACATAATGTGTCACTGTGGCTCCACCTATGAATCCATGCCACCTATGCTGACTAATCAAAATATGCCATGTGTCATATTCTGGTTGATCCATGATATTAAATCATATGGCGGAAGAGGGGTCCCACGCCTTGGTTTTTCAACGAATTTCTTTATAAAATAAATATACATAAAATAGGTCAAGGTTGGATAATCCAAAAAAAATCAATTTTTCGTGCACTTTCTCCCACTCACAACCTATGACTCACTAAGAAGCCAGAATAGGTCCCATAAGGTTGGCGATTAGGGATTAAAGTGATTTCCTAGCTACGCACCTGCTCTTTCTCTAGATCTCTGACTCGCCTAGAAGCCTAACTAGTTTCTGCAAGGTCAGGGATCAAGGTTCAAAGTGATTTCCTAGTTGTGCATCTACTCTTTCTCCCGAAAGCCTGAAGGTTAGACTAGTTGAAAGCTTAACTAGGTCTAGCTCATAGATCGGGGGGTCGACCCATTTCTCGACTTGTCTGAAGGCCTGAAGGCCAAAGCCAAAACCTTTCTTACTTGGAACCTTGACCTGTTGTACTCTTTTCACATTTTTAAGTGTTGAAATTTGACTTGAAATAAAATTTGATCCAGTAAGTCTTTTTCACACTTAAATATGCCATTGGAAAGCTCTTTCAGAGCTCTATCCATTTGAATAGTTTCCTAAAGAAATTGAGATAATTTAATTTACTAGAAATGGATCCAAACACTTTGTTCATTTATCAATTTGGTTGCAATCATATTTTCCTTTGCCATGATGTTTCCATCAATAACAACTTATTTCTAACATTCTCCCCCTTTGGATTGATAAAAACACCTAAAACACAATCAACCTAAAAATATCATAAAAGCAATTTGTACTTCTTACTTCTCTTTATTTGAGTATTACTCCTCCTTTTGGTGTGATTCTCCCCTTCCTTTTTATTTGAAGTCATAACAGCACCGAGTTAAAAGTTCATGTAATAAAGTTAATATAGGAAAAATAAGACTAAGGTCATGCAACACGTATTCCAAGATTAATGTTGGGAAAAACATCCTAGTAGGTGTTCATTTCAGTTTATTGTGACTAAGTAAATTGGAAAAGGCATTAAAAATGAAAAGAGGCATTTATTGGCATTTATTTATGAAAATAAAGGAAAATATGAGAAAAGGAAGGTGAAAGGTCACATATTTGCATGAGGAGGAAATTGAAGAAAATAGAGGCCTCAATGATAAAAACTATTATGAGGATTAGTTCATGGCTTTTGTGAGTTGATACTTTTTTCAATTTTAACCTGGATCTTTCTCTCTATTATCTCTCTCATACTCTTGCACACTTAGAGCATTCTTGGAGCACTCTAGCATTGGAGAAAGGAAGGAAAAGTTGGGATAAGAAAGCAAGGAAAGAAAATATCAAGAAAGTAAGAGTTGGATCAAGCAGCTATCTTGAAGGTATCAGGTTGCATGTATGTTTTATTTGCTATATTTGGCATCCATGGTACATGAATGTGTGTACTTGGTTCTCTTGTTGTCATTGGCATGGGTTTTGCCAGGTGTGACAGTGGTTTCAGCCTTCCCTTGCCATTTCCCGATAGCCATAGTGTGATGGAGTTCTCTCTTTGGTTGAGCTTGGATTGTCGGATGGTTTTGGATCCGGGTGAGGTGGTCTCAGGAAAATTCCCAAGGACCTAGAAATCCCTTGATCGGTAATGGTAGGATACGCAGTAAAAGCCTAAGGGTGGAGAAGGAAAAATTCCTCAAGGTATTGGTGAAGAAATATGGAGGAATCTAAGCTTTTTTTTAGGGCCTAGTGATCCCTTGACCAGTTTTGGCAAGGTTTTTGTACATCCTGGTAGTCTATGTTTATTGTTTGGCCTAGGAATTCCTTGACAGGTAATAGCGGGATTGCGGTAAATCCTGGTTGTCTAGGTGAGGGTTTCGGGCCTAGAAATCCCTTGACTGGTAATGGAGAGATATGAGGTAAAGCCTGAGGAAGCCCTAGTTTTTTTCTTGTGAGTCCCACATTCATGCTTGGAATATGGCATGAAGATGATTGGTTGAAAGAAAGATTTGGTTCAACTCAATATATGGTCGGGCGGTATGTGGAAGTCCTTGACTTGGTTGGCTTTTGCATATGTTAATAAGGGATCTTTTCCTATTTTATTTCATGGGTAAATGTAATTTTTATTATGTCTTTAATGGATGTTCTATCATTGTTATTATTCTGGTTATATATTGGTCATAAGCATGGTGTCATGACAAATTCTAGTGATAGATCTTAACATGTTTTGATTGGTAAATGAATGGTTATTGAATGCATGACATAATAGATGTTTTTGTAGCTATTATGAGAGGGAATTAGACCTTCTTGGTGATTTTCAGATAATTATCGGACTCTTATGTTTAAATAGGCATTCATGACCTATAGATTATATGTTCTCAATGATTTTGACAAAATGTATGTCATGATTACGCCTTGTTAGGTCAAGTTCTGATCTAAGTTTTGTATTAATGGATTTTTCTTGGTGTCATTCATTATTCTTGAAATTTTTATCAAGTTCTGGGAAATGGTCTGGTTAATAGCCCTGAAAAATTGGCTCAGGTCTCATGGTCACAGGCACAGAACTGAGAGAAAAATATTGCAATCATTGGGAGGATGGGTCATCTATGCAACTGGAGAGTTACACTTGAATTTCTGTAGTGTTGTGCCAGCGTCTGGGAGTCCAAATCACTGAAAAAGAAAGTTACCTCAGGGTTTGGCAACCTAGAGGGTTGTTTTAGCTCTTGGGGGTCCTATAGCTCCTGAGGAAAGTCAGTAAAGTTTTGGTTTTTCGATTCCACTTTCTTAACTGTACTTAGCAGGTTGAGTCATGTTATAGTATCCCTCATCTCATGTTTACCCTAGAAGGCAGGTGAAAGTGTGTAAATGTGGGAGGGAGGTGTTTACAGGGTGGTATCAGAGCCAGGTTTCCATTCTCTTTAGGTGATATGTGATACAACATAGTGGTATCAGAGCTCCCAGTTTCAAACACTTGGACTGGATGGGCAGAATGTGTTTTCCATGCATGAATTTTAGTTGTATATGTGATTTTTATGCATGCGTTGTGATAGGAATTGTTGTTGTTTGCATCATTATGATGATGATATGTTAGTTGAGTTAGAGCAGGAGATGCAAATTATCAGAGAGAAGTTTCAGCACTGGACCTCAGGGTAAGAGCATATCATGATACATGAATTGTATGTTTAGCATGTAGGTATGATGGTTAATGGTTGTTATATGCCTTGTGGTTATATGCATGCTTGTCATATATTGTTGTTATGTTTACATACATGATAGATGCTAGTTAATCAGTGCAGTCATATGCATGTGCATTGGTTATTCATGCATGGTAGTTAACTCGTCATTATATGCATTACGGTCATACACATGATGATTATGGTTATTGCATTTAAGATCTTAATGTTGTAGATATTGTGTTGATTAGGATTGACATGTGTAGATGGTTATGGTTATGATATTCATGTTTAAGCTGATATATTTGTGATATTGTATTGTACTAATATAGACTGATTTATGCAGATGTGATAACCTCCCTTAAGATACATTGAAATATGAGTTTGATTATGTCATCTATTTGGTTTATCTAACATGGTATTCTTATAGGTTGTTTGAAAGTTTAATTAATTGCATGATATGAGTATGTGTTTATAAGATTGCATGACAGAATGATCTTGTTTTAAGAAGGTTTTACTAACACAATATGTGTTGAGACAAATTATATGCACTTGAGTACAAGTGGGTTCTAGTTTTATTATTAGTGACTCTGAGTTGATTGATGATTATGATATGGTTGTTACTATTGGTAAAGGCTGATTTAAATTAATAGACACGATGCCTTGGTATTTGGAACATGTGACTGACATGTGTGAGCAATTGCAGGGAAACATTCTTGGTATTAGCATTGTTAGCGTTATGTAATTTACAAGAGATTGTGAGAACTAATCACATAGGCCAACATCAAAACAACTTTAGAACTCAGGACCTAGCCTTCCTAGATTCAGAGAGGGTTCTCTCTATAAGATATAGATTTTTTTAAATAAGTTTTAGGCTAGTTATGATTGTACTTGAGTTTTGAATTTGTTTTGGGTTTTGGGAAATTCATTGTGTTCAATGGATTAATGTCTATTGGGCAATGGATTCATAAAATTACTGGACGATTGCATCAACTTTTTAACAGAGTAAGCACAGGGCAAGCTAGGAATATTTACTGGTTATTTGAGTTTATAAGTGGATTTATGACAGAAAAATGATGAAAATTCAGCAGAACTAAAGAGAAATTAAGAATTATTTAGTTGACCTTCAGAAGAAAACATTATGATTGTAAAAACAACCAGAATAAGGTACTCAAAAGTAAATCCTATTCATCACACTTTATGTTTTACATTTAGAATTTAGGTGATTACAGTGAATAATAACAATGAAACAAAATTACAGAAGAAAAACATCACCAGTATTTAAGCCATAAGAATCATGTGAATGGTCTGTTTATTATTTATGCTCCAGTGCTTTGAAAAGCTTACAATGCTCCAAAAGACTAACGATTCTGATACTAATCAATCGACCTTTGATACTTCAAATGACGAAGTATTTATACAAAAAGATTTACATAAGATTAATACAATAATATAGTTTCTTAAAAAAATTGTGAATTAAAAACTCTAACTGTTGTTGAATTATGGCTCGGTGGGATGTGTTGTGCAACTGAAATGTTGATGTAGTGGGACAGTTAAGACGTCGACCAACTTTTTCTGACGTGCTGGCCAATGATCTGGCAGATATTTTCCTTTCTCAATTTTATTGTTTTAATCCAGTAAATTGGTCAACTGTTCCCATCGCTCTTCATCTAGGATGGATATTTTAATCACCCTGTGGTAGATTTCATCCATTTATGCGTATTTAGTAAAAGTGGGTTTTACTAAAAAGACATGTTTAACTTCATGCAAAATAAAAAATGTGTCTTGGAGAGCACTTTGTATGAGCTTTGATGTTGTTGTAGCCTGAATGTTTGAAACTTTACCTACATTACTAGCAACCTCTTTAAGCTTGTGGATGTAGTCTTCGAGAGGCATTAACTTATCATTAATTACTAACATTGAAGGCAAACCTTTGCTGGTCAAAGGTTCCAGTATGCTGAAAAAACGTTGGACTATAACGTTAACACTGCTGCATTTTTCTTCCAATTGAAGAGTATATTTCTTCTTTGTAATAATTTTATTTATTTCCGAAATTGTGGTTGTCCTGTCTTCTATACCCAAATCTTCAAGTTCAATACTGTCCTTAGAATTCAGAAACTTAATTAACTCAGTAGTTGTAGCAGGCATTTCTTCAAGTTCCTCTGTAATAGTTTTAGTAGTTTCTTCGTCTTTCTCCAATAACTCTTTCTGATAAAAAAAATCTTGATATTGGGCCAGATTTCTTTTACATATTCAGTGATTTCTCCCCATATGTTCTCTTTAACTAATCCCAATGTTTTTCCAAGATAGTGATCTTTAACTTCTTTATGCAATCTTTCAATCTGTACTTTTTCTCTCTGTAGCTTTGCTGCATGTGCACTTTCTCCAACTATTGTCTGATGTTGCGGCGTTTTTAGCTAATCCTGCAACTTTTTGATTTCCTCTGTCTGAATAGATAAATTCTGAACAACTTGAGTAAGTTGCTCAGCTCCTTCTGATGTACTTGTAGTGGAAGTAGTGGCAATGGGAACAATAATAATGGAGACTATAGCAATGGGAATTACATCTGTAGAAATTATATAACTAATGCGTTATATATCCAATATTCTCCTGATCGCACACTATTTTAACTTCATGCACAATACATAATCTATTCCACTATTGATCATCACATGCAGAAATTAAATCAATTGCAAAGCACACATGAAACCATAAAAATTCACACATATGAACACAGTGTTTTAACAGGAAATCCTGAAGCTAAAAACCCCAACTATCTATATATAATATATGTCATAGAGATCATGTAACAATCCTCATACAAAGCTGATCATATCAAGCTCTCGGTCTGATAAAATTTCCACACTAGTCGGTACGGTCCCAGCAATTCCATGCACGATCTGCACTTGCACCTTTGCTTTGCCTCTCTTTTAACGATCCTATTTGAAGAATGGCTCTGAATGAAATTGAATCCACCTGGCGTGCACTGCGCTATCGTAATTGGCATCTCTACTGAGTGTTGGATGTAATCAATGCATCACTATAGTCACAACTGATAGTCACACTTGCCCTTTCACCTACCTCTCCACTGGTCTCCACTGAAACTGTCCATGCACTGTAGTTAACTGATGTATTCTTCAGTTGATTAATTATTTAATATTTAGTGAATTAATTAATAATTAATTCACACCACTCTCACTAGTGTATCAATCAGTTAGACTAGATACAACTAGCTCAAATGTGTCTAACTGAGTTACACTGAACATAACTCCACCAACTACTTCTATAACTCCACCAAACTCTATCACATGAGTCCTAACTAAATTCCTCCATGCAATAGCTCCACTAAACCCTCGGCAATAGTGTAATTCCTTCTGTCAGCTCCTGTGCCACATCTGTGCACTTAAGTGAAGTGCTCCAAGAGAATAAGATAATGTTTAGAGTCCAAATATTATTAAGAGCTAATAATATTCGACATATCTATTTTTAGACTGGCAATCTAAAAATAGATTTCGCCCAATATGTCTAAAAATAAAAGTCCATCTATTTTTCCAACTTGACCAACCATCCACAAATAGCATCCTACAACTCATAGAATATGATCGACATGTCTAAAAGTAGACATAGTCTAAAAATAGACTTTGCGCCAAAAATAGCCTGCGGGCCCACTTAGTGAAGGTGACTCTTTTCACTAAGCTCATCATCTTGTTGAATCTCAACAACATCCATGCGTTTTTTGATCTTTTTGACAGCTTCATCTTTCTCCTTGATGAGTTTCTCCATCTCTGCCTCCATCTTTTTCAGCTATGTACTCTGTTCAAAGATGAGTTTCAACATATCTTCCTTTTCTGCTTCTGTTTCCGAAATTTATTTGGCCATATGATCTTTTGTAGGTGGAAACTTCAACTGCTTTCTTAATGCTGTGATATCAACATTCTTTTTCTTGATCAATTCTTCTGTAGGATTGATATTTGCAGGATCATAACCCAACTTGATTACCAAATCTTCAAAGGTTTAATCCTGGTGTCTTTGGCAAAAGATGAGACCTTTTCCATGTTGAGTTGTGATTTGGTATTTGCTAGTGTAACCTGCATTTTAGATAAATACATGGTAGTGTTAGTCAAAGTCGAAAAAATCATCTCTCCAGTTTGTTTATGCATCTCCATTTGATCAATGGGATGAATATCTTTGGTATCAAACTCAAACGATGTCTTCTTATAGTCTGCTTCCCCTTTAGGCTGAGGAACTTGTGCATGAAGAAATTTCATTAGCATTTTTCCTTTCTCTGCATCAAAGGTTGATAATAGCCTATTTTGGGCACTCGAAGTTTATTTCCAGAACTGATTATACGTATTAATTTTCAAGGCTTCATTTTTCGATTTGATTTCCTTGAAGATGTCTATGGTTCTCTTTTATGGTTCTCTTGAAGTTGAGGTACCTGCTTGTATAATTTGCTACTGGTCTGAATTTTTTACTAAAGTAGTAGGAGATTGTATGCATTTCTATCCTTTTAATGCAGATACAATAGTCTCCTGTATGTTGACAGTGGTCTGCTGCTCTGAATCCTTGCTAATACTTAGTTTGGAACTAAGTTTAGAATTATTCCTGTACACACTTTTAAATGATTCACAGAAGATATCTGACTCTGAAGGAGACCCTTCTTCTCTATTCCTTCTAGTTACTTTTCCTGATTTTGTAGAGTCTGCAGTGCTGATAATGACACTGGTTGTTCTTCTGCTTCGGGAAATGTATTCTCTGTCCATTCCAACTTGTTCTTGTAATCTTCTATCTCTAGTCTTGTTGTATGAAAGTAAGTAGTAGATTTGGCTTATACCCTTAATTTAGAAACAATGCCTAATGGATCATAAGACCAGGTGAAACTTAATTCAAATTGCATCTCCTTCAAAAGATTTTCTGCCTCTGTTGCTACATTTCCGGTGTTACAAATGAATGGGCCAATTTGAGTCTTTAGTTTAAGTTGAGATTTCTTTTTAGCAACCATGAAATGTACCTGATCCATGTTGATCATCTCTCTGATAAATTCCAGAGAAAAAATCCTAATTGGAAGGAATTTGGGAAATTTGTATGGTTGTAATTCATATCCAAAAACTCTTATCTCAGTGTAATTTTCATAAAGATACCAATCTCTTGTATGAAACTGTTCTGTTATTTGCAATATTTTCTGAATTTCTCCGCTGGTTCTGGCTTCTTCTTTGCTATTAAGAATACTGATAGTCAGATGAACATACATTTCAACGAACTGTTTGTAGTTGAAATCGTTTTGCTGCTTCATGACCAAAGTGGTCCAGAAAATAACTGACTGCTGGTCTCCTTTTTCATTCAGCTTCTGCAATGAAAATTTCATATTGTCTCCTTGTAAATAAATAAACATATAAATTAGAATAGAGGAATATTTGAAGATTTCTTCTGTTTTGAAATCCAAATTTTTTTTATGAATGGATTCTACAAGAAATTGGTTGAAATTGAACATAATAGAAGGCTTGGCCTCATTAGAGAAGATAGATAGAAATCCTATAATGGCTTCATTTATGTACTGGTCAGTATAGTAACCAAGCAGGTAGGATAGGATAGTGGTTATTTTCTTCGTTCTCTAAGGAAAGGAAGATGCAGGATAGGGAGGATTTCTTTTGGGGAAGGCAACATTTTGTGCTAGAAAAAGTTCTAAAATTTGGGTTCACTTAGCAAGGTCTAACTTCTAATATATTTCAATCAGAGCTTCGTGGGAGAATGGGGTACATTTTTCAACTACAGGGGCTAACATCATCTGTTTAATGGATTGGGGAGTAATAGTAAACAGAACTTGGCCATTAGCATTGATTATGGCTCTCTGGCTGGGTAGATAAAAGGCATGGAATTTCTGTACGAAATCGGGAGCACAGTGGGTTGGAGGGAAAATATAACGCGGAATATTGGAATCTCAGAGGTAAATTTCATCAGTTTATCGATCCATTGGTTTTCCAGCCAACAATACATCTCGAAGATATCGATATCAGAGTCAGTCTCATAAATTTGATAGTCTCTGTCAGCCATAGGGATATGATGGAGGTCCTGAGGAGGAAAAATCAGGAGATTGACATTTTCTTCAGAATATTTGCCTTTGGGAGGCATAATGGCTACGAATGACAGCAAGAAAAGGAGAGAAAAGATGCAGGGAGCAAGAAATAAGTGACGAATGAAGAACAGTGGAGTTGGGCGTAGCTTCAAGTGATTACAGTGCTTATGGTTCCGTTAATCACCTGCAACAGTGAAATAAAACAACCTGTAATGAGAAAAAGGGTTTGCAGGGAGGCGAGCGATCTTAATAATGGGAAAAATTATATTTCCGTTAGAGGGCACGACTTTAACGGATAGAAAATAAAATTTGCAACGACACTATGGAGGGAGGGCTTTTAATTGGAAAACAGACACTGACGTGTGCACGGTGTAACGGTAATTTCAAACAGTTGAATTTAGAAAATGGTTTTCTGGGGGGTATGGTGGTTTATCATTTCATGCTTTGGGGGTCTGAATTCTTGTGAGGCTGACACGTATGGTCAAGGCAGTATTGGAAAACAATTCTTTTCAGAACCCCCCCTCCCCCGGGTGATAAGCTTCGGATGACGGAGGGGGGCCAAAAAGCCACATGAGCCGTCAGATATAAATGAGTGTGATGAGATCGTGAGGGAGATGAGGGTGACTTATGCAATGGATTTGAATGGTGGGGTCAGGCGTATAAAACAGTGTGCCGAGAGTTCAAAAGTGTATTATATAAAGGAAAAAAGCGGAAAATTGACCAAAAAAGGAAAGATGATGTGTCAAGAAGACTGGGTCCCACTTGATCGCATATTATATTCAGATGGTTTTTAGGTGAGGGGAATCATTGGTTTTTGAGATTTTGGTTCATGGAAAAGTAATTTGAATATGCAGGAATAAAAAAAAAAAGGGAATGAATTAGGGAAAATGGAAGTAAAAAGGGATAAATGGTATGGTTTTATGATTTCGAGATATGAGTTAAATCATATAAATAACTTTTCAAATAGGCGCATTTAGACTAGTAGCCCGAATCAAAATCCTTTTAATAGAGAATGAAGCTTTTATCTTTCTTTATCATTTCCCTAACATTTTATTTCGCCTTCTTTGTTTAGAGCATCTAACACCTAACATTTTATTGACATGAATGCCTACAAAAATCATAATTTTCCTAACATTTTAAACTTTTATTCTTTTGCATCCATATCCTACCTTATCATTTTGAAAATAATTTAACTACTTATTAACAAGCAATTTAAATCTAATTCAATCATGTTTAAACTATATGATTGAATTTTATTGAACTATTGTGGCATTTTGAACAAGTTGCACACAATTTATTTGTAGAAGTAAACTAAACTAAGAGTAGTGGAATTTGAATGTGCAACACTTTCAGAATTTATTTTTTTCTTCTTTTTATGGGGTTCACATTTTATATCTTTTTATTTATAACATATACCCTCTTTTGATTTTTTATGTTATTTCCCCTTTTTTATTTATTTTCAAAATTATTTGCAGATTGGAAAGCATTTTATGAAAGAAATTCAATAGATAGAATAGACTTAATCATCTTGAGATCCTATGAAATATAGGACCCTAACTGTGGCTCCAATTGGGGATGGCACTTCCATGCATTGAAGTGTCAAGAACCTCTGATCAGTAGCCTTATCCATTGGGCCTTTTTTTTGCATTTATGAGCAATATGTAATATGATTCATTTTCTGCTTCAAACATATTTTGATCATCTGTTGACCATGGCTTATGGCCTTATCAGCGGGCTTCAACCTTGATTAGCAAAACATCCAATCCAAACTATGTTTACTGTGATATTTATGATGGTGTAAAAAGAATATTTAGACTAGGAAAAATAATGTTTCAACATCCTGACATTTACAAGACCACCAGGTAAGTCTGTTCCATCTAAATCTGTGAGGAAAAATGAATGATCACCTCTGAAAGCATTTATAATATATGGTCCCATCCAAATATTGTCAAATTTGTTATGCTTTCCTTTGTCTTCTCTCCTTGCATCCCACTTTATAAATTTTCCACCAATAGCAAAATTAGCTGCCTTGGTCCTTCTGTCAAAAATTTTCTTGATATTTTCTTGGATGAGCTACATTATGTTATATACTTCTTCTCTTGTTTGTTGCAACTGAATAGTTTGATGAATCCTCCCAAGTGCATTATTTTGTTCCACTTGTAATTTTTGCATTATGTTCATCACTGGCTGTGCTAGAGAAGATGGAAAAACAACATCCATGCCATCGACAAGTTGGTATGGTGACATACCAATGGCTTCTTAGTTGTAAGCCTATCAGCCCATAACGCATTAACTAACTTATTATGCCAAGAATTTTTATTTTGTTCCAGTAACTTCTTGATGATGTTTACCAGACTCTTATTAGATGATTTAGCCAGTCCATTACCTTGTGGGTAACAAGTTGTTGAATGTCCTAAATAAATATGGTATTTGTTGTAGAATTAAATCATCTTTCTGGATTTAAAAGCTACTACATTGTCAATGATGATTTTCCTTGGGCAACCAAAACTGGACAGAATATTGGTTTCAAGGAACTTGGTAATGACAACATCAGCGACATTTCTAGAGGGGATGGCTTCTATCCACTTAGTGAAATAATATGTGGCTTTTAAAATCCACTTATGTTGAGAAGAGGAAGGGGGATGGATTTCACCAATGAAGTCCAAACCCCATTGTTGGAATGGGCTTTCAACATAAATGGGTTTTAGCGACAAGGGTAGGAGTTTATTTTTACCTTAAAAAATGTGACATTTGTGATAGGTCGTGATTTTCTTATGAACATCAGAAAATAGTGTGGGCCAGTAAAATCCAGCCCTGAGGATTTTATTAGCAGTAGTCCTCCAATACAGATGACCACCACAGTCTCCTTCGTGAAAATCATTTATAATTTTGTTTGCATCATCCTTCAACAAACACTTGAGTAATAGACCACCAGAATCTTTCCAATAAAGGACATTATTAATGAGGCAAAATTTGACTACTTTTAATTTTAGAAATATAGCGAGCATCTAAGTTAAACAAAACATAAAGTAGGTTTGCATACCAGGGGGAATTAAAAATTCTTCATTGACTTGTGGAGTCGCCTGCTCTTCTTGATCATCTAAAGTTGCCACGAAATTTATGTCCAGAGCTTGGAAGTTGGACTCAGCCATTAGTTGAGCAAGTCCTTGCCCTTTGATTAGCTTGGTAGGTTTTATTTCTAGATAATATTCCAAAATAATGGCAATTCATTTTCGTCTTTTGCCATCTGCTCCATTCCGTGTTAATATGTCCTTTACCACAGAGTTAGGTACATAAGAAATTATGTGTGAATGAAAAATATAAACTCTAAAGTCCTTAATTTCTCTTACTAGTGAAAATGCATGTTTTTCCATGATTTTGTATTTAAGAGAAGCATCTCTTAAAGCTTTGTTGAAGAAGGCTATTGGCTACTCAAATCCTTCACTATTTTTCTGCAGTAAAACAACTGCAACTGTGTGCTCAGAAGCAAAAGAAAAGATTATAAAATCTTTAGTAATATCTGGACTGATTAACACTGGAGCTTTAGTCAATGCCTCTTTTACCATGTCAAAAGATTTCCTAGCCTCTATACTCCATTTGATTTCAGAATCTTTCTTGAGCATATTGGTTATGTTTCTAAGAAGTTCAGCAAGATTTGGAATAAATCTTCCTAAAAAATTGATTTTACCTATGAAGGATTGAAGTTCTTTAATGTGTCTTGGGCGAATGATCTTTAGGATTGCTTCAATTCTCTTAGGATCAATTATAACTCCATATTTTGATATGATATGTCCTAAAAGTTTACCTTCTTCCAGACTAAATAGTGTTTTCTTAGGATTTAAAGATATGCCAACTTTTTTGCATTTCTCAAAGACTCGTTTTAAATGTATCAAGTGTTCTTCGTCAGATTTTGAATAGACAGTTATATCATCTAGATAGATCACAACAAAAAGGCCAATCTCTTCCAAAAAACAATGTCCATTTCTCTTTGGAAGGTGGCTCCAACATTCATTAGTCCAAAAGGCATTTTCACATACATGAAAGTGCCCCATGGAGTGGTAAAGGCTGTTTTATCTTGATCTTCTGTATCGACCAAAACTTGATTATAGCCAGAGAAACCATCTAGTAATGATATCCTACTTGATCCTATCACCTTTTGTAAGATATGGTCCATTTTAGGTAAGGGGTAATTATCTTCAAAGAAACCTTATTCAGATTTTTAAAATCAATGCACAACCTCATTTCTCCGGTTTTCTTTCTAGTTGGCACTATGTTTGATACCCATTTGGAATATCTGAGAGGGACAATTATTTTAGCATCATACTTTTTTTAACTTCTTTCTCAACTAAAGGTAACAAAACTAGATCTATCCTTCTAAGTTTCTGTTTGAAAGGTTTTTGTTCTTCTTTAATTGGAATTTTGTGTTGTATGAATTTGGAATCATAAACTTTCAAGTCCTCATAATTCCAAGCGAAAACATCAATGTATTATTTGAAAAGGGTTGTATATATTCATT
The DNA here is from genome assembly GCA_034641835.2 of Pinus albicaulis. NCBI lineage: Eukaryota > Viridiplantae > Streptophyta > Pinopsida > Pinales > Pinaceae > Pinus > Pinus albicaulis. The sequence continues at coordinate 408,281,165 of CM076572.1, forward strand.
TGGTCATAGTAGGTAATGCTTTTGACAGTTTAATCATCTTTGGGTTTTCTTCAATACCTATGTTACATTCCTAAAATTCTGCTCCTATGGGCTCAATTTTGGGCTTCTTTGCTACATCATTAAAATAAAAAAGGTCTTCTAATGGAGCTAATCCCCGGGGAAAAATATTATCTTTTAGATGAAGCATTTCAAAATCTTCTTTTTCTAGATCTATTTCATGAATTTCTAATTTAGGCACACTTTTATCTAAATGATTATTGATATCTAATTTATCACACTGGTTTACCAAAGGATTATATACAAATATTTGATTTTCTATGTGATTTTCTAGTTTTGTTTGATTTTGTTCCTGATTATCCAAATCTACCTGTGTTTCCTCAAACTCATCTTTTGACAGTAAGAAATTTTCAATCTGTTTATCGTTTCCGAAAACCTGCCAGTATCGCATGTTATCTGGTACTGTTGGGCGATGTTTTATTTCAATTGTGTGTGGCTTGTTTCGATGAGGTAGCTTACAAGTGCTTGCAGAAACAACAAGACTATCAGTTATAACATTTTGAGTTCTTGGAATTACTGCTAGATCATATTCCACAGAAGTATGTAAAAATTCAAGCACTGCATTCCTGTAGGCTCTCGATCTAGGGTGTTTAGAAGCATATTCTCATAACATCATCAACATCAATATCGTAATGATCAAAGAAATCATATATTTTATCTACATGTTGCTGAGAAGTAATGGGTTGGCTGTTATAAAACTGAGGTATTTTTGGATTGATAATATTGAGGCATAGCCCCTAAATTTCGAGGAAGAACCAAGGGAGCATAACATGTAGCCATGATTAGAGGTGGAGGGTTGACAACAAAAGGTTGTGGATTAACAATTGGTGGAAGAGGTGGAAAATGATGAACTATATGTGAAGGAGAGGAGGGATGAAGTGATGGAGATGAAGGTATTTGAGTTTTTTGGTGAGGATAAGCAGTAGAATTTTTAGAAGGGGCTGAACTCACAGATCTTTTTTGAACATTTTGGGATGTAATGGATGACGCAGCAATATTTAATGCAGACAATTCTATTTATTATTGAAGATAGGCACCTGTAACTGCTGAAGTGAAGTCTAATACCAAATTTTTCCAGGATTTTAAAATACTGGACAATTTCTTGCTCGGATTTTAAAGAAAAAATACGTTTAGGTGAATTTGGATGCAGAATCGATTGGTCAAGGACTATTGTATCTACCCAATTTATGGATTTTCTTCTAAAGAGGCTTTGATCAAATTTTAAGTCAAAGTCGATATATTATAAGGTATCAAGATTAACAGGAAGGGATTGTGCTCTTGGGATAGGATTATTACTGCCCGGGCTTTCTAATGAACTTATCTGTTTAACTGATTTCTTTGAAGTATCCTTATTTCTTCTTCCAATCCTTTCAGGATCATCCACTATTTCAGGAGGTTTGGGATCATGATGGGATCTTGTATAAGGTCTCTTGGAAGCTAGTTTTAAAAATCAAAACACACACTATAAAATGTAAGTCAAACTTTATTTACAGAAAACTAAAAGATATAAATCTCTATGGGATATTAATACAGTTATTATTTAACCATAGATTGAATTTGAAAGAAAGTATAGTCGATTTCAATTCATTCCCCAGTATGGTCGCCACTATGTTAACGTTATGTAATTTGCAAGAGATTGTGAGAACTAATCACATAGGCCAACATCTAAACAACTTTGGAACCCAGGACCTAGCCTTCCTAGATTCAGAGAGGGCTCTCTCTATAAGATAGAGCTTTGTTTAAGTAAGTTTGAGGATAGTTATGATTGTACTTGAGTTTTGAATTTGTGTTGGGTTTTGGGAAATTGATTGTGGTCAATGGATTAATGTCTATTGGGAAATGGAGTCATAACATTAGTGTAAAGTTGCATCAACTTTTTAATAGAGTAAATACAGGGCACGCTAGGAATATTTACTGGTGCTTTGAGTTTATAAGTGGATTTATGACAGAAAAATGACGAAAATTCAGCAGAACTAAAGAGCAATTAAGAATTCTTTAGTTGACCTTCAGTAGAAAACATTATGATTGTAAAAACATCCAGAATAAGGTACTTAAAAGTAAATCCAATTCATCACACTTTCTGTTTTACAATTAGAATTTAGGTGATTACAGTGAAGGATAACAATGAAACAAAATTACAGAAGAAAAACATCACCGGTATTTAAGCCACAAGAATCCTGTGAATGGTCTGTTTATTATTGATGCTCTAGTGCTTTGAAAAGCTTACAATGCTCCAAAAGACTATAATGATTCTGATATCAATCAATCGACCGTTGACACTTCAAATGATGAAGTATTTATACAAAAATATTTACACAAGATTAGTACAATAATAGAGTTTTTAACAAAATTGTGAATTAAAAACTCTGACTGTTGTTGAATTATGGCTCGATGGGATGTGTTGTGCAACTGAAATGCTGATGTAGTGGGACAGTTAAGACATGGACCACCTTTCGCTGACATGCTGGCTGATGATTTGGAAGATCTTTTCCTTTGTCAATTTTACTATTTTAATCTAGTAAATCAGTCAATTGTTTCCATCGCTCTTCATCTAGGATGGATACATTAATCACCCTGTGGTAGATTTCATCCATTTATGTGTATTTAGTAAAAGTGGGTTTTACTAAAAAGAAATGTTTAACTTCATGCAAAATAAAAAAATGTGTCTTGGAGAGCACTTTGTATGAGCTTTGTTGTTGTTGTACCTTAAATGTTTGAAACTTTAGCTGCATTAGTAGTAACCTCTTTAAGCTTGCGGATGTGGTCTTTGAGAGGCATTAACTTATCATTAATTAATAATATTGAAGGAAAACCTTTGCTATTCAAAGGTTCCAATCTGCTGAAAAAATGTTGGACTATAACGTTAACACTGTTGAATTTTTCTTCCAACTGAAGAGTCAATTTCTTCTTTGTAATATTTTTCTTTATTTCCAAAATTGTGGTTGTCTTGTCTCCTATACCCAAATCTTCAAGTTCACTATTGTCCTTAGAATTCAAAAAATTAATTAACTCAGTAGCTATAGAAGGCATTTCTTCAAGTCTGTAATAGTTTTGATAGTTTCTTGGGTTTTCTCCAATAACTCTTTCTGATAAAAAATAATCTTGATACGAGGCCAGATTTATTTTACATATTCAATGATTTCTCCCCATATGTTCTCTTTAACTAATCCCAATGTTTTTCCAAGATAGGAATATTTAACTTTTTTATGCATTCTTTCAATCTATACTTTTGCTCTCTGTAGCTCTGTTGCATGTGCACTTTCTCCAACTGTTGTCTGATGTTGCAGTGTTTTTAGTTGATCCTGCAACTTTTTGATTTCCCCTGTCTGAATAGATAAATTCTGAAAAGCTTGAGTAAGATTCTCAGCTCCTTCTGATGTACCTATAGTGGAAGTAGGGGCAATGGGAATAACAACAATGGGGACTGTAGCAATGGGGATTACATCCATGCATGTTTCAATCTTTTTGACAATTTCATCTTTCTCCTTAATGAGTTTCTCCATATTTGCCTCCATCTTTTTCAGTTGTGTACTCTGTTCAAAGATGAGTTTCAACATATCTGCCTTTTCTGCTTCTGTTTTGGAAATTTCTTTGGCTAGAGGATCTTCTGTAGGTGGCAACATCAACTGCTTTCTTAAAGTTGTGATATTAGCATTCTTTTTCTTGATCAATTCTTCTGCAGGATTGATATTTGCAGGATTAGAACCCAACTTGATTACCAAATATTCCAAGGTTTTAATCCTGGTGTCTTTGGAAAAATATGAGACCTTTTCCATACTGAGTTGTGACCTGATATTTGTTAGTGTAACCTGCATTTTAGATAAATACATGGCAGTGTTAGTCAAAGTTGAAAAAATTATCTCTACAGTTTGTTTATACATCTCCATTTGATCAATGGGATGAATATTTTTGGTATCAAACTCTAAGGATGTCTTCTATAGTCTGCTTCCCCTTTAGGCTAAGGAACTTGTGCTTGAAGAAATGCCATTAGCATTTTTCCTTTCTCTGCATCAAAGGCTGATAATAGCCTATTTTGGGCACCTTAAGTCTGTTTCCAGAATTGATTATATGTATTAATTTTCAAGGCTTCATTTTTGGATTTGATTTCCTTGAAGATGTCTATGGTGCTCTTTTCTGGCTCTCTTGAAGTTGAGGTACCTTCTTGTATAATCTGTTGTTTGTCTGAAGTTTTTACTGAAATGGGTTTCTCTCCTTTAATGCAGATACAATAGGCTCCTGTATGTTGACAGTGGTCCGATGCTCTAAATTCTTGCTAATACTTAGTCTGGAACTAAGTTTAGCCTTATTCTTGTACACACTTTTAAATCCTTCACTGAATATGTCTGACTTTGAAGGAGACCCTTCTTCTCTATTCCTTTTAGTTGTCTTTTCTTGATTTTATGGAGTCTATAATGTTAATAATGACACTCGTTGTTCTTCTGCTTCGGGCAATGTATTCTCTATCCATTTCAACTTGTTCTTGTACTCTTCTATCTCTAGTCTTGTTGTATGAAAGTAAGGAGTAGATTTGGCTTCTATCCTTAATTTAGAAGCAATGCCTAATGGATCATAAGACCAGGTGAAACTTAATTCAAATTGCATCTCCTTCAAAAGCTTTTCTGCCTCTACTGTTGCTTTTCTCGTGTTACAAATGAATGGGCCAATTTGAGTCTTTAGTTTAAATTGTGATTTCTTTTTAGCAGCCACGAAATGTACCTAATCCATTTTGATTATTTGTCTAATAAATTCCAGAGAAAAAATTCTGATTGGGAGGAATTTGGGCAGTTTTGTATGGCTGTAATTCACATCCAAACACTCTTATCTCAGTGCAATTTTCATAAAGATACCAATCTCCTGTCTAAACCTGTTCTGTCATTTGCAATATTTTCTGAATTTCTCCATTGATTCTGGCTTCTTCTCTATTGTTAAGAAGACTGATAGCCAGATGAACAAACATTTCAACGAACTATTTGTAGGTGAAATCATTTTGCTGCTTCATGACGAAAGTGGTCTAGAAATTAATTGACTGTTGGTCTCCTTTTTCATTCAGCTTCTGCAATGACAATTTCATATTGTCTCCTTGAAAATAAATGAACATATAAATTAGAATAGAGGAATATTTGAAAATTTCTTCTGTTTTGAAATCCAAAAATTGTTGATGAATGGATTCTACAAGAAATTGGCTGAAATTGAACATAATAGAAGGCTTGGCCTCATTAGAGAAGATAGATAAAAATCCTATAATGGCTTCATTTATGTATTGGTCAGTATAGTAACCAAGCAGGTAGGATAGGATAGTGGTTATTTTCTTGGTTCTCTCAGGAAAGGAAGATGCAGGATAGGGAGGATTTCTTTTGGGAAAGGCAACATCTTGTGCTAGAAAAAGTTCTAAAGTTCGGGTTCTCTTAGCAAGTTCTAACTTCTGATATATTTCAACCAGAGCTTTGTGGGAGAATGGGGTACCTTTCTCAACTGCGGGGGCTAACATCATCTGTTCTATGGATTAGGGAGTTATAGTAAATAGAACTTGGCCATTAGCATTGATTATGGCTCTTTGGTTGGGTAGATAAAAGGCATGGCATTTCCGTATGAAATCGGGAGCATAGTGGGTTGGAGGGAAAATATAACGCGGAAGATTGGAATCCCATAGGTAAATTTCATCAGTTTTATCAATCCATTGGTCTTCCAGCCAACAATACATCTTGTAGATATCAATATCAGAGTGTGTCTCATAAATTTGATAGTCTTTGTCAGCCATAGGGATATGATGGAGGTCCTAAGGAGGAAAAATTAGGAGATTGACATTTTCTTCGGAATATTTGCCTTTTGGAGGCATAATGGCTACGACTGACAGTGGGAAAAGGGGAGAAAAAATGTAGGGAGCAAGAAATAAGAGAAGAATGAAGAATAGTGGAGTCGGGCGTAGCTTCAAGTAATTACAATGCTTCTGGTTCCGTTAATCACCTGCAACAACAAAATAAAACAACCTGTAATAAGAAAAAAGTTTGTAGGGAGGTGAGCAGGATTAATAATGGGAAAAATTATATTTTCGATTGATGGTGCAGCTTTAACGGATAGAAAATCAAATTTGAAACAACACTATGGAGGGAGGGCTTTTAATTGGAAAACGGGCAGTGACGTGTGCTTGGTGTAACGATAATTTCAAACAGCTGAATTTAGAAAATAGTTTTCGGGGGGGGGGGTATGATGGTTTATGGTTTCATGCTTGGGGGGTCCGAACTTTTGTGAGGCTGACACATATGGTCGAGGCAGTATTGGAAAACAATTCTTTTCGGACTCCCCCCCCCCCCCCCCCCCACCCACTAGTGATAAACTTCGGATGACGGAGGGGGGGCGAAAAGCCACATGAGCCATCGGATATAAATGAGTGTGATGAGATCGCGAGGGAGATGAGGGCGACTTACGCAATGGCTTTGAATGGTGGGGTCAAGCATATAAAACAACGCTTCAGGAGTTTAAAAGTGTATTAGATAAAGGAAAAAGGCGGAAAATTGACCAAAAAAAGGAAAGATGACGTGTCAGGAAGACTGGGTCCCACTTGATCGCATATTATAGTCAGATGGTTTGTAGGTGAGGGAAATCATTGGTTTTTGGGATTTTGGTCCATGGAAAAGTAATTTGAATATGCGAGAATAAAACAAAAATGGTAACGACTTAGGGAAAATGGAAGTAAAAAGGGATAAATGGTATCGTTTTATGATTTCGAGATATGAGTTAAATCATATAAATAACTTTTCAAATAGGCGCATTTAGACTAGCAGCCCAAATCAAAATCCTTTTAATAGAGAATGGAGCTTTTCTCTTCCCCTAACATTTTATTTCACCTTCTTTATTTAGAGCATCTAACACCTCACATTTTATTGACATGGATGCCTACAAAAATCATAATTTTCCTAACATTTTAAACTTTTATTCTTTTGCATCCACATCCTACCTTATCATTTTGAAAATAACTTAACTACTTATTAACAAGAAATTTATATCTAATTCAATCATGCTTAAACTATATGAATGAATTTTATTGAACTATTGTGGCATTTTGAACAAGCTGCACACAATTAATTTGCAGAAGTAAACTAAACTAAGAGTAGTGGAATTTGAATGTGCAACACTTTCATAATTTATTTATTTTTCTTTTTATGGGGTTCACATCTTATATCTTTTTATTTATAACATATACCCTCTTTTGATTTTTTATGTTATTTCCCCCTTTCTTTCTTTTTTTGAAAATTATTTGCATATTGGAAATCATTTTACGAAAGAAATTCAATAGATAGAATAGACTCAATCATCTTGAGATCCTATGAAATATAGGACTCTAACAAGCATGACAAGGTAACAATTGATTTATCTATATAGCTAATAATTGGGTGATGTGATAACACCTAATAAGACTCAATTGCAGTAAGGAAAATGATAAAAGAAAGGAATTGGGTGAGAATTCCTATGGCTGTGTTTTGAAAGCGTACTTCCAAACGAATGAGTGCTTTGCATACAAGAAGTATTTTTAACCTTGATTTATTCTGACATTATCAGGATATGTGCTAGATTCATGAACATGTATTTGACATGTATAATAGTTGGCTTCTAGTTATAGCTAGATTCGTCGAGGGAATTGGAGTTCCTTGAGAGATGATGTATATACATGTTCAATTACAAGTCAGTTTGTTGGCTACAACAAGGCAAGGTAACTAGTATATTGTTACATTTATTTACGCACTGCAGTTGTGTGTTTATGGTAGTATGATGCAGATGATTTCGTATCAAAAGAGACTGCCATGAAATATTGAAGAAGGCTAGGATTTATATTTCCCTTGGAAGCATTGGGGACCCATGGGGATTGAGTCATGGTGTTTGTTTCTATTTTTGTGCTTTTGGTATTTTGTGAGTTGTTTGCGTTTGAACTGCAGTTCTGATTATGTATGGTGCATGTCCATGCCACTTTGTTGTGGTGTCATATTGCTATTGTTTTTTCATGGTTTCTCTTCTTGGTTTCTTTTGGTTCTTGCCTTTTAAGTTCGAGGGTCTTGGGAATTAGTTGGGGAAGAGAAAGTTAATGGAGCTCGGGGGGTAGTCGCCTAAAACCCAACAGGTAATCTAATGCCTAGATGACGTCAGTGCATGTATAAGGGAACCTAAAGGCAAGAGTATGACAACCAGTTGGATTGGTTGGGTCCATTGAGGTAAATGGGTGATGACATGATAGTCATGAGAAAGGTAACATGAAAGGTAAGGTGAATAGATTTGAGGCATCAAATGCCTTAGCTATGTTGGGAACTGTTGTTCTTGATATTGTGCATGTGATGCACAGATAAAGGGATTTCTCTTAACCTTGACCTTATGATATCCGATAATTATGTTGTGATCATGATTATGTTAATGTCTATATATGTATACATGTATGTCATTTTCTGACAAGGTTGTTAGGGATCATGAATTTTTTATGTTAATGTATTATCTCTATATATGTATGTACGTATTTTTTTGTCTAACAGGGTCGTCAAAGATCAATCTTGTGGAGGAATGATTGCTTATACAGGTGAATGACATGAAGAGGTTCCTGGTTTACAAGGAATCAAGTGGGAACAGAAGCTTGAAAGATCTATGAGGTCAGTATAATGTGGATATGAATTGATATTATGTGATTATACTATGTCTATGTTTATGTTATGGATAGGTAATGCTGAGGGATACATCAGCGTAATGAAAGCAATGTGCTATGAGGCATGCCGGGACAAGCATGGATAGAGGAAAGACACTAGAAGCAAGGTTGCTTGGTAGAGTTAGTGTGTGGTATTTGGATGTGAAGTACTATTGTTGTGTAGTTGTTGTACATGTTTTAGCTATAGTTTTGTGTGCATATTGCGTATGTGGTACTGTGTACATATGGTCTTGTGTGCATGTTGTATGTGTGGTACTATGTACATAGAGTGTTGTTAGCATGTTGCATATGTGGTATTACATACATATATGATTGTGTGCATGTTGGATATGCAGTGTTGTGTACATATAGTGTTGTATGCGTGTTGTATGTGCAGTGTTGTGTACATATGGTCTCGTGCACATGTTGGATATGCAGTGTTGTGTACATACGTTGTTGTGTGCATGCTGGATATGTGATGCTGTATAAATATAGTGCTTTGTGCATGTTGCATATGTGGTGCTATGTATATATCGCGTGGTGTGCATGTTGTACATATGGTGCTATGTACATGTGGTGTTGTGTGCATGATTGTGCATGTGGTGTTGTGTGCATGTGGTGGTGGTGTGTGCATGTGGTGTTGTGTAGATGTGGTACATGTGGTGTTGTGTACATGTGGTGCTATATGTCGGTGGTGTTGTGTACATGTCGTGCATGTAATGTTGTTTATTTGTGGTGTTGTGTACTCGTTGTGCAGGTGGTGCTGTGTACACATTGTGCAGGTGGTGTTGTGTACACATTGTGCAGGTGGTGTTATGTACACATTGTGCAGGTGGTGTTATGTACATGTGGTATTGTGTACATGTCGTACATGTTGTGTTGTGTATATGTGGTATTATGTTATGTGAATTGTGTAGTCATTGTGTCATGACATGTGTATTTTTTGTGTTGTACTATGTGTATGTATTTGTATTGTGTTGTACACTAGGGATAGGTGTATGTGTTTTGTTTTACACTAGGTGTAGGTGTATGTATTGTGTTGTGGTGTACATTGGGTGTAGGTGTATGTGTTGTGTTATACATCGGGTGTAGGTGTATGTATTGTGTGGTGTTGTATGTCGTGTGTGGGTGTATGTGTGAAATGTACATTGTATGTATGTGTACGTGATTGAAGAGAAGAGAAGGTATTGGGTGCTTATCAGGTTTGGAAACCGATTCAGTGTGTGTATGGACAAAGAAAAAAAGTAGAAACAAAGAATTGATTGAAGGATAAGTATCAGTAATTTGTTTAAGTTTCTAATTATGCATGTGATCTAGGATTTTGATGTATGATGATTTCACGTGATCTATGATTTTTATTTATGATGGTTGTGTTTTGAGCTAACCAAATTTGATATGTTTATTCATGATGATTTGATCAAAGAGCTAGTTTGACTTGTTGTGACAGAAAGTGAATATAATTGCAATTGTGTCTTATTGATAACCACCAATGATGTATGATTTGAATTTATTTTAATTCTTTTTTAATCTAATGGATATTATGTGCTTGGTACAGGAAAGCATGAAAATCCCAGTTGGGTGGTTGGAATCGACTACAAGAATTAGCCACAACATTAAAAGGGATTGGAATAGGCAACAATATGTTGGTAAATCACTTTAGGAGTAGGGCCATTGTGGTACATTGGTACCCAATAATGTCCATTTATTTCCATGAGAATGTTATGAACGATATGATGGTTTTGAGGCAAGGATACGTCTTGGTTTTTGGACCTTCTGATGCAAGGAAACCTTTCCAAGGGATGGATCGCCGAGAAAAGGGGATGTGGGGGAGCTTGGGAGGTGAGTGATTGCATGGAAGGGGGTGAACGAATTTCCCAAGGGACTAAGTAGCAGAGAAGGGAAGGTCAGGGATGGATTTGTTTTGTTAATTAGCTTTGTCAGATGGAATCAAATGCACATTGGGAGTGTGCCCTGGAACAATGAGTCGGTAACTATTCACTGATGGAACATGTAGCGCAAGGATCGTAGCACTGGACATTGGATGCAACTTTGACTTTGGCGGTGGATTTTGGAATTCCTAGGAAGGAAGTGAATCCTGGTATTACTTTGAGGGTGGAGGTGCGAACCTTTGAATTCCCTTGTTGCAGATGCAGCCATTGTATCCTTGCATTTGTTGGTTGAGAAAGTGTGCATATGTGTATATTAGTATATTATTGTAAATACTATATTGAGTTGGATTTATAAAGCTCCATGAACAATATGGTTATTTTATAGTTGAAGCAAATGTGCATAAGTATATGTAGTTGTCATTGTAAATACTGCAACAAGTTGTGTTACAAAGCTCCATGGGAAGTATGTTTTGGTTTTCAGCGGTCTTGCTGGTCATAGGTGTCATAGAACACCAAGGAAAATGTTCCCTAAAGGGGGAGGGGTTTGTAACAACCCCAACTTAAAATTCCATATAATAAAGTTAATAAAGGAAAAATAAGACCAAGGTCACGAGACATGTATTCCAAGCTAAATGTTGGGAAAAACATTCTAGTGGGTATTCATTTCGGTTTATTTTGGCTAAGGAAAATGGCAAAGGCATTGAAAAGGAAAAGATGCATTTATTGGAATTTACATAGGAAAATAAAGGAAAATAGGAGAAAAGGAAGGTAAAAGGTCACATATTTGCATGAGGAAATTAAAGAAAATAGAGGCCTCAATGATAAAAAGGATTATGAGGATCAGTTCATGGCTTTTATCAGTTGAGACTTTTGTCAGTTTTAGCTTGGAGATTTCTCTATTCTCTCTCTCACACCCTTGAACACTTAGAGCATTCTCGGAGCACTCTAGCATTGGAGAAAGGAAGGAAAAGGAAGGACAAGAAAGTAAGGAAAGCAAAGATCAAGCAAGGAAGAGTTGTATCAACTGGCTATAGCAAGATTACTTGCAGGTATTAGGTTGCATGTGTTGTAACTTATTTTTACCCCTATAATATTTTATATTTTCATTCCTTTATTTAATAATAATAATAAGAAGAAGAAGAAGAAAATAAAAAATGAAAAAATAAATAAATAAAAGAAGTGAAAAGAAAAAAAAGAAAAAACAAGAAAAGAAATAAAAAGGGACAAAAGAATTACAAATATATATCTCTAGTAATAGTGAGCACATTTAAGTGTCGCATTTCCATTTTATATTATCCTTAGCATATTTGAATGTATTATTTTATTGTAATAAAGTGGTTTGATTGGTTTTCATTGAGGTTTTAAAGTCCACTCACCTTTCAATGGATGAGTTCGGATTCGCCAAGTTCAATGGCCCTCGAAACATTACGGGACTCCCCTACGTTGTTGAGAGTTAATGGTGGGGGTGGTTGGGGGGGGGGGGGGGGGGGTGGTGCGTTCGTAAATCGAATATACCAATCCCGCTTTCGGATACATGGAATCCTAGCAAATATTGCAGTACCCCCTACCTGAAAACCACCTCCATTCCCCACACCGCAAACCACCATTCCTCCTGCTCATTCCATTCCGCCAATCCTCCCGCTAGCTTTCTGCTACAATTATTCCTTGTTATTTCCCCTAATGAATGTATTAGATAAATCGATAATACATTTAATACCCACAAACGTTCAAAACATTAATTCACCCGCGCCATTAACCGTTACCTCATTTTTTGGTTGTTATCAGTATTTTGTTAAAAGCCTATCCCTTATCCAAAATACTTTATTTGTTATTTTATGTCTGCAACTAAAGCTTCCAACTCGAAAATACAAGTCAACGCCGGGGATTTCCAGCTCTTGTTCATCATCATTTATGGGTAATTGTTCTATTTTCCTTAATAATTTTGTTTTTCCTAATGGTTTCTCACAAACGAAAATCCAAGGTATCTGTAGACAACCCTCTGTTACCCTCTCTTATTAATTTGGACGAATCACCCTTGAATGATACTCATTTCAAAATTATTGAGACCAATTATGAATTCAATTTGTACAAACTTCACAATTAGCCTTTTCAGAAGTATCAGGACGTATGTGACGAGTTTTCATTTTGGGAATCCCTACTACCCTAGTTTGTTTTCCCTCAAATGTAACATTTTCCAGATTTTTTCACTTCGTGTGAAGGTCATTATCTCCAAATTCAGAGACTTTTCATTGCTCAAAACAATGAAAATTTGTTTTATATAACCCCTGAGTCAATCTGTCAAGCCCTCCAATCAAATTATCAAGAATCCCTTCACCCTTTTCACATTTATGCATTAATGGATATCTATCAAAAACTTTCATTTTTAGTAAGGGTCCATATTTTCGAATATTTTATGCCAAGAACTCTGAAGTGCCAAGGACCAACCCACCTTATTTTGCTACAATGTTTCCTGATATGTCTAGGCAGTTCATTTCCCTAATATCTTGTCTATTAGGATATCCCAGTGATCAATGGGTGGATGAAGTTATCTTAGGATTTTTATCAATCTTTTCCTCTAGTAAAAATCCTTCAATTATGTTTAATTATAGTCAATTTCTCTTAGACGTAATTCATCATCAGTTTTTAAAGTTCAGTACTAAAATATGTTTCAAGCACCAGTCAGTTGTGGTTTACTTGTTCTCATATCACCAATAAGAGATATTCAAGTTTCCCTTCCATAAATTGAATTTTTCAAGTAAACCACAATTAGTAATTCATTGGACGTCATTAGTGAGGAAGACTTCTGAATAATTTTCTTTTAGTGATTTTGTCAATTAGTACTTGTATATGGAATTTTTTTTTTTGAACAACACTGTCATTCCTAGAATTTCTAATGAGATTAAAAGAATTCTACATTTAAGTGAACAATGCAAGGTTGGAGACTGGTATTTATACCAGAACTTTACAGAAATCAGAATTTATGGATGTGAGATCCAACCATACAAATTTAAAATTTGCCTCCCTATGTGGATTTTTGCACTTGAATATATCAGGAAAATGATGAATGTGGAAGATGTTCATTTTTTTATAGAAAACAAAAGGCCTAGTTCAAACTAAAAGCACAATTTAGCCCATTTATAGTCAACACTAAGGTTGTAGAGAAATAAGTAAATGATTTATTGAAACAGATGAAGTTTAAGATGATTTTTAGCTGGTCTTATGATCCATTAGGGATTATATCATCAATTAGAGCTGCATAGAAGTCAACACCCTATGTTCATATGTAAAAATCAGAAATTGAACAATATGCCAATAAGGAAGAATGGGAGGAAAATACTTTGCATGAAGTTGAGGAAGTAATATTCAGTCAAACAATATTAGAAACTCCAAAGACCATAGAGAAAGAACTGAAAAGGGAAAGAGAATGTTGAGAATGATTTCTAGAGTAAGATCCAAACCTAAGATTGATGTAACCATATATGAGGGTAATTTAAATGATGAGGAGTTCATGGAATGGATTAATTCTAGAAACAAGTACTTTGATTATGAAGATGTGGATGAAGAAAAAAAAGTGAAGTATGCAGTGACAAGGTTGAACGGTCATACATCCCTATGGTGAGATGAAGTATAAGCAAGAAGAAATAGGAAAGGAGAGTACAAGATCAATAGTTAGGACATAATGATTGCTAAATTTAGAGGTAAATTCCTACCTAAGGATTATCATTTAAATATTTACAAGCAATTGTATAGCCTTAGATAGAAATCTATATCAGTAAGGGAATATATTGAATAATTTTATAAATTAAACATTAGAATTGGTCACATTGAAGAAAATGCTAAAACGTTTGCTAGGTATATCAATGGATTGAAGTATGATATTGATGAATAGATTAGCATATTGTCCCGTAGAATAGTTGAAGATGCATATCAAGATGCTTTAAAGGGAGAAGAGAAGTTAGCTAGAAAACATAGTAAAAATAGTAGAGTAAGGAGTCCCGCAAGAAGAAGAGGATAACATAGTAGTAGAGGGATATTTCGATCCACAAGATAGGAAGGGGGGAGCTCAATTCAATCAATCCAATCACCAAGAGGAGGTGGATTTAGAGGAAGACAATATCCTTCAAGGGGTAGCAGCATATATTGTTAATGACATTTCTTCCTAATAGGGAAAAGGTCAAAATCATAAGGTTCCTTTCTAGAATTCCTATAATTTTTAAAGAGGTGGTTCTACTCAATTTAAACACACTCACATATAAATCTTGAATATAAATAAAAAACATTCAACTCATGCACTTGTGAGTGAACAATGCATTCTTCAAAAATAAAATAAAATAATAGAATAAATTAAATTCTCGTAATTTCGTTCCACATTGTCATCCATAAGCATACGTGAGAAAAAATATATGAAGAAAATTATATAGATGGAAATAGAAAGCATTGGTCTACAAATTCATAGAACTATAAAATGATGTCATGTATTTGGAAGCACAAGAGAATAGTAAAACACCCACAAGATTCTTGCTTATTATTTAGAAATTAAATTTTTATAACCACAAATGAAATGATTTCCTAAAACAGGCTCTTTGCAAGAGTAAAAAAATAACATATGAACTTGAAGTTTTAAAATAGATTTATGTTCTTAAATCATAGTGAAAAAATCTTGTTACTTAAATCGAATATACTGATCCCACTTTCGGATACATGGAATCCTAGAAAATATCGCAGTACCCACTACCTATAACCATAAACCACCTCCATCCTCCCCCCGCAAACCACCATTCCTCCCGCTCATTCCATTCCGCCAATCATCCATCTAGATTTTTGCTACAATTATTCCTTGCTATTTCCCCTGATGAATCTACTAGTTAAATAGATAATACATTTAATTCCCACCAACGTTCAAAACATTAATTCACCCACGCCATTAACAGTTACCTCATTTTTTGGTCGTTATCAGTATTTTTTTAAAAGCCTATCCCTTATCCAAAAGACTTTATTCGTTATTTTCTGTCTGCAACTAAAGCTTCTAACTCGAAAATACAAGTCAATGCTGGTGATTTCCAGCTCTCGTTCGTTATCATTTATGGGTAATTGTTTTATTTTCCTTGATAATTTTGTTTTTCCCTAATGGTTTCTCACAAAGGAAAATCCAAGGTATCTGTAGACAACCCTATGTTACCCTCTCTTATTAATTTGCACGAATCACCCTTGATTGATACTCATTTCAAAATTATTGTGACCAATTGTGAATTTGACTAGTACGAACTTCACAATTGGCCTTTTCAGAAGTATAAGGACGTCAGTGACGAGTTTTCATTTTAGGAATCCCTACTACCCTAGTTTGTTTTCCCTCAAACCTAACATTTTCCAGATTTTGTCACTTCAGAGAGTTGTCATTTCTCAGAAAAATGAAAGTTTGCTTTATATGACCCCTGAGTCAATCTATCAATCCCTCCAATCGAATTATCAAGAATCCCTTCACCCTTTTCACATTGATGCATTAATTAATATTTATCAGAAACTTTCCTTTTCAAAAAGAGCCCATATTTTTTAATATTTTATGCCAAAGAACTCTGAATTTCCAAGGACCAACCCAAATTATTTTTCTACAATGTTTCCTGAGATGTCTAGGCAGGTCATTTCCCTAATATCTTGTCTGATAGGATATCCCAGTGATCAATGGGTGGATGAAGTTATCTTAGGATTTTTATCAGTCTTTTCCTCTGGTAAAAAGCCTTCAATTATGTTTAATTATAGACAATTTCTCTTAGATGTAATTCATGATCAGTTTTTAAAGTTCAGTGTTGAAGGATCTTTCAAGCACCATTCAGTTGTGGTTTACTTATTCTTATATTACCAATCAGAGAGACTCAAGTCTCCCTTACATAAATTGATTTTTTTAGGCATACCACAATTAGTAATTCATTGGACCTCATTAGTGAGGAAGACTTATGAAGAGTTTTCTTTTAGTGATTTTGTCAATCATTTCTTGTATATGAAAATTTTGTTTATTGAACAACGTTGTCGTTCCTAGGATTTCTACTGAGATTAAAAGAATTCTACATTTAAGTGAACAATGCAAGGTTGGAGACTGGTATTTATACTAGAACTTTACAAAAATCAGAATTTATGGATGTGAGCTTCAACCATACAAATTTAAAATTTTCCTCCCTATGAGGATTTTTGCACTTGAATATATCAGGCAAATGATGAATGTGGATGTTGTTCATTTTTTTTGTAGAAAACAAAAGGCCTGGTTCAAACTGAAAGCACAATTTGGCCCATTTATAGTCAACACTAAGGCTGCAGAGAAAGAAGTAAATGATTTATTGAAACATATGAAGTTTAAGATGAGTTTTAGCTGGTCTTATGATCCATTAGGGGTTATATCGTCAATCAGAATTGCATAGAAGTCAACACCCTATGTTCATATGTAAAAATCAGGAATTAAACAATATGCCAATAAGGAAGAATGGGAGGAAAATACTTTGCATGAAGTTGAGGAAGTAATATTCAGTCAAACAATATTAGAAACTCCAAATACCATAGAGAAAGAATTGAAAAGGAAAAGAGAATGTTGAGAATGATTTGTAGAGTAAGTTCCAAACCTAATATTGATGTACCCATATATGAGGGTAATTTAAATGATGAGGAGTTGATGGAATGGATTAATTCAAGAAACAAGTACTTTGATTATGAAGATGTGGAAGAAGAAGAAAAAGTGAAGTATGTAGTGACAAGGTTGAACGCTCATACATCCCTATGGTGAGATGAAGTATAAGCAAGAAGAAATAAGAAAGGAGAGTACAAGATCAATAGTTAGGACATAATGGTTGCTAAATTTAGATGTAAATTCCTACCTAAGGACTATCATTTAAATATTTACAAGCAATTGTATAATCTTAGATAGAAATCTATATTTGTAAAGGAATATATTGAATAATTTTATAAATTAAACATTAGAATTGGTCACATTGAAGAAAATGCTAAAAAGGTTGCTAGGTATATCAGTGGGTTGAAGTATGATATTAATGAATATATTAGCATCTTGTCCCGTAGAATAGTTGAAGATGCATATCAAGATGCTTTAAAGGGAGAAGATAAGTTAGCTAGAAAACATAGTAAAAATAACAGAGTAAGGATTCCTGCAAGAAGAAGAGGATAACATTGTAGTAGAGGGATATTTCAATCCATGAGATAGGAAAGGGGGAGCTCAATTCAATCAATCCAATCACCAAGAGTAGGTGGATTTAGAGGAAGACAATATCCTTCAAGAGGTAGCAGCATAGACTATTGTTGACATTTCTTCCTAATAGGGAAAAGGTCAAACTCATAGGGTTTGTTTCTAGAATCCCTCTAATTTTTAAAGAGGTGGTTCTCCTCAATTTAAACACACTCATATATAAATCTTGAATATAAAGAAAAAACATTCAACTCATGCACTTGTGAGTGAAAAAGGTGCTCTTCAAAAAGAAAATAAAAAATAGAATAAATTAAATTCTCGTAATTTCGTTCCACATTGTCATCCATAAGCATATGCGAGAAAAAATATATGAAGACAATTATATAAATGGAAATAGAAAGCATTGGTCTACAAATTCATAGAACTATAAAATTATGTCATGTATTTGGAAGCACAAGAGAATTGTAAAACACCCACAAGATTCTTGCTTATTCTTTAGAAATTAAAGTTTTAGAACCACAAATGAAATGATTTCCTGAAACAAGCTCTTTGCGAGAGTAAAAAAATAACATATGAACTTGAAGTTTTAAAATAGATTTAAGTTCTTAAAGCATAGTGGAAAAATCTTGTTACTTAATTGTTAAATTAAAATGATTTCCCCCCTAGTGGGACTAGGATTGGGATCGCGTGGACCAATAGTAATGATAAAAGGTACCTAGAATAAAAAGAGAGGGAGTAAAATAAGGGATTGGCTTTAGAAAACATGCAACAATTCAATAAAGTGGGATTAATCCAAGGCTCATGAGATAGAAAGAAATTTCTTGAAAAAAAAAACACTCAAAAAATTGCAGAAGGATCAAATGTGGAATGATTCCTCTCATTGTTGAAAAAGTGTCTGGTTTATATGGCCACAGGAAAAATCGTTATCCCAATTGCGTGGGAAGTTATTGAGGATTAATAATTTCTTGTAATGACTGGTGTAGTCATTTTTCAACATATTCTTTCAGGGTAGGAACCACGATGTCTTGCTTTACCCATAACTCAAAGATCTCTTCCTTAATTTCTTGTGCATCTTATCATAGTTTTCCAGTCGTGGATAATTGGTCCTCATTGTCATTAATAAAAGTAACCAACCAATTTTTAATTCGAGCCTTCAGAAACTTTGTTAAGTTTTCAATTCATAAACCAATGATGTTTGATAATCTCTAATTCTTCTTTTAATATATCTTAAGGAATCATCATGGAATCTTTTATTATTTGTGGGCCCTAGAGGTCCTTGACAACTCTAAAAACTTTGATAAAAGTGTTACTCCTAAGACCATCGACATTTGAACACTCAACAATGGAAGCTTATAACATTTTTATCCTAGCAGGCCATCCAATTTTGATTTGCTTTATCCTCCTTAGATTTGGAAGGTTTTGGTGTGTTCTTTGGAAGCCACTTAGAGTAATAGTTGAAAAAGGATTCTCAATAAATTGTTGATAATCCTAGAGATCTTTCTTTGAGTATTCAAAAAGTGAATGGATCCTCTAGGATAAGTTCCTTTGATGTCAAGCAATTTCCCATGCTTCTTCAATAATTTCCAGTTGCTTATTAATATTAGTCATGACATATAGTCTGTCATCATTCAGTAAGTGTGTTTTTTTCTTAATTATTTTGGGTGTGTCGGGGTAGTGATTATGATCTTTGGTGCTTGAATAGCCAAAGGGGTCATAAATAGTGGAGCATGATTTAAAGCTTCTTCCGAAGATTTGAATTTTTTATTTCTTGTTTTGTAACATAGTGTGCAAGGGCCTCATTTGTACTTTGATGCAGTTTTAGGAGACTGTCACGTGGTGTTATCACCAAAATAGGACCCTGATAGGCTGTTAATCAGGCTACCTCATTGTAACTATTTCAAACCAAACTTTTAGTTGAGGCTTAATGTTACACAGCATTTTGTCACCATCCCTACAATTCCTCATCCCATACATTGGAGGACTATTCCCATGACCTGTGAGCAGTAAAATGTCCTAAAAATACCTTAATGGCATCCTTCTGCATGAGGATAAGAATTCTCCTGAAGAACAATTCCTCTGGAAAACCCTAAAATCCATGTTTTGGCATTGGCGCGAGTAGCCAGTTCATTCCTCGCACCAATGGGGAAATGCACCATAGTGGGCGCGCCAGTTGGAGCTCTGTCCCTGTGTCATGCCCGCGCTAACCCTTTTAAGGAATGTTTTTTTAATATAGAAGGCGGAAGTTTGGTTTTAACAAACTTAGAACGGATCACCAAAATGAGTTTGGGTTGTTTGCCTCCGGATCTCCCTGATTAGGAAGTGGTTTTCCACCTCTCATGGAACCTTCCTAAGAGATAGGACTCTTCCCCATGATTATAGGGAGCCTAACCTCTCCTCCTCCCTCTATAAAATCCTGCCCTCTCTATTTGCTAGCTAGCTGAACTTGTGGGAAGAAAACTATAGATGGGCGACTATCAAGAGCAAAGACGAGGAGAACCTCGTAAGAGAGAGAGCTTTGTCCAGATTCCCAACAGGTTTCGTTGAGACGCGCTCCGCTGCAAGCCCCGCCGAAGGAAGATCATAGCGTCTGAGCATTTGGTTGTAATCTCCTTTTTTGTCATCTTTAATATAAGCGACTCTGATTTTGGTTCCATTTGTATGTTTATTCTCTTATGTAATGAAACGAATTATATCCTCTCTCACTGATATATAGTTACACGCTTTAAGTATTACGTTGCATGTCGTCATTTCTCTGCATGTGTACAGGTGTCTGGACGTGGTGAACGGAAGGACTATGATCTGTCAGGCTAGGGACGAAGAGCACCGCTTCTTCCTCGACAACAACAGCGTGGGATT
Organism: Pinus albicaulis; assembly: GCA_034641835.2. NCBI lineage: Eukaryota > Viridiplantae > Streptophyta > Pinopsida > Pinales > Pinaceae > Pinus > Pinus albicaulis. Next base: position 408,301,812 of record CM076572.1, read on the forward strand.
TGAGGTAGGCTACTTATCGCGATCTTTGTCTTTCTTGTAACTAGGAACCAACGTCATTGCGTGTTTCGATTGTTGCTAGACCCACTCTAGGGCTAGTGGGATTGCCTCTGTCCGGAGAGGGGATTTACCGCCTCAACAATTTGGCGACTCCACTAGGGATCAATGGGAGTTAGTCCTTCTTCCTTTGGGTTGTTTCTTAACTTTTGATTGATTTATTTTCTTTTCTAGTTCACCTTCCTTGGTGTTAAAACCTTGTTCAGCCCCGAGAAAACCAAATCTAGTCTTAGTTTGTCCTTTTTTATCATTTTACTAGGGTCAACCAACTTGGCGCGGTTTTGCGCCTAACAGTCGCGTCGACTAGCGCTTGTTGTTGGTTAGGCACCCGCGCCAACCCCTGTTTGGCACAGATTACAGCCAAACAGGCGCGCCAACCCTGCTTGGTATTAGGGTTTGCCTTTTTGTGGGCTTTCTGAGCTTGAATTTTGGTCCTAGTTCATTTTTTATGATTGCTTGAGTGCTTTGAAGTCATTTTTTACTTTGTTTATCCCCTGTCCTCCGGTTTTTCGCCTTTTCTATCAGTTTTTCATTCTAACCCTAGGGCTTCTAGGTGCTTTAGTGTGTTGAGCCTCCCGTGGGAGTTTTGGGTCTTTGCTTTCCCGTCAACTTCGTTCTTGCTTCTTTGCATTCATTTTACTGGTTTACATTGAATCATTGCATTAGTTGAGTGATTGTCCTCTCTTTCATTCAGTTTCTCTTTGTGTTACTCCAAGCCTAGATTACACGGTTTGTTTGAGTCTCTTTCGAGATTCTTCTTCTCTTTGAGGCATTTCATCATCAGTTTGAGTCTTGATTGTATGCGTTTGGATTGACTGAACTTGTTTGTTTCAGCTCTCTCTTTTCCATTTCTCGAATTGATGTTTTCATTAGTTTTTCATTCATTTAGTGCATTTGCTCTAATATATTGAAAAATACAAAAATAAGATCTTTTGCATTTGGTTTGGCGTAGTGAAAATTGAAAGCTCTTTCGCATTACTAGTGTTATATAACTCTAAAGAGAAGTTTTCTAGTTTCATTGGCTTGCATTGGAAACAGTAGTGGATGTTTTTGTGTGTTCATTTTGTTGTCATTTAAAAGCTCTCAACTCTCCCGTAGATAGATTTTCATTGAACAAAATGATATTTTGTGGCATGTAGTTTGCATCTAGAGATTTTATGAGATCCAACATTCGATAGGGCCTTGAAATTGAAACGTAAATTGAAGATCAAATTTAAAATCTACTGAATTAACCTAAGGCAACATTGAAACATTAACGGAATATCTAGTAGTCTAAGGTAGAGACGTGTTCCGACATCTTTAAGCCTAGTAGTTGTCGCTCGCAATTTGGTTACAGACAGCACTAGTACGGACTTGTGCTCCCCGTACCATCGCGTATATAAAGGGAGACCCCATTAGGTTGCAATCCTTTATCTGTAGAAAGCCGAGTCTGCCACCTTTTACCCATGATACACCGGACACAGCATTCGGGGAGATTACCTGCACGTACGTCAAGTCCTTGGTTGATTTCTCTTTCATTTTTACCAAGGTGTATATGGAAGTTCACGGATATCTGGTACACCCATCTACCTAGATTACCGGAGCAGTAATTTTTATCTTTACTGACTCCTTAAACTTGAAAATATCATCAAGCGCTTGTCCTTTCATGCTTGTTTCCAAACTGAAAGTGATAGAGTCATCTTTTACTCGTTTCTAGACTCTTAAAACATGAAACAGTAAAATTTCCAGTTTCAATGTGGTAAAATTAATCACCTACAATCACACGCCCATTTAGAGTTTGCTTTTTCAGCCTGTTTTTGTTTGCCTTGGTTTGCCCGTGCATATTTGTTTTTGATCTCTTCCTCTTTTTTTCTATAGTCACAGTGGCGGAACCATCAGTTTCGTCTACTGGTAGTCCTTAGACAGATGATTCATCATAGGTCTCCCAGTCCTCTGCTGAGTATTAGCAACTCGTTGTATCTGAGTTTCTCGACGGGGGACCGGTTATATTTGAACTTCCCTTTGGGGGACCAGTTGACTTCAATTGGCCCTTGTCCCACGCTTGGTTTGGATTTGGAGTATGGGAACACTTCCCTCCTCTTACACCAGGATCACCCTTTTTGGCTGCTATCATACCTCCTAGTCCCCGTCGTCTTTTAGAAGATCTTACGGCAGGGTCAGAGATGGACTCATCTAGTCCTTCTCCTAGTGAGGGAATTCCTACTTCTGGTGAAGATTACCAGCTTTTTCCTGAAGACATCCCCGAACCTTTTGTTATGTCTTCACCTGGTCCAACGCTCCCAGCTGGATATAGGTATTTAAGTCAGGTCATGGCCGCTATTGCCTCTATGGGAATATCGACTCCATCCACAAATCTGACCATTCCCTTGTTAGGGATGTCGCCATCGACACCTCTCACGACATCTCCTTTTGTCACATCGGCACCTGTTAGACCTACTGTCTGCGTGGTTATGTCTACGCCTGTTGTTACTACTCAATCAACTAGGACCTCATCAGTTCCTGAAGACATTTATATAGCTTCTGCCATTCCTGAGAATATTTCTCCCAAGGAGTATCGGTTGTCTTTACAGCCGTCGATCTCCGAGGTTGGTCAGTCCTCTCAAGACCTTAATCATCCTTACTTTTCCCATTATGGAGCGGATGGTGCCCCGATTTACGTATTTCCATATCAATATGATGAGCAAGGCAACCCCCTTCGTTTTCCTGCTCATGAGGCTTATCATTATATTAAAGATTTTCTATCTACCCAGGCTGGGCAACCTTCTTATCAAAAAGGGCAACCCTTACAGGGACAACCTTTGTTTCAGCAAGGATATGCTTCTGGCCCAGAAGGACAACCCTTCCAGGGACAACCTTCGGCCCAGCCAGGTTATGTATATGACCCGCAAGGATAAACCTTACAGGGACAACCTTCGGGCCAACATGGATTTTTTTACAGCCCACAAGAGCAGTCTTACAACCCTCAAGGTCAACCTCTGCAGCCTCACCCTGTGGTCCAACCAGGGAAACCTCAAGGACCAGTAGGGCAACCGGGGTATCAACCTGGACCACCATACGGTCCTAGGGGGCAAACCCATCCTTCTTAACCTTTGGTGCAACCTCAGTAGCCTCATTTTCTGATTGATAAAAATATTGCACAGCCAGGGCCATCTTATGGTCCTATCACAGGTCAACCTGGTTATCAGGCACAACCTAGCCCACTCCCACCATAAGGCCAACTTGTTCAACCAGGGCAACCTGGTGTCCCTCATCAGCCAGGTCAACCTATTCAACCAGGACAACCTGCACATCCAGGTCAACCTGTTCAACCAGGACAACCTGCACAGCTTGTTAACCCTGCTCAACAGCCGATCTATTCTATGCCATAACTGAATCCACCTGTGCGCCAGACTTATCCGACTCAGCAGGGCCCCACTTACCAGTAGCCCATTCAACCTCAAGGCGGCTATTACCTTCAAGGTCAGTCTCGACCGGTTTACAACTTGCCCCAAGGTTCTAGTTATTACTCTCAACAGTTAGGCTATACTTATACTCCATATATTGCTCAAATAGGGCCCACGTATAATCAGAATCCGTACCCTAGTTATCGACCCTCGTATCTTGGTTATCAGCCGCCATATCAACCTCATTATCCAGCTTATACCCCCTATGGTCAGAATCCTCCAGGACAGAACCAATGGGGCAAGAGTTATGCTCAATCAGGATGGAGTACAGGTACAGGTCCTTATCGGGGACCTGGCATGCCTTTTAACCCTCAGTTACCTATTCTCGCCACGTTGGAGTTACCGGACGTATCCAAATTGAAAAATGATTTGATTCTTCATAATCCATATTGGCCTCCGGTTCCGACAAAGGTGCCTGGTGATTGTCCTAATTTTGAGGGTAAATATGGAGAATACCCCCAAGCACATGTAATGACATACCACTTGTGGTGTTCTTCGAATTCTTGGATAGATGACTCGATTCATCTATGTATTTTCCAGCGCACTCTCACCGGTGCTACTGCTAAATGGTATATAGAGATACCTCGTGGTATTTTTCAAGATTTTAATACTCTAGCCATGGTGTTCCTGACGCATTTCCAGTTACCGGTTCGTTACGAAGCCGGGACGCATCTCCTAACATCTCTAAAACATGACAAGGCCACTCATATTTCAGATCACATTCACGAGTGGAGACGTCATCGTCGTCTGATCAAGTTTGACATTCCTGATCAGCTTCTAACTCACTGGTTCACTACCTCCTTTTTCAACAAGATTGCTCAAGACATTACTATGGGGGCATGTGTAACCGAGGAACAAGCCATTGCTTGTGCCCAGTACCTTGATTTAGTGTACTCTCAATCTGGCATGTTATACGACATCTTGACTGATGCCCCGCGACCAGGGACCTCTAAAGCACCGGCTACTCCATCAGTAGACGGTGTTATTGGTTCCGTCTCTCAGACTTCTCGCAAATATTCCAATGGGAAGCAGAAATCGAATTCTTCCAACAATTCTGCTCCTCAGACTACTTCAGATTCTGGTAAGACCACGGAGGTCAACGTTGTTCAGGCCAATCCTATGGACAAGACTTCCAAAGGGAAGAATAAGGGCAAAGGAAAAGCCAAATCCGATGCCCCAAAACTAGAATCGTCCAAACCACGTGTTGATGATGGTTCGCAACGAAAACTGAAGTACCCTTGCCTGATCTGTGATGAAGACCACTACACCAAATATTGTCCTCGACGATCCGAGGTTAGTAAACTTCTTAAGGGCTCTAAGGGAACTCCAGCAGTTCTTAAGGAACCTTTTCCATCTCAGCAGACCCATATGGCTGAGCAGCCTTCACCATCTGCACTGTTTGGGTCTCAGGTTTTCATGATGAATGGTGCTACACCTTCCTGTTTCTATTGCCACTCGATCGAAGGATTATGCTGGATCACGCCAGGAAGCTGGGAAGGAAGTCGTTGATGGCCCTCCTCCCCCACCTACCTCTGGTCCTCTTGATATTGAAAGGCCCAGTGCTAAACCCGTTGTAAAACCACCTTCCAAAGGTGTTCTCCAAAAATCTTCCTATAATATGAACGCTCGTGCTACTCAGCATTACAACATTGTTGAGGATTTGGCACAGGCGCCTTCTGCGATGTTCGCATTGGAAGTTCTTCAAAGTTGTCTATCTCAACGGAAAGCTTTGTTATCTGCGATCGGCGGAATCGATCCTGTCATTTCTAACCTTCTCACCTTCGATCTAGAGAATTTTGTCCCCCGACTTCCGCACCAGATCGCGCTTGTTATACAAGTCGGTATCAATGACCTCAACATTCACAGAGTCATTGTAGACGAAAGTGCCTCTACCTGCGTTATGTCATCGGCTTGTTGGAAAGCCATTGGCTCTCCATCCCTCACTTCATCTCCCAATGCCCTTGAGGCATTTGATGGAAGGGAATCAAAACCCTTGGGTGTTCTCGCGATTCTACCGATTCCATTGCAAGGTAAGATAGTCAACGTCGAAGTGGAAGTTGTTGATACCAAACTCAACTACAATCTTCTACTCGGTCGTAGTTGGACCCACGCCATGTTGTGCATTCCGTCCACCCTCTTTCGGCTTTTGAAGTTTCCACACGAGGGAAAGATTATTATTGTTGATCAATTTTCTTTCTTCACCTCATCCTCTGAGAACAACGTGCCGTATGTGGATCAAATCCCTAATCCCCCCGACAATATAGGACTAGGTCTTTTCAAGGACCCCATTCTCATGGGTATTTTTCCCATTCCACCACCAAACACCATTCAAGTCAATATGATCTCTAGGTCAGATGACCCATGGATCATCCCTTCTCCTGAACAGGTTGCTTCTTTTGGAGAATCGATGCCTCTGACCCTGGTTGAAACTAATTATTGCGAGATCGTTGCCGCATCAGATCCTCCTCTTGTTGATAATGCTCCTTTGACCATGGCTCTTGATGTTTATTCCCAATCCCCTTGGCTCGACGATGCAGATTCGCCCGATCCTTTGAGAGATGTTTTTCCATCTGAAGAAGCTATCGTGGAGACTATGTCTCTCGAAGATCTGTCGTGGCGCGATGGACATCATCGTTCCTCGTTTATGCCTGGCCTGGGAGCAATGTCTAATTGTCTCGAGCATTTTGCATCTGGTTATCCCGCTCCTGAACCTGCTCCTTTGAGCTCATCGGAGCATAGTTCTTCTTCTTGTGTCAAGATCCCTAAACAATGAAACAATATGCTCTGAGGACAGTACTTTTAAGTGTGTCAACCTCGTTAAAATAATGAAACACGATCCTGTTCAATTCAAGTTTTGTTAGATTTCGGGGAATTCATGTCGGATCTCTTACTCTTCTGTTTTGAACCTTCACTCCATTTCCTATGGACTGAAGCTTGGGGGGCATGTACACCTCGAATTGAGTCATCGTGCTGGGGACATGCCTAATTTTTCATGCATAGTTTGCATTTTTACTTTTAAGCTTGTGTAAAAATAAAATATGTTGGTTTGACATGTTTGTTTCAGTTACATCCAGAGACAACATGTCTCTCAAAAAATATGCATATAAAAAGCCTAAGCGACTAACCGGCACGGTGCTCATGGTAGCACGTCAATGCCCGCACCAACTGCCTCAGTAAGCGAAGGAGTCGACTCGGCACCCCTACGGTATGCCTCTGATAAGCCAATGGAACATCAGTTAGATGAGCATAGTCCGGGACTCCGCGAGAAATCCCCTCCAAGTCCTGCACAAGCTCATCCCCCTCGCCCCCCTCACCTTGAGGGTCATAGGCGAGAGGGGTCCTCCTCGCCACTGGTGACATTCTGGCGAGCCTCTCTGGGCCAAAATCTGCATACATATACGATCAGTTGTTACAACATGCATGTATACCCAAAAAATCATAAAACTCATAAAATTAAAAAGAGTCTTACCTAGCTCCTCATCCCAGTCCTCTCATTATGGGAGCGGAAGGTCTGGGTCTCCTGTGAAATCAGTGCCAGCATAGGGCCAGTCCTCTCCAACGATCAGCTATAGTTGGAGCCATTAAAAGAACTCGGGTCGCCATGAAATATGTTGGCTGCCCCCTGCCCTGGGCATCAATGCTGCCCATCGAGCCATCCGTGGCTCTCTTAATGGTGGATCTGGGACTATAGCCCCCTGGCCCTGGAATATAGGTAGTCGTTCCAGGAAGAACGATACCAAGATGGACCCATATCCAAACTGTTTTGGTCTTTTTGCATTTGGTCAATTGTCGTTTGATATTCATCGTCACGACTGTAGCACAGTCAAATATTGTCAAGTTCATGAATTCTGACGCAAGAAGGAGCTGCGTCTTGGTAGCTTCATGCGGTGCCTGTGACCCCGCAGCCCGCGCAATAGTATGTAGAACTACTCTGAGTGCTAGATTAGGAATGGTCTGAATGTCCACCTTTTTGCTACCTGACCCTTTACGTGCCCCTTCGCACGCTCTTTCCATGACCATTGTCATGTTTTCACCTGAGTGCCTGGTGCCAGTCAAGATAGGAACTGGACCTCTGCATGATAGTCTAGTGATGTAGTATACATCAGACAGTTCGAGTTCAAGTACTTGATCTCGAAGTTTAAACTTCTCTTAATCCTCATCCCAGATACTTATCAGATATTGCAGTAATTCGGGTTGACCCTGGAGACATGGTGTTAAGAAGAATTTCTTCAAACCGCAATTTTGGAGAGCATTCATGCACTGCTCATTCCCCAATGGCAACTCATCTTTTTCACTGTGCTCTCTTTCTTTCCATTCAATCACCATTTTTGCTGTCTACCTGCATCAATTTGGTCATTAACACATTATAAGATCCCTTGGACTTTTAAAAAAACAATTAATTGTCTCATTTTTTGTTCAATTTGAATGTAATATTGGGTTGCGCGGTTGGTGTGGCCATTTTGCTGACAGTCGCGCCACTTGGCGTGGCCCCTGTGTAAAAAAGGGCCGGTTGGTGCGGGTCCGTGCCGAATACCCATGCCAACCGCTGAGGCCCTAAATTTTCGATTCCTCCCCTCAGGGACACCAAATGATAGTTAAAAGCTATGAAATATGGCTTATGGAAGTGGCTCTTACCTGAAGAAGACAGGATCCGATTTCGTCCACTGGATTGCTCACAGTCGTCACCGCAAGATCGTAATAGAAATGGCTCACTATCGCTCTGCAAAGAGGTAAAGAGGTAAAAAGTAAATATGTTTTTACCATTGGTAATATTTATAACTTTTCAAAATCAAAATTAGGTTTTGGGACTTGTTTTGTCGATATTTTACTATATTTTGGTCGAAAAATGGGTTTTACACTTGCTTTTTGTGCAGCGACAGGTTTTCACGCGACTAGGATGACGACACGAGTTGTATTTTATACTTATTTCGAACTCGGTAAAAACACAAAAAATTCACTCATAGAGTCACCTTTCAGCGCTTTTCTGACTCTCTAAAACCGAAAATATCGCCGAGTCGCTTGTCGTTTTGAGCTTGTTTTATGAAACGACATCTACCCAGTATACGTTTACCCCTTTTTCGGGCTGGGATAGATTATTTACAAAAAAGGAATACCCTAGCCTATCGCTACTGGAAGGTTCTCTCAGACATAGTTTTTTACCTTTTTGGATCTGTGGGACTATCTACGAAAACGGACTGCTGGATTTTTCTTTTCCGCTGTCTTTTCAAACTCTCTAAACATGAAAAGACGTCGAGTTCTTCCTTTGTCAGACTCGTTAAAAATTGATGACATCGGATTCCGTCGTAATGACATTAATCGAGTTCCTCCTTCCTAGGGCTCGTTAAATGTACTAGGATGGATTTGTTCGAAGGAGAAACTTATATTACAAGCACATGCTATCCCCTTCAAGCTTGTTTTCAAAAATAATTGGGGTACTCGCCAGAAATGGTGGGGGAAAATGGAACTAGTATTATAGTCGTGTCAGCAGTATGTCGCTCTTGAACATGGCACTTGTCTACATTCGTGTCGGGTTGGGGACATCTCATCTCGTTATCTGCTTGGCTCCATGGGTTTGGGTAATCCTTTTTGACTGCTCATTTGCTCTTTGGCATGTCACCATGACCTCAGATCCTTTGATGTCAAATACTACCAAATCAAAAGTCGTGCCGCCGATATGTTCAAGAGAAGTTGGCCTCTGCAGTTTTAACCTCCCTCTGATTCTCTATTAGTCTTGATTCACAAACATTATGTTCCTCTGTCTCGTGTCGATGATGTGGGAAACATTATGGCCCACCTTTGGTCAAGGTTACTTCCTGTCGACTTCAGCTCATTATCCAGGAAGCTGATCTAGAGACTCCCTTCAGGTACCTTGGAGCCTGCATGCCTCAATGGCAGGTTCTTCGCATTCGACACAAGGTTTTCATTATTTACCTTCGATCAAATGATTCTGCGGGTGTTCGACGCCAGCTCACTGTTCACATTCCATTGATTGTACCTCTTGTACCTTGAGGGCCATCGTCGTTATTGGTGTTTTCTCTCGCATCTGTTAACGGATTTCATTATTGGCTGGTAATCAGATAATGTTCTTGCATGTTCGACTTCAGCTCACATATTCGCATGCTCGAACTCAACTCTGTTCGGGTCAAGATGGAGTGCAAGACCCTAGATTTTGTCTAATAAATATCCAGGCTACGGATTCTTTGTGGATTATTATGATTTATTACATGACTCATTCGACTAGATGGCTGCGACCATACCTGAGTCTCCTTGTTGGTCCTTATTTACTGGATGGCTGCGTCCATACCTTGGATCCCGGTTTTTGTACACTCTATTATGGATGGTTGTGCCCATACGACATATCATGTATCAGAGATATCAGTTGTATTTATATTCGTAGGTTTTCCGACAACGGTGTATTCGGTTGGGTGCGTTCTCATAAAGCATTTCACCCCTCCCTCTCTCTCGGACCTCATGCTTTAGGGGGCATATGTTACACAAAATTTTGTCACCGTCCCTACAATTCCTCATCCCGTACATTGGAGGACTATTCCTGTGACCCGTGAGCAGTAAAATGTCCTGTAAATACCTTAATGGCATCCTTCTGCATAAGGATAAGAATTCTCCTGAAGAACAATTCCTCTGGAAAACCCTAAAAATCCATGTTTTGGCATTGGCGTGGGTAGCCAGTTCATTCCTCGCGCCAATGGGGAAATGCACCATAGTGGGCACGCCAATTGGCGCTTTGTCCCTGTGTCATGCCCGCGCTAACACTTTTAAGGAATGTTTTTTTAATATAGAAGGCAGAAGTTTGGTTTTAACAAACTGAGAACAGATCACCAAAATGAGTTTGGGTTGTTTGCCTCCGGATCTCCCTGATTAAGAAGTGGTTTTCCACCTCTCATGGAACCTTCCTAAGAGATAGGACTCTTCCTCGTTATTATAGGAAGCCTAACCTCTCCTCCTCCCTCTATAAAAGCCTGCCCTCTCTATTTTATAGCTAACTGAACTTGTGGGAAGAAAACTATAGCTGGGCGACTATCGAGAGCAGAGCTGAGGAGAACCCCGTAAGAGAGAGAGCTTTGTCCAGATTCCCGACCGGCTTCTTTCAGACACACTCTGCTGCAAGCCCCACCGAAGGAAGATCATAGCGTCAGAGAATTTGGTTGTAATCTCCTTTTTTGTCATCTTTAATGTAAGCGACTCTAATTTTGGTTCCATTCGTGTGTTTATTCTCTTATGTAATGCAACGATTTATATCCTCTCTGACTGATATATAGTTACATGCTTTAAGTATTACGTTGTATATCGTCGTTTCTCTGCATGTGTACAAGTGTCCGGACGTGGTGAACGGAAGGATTGTGATCTGTCAGGCTAGGGACGAAGAGCATCACTTCTTCCTCAACAACAACAGCGTGGGATTTGAGGTAGGCTACTTATCCCGATATTTGCCTTTCTTGTAACTAGGAACCAACGTCATTGCGCGTTTCGACTGTTACTAGACCCACTCTAGGGCTAGTGGGATCGCCTCTGTTCACAGAGGGGATTTACCGCCTCAACACTTAGCCTCCTCAACCTGAGAGGGCTCTAGGAATAAATGGATAAAAGTGTAAAATTGGTTGAATTACTGATCAAAAAACATGTATTGGGCTATGGAGTCAAGGTATGTTTCAAAAAAACATCAAAATTAGCTTAACATGGAAGTCAGGGCATTTCATAGTTTTAGATGTATCAGCAAAACAATAACACAGTGAATAAAATACAGTTTACAAACATATGAAGGAAGTTAGAGCATTTTCCAATGAATTCTAAGTAACATATGTTCATACCACTGAAAACAGGTAGTTTAGGAAAGCCATAAAAAGCTCAAACACCAAAAACTCTTTCTGAATCCTGAGTAGTAAAGCCAATATCTCTATTAAGATGAAAACATACAATTTGCTACAATAACACAGTTTACTTGCTAATGAAAAATGCCAACCTTGAGGAATTTGACCTCATGCTACATATAGAGTCTTTACAACCTTGGATTCTATGATCCATCATCAGAGGAATTCGAATTGTATCTTTGGCACCTATTCTATTCATTGAAACAAACTCTGAATCGCAAACTGACAATTAACTATCTTTTAGGAGTCCTAATACAAATAGGAGTGAATCTCTTAAAACGTGTTTCAACAACCTTATCTAAGACTTAAATACTTCCTTTGACAGCTGCAACTTCATGAGGTCAAATTTTTTGATGCCTCCAACCTTGTTGTGAACCCTGTTGAGTCATGTCTTATCTGCCCTAAAAACCAGGAAACCTATTTTCTGCAATTTAGCTTTTACCTTCCTTGATGATATTCTAAGCCTTTTGCTGACAAAATTGATTTTTTTAGATAAGTGACATGTGTTATCACTTCCATGAAACCATTCCTTTCCACCTGTACAAAAATTAAGCCTTTGAAAGAGGATAAAGAGAGCTGATATGGCTGCGCTACGAATTAAAATAACAGTTGTTTTCGTAGCGCAGAATTTGCATCTTTGTAAAAATCTCTTAACTATCCACTTTCCTTTGCTTTGACACCTGAAATTTCATTTGTGAGCCTTTTCCATCCTCCAGCAACAACAAAATTTGTAAAACAAGTGTTTTTACCTCTTAAACCCCTATAAAAATATACAAAACTGCACATACAGCAGTTTCGTAGCGCGCTACGAAACTGCTGTGTACGTCTTTTTTTACACAGTTTTTCACAATTCTCAAACTTTAGGAATATTTGCACCTTTAAATTATTTCCATAGATCTTAACAAGCAAAACAAGTTGGCTTTGAAATGTATTCAAACAAAATAATTTCCTTCTCAATAACAAAATTGTTTTAATGATTTGTCACTTACTGCCCTGTTTTTATCTGGAAAATAGGTGTTGAGATAGAGCTTTTATCTTCTCACCCATAATGTATTTTGAAAAATTTAAGGAGGCTTTTGGATACCATGATGTCTTGAACAAAAACCTATCTTTTTTTTTGAAATAACTCTCCTACTTCCTAGAAATTGTCTTTGAACAACGTGTATAAAACTGGAAAATCCTGATTTATGAAAATATGGCTTCAAAGAAAGCCTTGTATCTCCCAACTGGTAACACTTGTAAGAAACTTGAGATAGGTTATTGTATATGGGGATGTTATGAAGAGAAACCTCCTTCATAATTCCAAAATACTTTTTCATGTGGCCAGAAATTGATCTTGAAAATACTGCTAAAACCAGAAAACAAAGTTTTTCTCTCAATGACTTTCAGCAGTTTCATAGCGCAAGTTAAACCATCAATTTCTCCCACCTCATAAATAATTTAAATAAAAAGAAATATTTTTTTGTATTTCAGTATGTTAGGAATAAAAACCTCTTTCATTTTTCAAAAATGAATTTTCAGTTGCTCAGGAACCTCTCTGGAAGTTGACTACCTAAAGTAGAAAAACAGGGTTTTTTGCTGAAAAAAGGTTGTTTCAGCGATTTCGTAGCGCGCTACGAAAATAGTGTTTTTGTAGTGCAAATAACCTTTTTTGAGCTAGATGCGCTATGAAAACATGGATTCCTATCATGATTGCAAAATTTGACCCTAAACCTAATGGAATGACTTCTAAATGGATGATGGGACCTTTAAACCATGGAATAAGGTTGTTAAACTTTATTTGACAATGAAAATGAGACTCTAACCCTATCACTTAACCATTTAAGCATGAAATGACCTACAACCTATTTAATACCATGAGTAGAGATAAGGAAAACTTTCAGAGTTTATTGATCATGGAGTGGACCTAGAAGACTTCATTTAAACTTGTAATATGACCTATCCTTTACCAATGACTTAAATTGACTTCTAAACCTCCTTGAAATCATGACCAAAAGTAGAGTTGACACAATGATGTTTTGAGAATTTTTGGGTGATAACAGTGGCTCCACTTGGGATAGGGTGCCCCTTTGGTACACTAAGAACTGGTAGCTCCAGTGTTGCAATCCATTCCTTTAAAATAAAACTTTGAAATTCTACCCAATCTGCTTCAAACTGTACCTAGCTAAAAACACTCAATGAACCTTGAGCTTATTTTCATATTCCTACCTACCCTATCAGCTGCAATTTCCACTTGTGCTCAGGCAACATGATATTTCCAATAAAGCCAATCAATTGTATTTTCTGATATATGAGGTTCTTGACTGCATTCGACCTCAAAATAACCATAATAGTGAGATGACCAAAGCAAATTATAATGTATCTGATCTTCATAATGCAAATGAAAATGAAATACTGGTGTGCAAATCTTTTCCATGTATTCAGCTATAGGGTCAAAGAAGAAACGGTTAGTTTGCTGATCATCATAACATTCTATATCTTCAGACAACTGATTCTCAGCCACACAAGATCCCTTTGATAAGCTATCCAATTTCCTTTCTGAATGATTCCCATAGACAATGTAATTTTCCTCACTATTATGATCATTCTTTGAAGTAGGCTGCTGCAAGGAATTACATAAAAAAATCAACCTTTTTCTCTGCCCGAGGGTTATAAAAATTGTCTTCCAGTATTTTTTTCTTGGTATTTGCAATGATTTTCATCTTCTTTATGATCAAAAGACTTGCAAGTCTGCTGCATCTCTACATCAATCTCAGGGGATGTAACAAGGTTTTCATAAGTAAACTCCTACTCATTTCCATGTTGCATGTCATGGGATGTTATCCTTTCTTCTAGGTGTTGAAATGTATTGTTATGAAGAGCCTCTAAAATTTCTTCATCCATAAATTCATCGTCATCATAAAAATCATCCAAGTACTGAATAAAACTCACAGAATATTTATAGCAATATTTGACCAGTAAAAGTGAGGGATGACACTCTTTATACATCTCATATAATTCATCATGAAAATTAGCAAGAGAATATAATGAACCATTTGCTAAACCTTTATACCAAGACCATGCTTTTCCTTCTAGAGTGGTCATAAACATCTTCATAAGACAGTCTTTAAGGAACTGAACCTTGAGACTATGTACATGTAGATGAAACCTATCCAAATGAAGAGCAGCATTATCTTTCTTTTCATCTTTGAATATTGGAAGATCATCTAACCATTCAACCTTTAGCATAGGATTTCGAAAACCAGGGATATGAGACCAATTCATAGGGGCATACCTGGCATTCATTCTTGCAAAGGAACTCATCTTGAAACTTCATCAAGCTACTAATATTTTAACAGTGGAGTCACCTTCAAATTTGATTATTTGATGTGTGGAGTCACCAAGGTAGTTTTGCAGCCTCTAACAGCTTCCTGAGCTCCTGCTACCTTCAGAAGTTTAGCGTATTGATTATGGGAATGAATAATCTTCAGGCTCTCGGCAGACGCACCAAAATGTTATCACTAAAATAGGACCCTGATAGGCTATTGATCAGGCTACCTCAGTGTAACTATTTCAAACCAAACTTTTAGTTCAGGCTTAGCCTCCTCAACCTGAGAGGGCTCTCTCAATAGTTTTAAGATTTTGAATTAAGGATTAGATGGCTAACTCTAGGAATAAAATGGATAAAAGTGTACAATTGGTTGAATTATTGATCAAAAAACATCTATTGGGCTATCGAGTCAAGGTAGGTTTCATCAAAAAATCAAAATTAGCTTAACATGGAAGTCAGGGCATTTCAGAGTTTTAGATGTATCAGCAAAACAGTAACACTGTGAATAAAACACAGTTTTCAAACATATGAAGGAAGTTAGAGCATTTTCCAATGAATTCTACGTAACATATGTCCATACCACTACAAATAGGTAGTTGAGGAAAGCCATAGGAAGCTCAAACACCAAAAACTCTTTCTGAATCCTAATTAGTAAAGCCAATATCTCTATTAAGATGAAAACATACAATCTGCTACAATAACACAGTTTACTTGCTAATGAAAAATGCCAACCTTGAGGAATTCGACCTCATGATACATATAGAGTCTTTACAACCTTGGATTCTATGATCCGTCTTCAGAGGAATTTGAATTCTATCTTTGACACCTATTCTATTCATGGAAACAAACTCTTAATTGCAAACTGACAACTAACTGTCTTTTAGGAGTCCTAATACAAATAGGAGTGAAACTCCTAAAACATGTTTCAACAACATTATCTAAGACTTAAATACTTCCTTTGACAGCTACAACTTCATGAGGTCGAATTTTGTGATGCCTCCAACCTTGTTGTGAACCCTGCTAAGTCATGTCTTATCTGCCCTAAAAACCAAGAAACTTGTTTTCTGCAATTTAGCTTTTACCTTCCTTAATGATATTCTAACCCTTTTGCAGAAAAAAATGATTTTTTTAGATAAGTGACATGTGTTATCACTTCCATGAAACCATTCCTTTCCACCTGTACAAAAATTAAGCCTTTGAAAGAGGATAAAGAGAGTTGATATGGCTGCACTACGAAAATAGCAGATTTTTTCGTAGCGCAGAATTTGCATCTTTGTAAACATCTCTTAACCATCCACTTTCCTTTGATTTGACACCTGAACTTTCATTTGTGAGCCTTTTCCATCCTCCAGAAGAAAAAAAATTTGGAAACCAAGGGCTTTTACCTCTCAAAGCCCTATAAAAATATTCAAAACTGCACCTATAGCGGTTCCGTAGTGCGCTACAAAACTGCTGTGTAAGTCTTTTTTTACACAATTTTTCACAATTCTCAAACTTTAGGAATATTTGCACCTTTAAATGATTTCCATAGATCTTAACAAGCAAAACAAGTTGGCTTTGAAATTTCTTCAAACAAAATAATTCCCTTCTCAATAACAAAATTGTTTTAATGATTTGTCACTTACTGCCCTATTTTTATCTGAAACATAGGTGTTGAGAAAGAGATTTTATCTTCTCACCCATAATGTATTTTGCAAAAGTGGAGGATTTTGGATAACATGATGTCTTGAAAAAAAACCTATCTTATTTTTTTTAAATACCTCTCCTACTTCCCAGAAACTGTCTTTGAACAACCTGTATAAAACTGGAAAATCCTGATTTCTGAAAATATGGCTTCAAAGAAAGCCTTGTATCTCCCAATTGGTAACACTTGTGAGAAAAGTGAGATAGGTTATTGTATAGAGGTATTTTAGGAAGATAAAACTCCTTCATAATTCCAAAATACTTTTTAATGTGGCCAGAAACTGATCTTGAAAAAGACTTCTAAAACCAAAAACAGAGTTTTTCTCTCAATGACTTTCAGCAGTTTCATAGCGCAAGTTAAACCATAAATTTATCCCACCTCACAATTAATTTAAAGAAAATGAAAGAGGTTTTTGTATTCTAGTATGTTAGGAAGAAAAACCTTTTTTAGTTTTCAAAAATTAGTTTTCAGTTGCTCAGGAACCTCTCTGGACGTTGACTACCTAAAGCAGAAAACAGGGTTTTTTACTAAAAAAGGTTGTTTCAGCCATTTTGTAGCGCGCTACGAAAATAGTGTTTTCGTAGCACAAATCACCTTTTTTGAACTAGTTGTGCTACAAAAACGTGGATTCCTATCATGATTGCAAAATTTGACCCTAAACCTAATGGAATGACTTCTAAATGGATGATGGGACCTTTAAACCATGGAATAAGGTTGTTAAACTTTATTTGACAATGAAAATGAGACTCTAGGAATAAAATGGATAAAAGTGTATAATTGGTTGAATTACTGATAAAAAAACATCTATTGGGCTATGGATTCAAGGTATGTTTCAACAAAACATCAAAATTAGCTTAACATGGAAGTCAAGGCATTTCAGAGTTTTAGATGTATCAGCAAAACAGTAACACAGTGAATAAAACACAGTTTACAAACATATGAAGGAAGTTAGAGCATTTTCCAATGAATTATAAGTAACATATGTTCATACCACTATAAATAGGTAGTTTAGGAAAGCCATAGAAAGCTCAAACACCAAAAACTCTTTATGATTCTTGAGTAGTAAATTCAATATCTCTATTAAGATGAAAACATACAATCTGCTACAATAACACAGTTTACTTGCTAATGAAAAATGCCAACCTTGAGGAATTCGACCTCATGCTACATATAGAGTCTTTACAACCTTGGATTCTATGATCCATCATCAGAGGAATTCAAATTGTATCTCTGGCACCTATTCTATTCATTGAAACAAACTCTGAATTGCAAAATGATAGTTAACTGTCTTTTAGGAGTCCTAATACAAATAGGAGTGAAACTCTTAAAACATGTTTCAACAACCTTATCTAAGACTTAAATACTTCCTTTGACAACTGCAAATTCATGAGGTCGAATTTGTTGATGCCTCCAACCTTGTTGTGAACCCTGCTGAGTCATGTCTTATCTGCCCTCAAAACCAGGAAACCTATTTTCTGCAATTTAGCTTTTACCTTCCTTTATGATATTCTAAGCCTTTTGCTGACAAAATTGATTTTTTTAGATAAGTGACATGTGTTATCACTTCCATGAAACCATTCCTTTCCACCTGTACAAAAATTAAGCCTTTGAAAGAGGATAAAGAGAGCTGATATTGCTACGCTACGAATTAAAATAACAGTTGTTTTCGTAGCGCAGAATTTGCATCTTTATAAACATGTCTTAACCATCCACTTTCCTTTGCTTTGACACCTGAAATTTCATTTGTGAGCCTTTTCCATCCTCCAGCAACAAAAAAACTTGGAAACCAAGTGTTTTTACCTCTCAAACCCCTATAAAAATATTCAAAACTGCACCTACAACAGTTTTGTAGTGCGCTACGAAACTGTTGTGTAAGTCTTTTTTTACACAGTTTCTCACAACTCTCAAACTTTAGGAATATTTGCACCTTTAAATGATTTCTATATATCTTAACAAGCAAAACAAGTTGGCTTTGAAATGTCTTCAAACAAAATAATTCCCTTCTCAATAACAAAATTGTTTTAATGATTTGTCACTTACTGCCCTATTTTTATCTGAAAAATAGGTGTTGAGACAGAGCTTTTATCTTCTCACCCATAATTTATTTTGCAAAATTTAAGGAGGCTTTTGGATACCATGATGTCTTGAACAAAAACCTATCTTGGTTTTTTGAAATAACTCTCCTACTTACCAGAAACTGTCTTTGAACAACCTGTATAAAACTAGAAAATCATGATTTCTGAAAATATGGCTTCAAAGAAATCCTTTTATCTCCCAACTGGTAACACTTGTAAGAAAAGTGAGATAGGTTATTGTATATGGGGATGTTACTAAGAGAAACCTCCTTCATAATTCCAAAATAATTTTCTATGTGGCCAGAAACGGATCTTGAAAAATACTGCCAAAACCAGAAAACAGAGTTTTTCTCTCAATGACTTTCAGCAATTTCATAGCACAAGTTAAACCATCAATTTTTCCCACCTAATAATGAATTTAAAGAAAACGAAAGATTTTTTTGTAGTTTAGTATGTTAGGAATAAAAACCTCTTTCAGTTTTCAAAAATGAGTTTTCAGTTTCTCAGGAACCTCTCTGGAAGTTGACTACCTAAAGTAGAAAAACAGGGTTTTTTGCTGAAAAAGGTTGTTTCAGCCATTTCGTAACGCGCTACGAATATAGTGTTTTTGTAGCGCAAATCACATTTTTTGAATTAGATGCGCTATGAAAACATGGATTCCTATCATGATTGCAAGATTTGACCCTAAACCTAATGGAATGACTTCTAAATGGATGATGGGACCTTTAAACCATGGAATAAGGTTGCTAAACTTTATTTGACAATGAAAATGAGACTCTAACCCTATCACTTAACCATTTAAGCATGAAATGACCTACAACCTATTTAAGACCACGAATAGAGATAAGGAAAACTTTCAGAGTTTATTGATCATGGAGTGGACCTAGAAGACTTCATTTAAACTTGTAATATGACCTATCCTTTACCAATGACTTAAAATGACTTCTAAACCTCCTTGAAATCATGACGAAAAGTAGAGTTGACACAATGATGTTTTGAGAATTTTTGGGTGATAACAGTGGCTCCACTTGGGATAGTGTGCCCCTGTGGTACACTAAGAACTGGTAGCTCCAGTGCTGCAATCCATTCTTTTAGAATAAAACTTTGAAATTATACCCAATCTGCTTCAAACTGTACCTAGCTAAAAACACTCAATGAACCTTGAGCTTATTTTCATATTCCTACCTACCCTATCAGCTGCAATTTCCACTTGTGCTCAGGCAACATGATATTTCCAATAAATCCAATCAATTGTATTTTCTGATATATGAGGTTCTTGACTGCATTCGACCTCAAAATAACCATAATAGTGAGATGACCAAAGCAACTTATAATGTATCTGATCTTCATAATGCAAATGAAAATGAAATACTGGTGTGCAAATCTTTGCCATGTATTCAGCTATAGGGTCAAAGAAGAAACGGTTAGTTTGCTGATCATCATAACATTCTATATCTTCAGACAACTGATTCTCAACCACACAAGATCCCTTTGATAAGCTATCCAATTTCCTTTCTGAATGATTCCCAGATACAATGTAATTTTCCTCACTATTATGATCATTCTTTGAAGTAGGCTGCTGCAAGGAATTACATAAAAAAATCAACCTTTTTCTCTGCCCGAGGGTTATAAAAATTGTCTTCCAGTATTTTTTTCTTGGTATTTGCAATGATTTTCATCTTCTTTATGATCAAAAGACTTGCAAGTCTGCTGCATCTCTACATCAATCTCAGGGGATGTAACAAGGGTTGTATTAGCCTCACTCATTTCATGTACATGTCATGGGATGTTATCACTTTCTTCCTGCGATTAATTGATAATTATTGTGAAAATATTTATATAATCATTAATAAAATATTAATTATAAAAAATTAATATATTATCACCTCATATATGTAAAGTGTGAAATTAAATTATTTGTTTACAAATTATTTTTATAATTATTCTTGGCGTTTTAAAAAGATGATGATAATCACACAGTGAAAAAACTAATAATAATATACTTCTCTGATCTCTGCCGCCCAAAACGATGTGGTGGTTCTTTTTTAACCCCCCCTCGATATACGCGGATCTATAATTAATTGATTAAAAAAACAACTCAACGCTCCATCTGCTCATTAAAACGCTGCGTTGGTCGATGATGTTATTAATGCTGCGATGATTTTCGTTCTTTTGTTTATTTGGTACTCCTGATTCTTCGATAATGGCGCTATCAAGATAAAACAGAAATCTAATGATACAGAAACACAGTCGGGTTGAATAATATCGATTAATGGTCAAAAATACCTGATTTCAGCGATCGCCAGTATCGCAAATGTTGGGATTAATAACAACTCGAAGATAATATTATTTTGCGATGTTGATACCTGCAAACAGCAACAGTCAGCCAATTCGACGTCTGAAGAAATGATATCGATGACTGTTAACATATACCAATATCAGTGATGTACATTACACATCAGCTTTAAAAATGGCTGGATCTGAACATTTCATTATCTATAATTAATACAATATTTATATTCTTAATTACATAATAGAAAGAGAGTATTAATATAAATTCAGGCATTATCACCATTCTTTCCATCTTTAATAACCAGTTCTTAGGTTATATCAGGATGTTGTTGAATTCTATCTTTGACACCTATTCTATTCATGGAAACAAACTCTTAATTGCAAATTGACAGCTAACTGTCTTTTAGGAGTCCTAATACAAATAGGAGTGAAACTCCTAAAACATGTTTCAAAAACCTTATCTAATACTTAAATACTTCCTTTGATAGCTACAACTTCATGAGGTCGAATTTGGTGATGCCTCCAACCTTGTTGTGAACCCTGCTGAGTCATGTCTTATCTGCCCTAAAAACCACGAAACTTGTTTTCTGTAATTTAGCTTTTACCTTCCTTAATGATATTCTAACCCTTTTGCTGAAAAAATTGATTTTTTTAGATAAGTGACATGTGTTATCACTTCCATGAAACCATGCCTTTCCACCTGTACAAAAATTAAGTCTTTGAAAGAGGATAAAGACAGTTGATATGGTTGCGCTACGAAAATAGCAGCGGTTTTCGTAGCGCAGAATTTGCATCTTTGTAAACATCTCTTAACCATCCATTTTCCTTTGCTTTGACACCTGAAATTTCATTTGTGAGCCTTTTCCATCCTCCAGCAGCAACAAATTTTGGAAACCAAGTGTTTTTACCTCTGAAACCCCTATAAAAATATTCAAAACTGCACCTACAGCAGTTTCGTAGCGCGGTACGAAATTGCTGTGTAAGTCTTTTTTTACACAATTTTTCACAATTATCAAACTTTAGGAATATTTGCACCTTTAAATGATTTCCATAGATCTTAACAAGCAAAACAAGTTGGCTTTGAAATTTCTTCAAGCAAAATAATTCCCTTCTCAATAACAAAATTGTTTTAATGATTTGTCACTTACTGCCCTGTTTTTATCTGAAACATAGGTGTTGAGACAGAGCTTTTATCTTATCACCCATAATGTATTTTGCAAAACTGGAGGCTTTTGGATAACATGATGTCTTGAACAAAAACCTATCTTGGTTTTTTTAAATACCTCTCCTGCTTCCCAGAAACTGTCTTTGAACAACCTGTATAAAACTGAAAAATCCTGATTTCTGAAAATATGGCTTCAAAGAAAGCCTTGTATCTCCCAACTGGTAACACTTGTGAGAAAAGTGAGATAGGTTATTGTAGCGGGGTATTATGTGAAGATAAAACTCCTTCATAATTCCAAAATAATTTTTCATGTGGC
The DNA here is from genome assembly GCA_034641835.2 of Pinus albicaulis. Taxonomy (NCBI): domain Eukaryota; kingdom Viridiplantae; phylum Streptophyta; class Pinopsida; order Pinales; family Pinaceae; genus Pinus; species Pinus albicaulis. The sequence goes on from CM076572.1 coordinate 408,324,037, forward strand.
CATAAACTGATCTTGAAAAAGACTGCTAAAAGCAGAAAACAGAGTTTTTCTCTCAATGACTTTCAGCAGTTTCATAGCGCAAGTTAAACCATAAATTTCTCCCACCTCACAATGAATTTCTATTCCAGTATGTTAGGAAGAAAAATATTTTTTAGTTTTCAAAAATGAGTTTTCAGTTGCTGAGGAACCTCTTTGAACGTTGACTACCTAAAGCAAAAAAACAGGGTTTTTTGCTGAAAAAGGTTGTTTCAGCCATTTTGTAACGCGCTACGAAAATAGTGTTTTCGTAGCACAAATCACCTTTTTTGAACTAGTCGCGCTACGAAAATGTGGATTCCTATCATGATTGCAAAATTTGACCCTAAACCTAATGGAATGACTTCTAAATGGATGATGGGACCTTTAAACCATGGAATAAGGTTGTTAAAATTTATTTGACAATGAAAATGATACTCTAACCCTATCACTTAACCATTTAAGCATGAAATGACCTACAACCTATTTAAGACCATGACTAGAGATAAGGCAAACTTTCAGAGTTTATTGATCATGGAGTGGACCTAGATGACTTCATTTAAACTTGTAATATGACCTATCCTTTACCAATGACTTAAAATGACTTCTAAACCTCCTTGAAATCATGACCAAAAGTAGAGTTGACACAATGATGTTTTGAGAATTTTTGGGTGATAACACGTGGGTCCGACTCTAAACACATCAAATTCAAAGTTCTATTGGCTAGTCACCTTCTTATTTTCAACCTTAACTTTTCCAAATCACAATTTCTCAGTTGCCTTTTGATATTGGGTATTTTGTATAGTCAAGGATTGGTCCTCAAAAGTGATCGATTCTTCAACAACAATTTATTCTATCATTTCTTAGGTTTCAACCATACGTTCCATAAACTAATCAGGCATTATAGTACTATCAAATTCCATGTTATCGGTCCCCTCTCAATTTGAGACCCTTTCTTGGTATAATTCTTACTCTTAAATGAACTAGTAATATGTTACTTCTCTCAAGTTACTCAGGGAGGTGGCTCCTCTCCATATCCTTCACTAGAACACCTATCATTACTCTCTCTAGTAATCAAGACAATATCTCTTTTCTTGTGATTAGAAGAGGAACTCAGGAAATCTTATGGTATTGAACCTAGTTGGACACTCATAGACTTTTTACCTGTCTGTTTAGTTTTTCCTCCCATATTGGAGTTGGTTTCCATGATTAATTGTGTAGCAAGGCTGAATACTTCTCTTTTGATGGGTCGGTGTGACTTTCTCTAATTTCTTCAGAAATCTTTGTAAAAAAAATCCTACATCTAAACATAGTCAGATGATTTGAAAATATATGTTCAGGGTCAAATCCCTAGATAGTTTCTACGTCAGTCAATTAAAGAATTTAATAACTCAAATAATTCTATTAGATGGGAAAATTTGATTGTAGTGATCTCCACAATGGTAAATGGTAAAGAAATAATCTGGTAATTTCGACATATTTAAACAACAAAATATTTATCGAGTACAAACTTTGGCAGTAAGAAGGCTTTATCTTGAACTCCATAAATTTTGACGAAGATATGGTCTTTCATTTCCTCATAATAAAATCTATGCTTCATTAGAAATCCTCCAAGGCTCTCACTTAGTTAACATATAATTGACTTCTTTAACAAATTCATCTTGCATTTGATAAGATTGAAATGGAGCCATATGGTTCCATATTACATGATACCAAAATTGTACTAGCTCCACATTTGGATTTAAATTGCTTTTATGTGGTAGTCCATGAAAATTATGGCATGAGACAAGAGCCATTACTAAGTAAGTGTTCATGAAAAATCTCTTAATATTAACAAAATTTACTAACTCAAAGGAAATCTCATTGGATATGACCTTTGCTCAATCAAATATGACATATCTCTTGAAATAATAATACAATACATACAAAACTAACTTGGGAACAATCGATGGTGTTTCTTATCCCATTAGTCCCTCAAAAATCTAGGAGAAATCTTTATATGGCTCCACAAATATAGAGATATAAATAAAATAAATGTTGGTTGGGACTAGTGTTTAATGTGGCATGAATTCTTGGATGATATTCATCTTGCCACCCTAAGAATTAAGAAATTTTTTAGCTTCAAACAACTTGAGATTCATGGTGATTTAAATATTTTCCTGAATACCTTGGGGGTTAGAGGAATTGGATTCTTATTGTTGCCAACTCGATATCCCTAGTCTTCAGGTTGAAATTTTTGGCATAGAGACAAATCACTTCTCTAAAGTCAAACAATTCAAGAGCACATTGTTGAGCAGGAAAATCCCCTCTACGGACGGAGGCGATCCCTCTAGCCCTAGGGTGGGTCTAGCAACAAGGGAACACGCTAGATTCCTAAATTCCTAGCTTATACATGAAATATGGACTGGAACAGATATCCTACCTCATTCCAATGCTTTTGTCGTGGCACGCGGCAACGATCCTTCGATATTTGTCTTCACGCCTTGCGCTCCATATTGGGGACGATGTTCGTGCGTCTGTACAAAGATAAAACAAACGATGACAGCATACAAGCATATACATTCATCTACAACTATTCAAATATTCATGGAGAGCTAAACACTTTTCATATAAATAGAAACAAAGTTGGAACCAGAAACCAGTCATGCATTATTGATATATGAAAAAGAAGTTTACAACCTTATGCCTTGGCGTTGCAGATCTCCTTCGATGGGTTCAGTCAGGCACGTCTCAAGCATTCGTTCGGCATTAAACCCAATGAGGCAATGGGTTTAAACTCTCTCTCAACAATGGATTCTTCTATGCTTTCTTCAACACATTAGATATACTAATGACTGTTCAGCTAGCTGAATTAATGTGAGGAGGAAGAATTTATAGGAGAGGAGGAGGAGGTTTGGGATTCCACATAAGGTGGAGGATAGGTCTATCCCTTTGGGGAGTTGCACAATTGTAGTAACTAATAGGCCAAAGGGAGAAACTCGACTTGATTCAGTCGAAAAAACCATGATGACTCCGCTCACGAAGTTGTTAGACATGGAAGCTTTTATTCTATTTTAAAAAACTTTCCAAAAGCAGCTCAGCTCGGGTGCCATTTTGAGACAAAGCGCCAATGGGCGCGAGGCCTAGTGTTAATTTCTCAATGGGAGCGAGGCCATAACTGCCTACCAACGCCGACCCAAAATCATATGATTTTGAAGGTCTTCTTGAGGAATGATCAACATAGATTATGATCTTGACATGCCAAGGGATGCAATGACATTTATGGCAATGTATGACAATACACAGGGGTCACTGAAATGGTCATCAAATGTTTGGGATTGGGATTGCAGGGATGGTGAAAAAATATTGTGTAACAAATTCCCCCTAAAGCATGAAGTTCGAGAGAGAGGGAGGGGTGAAATTATTTATGAGAACATGCCCAAACCAAAATGTCGTCGTCCGAAGACCTGCAAGAACAAGAACAACTAATATCCATGATACATGAATATGTGGTATGGGCGCAACCATCCATAATAGAGTACATATAACAAGATCCAAGGTATGGATGCATCCATCCAGTGAGAAGGATCGTCAAATAGACTCAGGTATAGTCGCAACCATCCAATCAAAAAGAGTCATGCATATATTCATGATAAATCAAATTGTCCTGCAGCTTGGATTTTATCAGCCAAAACCCAGGGTCTTGTGCTCCATATCGACCCAAACAAGTACAAATTCAAGCATGTGAATGAATGAGCTGAAGTCGAACACGCAAGAAAATCACCTGATTACCAGCCAATGATGAAAGTTGTTAACAGGCGCAAGAGAAACCACCAATAAGGACAATGGTTCTCAAGGTACTGCTAGTAAAATCCACGGAATGTGAACAATGAGTTGGAGTCGAACATCCACGAAATCACTCAATCGAAGGCCAATGATGGGAACCTATCTTCGAATGCGAAGAAATTGCCATTGAAGCATGCAAGCTCTAAGGTACCAGAAGGGATTCTCTAGATCAGCTTCCTAGATAATGAGCTGAAGTCGACAGGAAGTGACTAGTCGAAGGAGGGCCATAATGTTTCCCACATCATCGACACGAGACATAGGAATAAGATGATAGTTAATCAGGACTGTACAGAGGATTAGGGGTGAAAAATTAAGGAGTTTCTTTTGAACATATTGGCGACACGACTCCGGAATTTGGCAATATTTGACATCAAGGGATCTGAGGTCATGGTGACATGGCAAAGAGAATATTATAGGTCAAAATAAATAACCGAAACCCATGGAGGCAAAATGAAGAATGTGGGATGTCTCCAACCCGACACGAACTGCAGATAAGTGTCATGTTCAAGAGTGACATATTTCCGACATGATCGAGAACTGGTTCCATTTTCCCCCACCATTTCTGGCGAGTACCCCAATTATTTTTTGAAACAAGCTTAAAGGGGATAGCATATGCTTGTCATGTAAGTTTGTCCTTCGAAAAAATCCATCCTAGTACATTTTACAAGCCCTAGGAAGGAGGAACTTGGTAACGTCATAGTGACGATTTCTGATGTCATTAAGTTTTAATGAGTTTGAAAAAGGAAAAACTCAGCATATTTTCATGTTTAGAGAGTTTGAAAAGAAGCGGAAAAGAAAACTCCAAAAGTTCTTTTTTCTTAGGTAGTCTCACAGATCCGAAAAGGTAGAAAACAATATCTGAGAGAACCTCTTAGCCATGTTCAACTAAGGTATTTATTTTTCGTAAATAATCTGTCCCATCCTGAAAAAAGGGGTAAACATATAATGGGCAGATGATGTTTTGCAGCCTTTAATGAGTTCAAAACGACAACAGTCTCGGCAATCTTTTCAATTTTTGAGAGTCAGAAAAGAGTTGAAAGATGACTCTAGGGGGTGAATTTTTCGTGTTTTTATAGAGTCCGAAAAAATAATAAAACATAACTCATGGTTTCATCGTCTTCGTCGTTTAGGACCTATTGTTGCACAAGAAACAAATGTAAAACCCATTTTTCGAGATAAAACAATAAAATAAAATAAAAAAACTAATTAGGGTTTAGAAAAAAGGTTATAAAATGATGCAAATAGTAAAAACAATTTACTTTCACCTTTTCACCTTCTTGTGAGCATTTTACCATTTTTTACTGTGAACTTGTGGAGCTGACAGCAAGCAATCCAAGAGGTCATTCGCAAATCCATTTTCTCCAAGTAAGAGCTCTCATACTCTCTTAAATTTTAAACCATTTTCCATTTCCTTCATTTTAGTTTTTGATGCATTTTGGGGGAATTTTTTTCATGGGTTGGTCGCGGCGGTTGGCGGGGGTTTTGGGCACGGAGTTGTGCCAAACCACATAAAATTTTAAAGGGGAAGCACCAATCAGCGCTGTTGTTTGCAAAATAGTAGAGCCAATCACCGCGACCAAAAATGTCCAAAATTCCTCCTAAAATGCCCGATTAAAACTGTTTAAATGTCAATTATTATGGATAATAGGAGTCTCAGTTGTGGTTTTGCAGGGAAATCAACATCCAAAATGGTCATAGAGTGGAAAGAACGAGAGCACGGGGAGGAATATGAATAAGCCATGGGAAATGATGCATGCATGGATGCCCTGAGAAATTGTGGGCTCTTGAAATTCTTCTTGACATCATGTCTACAAGCTCAAATGGAACTATTACAGTATCTGATTAGTGTGTGGGACACTGATCAAGAAATATTCATGATTCATGACCAAGAGTTGGAGATAGAAGTCTCCGACATTTATTTCATCATTGGATTGTCATGGAGGGGAGTGAAACCAATCCTGATAGGTACCCGGTCCCTTGGTGAGCATGGGCATGCTAATAGACAGAGTCTGCCCAGGAGCAAAGAAAGGATCAAAAAGCGACAAAGTAGATATTCAAACAATACCTGACTTGGCATTAAGGGTAGTGCTACACACTATAACTCGGGCTGCTGGATCTCAGACTCCTCACAAATCTACAAAGACACGACTTCAACTTATCATGGATTGCATGGCTCCAACCATCTACAATTGGGTGGAAGTCATAACAATCAACTTGAAGCGTCAATTAACAAAGTGCAAGAATGGTAAGCTGAAACAATTTGGGTATGGGTCCATCTTGATATCGTTCATCTTGGAATGGTTGTTTATATTCCAACGCTAGGAGGTGATAGTACCTACACCACCAGCACGAGAACCATGGATCGTCCGTTGGGCAGAGTTGATGCCTCGATCAGGAGGTGGTCAACATATGTCATGGAAGCCGGAATTCTTCGACTAGCTCCGTCGACAACTCATCGTGGTAGAGGACTGGCCATACACCGACACTGATTTCATGGGTGATCCGAACCCTCCACTCGCGGAGGGAGATGACTGGGATGAGGCTTTGGGTGAAAAATCATTTTTTATTTTATTTTTATGATATTTTTGTTTATATATGTTCTGATATTTATCCATGCATTGTAGATGTTGGCCCAGAGAGACTTGCAGGGATGTCCCCCATAGTATGGAGGGTCCCACGCAATTTCAAAGTGGCCCCATTCCACATTGGTTCGAATTTTCCTATCCCAAACTTATCATGAGATTGGTCATACAAGAGGACTAAGTCTCCTTATACAAAGGTACGAGGGAAAACTGTTTGATCAAAGTGGGCTTTGACCCACTTTTCTGTGATTTTATGACTAGATAGCAAAGCGGTGATTTCCATCTAACCTCTCCAAATATAAAAAACATTATTCCTCTGGCGAGGTATTAGGTAATAATTCAACAACTATCTTGAGAGAAGGGATTTCGCAATCCATCGAAAGGGTAGCTTCGAGACCATAAACAAGCTGGAATGGGGTGAATCCGGTTGCATCCTTCACTAAGGTTCGGTAAGCCTAGAGAGTTGAAAACAACATGAGATGCCAATTGTACTTGTGCATCCCAATCGTATGTTGAAGCATGGTGACTAAAACCTTGTTCACGGCTTCAACCTAGCCATTGGCCTGGGGATAGTATGGCGTTGAGCTTCGTGATGTATACCCAGCATAGTAGTCAACTCAACCATCATATAATGGCAAAAATGAGAGCCATGGTTGGTGACAATGGCTTGAGGGACACCAAACCTAGTAATCACATGATTGAAAAGAAATTGTGTAGTCGTATTACCGTCAGCTGTCAGTGTAGGCATTGATATGGCCCATTTAGAGAAGGACCAACGGTAATGAAGGGATGGAGGTGAGCGGGTGGTGCAAGCATATTGCGCTGGTAAATCTGGCATTCATGACATTTACGGAAAACAACAATACAGTCTTTGAAGATGGTAAGCCAGAAATATCCAACACGAAGGATTTTTGAGTAGGAGCATATCCATACATGTGATCGCCACATGCGCAAGAATGGCAGTCATTGAGGACCTTTTTAGCTTCCTCGAGGGTCAAACACCGGTGGAGAATGGAATTAGCTTCGATGTAGTATAGAGTATCTCCAATTATGTGATATGGTTGTGAATGATGACAGATACATCGACGAGCATCCTTCGTCAACTCAAACCGAAAGGTGGAAGTCTAAAAATAGACGATGATATCACCGTACCATGGATGAAGGGTGAAAATTAGAAAAATAGTGTCTTATGGAATGTGTTCCTCAAAACCAGAGGGAGCTGAGGCAGAAGGTAAAGAGAAGATCAAATAGGGATCAGGAGAATCCGAAGCGCCGAGCCAAGGGGATTGAGAATACGTGTTGAGAGACACACTCAAAGGAGTATGATCATAGGGAGGAGGAGCCGAAGCCGAGATAACTTCACAATAATCTATTTCTATTGGGCTTAACGACATTGCATCACAAAACGAATCAATTTTCTCAGGCAAAGGGATGATCCACAGATCAGAAGACGTGGAGATCATATTGACCTGAGAAGTATTGGGTGGAGGAAGAGAAAAAAGACCCATAAGGGCGGGATATTTGAAAATTCCCAGCCTTATGCTCTCATAAGGCGTAGGAATACAGTCTACATATGGAAAATTTCTCTCAGAGGAGGTGGAAGTGAAAAATGATACTGATCAACAGTGATGATATTTCCTTCGTGCGGAAACCGAAGAACATGAAAGGGAGTGGATGGAATGCATAGCATGGCATGAGTCCAACTGCGACCGAGGAGAAGATTATAATTGAGCTTGGCATCAACGAATTCAACCTTGACATTATTTTTTTTCCCTTCCAACGTTATAGGTAAGCTGGCGAGAACACCAAGAGGGCGAGAATCCCTTCCGTCAAAGGCTTCTAAAGCGTTTGGAGACTGATTAAGGGTTGGAGAACCAATGGCTTTCTAGCATGAAACATACATTATGAAAGTAGATGCACCTTCGTCCACGACCGCTCGACGGATATTCTTACCATAAATCCCAACTTGGATAATCAGTGCAAGATGGTGAGGGAGACATGGAATGAAATTTTCCAGATCAAAGGTGATAAGGCTTGAATCGGCGGGTTCCATTCCTCCGATAGTAGATATAAAATCCTTTCTTTATGGGGGACAACTTTGAAGCACTTCCAAAGCGGACATAGCGGATGGCGCCTGAGCCAAATCCTCAGCAATATTGTAACGCTGAGCGGCACGGGTGTTTGGGTTATAGGAAGACTTAAGAATCACGTCTTTAGAAGGTGGTCGTACAACGGGCTTAGGACTGGGCCTTTCAATGTGAAGAGGGCCAAAAGAAGGCAGGGGAGGAGGTCCATCAATGATCTATTTCCATGCTACCTGACGTGGTGTGGTATAATCTTTCGATATGGTAGCGATAGATATGGGTGCAGCACCATTCATCATGAAATCCTGAGAGCCAAAAGGGGTGGAAGACAGAGGTTGCTCCACCATCTTAGTTTGTTGCGATGGGAATGGTTCTTCGAGGACATCTGGAGTTCCTTGGGTGCCTTTGAGCAGTCGACTCACCTCGGCCCATCATGAATAGTCCTTGGTGTAATGTTCATCGTCACATATTAGAAAAGGGTACTTCGATTTACGTTTCGAACCATCATCAACATTCGGCTTAGGAGAATCCTATTTTAAGGTATCGACTTTGGCCTTACCTTTACCCTTTTTCTTACCTTTGGAAGCTTTATCTGCCGGGGTGGACTAGACGACATTCACTTCTGCGGTCTTGCCAGGATTAGGAGGTGGTTGAGAAGCAGTATCAGTGGAAGAAGTAGATTTTTTCTTCACGAGATTGAGAGAAGACTTACGAGAAGTCTAAGACACATAACCAATGATACCGTCGACGGATGGTGTCGCTGGTGCTTTGGAAGTTCCATGTCCTTGAGCATTGGGAAAGAGTTCGTAAAGCGTGCTAGATTGAGAGTACACGAGATCGAGGTACTGGGCACGAGTGATGGCTTTTTCCTCAGTAACACATGCCCCCATAGCAATGTACTTAGCAATTGGACCGATAAAAGAGGTAGTGAACCAATCAATCAGTAGTTGATCAAGGATCTCAAATTTGATCAAATGACGACGCCGCCTCCATTCATGAATATGATCAGAGATATGAGCAGCCCGATCCTGTTTCAAGGATGTTAGGAGGTGTGTCCCATTTTCATAATGAACTGGTAACTGAAAGTGCGTGAGAAATGTCATGGCTAGAGAGTTGAAATCTTGAAATATGCCGTGGGAGAGCTCAATGTACCACTTTGCAGCGGCACCAGTAAGAGTCCTTTGGAAAAGACATAAACGAATCGAATCATCAACCCAGGAGTTAGAGGAGAACTATATATGGTATGTCATAACATGTGCCTGGGGGTCTTCTCCAGACTTGCCTTCAAACTTTGGAAAATCGCCAGGGATCATGGTAGGAACTGGGGGCCAATATGGGTTATGAAGAATATGATCATTTGTTAACTTTGACACATCAGGCAGTTCCAATGTAGCAAGGAATGGAAATTGCAGATTGAAAGGCATTGCAAGCCTTTGATAGAGACCAGTGTTGAGGTTCCAACCGATCCAGGAGAAACTTTGAGCCCATGTGTTCTGTCTCGGAGGATTTTGTCCATAGGGGTTATAATTTTGATAATTATGCCCATAAACTAGTTGAGGACCAGGGTACTGATTCTGAGTAAACCACTGAGGCCCTGTTGAAGCAACATATGGATTCTTTTGTGGGATGTAAGCAGTGCCTTGTGGCGGACCTTGTACCGTCGAAGGTTGACCTTGAGGAATGAAAGGTGGGCCCTGAGGCTGCACGAGCTATCCCTAGGGTACAGGTTGACCCAGATATTAAGGTTGGACATACCGTCCCTGGGGTGCAGGTTGGCCTAAAGGAAGTGGACTAGGTTTCCCCTGAAGACCAGGTTGACCTGAAGGTTGAGATGAGCCAGGTTGACCCTGAAGACCAGATTGGCCTGGCTGACTGGTAGAGGGTTGGTCGTGTTCTATAAGAGATGGGCCTTGCTAAACGTAAGGATGGTTTGGTTGCACAAATGGTTGTCCCTGAGGTAGATAGGTTTGACCTTTAGGAGCATAAGGTGCTCCTTGATGAACATAAGGTTGACCAGTAGGACCGTATGGTTGTCCCTGTTGGACCGAAGGTTGTTCCTGAGAGGGTTGTCCTTGTCGACCATAGGGTTATCCCTGTAGGAACATAAAATGGTTGGGGTTAACCGGTATCTGTGGAATTTGAACATACAATGGACCTTGTGGAACAGGCCCATGGTAATAGATGTGATTTTCGTGCTCATCGTAGTAATCTGGAGGATTGATGGAAGCTTGAACCTACTGAGAATCCCGGGGGAAGTAATTTTGTTGTTGAATGGCCATCATATAATGGCTTTACGTCGAACCTCCAGGAATAGGATTAGAGGAGATAGGTGCACTACCAATAGGTTGATGGACTCCTGATATGTGAGGCTACGATCCACTCACAACGGGTCCAACAGACATTGCAAAAGCATAAGGAAGTGTTCCACTAACAGGAGAAGATGACGGTAATGAAAGAATCACACTAGCGGATGGTGTGGAGGAAACCACACAAACAGTGGGCTGGGTTTTGACATATGTAACCATCATCAAAACAATGAGAGTCGAGGAGGATATACCCAACACGAATGACCCTGCAAAAGAGGCTATTTTACTTGACCATAGCAGATTCTGATACAAAGATGTAGCACCAGAGATTAACTGACCCAAAGAACGATAACCATCTAGGAGAGTTGAAGGTTGAGTTGTGACATGAGGAAAATTTTGCGAAGGGAATGAATATTCTCATGTAGAAACATAAGTCTCTTCACTATTAATAGGACTCGTGGCATCCATATCATATGAAGACATGTTGTCGGCGAAAAGGCGACGAGCGGTGGAAAGTAAAGAACGTGATAATGGTGATTCAAGCAGTTCCGAGTGTAGAGGGGGATCTTCCCTCAAAAACGCCCAAGCGTCTAGAGGTTTCAAATTGATATCAAATGGTTCCTCATGGGGAGATCGAGTGGCAAGAGGTTGAATACTCGGAATAATGGCACGCTAGTAGCCTCGATTCCCTACAGACTGAGATGTCTCCGAAGAAACTTCGGGGGAAGGTCTTTCACTACGAGGTAATAAAGAGGATGACGAAATTGGTGGTTCCACCACCATGACTTTGTCTCAAAGAGAAGGAGAGAAAATAGATGACCAATTCAAGGCTTGAAGACCCATCACTAAGGAATTACCTATGAATAGGCCAAGAAAATAACTTTAATGGACATGTGATAATGGGTAATTAATTTTAGGACACTGAAACAAAACTTTGCCTTTTCATATTTTAAGAGTCGAGAAAAGGAGAAAAGGTGACTCTAGACACTTTCAGTTTGGACGAGCTTGAAAGGACAAGTGCTCGATGATATTTTCAATTTTTAAAGAGTCACAGAAAGATCAAAATGACTATTTAGGAATTATAAGCAAGAGGGTGTACCAAGCTCCCATGAACTGCAATATACACCTTGGTGATCAAATGAAGAGAGATGACAAAGGACTTAACGTACATGCAGGGAGTTTCCCAGAATGTTGTGTTTGATGTATCACGGTTACGAGGCAACAGACTCGGCTTCCTATGGAAAAAGGATTGCAATCTGTAAGGGTCTCCCTTTATATATGCGACAATACGAGGAGCACAAGTCTATGCTAGTGTTGTCTAATGCCATATAGCGAACGACAACTACTAGGTTTAATGACACTGGAACACGTCACTAGCCTGGACCTCTAAATGTGAGCGTTAAGTTTCAATGCTTCCTTAGGTTGATTGAGTTCATTTTAAATTTTATCTTGAAATTATGTTTTATTTTAAAGGCCTTACCGAATGTAATCTCAAATCTCTAATGGAAAACTACATGAGAAAGAATACCATTGGAATTCAATAAATAGCTAGATAAGAGAGGGATAAAAGTTCACAACAAAGCAACAATCACTCGAATGCAAGAATGACACTTTCCTAATGCAACTAACACAACCAAAGCAGAAAACGAAAGGATTTTCTCTTGGTGTTCACTTTTAAAAAGAAAGCTACTAATGCAAAATAGTACTTTTAATTTTCAAATAGAGAGAAAGAATGCAAATTTTGTTCTTTTATATGAATGAGAAGCAATAATGCAATGTTACACTAAAATGACAAAACGAACACTAGCTTTGAGCAACTCGAATGAAATAATCCAAACACAAAGAGATCAATCCAAAGCGAATATAAAGCACACTCAAAATTTGACAATCATTCCTTCACTCGAAGAAAGGACTTTCAATTCGACTCAATGAGTAATGTGATCTATGCTCAAGGTGACAGATGGAGGGTCAAACGGACACCGAGATGACAGTTTGACAATCCCACAACACGTAGAATCGAAAGAAAATACCAAGCAATCAAAAAACAGGCTAAAAAGATGAATGACTAAACTGACTCATACACAGTTCGGAGACTTAGCAAAAATGTGGCCGAATAAGCAATCAAAGACACCTAGAAACCCTAGGATGAGAAGCCACACTGATCAGATGAGGGATAGTCAACTGAAATGAATAAGACAAGGAAGTTGAAAACAATCCAAGTGGGCTAATCCAGGGAGGAAAAACCAATCCAGAGGGTAAGATGCATTGGAAAACTCAGGAAAGAGGCCTAAACCCAAACCTACAGGATTCAGCGCGATTGTTCAGTAGTAATTCGCGCTGAACAGGGGAAATTGCACCCATAAAACAGGAAACCCGCGCCAATTGGTGCGACTGTCAGGGAAACAACAACGCCGAGTAAGGAAACGCAAGAAAGGAGAAAAGGCAGCTGAGAAAATACTAGGCTTATCACTCTGAGAATAGGTGAGATGGCTGGAAACAATCAAATAAGCAAAAAAAAACAGATAAATAACAATACAACCAAAGTTGGACAGACAAGAAAAACTCCAAAATGAATCAACGAGAGATGACAGACACATTGATCCCCATTATGGTCGCCAACTTGTTGAGCAGGCAAATCCCCTCTGTAGACAGAGGCGATCCCTCTAGCCCTAGGGTGGGTCTAGCAACAAGGGAACACATTGGATTCCTAAATTCCTAGCTTATAAATGAAATATGGAGTGGAACAAATATCCTACCTCATTCCAATGCTTTTATCGTGGCACGCAGCAATGATCCTTCGATCTTTGTCTTCACGCCTTGCTCTCCATGTTGGTGATGATGTTCATGCATATGTACAAAGATAAAACAAATGATGACAAGATACAAGCATATAAATTCATCTACAACTATTCAGCTAGTCAAGGAGAGCTAAACACTTTGCATATAAATAGAAACAAAGTTGGAAACAGAAACCAGTCATGTATTATTGATATATGAAAAAGAATTTTACAACCTTATGCCTTGATGTTGTAGATCTCCTTCGACGGGTTTAGTCGGGTGCGTCTCAAGCATTCATTTGACATTCGACTTAATGAGGCAATGTGCTTAAACTCTCTCTCAAAAATGGATTCTTCTATACTTTCTTCAACACACCAACTATATTAATGATTGTTCAGCTAGTTGAATCAATGTGAGGAGGAAGAATTTATAGGAGAGGAGGAGGAGATTTGGGATTCCACATAAGGTGGAGGATAGGTCTATCCCTTTGGGGAGTTGCACAATTGTAGGAACTAATAGGCCAAAGTGATAAACTCAACTTTATTCAGTCGAACAAACCATGATGACTCTGATCACGAAGCTGTTAGACATGGAAGCTTAGTTTCTATTTTAAAAAAATTTCCAAAAGCAGCTCGGCATGGGTGCCCTTCTAAGACAGAGTACCAATGGGCGCGAGGCCTGGTGTTAATTTCTCCATGGTCGTGAGGCCATAACTGCCTACCAGCGCCAACCCAAAATCATATGCTTTTGAAGGTCTTCTTGAGGAATCATCAACAAAGATTATGATCTTGACATGCCAAGGGATGCCATGACATTTATGGCAATGTATGACAGTACACATGGGTCACTAAAATGGTCCTCCAATGTTCGGGATGGGGATTGCAGGGATGGTGACAAAATATTGTGTAACACACGCAACATTCACCAATCCCACGGTTCATTTTTTTTGTTTCGCCTTTCTTCCATATCCAAATTCAAATACCAATTGTATGTAATGGACCAATGAAAGCTCTTTTTTATGCGGGTGAGTGAATTAGTTTAATCCCCACAAAATTCTTCCTTATTTCTTTTGGTGGTCATTTGTTCAATGTGCTTATACATGCATGAGATATCAACCAAGATTTAGTGGAGTTTAATTGTTAAATCCTTTTTCTTTGGTACAATTTATAGGATGTTCTTGTCTTTCATACCGCTTCCACTGCACCATGTGAAACAATAACGGGAAGTTAATGTTTATGGATGTTCTTTATTGGTTCCCAACATTGACATATTTAGCTACCTTATTTCCATATTATTTATTTATCTATTGTATATTTTTCATCCTAAAACCCCATACTACCAACCTTAAATACCTATAATTAGCGTGATGAGGTGCATCTTTCTTAACTTATTAAAATCGTGTGTTTTTAGCTAGATTTAAGTGCATTTTGAGGTTATGATAGTAATGATGGAAATGTAGTTCAATTCTAGTACCAACACAGGCTTTGGTACCCAAAGGAACCACGAGGTCATTGCGCATCACATTATATGCTATCCATGTACGAGTCTCACTTGTAAGCTTGGACAAGTACATGAAAACATAACACCTCTAATCTCAACACACATTTGAGTCCCTTTGAGCAACCCTAAAGTCAAATTGAAGTTCCAAAGGTTTTATAGTGCACTTGCCAATTATGATTTATAATAAAGAAATCCTATTTTGATATCAACCAAGCACACACTCGGGATCTGATCTATCTCACTACACCAACAATGGATTTAGTGAATGTTATAGTGGCAAAATGAGATTCCTTTTTTGGTATTTTGGCTATTGCAAGGAGGTATGTTCCTAGAACAAAGGGTTAGACCTTATCTTCGATAATGGCCTTTTGAAGGTGAGATGTAAATGTAATATTTGATGTAACACTTATAAATAGAACCAAGCGCTCTAATGTCGAGTTAGCTAGTCAATATTGTGATCTTGACATTGTTTCTCAGACTTTGTAACTTTGTATCAACCATGAATTAGGAGGCCTATTATAATTTGGTTGTGATTAATAAAATAATGGGTCAATCATGATTGCACTGTGATCTTCTTCTTTTCTTGATAGTAGTTTACCTAGACGCCACGTATGGGAGGGCCCCTCAAAACTGTGTTCCTAATTTGTAATGTATCATTTCCTTTTATGCAAATATGTTTTATAGTTCTTCTTTACAACTATATTGTTCTCTATCATTTTTTATGGTTTATGTATTGATAATCATTGTGAGTCTTATTGTGTGGATTGTATACCAAGCAACATTGTGTGAAATGAGATCTCTATTTTAGCTCAAATTTGACCTTTAACTAGCTCTATGTTAATGATTGTATAACTATGTTACATTACTCTATATTCATTTCAAGGTTTTGTTTATGTGTTGTAGCTAGGGAAAGTTATAAACGCTCGAAATTGTGAGAATCAATTCGAGATATCAAGATTGATGATATCGTTCTTTTTTGTCATAGTCTGAACCCTTTTTTATTTAACATTGATATAATATCAAGATCTAAAATAACATACTTTGTTACACTCCATAATAGTTGGTTTGATATGATTTCTTACTGAGCATATAAACAATGTTTTTTCTTTGCACTTAGATTGTCTGAAGGTAATTTGTGTTCTAAAGACTAATTTGATGTCTTTACCCCACAATTTCAAGCATGATCGATCAACATATAACTTTTGCTTTCTGATTTTTATATGGTCTATGTTTTCATATACGGATTTGTGTATTGTTTATGATTACATCTAACATTGATTAATGTTATGCATAGATATTATGAATCTTGTTGTAATAGTCCATGTTTAAGTCGAGTTTACACAATTTTTCTATAATACAAATCATTTCCAATATAATGTATATACAAATATTGATATATTTGTGGGTTATGAGTTATATTTTATTTATTTTCTGAATTTGATCTATAAATTTTTCATTAGGATCATTGCTCGAGCAAAAAATAGTAGAGCTTCAAAGATAGTTTTAATATTGATTCCGTTGTAGCTTGTAGACTTCATTGCTCAACTTTTGATTTTAGTAGTTGGTATTAGGAATCTAAGAACTAGAACTGTAATCTCTTATCTTTCAAATCCAACTTGCAAATAAGTACATGGACATTTCCCTGAAGCAACGAAAGGTTGTATTCTTTAGCTGAGCCAAGTGATCTAAGATAAAAGAATAGATAGAAGGGTCTTAGATCCATGCAATTTTTCTTAGTTTTCTTTCACAATTTGCTTTACATCTTTAGCACTAGATAAAGTTTGAGTTAATCTTTCAAATTGTTTTAGAATATAATTATTTAGTTGCTTTAAGGAACAAATAGTTTTTACGTTGTCAACACATATGGTGTTTACAGCTCATGAGTTTACACCCTAGATTGACTTGTGAAGGGTTTTTATTGTGACAATAAAATATCCCAACGCTCTCCTCAAAAAATCCTTGCGTAATCAAATAAGAACTACCATTCTCATGTCACTTTCTATGCATTAGTCTTTTCACTAAGATATTTTGTATTTCTCAAGCCCCTGCCATTCTTTTTCATTTATTCATTCCTTTCACATACATGGTTTACTTTCCCATATCATAGGAATACAGTGTTGCCACATTTAGTGCTTCTTTATGTTAAGTCTACAGCTACCACCTTTTGATCTATCTATTTTCTTCACTTCCTTACTCTTTCATGTAATTCTATATATTATTGGTTATATTAAGTGTTCGTCTTGTCTTATCTAGTGTCTAAAAATAATAGCCCAACTTTGGCAATTAGGGATCTCAAAAAATTTGATCAAAGGCGTTCTAACCACAACAACATGTGAAGAATCTCTCCAAAAGAGAAGTCAAAGACAAATATCCAGGCCTTAGGATTATTCACTTTGTGACAGTCTTAAAAAAATGACGTTATATTTCCATTAAAAATACAATAATTGATAGTATTAAATTTTCTTTAGAGAAGTATTGTTATCACATACATCACTCCTGTTTTCTTTAATTGATTTTTCTATATCCTTCATGTCTAAGTTATTTTTGCTAGAACCCAATCCCATAATTATTTCAAAATTTCATGAGGACCCTTACCTTATTATAGTATCGTGGATATTTAAAACCCTACTATAGCCCTCTAAAGCCATTGAGATTGAGATTGGTGCTTGAAGAACCCTTATGATGATATGGTATGTCTCATCTCCCAAATTTCAAACGGTTCTTATGATGATATGGTATGTCTCATCTCCCAAATTTCAAATGAAATCAAAATTCAACTATGTATTATTAAATGAATTTTATCGTTTCTAAAGATACATAATTCAACATTTTCTTTGTTTAGGGTTAAATTGCAAGTGATCACATCTACTACTATTCACTAGTTCACAAAAACTAATTATTTTGGTTTGAATTTATACCTTGTATATGGCTTGTTTCATAGATACACTTTCCCTAACTTGACTAGAAGGATCATTGTAAACAATTTTATAGTTCATGTGCATCTTTGGAAATCGCATATCGGGGAAAAAAATATGTCACCAAGGCTCCTAAATCATTCTTAATAGATTTGTGTTAGAAATTCATTGATTACTATTAAAGCACATGTATCTCAACTATTTGATTACATGTGCTAACAAGTTGAATTTGAGTTTATATTCTTAATAATGTTCCTCATATGATCCCTAAATATTTCCTTGACCAATGTGTTCTCATGGAATTTTGTCACATATATGATGACAATACTCAATCACTAAGTTCTAAAAATCACTCGAATTAAATTATGCATCTTCCTATTGAAAAAGATAGAAATTATTATAACACGGTATATATTTGGGATATGCCACATTTAATGGTCAAAGAGGGATTCAACCACCACATTTTCATCTCCTAAATTATAGCTCCCTTTAGTTATTTTCTTGAAACATGAGTATGAAATCTAGTACTACTTGGAACCCCTTACATGATTCGTAAATTATTGTGGATACTCAACTAGACAATTTGTCACAATAATTTTGATAAACTATATTAGAAATCCAAAATATACACTATGTGGGTTTATTTCCCCTTATATTTTTTGATCTATAAATTATTGGTTATTGCATATACATGCAAAAATTAGAAAACAATGAAATAAAACTCACAAATCACAAATTAACACAAGATATAACCTAGGAAACCCTTTCGGGAGAACACCCAACTAGAAGGTGAGGTTGCTCTACTCTCTTTCTCTAAATGGAAAATGGATGCAAGTACAATGAAGTGATGCCTATGGTCATCGAATGATATAGTTCACAAATCCTCTTTTTTTTCTCTCTCCCTATCCACTCTCAACTACTTCGCTAATCTATGGAATGAAATGCACTTGAGTGGAATGGAACCCATTTTCCTCTTAGTGGCTCGGTTATTACACAACCTGATAGCCTCATAGTGGTTAATTTTGACTCCATAAGCAAGACGTGTTGAGTAAAACAGCTACCCTCTGAGCGTGCGCATGGCCGCTCTGCAGTAACCCTAGCCACGCCTGGCTGGTTACTCCCTTCTTCGTGCGGTCTTTACCGCAATGGATTTCGGAGGTGGCTCTAAGGCCCCTCCTCCCTCGCCTCCTAAACTCGAAGCTGTTGAGATTTATTTTAATTAAATTTGGAGAAAATCTCATGAATGTGACAACAATAGGATTTGTTGCTAAATTGACTCCATCTAATCCTGATGTGGATTTATTGCATCCTATTTTGTTGTGATTGAATTTAATGATTCTGTTTCTACTCCCAGCTATAAAATGTAAGCCCGTAGAGGCAAATGAGCGTGATGAGGGATGTGAGGTGAGTGGAAGAGCAGATGAGAAACTCTGTTGTTGTAATTCTCCAGTTGATGAATGAGATTGTCAATGCCTCTGTTTGGTGGACGTAGCCCAGATTGGTTGGGTGAACCACGTTAAATCTCAGTTGTTTCATGTTTGTTTATGTTGTGTGTTTGATTGTCTATTTAGTTTCCGTTGTGTTTTTCTCAACAATTGGTATCAGAGCCTGCATGTCAGTTGTTTTTTATGCTGCTGTGCCTGATCCAAGAGTTGTTTTATGGTAGCGTAAGAAAGCTGGAGCCGAGTCACTGAAGGTTGTGTTAACTGTTGTCTTCTTCCGCTATGTATCATTGAAAGATCAGATCAGCACGTGAGCTGGAGGGATCGGGTAGCGTTGAACGCCAGTCGCTGGAGCTATGTTGTGAGCTGCCGGGCTGTTTACTGGAGGATCCATTTGTTGGCCGTTGGACAGCTGCCGAGAGCTGTGATAAAGCCGAGGGATGTGAGCGCAGTTTGAAGGATGAAGACTGTGGGCTACTGTGAGTTGAGAACGCAGCATAAATTCCAGTCAACGCATTCTGAAGTGAACATTTGAAGAGTGCGGTTGAATGTTTCATGGAGGCTGGAGCTGTGATTGCAGAGCCGTAAGTTGTGATTGAGTGATTGCAGAGCGCAGAGTAGATCTGTCGTGGACTGAAGATCCGTGTGATGCCTGTGCGCAGAGAAAGGCCGAGTTATTCCATGAGGGCCAGCATTCAGGGTCGTTGACCATTTGACCGAGAGCTGAGATATGGTAAGTGAGGTGTCTATTAAATGGCAAAATCGATTTGAGTTTTATTCAAATGCCGTAAGTGTAAAATCGATTTGTATTAATACACTTATTTTTAAATCGATTTGAATTTGAGTTTTATTTAAATCGATTAAGTGTAATATCGATTTAAATGGGATTTGTAAGGAAAAGCAAAAGCTGTGAGCTGGTAGAAGGTTCATAAAATGAGTCCATTTTTAAAATCGATTTACATTGAAATACAATAATGCAATTTGTATTTAAAAATCGATTTTATATTCTATGAGATTTTTTTGTAAATCGATTTTTGTAATATGCCATGATATTAGGGGAAGGGAATTTTTTATAAGGCAAGGGCATTTTTTATCAAAATTATTAATTTTGATTAAAATAAAAAACTTAATTTATTAAGATTTGCGATTGGAGATTTTGTGACACGAGCTACAACATGGAAAAAACACAAAGTGCTCGATTTGAGAACGAGAAGAACAATGGGAAAAACAACTTCGAGATCTGGAAAGTGAAGATGCATGATCTACTCGTGCAACAAGGCGTGGTGAAGGCGCTGTTGGGAAAAGCCAAACAACCTTACACCATGACAGATAAAAAATGGAGTGACATGGATGAAAGAGCACTGAGCAGAATTCGATTGTGTTTGGCGGATGATGTTTTGTTTAACATCGTGTCAGAGAAAACTGCTGCTGGTTTGTGGACAAAGCTTGAAAAGCTGTACATGACAAAATCCTTAACTAATAGGATTCTTCTGAAGCGACAGTTGTACAGCTTGCGCATGAAGGAAGGTACGACGATAACTGATCATCTGAATACCTTTAATACTCTCTTGGTGCAATTAGAAAGTATAGAAGTAAAATTTGAATCAGAAGATAACGATGTAACTTTATTATGTTTGTTGCCCGAGTCACATGATCATTTTGTTACTTATATAAGTCTTAGTTCATCAGAAACCCTTGAGTTTGATGATGTTGTTGGAGCTTTACTGTCTGAAGAAACTAGAAAGAGGTCAAATTCATAAACCTCTACATCAGAAGCAATGATGGTCAGAGGTCGTTCTAAAGAAAGACGCTTCAGTAAGCACAACAACTCGCGGTAAAAATCGAAAGGGAATAAGAGTAAGATAAAGTGCTGGTTTTGTGGCAAATCAGGACATTTGAAGAAGGACTGATGAAAGAGACAACAAACATCCAAAGGAGACTCTTCGACATAAAAGAAAGAAGCAAACACGATAGATACAGGTTCGACATCTGTTTCAGGTATGAGTGATGAAGTGTTATCAGTTAGTTTGTCTAATCATGATCAACATTGGTTGTTAGATTCTGGTGCGTCAAATCACATGTGCATTCATAGAGAGTGGTTTAAATCTTATAAATCATTCAATGATGGAGTTGTTTACACGGGAAATGATGTCTCATGTAATATTGTGGGAATTGGAAGCATCCAGATTAAAATGTTTGATGGGACAAATAAAATATTAACTGATGTAAGACACGTGCCTGAACTCAGAAAAAACCTCATTTCACTAGGAGTGCTAGACACAAATGGATATAAAAACTTTATTCAAGGTGGAGTAATGAAAGTTTATAAAGGAATTTTACTAGTAATGAAAGCAAAAAAGGTTGGAAATCTTTTTCAGATAGAAGGAAGAACAGAGTCAGATCATGCTTCTACAGTATCTGAAAATGACAGTAATTCTATTCGTCTATGGCATCAACGGTTGGGCCATATGAGCGAAAGGGGATTGAAAATTCTATTTGATCGTAAGTTACTTCCTAGTTTAAAATATTCTAAGTTAGATTTCTGCAAACATTGTCTATATGGGAAACAAAGCAAGCAGAAGTTTAAAATTGGAAAACATACTAGTAAGGGAATCCTTGATTATATCCATTCTGATGTTTGGGGTCCATCTCCTATAACCTCAGATGGAGGATCGTCATATTTTGTATCTTTTATGGATGATTTATTGATAAAAGTGTGGGTCTATATGTTAAAGAAAAAGTCTGATGTATTCACATTTTTTAAACAGTTTAGAGAATTAGTTGAAAACATCACTGGAAGAACCATTAAATGTTTAAGAACTGACAATGGTGGTGAGTTTACTTCAAAGGAATTTGATAATTATTGCAAGGAATTTGGGATCAAAAGACATAAAACTACTGTATATATTCCTCAGCAAAATGGAGTTGTTGAACGCATGAACAGGACTCTCTTAGAGAGAGCAAGAAGTATGCTTAGTAACGCCAATTTGCAGAAGGAATTGTGGATAGAAGCGGTTTCTACGGCTTTTTACTTGATAAATCGATCACCAACAACTGCAATAGGATGCAAAATTCCTCAAGAGATATGGAAAGGTCATCCTTGTGATTATTCTAAACTGAAAGTTTTTTATTGTGATGCATATGCTCTAGTTCCGAAACATCAGCGTTCTAAATTAGATCCTAAATCAAAAGATATATCTTTGTTGGATATGGTGATGGGACTAAGGGATATAGGTTGTGGGATCCTACTACTCACAAGATCATCATTAACAGAGATGTTAAATTCAATGAATCTTCACTCAATAATCCAGATGTAGATGATAAATTGAAACGAGATAATGTACCTGAGTTTCAACATATTCAGTTTGAAACCAGTTCAAACACTGATGATAGTCCAGATGAACAAGTTTCAGATTCAGATCATGAACAAGGTTCAGATGCAGATCATGAACATGTTTCAGATGCGGATCATGAAGAAGTTCCTACAGATAATAATCAGCAAATTGTGGAAGTACCATAAACATATTTAAGGAGGTCTACGAGAATCAGACGTCCTCCTAAAAGGTATGATGATTATGTTACTTCAGTTGATTTAACCGCTAATGATTATGAACCTTTGTGCTATTAGGAAGTTGTAGAAGGTTCTAATAGTTATAAGTGGAAAGAGGCTATGAAGGACGAGATGAAGGCATTAGACAAGAATGCCACATGGGATCTGGTGGAACTTCCTAAGACAACAAAACTGTGGGATGTAAATGGGTTCACAAATTGAAAAAGGGTGTTGATGATACAGAGGACAGGTACAAAGCAAGGCTGGTCGCGAAAGGTTTTTCTCAAAAAGCAGGAATTGACTTTCATGAGATATTTTCACCAGTTGTAAAAATTGTTTCAATTCGGATTGTGTTAGCATTAGTTGCTTTACTTGATTTAGAATTACAACAACTAGATGTTAAAACTGCATTTTTACATGGAGATTTATATGAGGAGATTTACATGGAACAACCAGAAGGGTTTGTTCAAAATCGCAACAAGAAATTTGTCTGCAGGCTTAAGAAATCATTGTATGGTCTAAAGCAGTCGCCTCGACAATGGTACAAGAAATTTAATTCTTTCATGATGAGTCAAAATTATATAAGAAGTGAATATGATCATTGTGTTTACTTTAAGAAATTAAGTAATGGCATGTTCATTATCTTAGTGTTGTATGTTGACGATATGCTTTTAGCAAGCAAAAGCATAAATGAGATCAATAGGTTAAAGGCTCAGATGGCTAGGACGTTTGATATGAAAGATCTAGGAGCAGCAAGACAGATTTTGGGCATGGAGATTTTCAGAGACAGGGGCAATGGTAAGCTGTGGCTATCACAAAAGAAGTATATTGAGAAAATACTCTTGAGTTTTGGTATGAACAATGTAAAGTCTGTTTCAGTCCCTTTAGCTTCCCATTTTAAGCTTTCTTCAAGTTTATGTCCTAACACAAATGAAGAAAAGGAATATATGTCTCGAATTCCATATGCCAATGTAGTAGGTTGTTTGATGTATGCGATGGGTTGTACACAACCAGATATTTCACATGCAGTTGGGGTTGTCAGCAGGTCTATGGAAAATCTAGGAAAAGAACACTGGTCAGCAGTGAAATGGGTGCTTCGGTATCTGAGAGGCACAAATGATTATTGTATAACTTATAACAGGAGTAGTGAATTTGTTTGCGGATATGTTGATTCTTATTTTGCAGGTGATTTGGATAAGAGAAGGTCAACTTCAGGATATGTCTTTACTCTTGCAGGTGGAGCTATTAGTTGGATGTCAAAGCTACAGAAAATTGTTACTTTATCCACTACAGAAGCAGAATACATAGCTGCTTCACATGCTTGCAAAGAAGCAGTTTGGTTGAGAGGTTTGTTTGGTGAGTTTGGTAGGTTACAGGACAACATTAAGTTATTTTGTGATAGTCAAAGTGCAATTCACTTGGCTAAAAATCCGGCCTATCATAGTAAATCAAAGCATATACCTATTAAGTACCATCTTGTAAGATAGGTTATCACTGAACGGGGTGTGTCTCTTGAAAAAGTGCATATAAAGGAAAACTGTGCAGACATGTTCATGAAACCAGTTTTATTAGAGAAGCTACGATGGTGTTTGGCTTCTCTTGGCTTGCAGAAAAGATAAAAATAATAATGGAACAGGGTATCAGGCTAATTATTATCAAGGTGGAGATTTTTGAGATTTCTTTTAATTAAATTTGGAGAAAATCTCATGAATGTGACAACAATAGGATTTGTTGCTAAATTGACTCCATCTAATCATGATGTGGAGTTATTGCATCCTATTTTGTTGTGATTGAATTTAATGATTCAGTTTCTACTCCCAAGTATAAAATGTAAGCCCGTAGAGGCAAATGAGCATGATGAGGGATGTGAGGTGAGTGGAAGAGCAGATGAGAAAATCTGTTGTTGTAATTCTCCAGTTGATGAATGAGATTGTCGATGCCTCTGTTTGGTGGACGTAGCCGAGATTGGTTGGGTGAACAACGTTAAATCTCTGTTGTTTCATGTTTGTTTATGCTGTGTGTTTGATTGTCTATTTAGTTTCCGCTGTGTTTTTCTCAACATAAGATTTTCAGGACCCTTATTGCAGCTGCTGGGAAACGACCGATCTTCGGTTCACAACAAAAGTTCGTCAAAAAATTGGAAAACATCCCCACGGTGGCATTTCCTATGGAAGAAACTTGCAGAACAACGCTGAACCTAGCTGAAAGAGGTCTCATCGGCCAGTTCACAGGGCTATGGCCATCCCCGAAAGCTGTTGAAGAATGGGTTAAACGGAATTGGATACCACTGGTTACAGAAGGAATAAAAAGCCATTTCATTGGCAAAGGGTTTTTTGCATTTGTGTTTGATAATGCGGAAGATAGAATTCTGATCTTCGGAAACGAGACATATTTTATGGGCCCTCAAGGGATTTATCTGAATAAATGGTCACCAGATTTTGATCCGGCACATGATGTGCCCACGGCAGTGCCAGTATGGGTGCGTCTTCCACACCTCCCCCTTCATTGCTGGAACCAGAGATCGCTGCAATACATTGGCAATGCTCTAGGCAGATATATAGACCAAGCGTCGAGGAAGGATCAATACTCCTGTGCCCAAATATGTGTAGAGGTCGATCTGGAAGTTGGATTACCTGAGGCCATCAAACTTTTGGTTGCAGATTGGACACACATCCAAGAGCTTGACTACGAACAACTCCCCTTCAAATGCCGACACTGTCACGAATATGGGCATTTCACAAGATACTGCAAGAAGAAAAATGAGGAGGCAACAGAGAAAGATAAAGGAGAACAATGGAAACAAGTAAAGAAAAGAACAAACAACAGGCATAAAAATAAAAACAAAGGCAAAGAGACGGGGAACAAATCAAGGCAAGAAAGTGGAAACACTCAAAACACAGGAAGCAAGGAAACCATCAGCATTGAGGAGGAAAAAAATCCATTTGAATCTCTCAAAACACCGTCAGAACCTACAGAAGTAGAACGGGACGGACTCCCCCAGCGAAATAACACAAACTCTCCAGATTTAGGTAAAGTGGAAATCCCTCCCTCAAGCCCGATTCCGGGCAGTACTTCTTCTCCTTCATATGCAGACATAATTAAAAAAGAAAAAGAAAAAGAATGTAGAAAATGTTGGCTCTTCAGATGATGAGACCTTCGAGAGGACATCAAAGAGAGCCAGAAGGAAATCAAATAAGGAAACCAGAGAAGAAGAATCAGAAAGACAAAAAACCCTTGGAAGTCAAGCCACCATTGAGATGACTCTAGGGAGGAATACCAGACCCAGGGTTCCCAAGGGAGGTGGACCCACCCCAACAAGTTGTAAATGATGCAGCTGGTCTCTTGGAGCTGCAGGGGTTTGGGGAATCCCACTAAGGCAGAGGCCATTAAATATCTATTGAAAATGGAATCCATAGACATACTCATGCTTCAAGAGACAAAAATAGAAGGGGAGTTCCTTCTAAACACAAGCAACACAAAATGGAAATTTGATACAGGGAAGGTAGTAAGTGCTAGAGGTTAGGCTGGAGGAATAGGCACATTTTGGTCTAAAAACACCTTCTCTCTAGAAAGATCCTACGAGACTCAACATTGGATCTACACTGAACTGCGCCATACAACAAGCAACTTCATCGTAGCTCTTTTTAATATGTATGTTCTCGTGCATTATGTTGAAAAGAGAGAGTGCTGGAAGACACTCTCGGACTATTTAGAACTCCTCAATCCAAAGAATATAGTCATAGGAGGAGATCTGAACATTATTATGGACCCCAAAGAGAAGAGAGGTGGGTTCTACACCAGGGATCATCTCCTCATCTCAATGGAAAATCTCATACTCCAGTGGGATTTAGTAGATTTTAAGCCAGTGAAAGGAGAATACACTTGGACCAACAATAGAACAGGGGAAAATCATATTTCAGCAAGGCTGGACAGATTTCTCACCAGCATCTCCATCACGATGGACAAAATAATCATTTTCACCGAGATTCTTCCAAAACTAACCTCGGACCACAAACCTATCCTTCTCTGCTTGAAGGAAGAAGAAGACTTAGGCCTCTTCCTTTTCGCTTTAGCCCTCTCTGGGCCGAAAGAGAAGGGTTTTTTGAAATAGTTCAATCAGCCTGGGAAAAAGAAGTAACAGGCTCCCCAAGCTTTATGTGGGAACAAAAAATGAAAAATGCAAAGAAGGCCCTAAAAGAATGGATAAAGAAGGCTTTAAAATCCCCCACCAGTCAGAGGAAAGAAGCAGTCCATCAGCTGGCAGAATTTCAATTTGAACTGGAAAAGAAAGAAATCTCCCCCATGGAATTAGATAAAGAAAAATATGCTCAAAGGAATACCTATAGTTCCTTTAGAAGCGAAGAAGAATACTAGCGCATAAAGTCTCGCATCTTGTGGCTCAAAGCTGGAGACAGAAACACTACATACTTCCACAGACAGTATAGGGCTCGCCTTTTGCGAAATCATATTGCAGAAATCACTACATCCAGTGGACATGTGTGCAAAGGATTTGAAAAAATAAGGAAGCTGCTGAGAAGCATTTTCAAAACCTTCTTAGTGTTGAAAGGAATGGGAGCGAGGAGGATATAACAGAATTCCTCACAAATATTCCGAACCTAGTCAGCACAGATAATAACAACATGCTCTTGAGCCCAATTACGGAAGAAGAAATAACAAAAATAGTTTGGTCCATGGAGCCAAACAAAGCCCCTGGGCCAGATGGCTTTTCAATCCATTTCTATAGAATATGTTGGAAGTTAATCAAACCAGATCTGCGTAGAATGATACATGGATTTATGAGGAAGGCAAAGGTCGGAGGCGGAATAAATTCCACCTTTCTCACCTTAATCCCCAAGGAAGCAAACACAGGATCTTTCGAAAGATACAGGCCGATTTCGCTTTGCAATGCTTCCTACAAGATTGTGGCTAAACTACTGGAGAATAGAATCAAACCACTATTGCAAAAATTAATTTCTCCAGCACAAGGGGGGTTTGTGAAGGGAAGACATATACTGGACAATGTCATTCAAGTTCAGGAAGCTCTGCATTCCAGCCACTCTAAAAAAGAACAAGGTATGCTTATCAAACTGGATATGTGCAATGCATTTGATAGAGTTAATCGCTTTTTCTTGTACAGGGTTCTTTCATCCTGTGGGTTTAGTCAGGACTTCATCAACCTCATCAAAGCTTGTTTAGAGAAGATATGGATCGCACCCATGGTAAATTGAAGACCTGCTAATTTCTTTTTAGCCACCAGGGGATTGAGGCAAGGCTGTCCTCTATCCCCATTCCTCTACATACTGATGGTAGACTCCTTGAGTAGAAAGTTGACATTGGAAAAACAAGATGGCAACATACTTGGGATTAGAATTGAGAAAGGAATTGACCCAGTGAACCATGCACTATTTGCAGATGATTCACTATTTCTCGGGGGAGCCTCTTCAAGAATAGAAAATTCCTTTAAAAACATCCTCCAGAAATTATGTAGCATTTCGGGAGCTCTTATAAGCGAGAGGAAAAGTGCTGTGTATGGTTGGAACATAAAGCAACACATAATTGAGAAAATAGCAAATGATCTGGGCTTTACAGGATTCCTTGTTTGGGATAAAATTAAATATATGGGTCTCCCAATAACGCTGGGCTCGAACAGAAATCAGTTGTGGGATGAAGTAATAGCGAAATTCAAAAAGAAAATTGTTGCGTGGGGAGGCTTCTGGCTCACCACCCGAGGAAAACTCACGCCCATCAAATCAGTCCTCATGACTCTGCCCACATATCAGGCTTCTCTAATGCTGGCTCCAAAAGTAATCTCTGATCAAATCTCCAGACTTATGTGCAACTTTTTGTGGAATGGAGGACGCGGAAACAATAACAGATTCCACTTGATAAGCTGGGACACAGTGAAACGACCACTCATCGAAGGAGGACTGCAAATCCGAGATCCCTTTCATGCAAACTTAGCAATGGGTTGCAAATTATTATGGCAGCTTTACGCTGAGCCAAATCACCCAGTCAGTCAGATTTTCAAGCTCAAATACCTCAAAAATCAATCAATAAAATTCTTCACAGTGGAGAAAAATCCCAAAGGAACGCAGGCTTGGAAGTTGTGCAGCAGAGGCATATAATTCTTCATAACCTACCTGTACCGAATTCTTGGAAATGGTAAAAACACATGCTATGGAGAGACAGTGTCATGGGACATCCCCCTCCAGCAGAAGTTAACAAAATATCTGAGTTAAGAGCTTGGTTACATGCGAAAGGAATCAGGAAAATAGAGGACATATCAGACTGGGATAGCAACGGGAACTGGCAGCGTTGGACTTTTCTTAGAATCCCAGAGCATTTAAAAACTCAGTTAGATGCCCTTAAAGATGCTATTTATGATTTTTCTCTGGTGCACACAGAAGAAGAAGACTCCTGGGGTTGGGGTAGGTGGGGGTGTATACGGAAAGTCCAGAGTATCTACAGATGCAAAGTAAGAAGGAATCGTCTCATCCGGAGTCTGTGTGGAAACAGATCCGAGATAGCTTCAACATCCCCAAAATTAACTTCTTTTTTTGGACTTTGTTCCACAAAAAAATTCTGGCAGGGGAAAATTTGTGTAAAAGAAATATAGCAGGCCCACATTGATGTGTTATCTGCAAATGTGCATTGGAAACTTCAGATCATCTATTTGTAGAATGCAAGTATGCGAAGGAGGTTTGGTCCATATTTCTGAATGGACTGAATGTTCGTCATCCTTCACAAAGCTCGATTGACATCATGTTTTCCTCTTGGAAAGCCAACTACCCTCACAACATAGTTAGCAAATCTATATGGCATCGGATGTGGATAGCTGCCCCTAAGTATGTCTGCTGGAAGCTTTGGCTAGCCCATAATGAAATCATTTTCAATAACACTGAATGGCCACCAGCAAAAGTGGCTGAGTGAGCAAAGAATCCCCTCTTAGAAACCTTGAATCAATTTTCAGTCAAAGATGACAACTCTCTCTGAATTGAAGAAAGGATGTGGTTGGATGCTTACACTTGTAAGGCCAGACATCCAGTAAACACACACCCAATCCAAAAGGAAAGATGGCAGATACGAGATCCAGAGGACAGGTTCCAATAGTGGTGGAATTCCCAGGGCAAGTGCACAATCTTTTTTGATGGAGCCTCAAAAGGCAACCCAGGGAAGTCAGGAGCGGGAGGGGCGATCTTCTCACTGAATGGGAACAAAGAAGAATTCAGCTGGGGACTTCAACTGAAAACCAACAATCAAGCAGAAATTCTCAGTCTATTGAAAGCTTTCCAAAAGGCCAGAAAAGAAAATCCAAGAAAAATCTTAGTTTTTGGAGACTCAGAAATGTTGATAAAAGCAATAGTAAGCAAGAAGGGGCTTAAGGATCCGGTGCTAAACAAACAGCTAACAAGAGTGAATAGAATCCTGAAGGAATTTCTCTCGGTTCAAATTTTCCACATTCTTAGAGGATTAAACAAGGAAGTAGATAGACTAGCAAATATAGGATGCACGCTACAAAATGGTATGATCAGTATAAATGCAGATACACCGATCAAGGCAATTATCCCCTGAGTGGGATACTGTGCTTAAGTCAATCTGAAGAATGTAATGGTTGATTAGGCTTTGCCCAACCTGTTCTTTTTATCAATAAAACATAACCGTCCCAGTAAAAATAAAATAAAAATTTTGACTCCATAAATTGTTAACTAGAGTTACAATTCGGAATCTTCTAGAGTCTTATTCATCGTGATCACATGGCTAGCCACTTTTCCATGAATAATGGGGGTTGATGTCGTATCCTCTCAAATTATGGTGGTTAAAATAGGAAAGTTAACTTGCGAGTGGCATAAATTTTGCGTACAAAATCTGATTGAGACGAGCCGCAAGTCTTGTGTCGCTGGAAAGGTATTTGTGTGTAGAATAACAAAGAAAATGTGTTACATTTATGTGGAAAATTTTGACCACAAAAAATCCATTTGATGCCTCAATATGCTCTTGGAAGGTTTTAGACCCCAATTTTCCAAATTGGGTCTCACTTGTAAAAATGGTTTTGTGAGTCAATTCCCACACTTTCCACTTTAAAATAACTGAGATGCATGAAAAAAAATATAATGATATAATTCAAATCTTTACATTATCTAAAAGAATAATTATTTAGAAAACACATTGATTAGTACCATGTACAAGGAAGACATGTAGATATAAATTTTGAGGAGGACAAGGAAGCTTATGAGTTTGATGACTCTAATTCTAGTGATTCCAGGAGTTACTTCCACTACAACCAACTCTTTGAGGGACATAATAAAACATATAGTGATGCAGAGGTTTAGGAAGAGACTCGCCGATATGTAATTGTATCACCCATATTCCTTAATACACTCTCCAAGGTAAGTGTGTCCTATTTTATATATGTAATGTAGTTAGGAAGGATTATATCGAGTCTATGCCAACTATCCCTTATTATCATATTATTTCATGAAACTAGGCAATGGGCCTATTCCAAGATTATAACAACATTACATTCATTATCCCCATTTGGTACCTGATGCAGGAGCATCAACCTGTGCAAATCAAATTTAATTTTTTAAACCTTCCAGAAGTCGACGTGGCCACAAAACAATATTTTCGTTAAATTTGCATTATCTGATTGAGTTTGTTTGTAATTTGTTAGCTTACGCAGTTTTTAAGGGACATGAAAGATCTTAAAATAGATCGGATCTCAAAAAGATCTGATCCTTGAAATGTATTGAGGAATATATATGGTAAGTGTGACTGCGTAGGGAGAGGCCAGACAACATGTAACATCAAACGCGAGAGGGAAATCTCGCTCATATATGCGTGTTGTAACTCAAATTCAAAATTATGTAAATATGGTGTTTGTTAGTGTGAATTTTTGTATCGTGTATACGAGCTATATTATTTCTTGAATCTGTGAGAATGTGTGTTTTAGAGAGAGTGAATGCTCATTTTTGTTGTGTACAGGGTTGAATCTCATGTGGAATTGCGTATTCCCAAAGAAATAAGCAATCAACCATCGATCACTGAATGGATCGATGGTGACCCATAAAAAAACATGGCCATTCAAATGATGATCCAACATGCATTGCGTAGAGGAATTGGATGGTGATCCATAAAATAGAAATGTAACGGTAGAATGAACTAGGTGAATCGTGCACCAAGGTTTTTTGAGCCATTGCCGCGAAGTTAAATTGTTTGTTGCTTTGTGAGCAGATCTGGTGGAGGCTTGATTTTGAGTTTTAAAGTATGTGGAAATTTGTTTGGAGGCCTACATTAAAATCCACATCGAGCCTATGTTGTTTAACTGTGTCAAGTGAAGCATATGAGCAATGGTATTGGAGGCAGTAATCCTGAGTAGGCTTGTGTTGGAGCAATCACACAACAATGCATAGTTCTTGCTTCGGGTTTTTATTCCTAAACCAGGAATTCACTTCATGTTCGAAAAGTTTATTTTTGTTGTTGTTTCAACAATGGTGTTTGTAGTGATACATGGGAATAATCGAGAATATCTCAGGAGTTTTGTTGCTACATAGTGACTATTTCATTCAGATCGTGGGCCCATAACCCACAGATCCACGAATTGTGAAAATATGCAGTTTTGCTGCATCAAAGTGGTATCAAAGCGAGAAAATATTTATTGCGAGAAAGAGTTTGCATGCGAAGGAAGAAGAGGTATAGTTTTGTTGAATATTGGTAAGCGTGTGGTATTTATATTCTTGTGCAAGTAGCAGAATAAGGTGAGAAGATTGCAACAACCTAGAGCCACGAGTGCTCAAATGGTTCCAAAGAAGAGAGAACCAGAGATATGCCGAAAGACTGAGCTTATAGGAGAGAAGCTCGGTGAGGTGTCGTGTAGAAAGGAGGACTTGTTACTACAGAGGTTTTTTTGCAGCTCACAGAAATATCACAAAGGCAATTCCATAGAGGATGTGGGTAGAATTGCTAAGGGATGAAGGAGACATATGGCCAGGAGGTCATAGAAATTTTGTACCTCGGGAGTCTGATGCAGGAGCATCAAATTGTGCAAATCAAATTTAAATTTTCAAACCTTCCAGAAGTCAACATGGCCACAAAAACAATATTTTCATTAAATTTGCATTATCTAATTGAGTTTGTTTGTAATTTGTTAGCTTACGCAATTTTTGAGGGATGCGAAAGATCTTAAAATAGATTGGACCTAAAAAATATCTGATCCTTAAAATGTATTGAGGAATATATATGGTAAGTGTGACTGCGTAGGGAGAGGCCAGACAACATGTAACATCAAACACGAGAGGGAAATTTGGCTCATATATGCGTGTTGTAAATCGAATTCGAAATTATGTAAATCTGGTGTTTGTTAGTGTGAATTTTTGTCATCGTGTATACGGGCTATATTATTTCTTGAATCTATGAGACTGTGTGTTTTAGAGAGAGTGAATGCTCATTTTTTTGTGTACAGGGTTGAATCCCGTGTGGAATTGCGTATTCCCAAATAAATAAGTAATCAACCATCGATCACAGAATGGATCGATGGTGACCCATAAAAAAACGTGGCCATTCAAATGATGATCCAGTGTGCATTGCGTAGAGGAATTGGATGGTGATCCATAAAATAGAAATGTAACGATAGAATGAACCAGGTGAGTCGTGCACCAAGGTTTTTTGAGCCATTGCCGCAAATTTACACTGTTTGTTGCTTTGTGAGCAGATCTGGTGGAGGCTTAATTTTGAGTTTTAAAGTATGTGGAAATTTATTTGGAGGCCTACATTAAAATCCGCATCGAGCCTATGTTGTTTAACTGTGTCAAGTGAAGCATATGCGCAATGGTATTGGAGGTAGTAATCCTGCGTAGCCTTGTGTTGGAACAATCACAGAACAATGTATAGCTCCTGCTCCGGGTTTTTATTCCTGAACCAGGGATTCACTTCATGTTCGAAAAGTTTATTTCTGAACCTGTTTCAACAACGGGGTTTGTAGTGATACATGGGAATAATCAAGAATATCTCAGGAGTTTTGTTGCTGCATAGTGATTATTTCGTTCAGATCGTGAGCCCATAACCCACAGAGCCACGAATTGTGAAATTATGCAGTTTTGCTGCATCAATACCTTATATACCCCATATTATCTTCCCTATATACACTACAATGACACCATAATATACTCCTTATGGAAGGAATCACTACATAAGTTGTGCTTGTACAATACAATGAACATTGTTCAGCTTATCTCAATATAATGATATTCATGTGTATTTATACTTTCTCATGAGTATTCTTATGGGTCTAACTCCTTATTATTACATTGTTTACATCTAACTACATAATGGGTGTATTCTATGATCATGGCCATAGTACATTCATTATACCCCTTCGGCACCTCCTTAGTACTTGATATATCCTCCCCAGATACATACACATACACATATTACAAGTGATAATTACACCATAACAAACTAGTCAACTTAAGATATACATCAATTTAAACAATAATCAAAGGAGTTTTATAATGTAATAAAAGAAAGTTATGTTAAAGATGACCTAATGATACTATATAGTCACTACATAACTAAAAACAATCCCACTCAATTACAATTTCTAACTATCACACACAAACTAGGAATGAACGCACTTATGGATTTGTCACAATCTTCAACCCTCATTATTGTGTTGGAGGAGAAATCAAGAACATAAGTAGAGTGCCACATGAGTGTGTATAGAGCCATAGCAAAATATTCTTAAGAATGATTGTGTCAACCAAGTTAGGCACTCATCCCATGCTTGTTAGGCCATATATATGAAACTCCATTTAATGGATAGATATAACCTCCCTAAAAGCCTTCATTTTATGCCAACTACCTCTTATTATTATATTATTTTCTCTAACTACATTATGGGCTTATTCCATGATTATGGCCATATTACATTTGTTACTCCCCTTCAGTATCTCCTTGGTATTTGATATTACTCTCTCTCTCTCTATATATATATATACAATAAAAGGAAGTTAGGTTAAATATGGCATAATAATATTATATCAAAAGTATTCTTATCAATTACAATTTCAATTATCACACCCAAAGTAGAAATGGGTGCACTCATGGATTTGTTAAAATTCAATCCTCATTATTGTTTTGGATGAGAAATCAAGAACATAATTAGAGTGTCAGATGAGTGTGTGTAGGGCCAAAACAAGAAGTTCTTAACAATGGATGCTTCAACCAAGTTAAACACTTAACCCATAC
Source organism: Pinus albicaulis (assembly GCA_034641835.2). Taxonomy (NCBI): domain Eukaryota; kingdom Viridiplantae; phylum Streptophyta; class Pinopsida; order Pinales; family Pinaceae; genus Pinus; species Pinus albicaulis. The sequence goes on from CM076572.1 coordinate 408,359,277, forward strand.
TTGTTAAGTCATATATATAACTCCATTTGATTGGATGAACATAACTTTCTTAAAAACTTCCATTTGATTTGATGGACATAACTTCCTCAAAAACCTTCATTTTGTGAAAGAAAGGACTTTAGAGAAAGCTCCATACATGAATACCTAATGATGGTAACCATCTCTCCTACTATGTATGAACTCTTGGAGTGCAAAGGTGGAAAATGTGTTTTTTCAATCCATATAAGAATGAACATTATGGACATTGTAGACTTGTAAATACTTTTACAATGTTACTCTTCTTCCTTTGCTATGTTATGCAATATATCTACTCCTCTTGCAATGCTCTATTATGGCACAATAATTCATTATAATAGGAACCAAAATGGCCCCTTATTCTCTTGGGGCTAAAGCTAGGCTTAAGTAAGGGTTTTGGATTTTCCTCACTAGTTTGTTATTTACTTGGATATTATGATTGAACACCATGGGGTAAATGGACATTATAGTCTTGTACATACTTCTATAGGGCCACTCTTCTTCCTTTTATTTATTATGCAATATTTATACTTCTCTTGCAATGTTTTGTTGTCACAAGAATTCATCATAATATGAACGAAAATAACCCCTTTCTCCTTTTGGAGTTAGATCTAGACTTAAGTTAGGGTTCTGGATTCCTCACAATTTTGTTATCTACTTGGATATATTCATGTTTTAACTCCATATGCATGACTAACATGGGGCTAACATGGATTCTACATGGCATTAAAGTGGACAAAGTGGTAATAAACTTGTCAAGAGCATAACTTTCACATACATATGATTGAGATACTATTTCTTTGTCAAAAATCCCTTAACAAACCTTACAACATGGAAGTGATGCATCCCCACTATGCTGGACCCAAAAAAATTCTAAGAATAGTCACCACAACACACACACATTGACACAAGGGAAGACATGTATGCGGATGTGACAAACTTGTAAATATGAAGTTAGTATCTAGTGACACTATATTGTTTTCTACATTCACTAATTCAATACCTATGTAATAAGAGAGTTAGTGCATGGGATGATGTACAAACACTTCAACTCCTACTTTTGCTTTATTTATTTCTATGTATATGATGTTTATATTTTATATTAATATTCAATAATGAATTTATAATTTTTAATGATAAAAGTTCAAATAAAAAAGAAAACGATTTGAAATTTGATATTAGATTATTTGTAATAAGCATTTTGATTTTATGTAAGTAAAAGTTTTAATTTTGTTTCAAAAGTTAATGATCAAATACATTTAAATATAATATTAAAATATAAAAATAATGAAAAAATATTTTACAAGTTTTAGTATTTTTTTTTGTCGGTCAAAGTCAAGTTTATATTATCACAAAATTTACATCTAGAAACAACAATGTTGTGATACATCCAAGTAACTTGAGTGGCAAAAAAGACCTCAATTAACTCGGGTGCGTGCCAAGGCATACGGTGCCACTGGCTATTTCCGGCAAAAACTAGCAAAAAACAAGTAGTTACACAACTTCATGGAGCAGGATTGAGGGGGGCTGGTGGTGGCCCTGCAAAGAAACCAACACGATTGTGCACATGGTAGTCAATATGCTCGATCTGGATCTTTAATGCTCGAAGGTAGTCATGGGAGCGCCTCAGCTGACGGCGCAGACTCTCCAAAGCATCTAAAGTTTTAGTTTGCATATGCTGGATATCTTTGATATAGGCCATGAGCTCGTTACGTTCTTCATACCTCTATTCTCGCATGTTGTCCAGGTTGAGCTGGATTTGTTGCAATTGATCTGAGATCACGTCTAGGGTGGACGGAACGTCAACTTGCCTAGGTGACTGGATTGGATAGACTGCCATGGCCACCACCGAATGTTGGCTCTCGGTGGATTATGAATTCGAGCTCGGGCCCCCATTTGGCCTGCGCTCTGCCATCCCATGTCCAAGACCTCCTCTGTGTGCATGTTCGCGTTCGCGTGGCATGTGCTTCTCATCCTCGCACATACCTGCTTCCTCGTTGTGCCTCCAATTGCCTGCGCGACGAGTAGCCCTTGGACCAACAGTGCAGTCCTACAAGCCACCACCTCTTGTCCAACCACCCATACCCACTCCAACATAGAAAACTTATGTCTATCCGCCGGTTTCTTCAGAACTACGCCTGCTGGTGGGGAGGGACCTCCACTTGCAAAAGTACCAAACTACTAAAAGACCAGGTGGGCCTCTAAGCCTGATCCAACACCGCACAGAGGTCGGCTCCATTACCGCCGCTAACCTTGCCCCCTCTGCGGATAGGAAGAGACACAAAAGCCACACATAGGTGGACACTTTCCTCACAGACAATCCAAGCACAATTGTCGTCTCGTCACGCTGTTGCTCCATTTTCAGGCTATCAGGATCCCATGAGCCTCGACACCACCATCCCCAATTCACCGTCTCCCTCTCCTTCCCCCACGCTTACTCCAGTCAAAGCTCAAGCCGAAGCTTGAGAGCCAACACCAGTGCACAAAGAATAACCTCCTCACAGACTTCCAGCATCACCCACACCTTCATTATGCCAAATCTTTTGTTGGGGTGCTTGTTATGCACGCGTCTCGCTATGTAGCTCTTCACTTCTTAAGGGCTCATAACACTCCAAGCGTGGGAGGTTAATGGTGTTCGGTGGTGTGTGGTGTCAGGCCTGTCCGACCCGTGCTGCCAGCCTTGTTTGCCCTTCGGATGTGAGACCCCATCGGGGATTCCAAGTTTTAATATTGAAAAAACGCTAGATTAACTTAAAAATTACAAAATAATAGTTAAAATATCACTTAAATCATATAAATTACATACATATATGTGACTAAAAATTCTTTTATGTGATTTTTACCAAAAATATCTCTCAACATTCATAATATTAATCATTTATCACATATTTACAAATGTATTATAATTAATATAAATTTATTTAAAAAAATAATAATTTATCATTTTTATAAAATCTATATTTAAATAAATTTATGATATACTATTTTATTATCATATTATTTTTTAATAATATAATTATATATGAATATCACACATCTTCATTTCCTCAAATACATTTTTTTTTTTTTTTTCTCTTCCTAAAATACATTATTTATTTATTATTCAAAATTTTCTGCAAAATCACATTATCATTTAAAGAGCCCACCCTTCACTATAGTTCATGAGGAATAGTTGTTGTCTTTAGTGGGACTTTTTGAAGTTTTAGGAATCTTGGTTTTTGTTATTCAAACTAGTTTTTTGATTCTATATATGGATTCAACACCCTCAAAAACCTCTAAGGCACTTCGACTGTGCAAAGTTAGCAATCAAACTTCTCTTTTCATGATTGAGCTGATCCAAATAATTCAATATACACTTCGTAGACAATCATTGACAAAAACATAGCCATAAATTAATAAAAATGAATCTTAAAAAAATAAATATTTATAAATTGGGAATTTTGCTTCTGTGATCCATAAAATGTGTAAGAAATTCTTTCGGTGAAAATCACATGTAGGGAATTCTTGCCGATTTGAACCAGCTAGTGTGGCTCTTGTCCAAGATGATGAGCCACACTAGCTGGTTCGAAACGAGTTGGCAAAATAAATAAAATTAAACCTAGTTAATATAATTAAAAACAAGAATTCAAAATAATTAGATCAAATGAAAAATTAATAAAATAAGAATAAAATTGATAAAAATAATAATAAAAATAGTAAAAAATTTTAATTTAAAAAAAAAATAAAAAATAAAAAATAAAATAAAAAATAAAAAATCAAACAAAACAAATAAAAATTTAAACCAATAAACCTTCAAAACCGCAAAACTAGTTTACCATTTTTAATAAAATATTATTAATCAAAATTTAAAAATCACAAAAACAAAATAAAAACCAAAACTAACAAATGAAAACCAAAGAGAACTCCAATAAAACTAATGCTAATAATAAAAATTTTCTTATTTTATTTTTATTTTTAAATTTTTCCTAATTCAATAAATATGTAAGAGAAATACCCACGGGACCAAAAAGAGACGCCCTACAAGGTACCCGTTGTATTCACCATATGCTGGTTATTCCAGTTTCACCCGAAAATAATAGAAATTACTGCACGATTTTGAAAAACTTAGGCATAAAATTTTGTAAATCCTGATATAGCTGTAATTACAGGCGAGAAAAAAAATAAATTACCAAAAGAAACGCCCCACTAGGTGCCCGGTGGGCCGGTTGTCTTCACCGTATGCTGGTTATCACAGTTTCACCAGAAAATAATATAAATTACTGCACGATTTTGAGAATCTTGGGCATAATTTTTTGTAAATCCTGATACATTACCGGCAAGAAAAAATTAAATTTCTCAGAAAAAAATTACTGGCAAGAATAAATTAAATTTCTCAGAAAAAAATTACCGGCAAGAATGCTTTAAAATTCTTAAAAAATTTTATGGGCTAGAAAACATTAAATTTCTTCAAAAAGAAATTATGGGCGAGAAAAAGATTAAATTTCTTTTAAATATCATTTTTGGAATTCATCTGAGTTAAATTTTTTGAAAATTTTCTTACCGGCGATAAAAATGTAAATTTCTGGAAAAAAAATTACCGGCAAGAATGTTGTAATCACTGGCGAGAAAAAAGTTGAATTTCTTGAAAAAAATTTACCGGCGAGAATTTCGCCGTCCCGCGTCGTTAGACAACGCCTTGTTATTATGGCGGGTCTTTGTAATTCTATGTATGCACAGCTCCACAGTTAAACACTCGACTCCTCTTGGTCTTGCTGTCTTTTATTTGTTTGTTCGCCACTTTTTCCTACGAATACCATTGTTAGTCTTTGGATTGCAGGGTGCATTAAGGATGTTGAACAGGTTGATGTTGGGGCTGAGAGTGGAGGTGCGGAGTAATGAGTATATGTATCGCAGTGCTTGGCTGGAAGGAGTCATCATGGCTGCATATGTGCCACCTGGGTGAGGGCGTCGTTACAAGATACGCTACGAACCCGACAATTGTGAACTCCTCACTCACAACGGACAACCCTTAACAGAAGAAAATGTGCCAGCCACCCAAGTGAGGCCCATTCCTCCCTCTTTCTCAGGGAAACATTCTTACTCTGTTGGGGATGCCGTTGAAGTTTATGAAATTGGTTGCTGGTGGCTGGGCACTGTCATCCAAGTCTTCCACGTGGCGAAGGATTTCTTAATCCATAATCCTTACACCGGCCTGTATAACAAATTTTATCTCTCCCAACTACGCGTTGCTAAACTATGGTCCAAAGGAAGATGGTCTCTGTTGTACTCACAGGTAACATTTTACTGCAATTTATTTATTTATTTTTCGCTCTTTTCTATTATCAATTTCAATTTATCACCATTGCGCCTCATATAATATGGTGTTCCAATTAGAGTCATCGATTTGATAGAATATTGAGTTCCAGTTAGAGTAATCAGATTGGTCATAGCCAAATCCATACAAAAAGAGGTTGTTCTTCGTTATGTTAATTAATGACCTTTTATATTCATACTCTCTTTGTGTCCGAGAAGTCATTTTAAAAGAGAGTGATTAAAATATTTTGTGTATTCAATGTCATTTAGATTCGTTGTTTATAAGTAATTTTGTAAACCCTAGTCATTCAGGTTCGTCATTTATAAGTAATTTTGCAAACTTAGGGTTCGGATTATAATTTTTTAAACCTAGGGTTCAAAGGATAATGAGGAGGCTAAGTACATTGTATGTTGCATTCATTACGATTACAATGAATGAATTGGTATAAATTTTCCGTGTCTAATATATATGGAATGCGGAGTTACATTTGAATACCAAATTTGACTATGTCAAAATTTGTTTTAAAGAGGGAGTGATTAAAGGAGTTTAAATGCTTGTTTTCTTATTAGTTTATTGAACTCAGGGTTCAAACACAACCTCATACTTATTGTGCAATTGGAAAGTCCATTACATCATCTATTGCATGAATGTAAATTTCTTCCCTACTTAATGATCATGAAGTGTAAAGTTATGCTTGAACTTTAAGTTTCAGCAAGTCAAAATGAAAATTAGCCCATTTACTTTTCCAGCTCAAATTTCAAACTTCTCAGAAAACTTTGAAATCTCTAATACTTTTTAGTTTGGAGTTAAATTAGGGCTCCAAAAGATGATAGTGATATTGTCCATTCAGGCAGATCTGAAACTTTGTTATATCCATCTGCATGACAGGCATTTACTATACAAGTAGGGTTGGTTAAGCTTACTACCTTTTAGACAGGTTAATATTTTGAATTTTCACATCCCTGCCTATGTGTAAGCATTAATCCTTGCCTTGTCAGATTAACGCAATTCACTTTAATAACCTATATAACTTGGACAATGTAGGAGAGATGGATGTATGAATTATAGAATTTTAACCTACCAAAATATTTTTCCTAGATTTAGGAGTTTTGTCTCAAAACTTTGTATTATGAACTTGGGGTACCTTGAGTCCTTCCATGATAGAATGGCTAATGTATTCTTTTTCCTTCCTTGTAGCAATCAGGTGATGTTATCTATGATGGAAATTATCCATGGCTGAAAACAATGAGCAAACTTCCGTAGCATCATCTCCTGGGGATATGCAAACTGACGTGCAATCCCAAGAGCAGCTTGAACAAAAAGTGAACAAGCAGAGAAGACAATGTGGCTTGATAAGAACGAGGGCAACACTAAAAGCTCAAGAATGTTCAAATTTTCTCAATGCTATGCAAGTTATCGAAGATTCAAGAACGTCCAAGTTTTCTAATCATGAAAATGGATTAAACACTGTTGAAGCCGTGTCCCCGAGAAGTAATTTACATGTCCCTCATTTGAAAGGAGTCAAATGAACATACGTCCGTGATGACAAAAGAGATGGAACATTCAGTGGCATTCAAAATGGAAAATGCAATAAAGTCAAACGGTTTAAGCATAGCAATCCAACAAAAGTCTTGGAGCAAAGAATAAAAAAACACAAGATGAAGTTACGGGTATATCGTTCTGTGTTAAAGGCCTTTTATGTTCAGAATCCAAGTTCCTTAAACTCAAAAAATCATCGTTTGCTGACCAACCTCCATATTGAATTGCATATTACGAGTGATGAAAATACAAAAGAGTTGAAAAGAGTCAGTTCTCGGTCCTAACATCAGATGTTTGCATCTTGTAAAAATGTATTTTACGAATAGGTCAACCACACTGAGCCAAAACATTCATAGGGCTCTAGTCAAAGCAATTGAGCTTTCGAACTATTGGTTAATAATAAATCTGAGTAATTCTTAGAATTGGACTTTGAAGCGTAAGCTTTTGTTTGGCTCTTTATTTGACATGATTTCAACATGTTGACTATTCAATCGAATTTTTTTGCTGTTATTAAAAGATCGGAGTGGAGATGCACATTTTTGTGAATTGGATAGAATCAAGGATGTTAACTTGCTCAAGAATCTATGAACGTTGAAAAGATGATTGGATTGCTTCATGTGACTTCATTTGCAGTGAGACATAACCCTATTCAACAAAAGTCAGGCTGCTTGAGTCCACATTCCTAATTACCTTTAAGTTTATTTCGCTTTCCATATGTATTTTTGTGAAAAAACATGGAAACTTAGAATGAATTTCGGCGTTCACTTATTGATATCTGATTTGCTTTTATTGATGGGCTTCTTTCTAGACTCTGTAATAACTACTAATGTATTTGTACTTATTGTAATGTTTGACGGGAAGGGATGGTAACAAACAGTAATTTTTTTTCTTCTTCTTTATTATCTTAAATAACTTTGAAGATCCCTATACCAAACAGTACAAACTTTAGGCAAGCTAAATGCACGTGGAATCCAATCTGTCTGCCGCAAGTTTATTGGGAAAATTAAGGGCAGTTGCTTTGTAAACCTGTTGAAGCTTTTGCAACTAATTTATTCTTTCCGTTCACCACTAGCTTTGTTGTGGCAGCTGACAACATTTATTAGTGTAATCTCTATTGAAGATATTTGGCTGGAGATACCTATTTGAATTTATTCAGTGATTTTCAGTCACAACGTTGTATTCATTTCTCATGCTGTTGATAGATTGTTACTCCATAGTCTTTACATAGCTGCTAGTGCACCTATATCTTCATATCCGTTCCAATTATAAAAAGGAGTTTTATGCATTGACTAAAGAGCTTTACATGGTTACATTGTTTATAAAATCAACATTTCTTATAGGGATATAACGATTCACCACAATGTGTTTTGTCATGTTTTTGCATCTCCGGCTCTCTTAATGGACAAGAGCTTTCCACGATTATTTCAAAGGTCTAGTTACCAACTTACCACGTATGGTAACTATTTTTTGGTAAATTTCACTCCAAAGCTTTGTTTAAACTTTATATTGCTAAGACATTTTGCTTGTTTAATTGTCAATACTTATTTTATTCTAAGTGCATGTCATCTAAATTAAAATTTTCGAAGGATACTTTTGCAACTACAGTCTAAATGTGGTGTGTTAGAATTTCTTATGATGAATTCTCAGAGGTGTAAAGTAATTTTTCCCTCTACTTTGCAAAATCCGAATATTTTCCACTACAAAGAGTTAAATCACTTTACAGTAAGTGTAAGAAGAGGATTTTAGATAAGAAGAAGAAAAGGAAGTTGTGGATAAATAGAGTGTTGTGTAATAAATATGAGATACTATTTACCTGTCGACTTGAGCGGGAGGAGGTCAAGCTCTGTTCTTGGATTCCAGTGTTACATAGCTTATCACTCTACATGGAGAGTGGTTTGTGACATATGATCCCTCTCCCCATAGCAAGTATGCTTTCTTGAGGAATTATGGAAGCAATAAGGTTGTAGGGACAGGCCCCATAATGGTTCAAGTTTCAAATAGGGCTTGTAAGAGAATTAATGCTGTGCTGCATGTGATTAAGCTTGAAAATACTTTGTTTAAGAAGAATTTGTAGATTTTGGATTGAAAATTGAGTTCAACATCGATGTTTGTGTTGTAACGTATGCTCGGTGACAACTAATTGTAGAAGGAACACAGTAAAATAACTTGTCCATACTTAACACTGTAGTTCTATTCCCATAAAAGGCCATGCTAGTCTCAACAAGTTGGTTATGTAAGGTGGAGTTGTGACACTGTAGACTGGGCCATCTAAGTATGTAGAGAGCAGCAGAGATGAGGCGGGGGGTGGGGGGGACTTGGCTATGGGTGGGATGTGGATTCATTAGAACTTTGCCAGCTGTGTGAAAAATAGCTGTATGGGAAGCATCGCTAGGAAAATTCTCTAAAAATACCATGATCCTTTTAAAGAACTTTTTGAACTGATTCACACAAAGAGTCATTTATGGAATCACAGCAAATTATATGACATGGTGGTGCAACATACTTTGTTACATCCATTGATGATGCATCTAGTTGGGCCGAGAAGTGCTGTACAACCTAGTATGGCAGTGATGTTGTAAAACATTACGTAAGGTGTTATGTAATGTAATGTTATGTTGACTCGGTCAACATTAAAATTAAAAATTAAATAAGTTTAAATAAAAAATAATAATTAATAATTATATATAAGTTTGAGTTAGTCATTTGATGGGTTTACCGATGGTGGCTTACAAGCCCATGGCATTTGTTACGATGAAGCCTATTTAAAGGCTTGAGGAACTCCATTATGGAATGCAAGAGTACCAGCTTAGATCCATCTTAACTCTAGGCCTGATCCCTCTTGTTGCTTGGTAGATCTGGATTTAGGATGGATCTAGGCTGGTATAATTTCAATTGCTTTTGTTAAGAACAAATGAGAAGTTTTAGATTCATTAAAAATATTCCCAGCTTTGGCTGAGAATTAGATAGGGAATCTCTCAGGGAACTTAGGTATGACAATGGCAGTGAATATTTGTTTGCAATGTTCACTAAGTGATAAGGGCCAAAGATGGAGCAATATGAGCGAATCTAAAATATATATTTTAGAGTAGGAGAAAAACTTGCTCAAAAAATGAAGATGATATTTTCGTTAAAATATGTATTTTAGAGTAGGAGAAAAACTTGCTCAAAAAATGAAGATGATATTTTTGTTAACTTTAGGCTTGTATGTACACTTGAAACAGAAATGTGCACTTGCTTGAAAGAATATAGAGACTTTAATGGTGAAGGCCTGTCTTTGAAGAACGACACTATAAGTTACCGTCAAGAATCTTTAAGCAAGTTACAAATCTAAGGTGCCATATAGATGTAAGAATTACAAAAACACCAGATGTCAACTTCTACTAGAGCATCTTACTAAGGACATATCAGTACATGAGAAACTGCAAAATCACACACTTAACATCTACAATACAATTCATGAAGAAAACTCAAAGTGCTTATCGTATAATCCTTGGTTAACATGAAATTGTCCTTAGTTTTTGTTATAAATAAGGAAACCACTGCTCAAATGTGTATTTTAAGATCCACTTAGCTTGGGAAGAGATGCTTGTTTTTCCATAGACTAGATTTATTGTAGTCTACCTATTTTTGGTGGTCCTTGTCTTGATATTTAGCACCATGTCTTCTGGAAGAGGAGGTTGGAAATATGGAATAATATCTTGCAGGTGGACAATTTGTAGCTTGTGTTTGAAAGATATCATCTGACTTTGCTAACATAAACCATATAATGAATGTTGTGATAAGATGGTAGGTTGAAACTTGAGATAGAAGGCACACGGTCTGATGGCTTTAGGGTGGCATATGGACGATGTCTAATTGGGTATGGCCTGTAATCTTGGTGGTTGGTACTATACACCGGTATGCAAAGATCAGATAGAAATGTGTAAAGGAAAAATTGAACCTATTAAACTGCATTTGCCTTAATGAAATTGAGTGTTATTTTCCAGCATATATCATGGGTACATTATGGGATGGATTGGTTCGTCGATCCATTGTTTGGCATTGATGGTTCATGAGTACCTTAGCCATATGGGTACCTTGTTGCATAGCTTTGTTCCAACCTTACTTTGTTCCAGAGTTGCGTGGTGTGAGTTTCGTGGAGTAGTCACAGATCAGTATGTCAAGGGGATAACATATCTTGTGCTATTATTAACAGATAATTCAACCCAGGTTTCCAGCATTCTATTTATATTAGTTTTCCCTATGCATTAGATTCACTTGCAAATTTTGGAGTATGCATGGGGATGGAGGACAGTCGGATGGGCACTTTCAGATTCTTGATTATGTTATTTTTAGAAACTTGGGCTTATCCAACGCAAATGACAGTATTTGGATACCCACTAGGGAGATAGGCCCATGGTTTGAATTGGAGGAGTTGATATTTTTTGAAATTTCTATCTTTAGAAGGTTCTTAGAACATCATAAAATTTATATTTTTGAGGAACCAGTTTCGAGATTGGCCTATGGTTAAGTTTTTAGTTAGATTCGAGATTGTGTTTTTTGGATCTATTTTTGGGCAGTCTACTTTTAGCAGGTGGGGGAAATTTCAGGCAGGGTGATTGTCTTTTTGAGTACCCATTATAGTGTAGATTACTAGTGCAAAATATTAGGCCATCCTGAGCACTTTTTATTTTTCAAGACTGGTTGCATTTTCAGTCGGTTGACACTTACAATGTTTGGAGGTTTGGTGGTAGGAATGAGATTTTGTCTCCGTGTACTGCTATTTTCACTAGTAGAGGAAGTGCTACAGCTAGGGAGCTGTCATGTGACTTATTGGATGTTGTGCATTGCTATTTTGGCCAGATGAGGAGCACCCACCTTGTGGGCTTGATATTGTCGATTTTTGAGAAAATATCTTATTTCCATCAAGTGCTACAGTGCATGGGTCCAGGAGGCCTCTCTTGTGAAGTTTCCTTGATTGTACATCCTATTTTTATCTCTAGCTAGAGTGTATGGCATGAGGAGCTATGGTCAAGGTTGGTGTTTTTAGTGAAATACTCTTTCTATTTTCATCTTGAGAGGAGCATATGGGCTTGGAGGGGCCTTATGGAGGATTTAATTAGTTTATTCAGCCTATTCTCAGTATAGGATGGAGCATATGGCTTGTAAGAGAGTCTAATTGAGTTATACTTGCTTTATTTTAGATTATTGCCCCCTTATTAACTTCTGAGCCCTCTTGGATGAGTTATCTTTGGCAGGTTGTATCTTTTATTTTCTATTGATAGCTAGGGATATTTTTATACACTCCAATACCTATTCTATAAAGGCGGAAGGAGTAGTATGAATAAGGGTTCAATGGTATTATTGAGAAATAAATTTCCGAGTCTCTTGCTTTTCACACCCTTTTCCAGTTGTAGTCATGAGAGTACATAGTCATCACTGAGAGGTACATCTTGCTCGCATTTCATTCATGTGATAACGTCCCTGAATACTGTGAGAAGGTGTCGTGGAAGTGGTTGAATGCCCACAGGGAGCTCTTGTAGATTCCTTTTAAACCTTGTACTTACAGTTTTGGAATAAAGGTAACATCTATTCTGTGGCAAAATCTCATTGCTTATTGTGTTTCTCACTGTACTTTGATCTCTTGAATTAATTAATAGTGGGAAGTTTCTCCCCTTAATTAATTTTCTACACCCCATAGCCTATAGGATTCAGGGCACTTAAGTCACTATTCATAGTTTTGTTATTTTGCACCTCACTGCTTTTTAGTTTTCTGCTCACAGATAGGCTCTTTTAGGGGCAGGTTTTTGTGGTCTAATAACATATTTACACATCCCAAGATGAACAATCATCTTAAAGCAGTTTTTCTTGTTGTTTTGTGTGTTTAATTGCAGATGACAGGTCCGAAACATATAATTACAGTGACCATTTATTGCAGTTTGGAAGCAGTTTTTGATCCCCAGTGTTTACACTTCATTTGCAAATTACAATAGCTCAAGGTGATGTTACTATGAGAGGTCAGTTGTGTAGTCAAGGTGTAGTGCTTCCCCAAGATGGTTTATGGACCAATAATGACTAGGTTAGCCTTAACTATCTTGGGATATGATACATGATCGTTGATTAGGTCAGCCTAACAGTGCAGCATAAAACCCACCACAAGTGTGCCCTAGAGAGAATCATCCAAGAACAATAGGGCTGAACCATAAGTGTGCTAGAGAGAACATATCACAACCATGGAAGAAGAGAGCATGGCACTAGGTATGATGCCTGTAGGCTAAAGATTAGATCACCTGTATAAAGAGAGAAAACCTAAAGATGATGTTACAATGAGAGGTGAGTTGTGTACTTAAGGTGTAAGGCTTCCCCCAAGAGGGTTTGTGGGCTGATAATGAGTAGGCCAGCCTTAACCACCTAGGAATATAATACATGAGTGTTGACTAGGTCTGTCTAAGCCAAGATCAGTAATACACTAATAATGTTTACATCGTAAGGTTGGTTGTGGAAGTGAGGTTTACATCATCATCTTAATACCCCTCTCCATCACCGGAAACTCATTCCCGTGTCTCCTGCCTCCTAAAGTTGGTGCAACATGGATATGCATGTATTCAGGTTTTGCTACATAGGATGGATTGTTTCAAACTAATAATGCAATTGATTGTAACGCTGAAGCTAGATTGACAGTGACAGGTGGTAGAAAACCTAGTGTAAAAATGAAGAAGATGGGACAGCAACACAGTAAACACAGATTGTGGAAAAGAGAGAAACCAATCAGTGAAGTTGAAGAGAAAAGCACAGTACTAGAAACCATTGAACTGTGAAATGGTCTGTAGAAAAGAGAGGAGAGGGATGACATTTTAATTGCGCCGAGAGGTGCTCTCCAGCGCAGTATGGAAGAGATTTTGTATTGTCCTGTCCTGTCCTGTATATATATATTTACTGTTGGCAGGTTTTGGGCTCCAGGTTTTGACAACCCATGGTTCTACCAATGGTATTCATATGTAATATAACCTATTTAAAGGCGTGAAGAAGAAATATATATATGTGTGTGTGTGTGTTAAACCAGCCTAAATCCATCTTAACTCTAGATCTATCAAGTGCCGAGAAGGAACAAAACTATCAAGTTTTGCACTCAAAAAAGAGGTTTGCACCTTGAGGGATTTCTTTCTTCTCGGCGCTTGATAGATATGGAGTTAAGATGGATCTAGGCTGGTATATGTTCAATGATATATATGTTGTTAGATTGTTTAGTAGAGATATATTATATTTATCTTCTGGTGTGTGTAAGGAAACTGTCTAATGTAGACTGTGGTTATTTGTATAGTTAAAAATGACAAGTTTAAGGAGTTGGCAGAGTAATGGAGAGGAAAATGAAATTTGAAATATGAAGTTGTTGATCTCTTTTCTTGTTAAGGACGAGAGTCAACCTCTTAAAGGTGGTACTCCTCTTTTACACTCAAATATTCCAATTAACTCAAATAATGATAATTAAGCATTCAACATCTTCACACTTGTGAGTGGACTAGGTGGCAAAGAATGAAAAGCAAGCAATGCATAATTAAATATAATCTTACAAACGATTATTTCTGTCATATTCATCCATTCGTACAAACTGAGGAAGACACATTTGAAGCAATATGAATGACGGAAAATAAAAGAGACAGTTAAGTTATTTCAGAGAGCTTTAAACGATTTCATTCATTCAAAGGTTAGAAGAGTCGAGAGTTGATGAGATCTCATGCTTGATAAAAGTCTATAAATCACAAATGTTATGCAGTCTTGAAATTGCTCTCCACAAGAGTAAACATTATTATAAATTGGAATTTAAGTTTGAATAATGTGTGTGCCTAAATCTCCCCACAAAATTCCTGACACTTAAACAGAATTTGAATGCATATGCCCCTAAGGGACTAGGATAGGGCTTTCGTGTACCAAATAGATAGTATAATAACCTGGAAGGAAAAAAGAATTGCGATCAGGGATCAAATTTACAACTGAACAACACAATTCATAAAGTTGGATGATCGGATACTGGGATGAAAAAAAAAGGGAAATTGCTTCAAATAAAATTCAACACATTCACAAAGTTGTAGGAGAATGGCTGATGTAATAGATCCTGTGTCCTCCGCTTGCTGCATCCATATGTTGGCTTCAAATGTCTGTTAATATAACTACTTTGGCCAGTTATTCAGGATTAGCTATTTCAATTAACGATCTTTTAATATAATCATGAATGTATTCCTTCATGGGAGGAACAATTTTGTTCTTCACTCTTAATGCAAATATTTCATCTTCCATTTCCTAAGAATCTAAGCACAATTGTTCAATAGCTGATAGGTGGTCTTTGTTACCCACCAAAAGTGGGTGACCCCATAGGAGAAATTTTTTCTCCCAGACTTTGCATCCAGCTAGCAGCCAACAGCCGCTGACAACCATCACTAGCTTATGACGTGCCATTTTTATCTCCACCACGTGTATCAATGATGTGCCTTTTCACCCATCCGGCAAGAGCACATGGAAGAAGGTGGGCTTCCGATCAAAAGGTACTTTATTCACTTTGGAATCATGTGCTTATGCTTGTTTATATTTGGGTTTTTTATATGGATTATGGGGTGACTTGGAAGGAAGGGTTTTGACCGTGATCTTGTTCCCTCAACTTAAATGAGGCTTTAATCTTCGACCCTAGTCCAATGGGACCTCCCCTAATGGCACAATGGGTATAGGAGGGGCATTACTCGAGAGGCCTCGATTGAAATTACATGTTTCATCTATCCCTACTCCATATTTACCACTTTCAATCTTATGTTATAATCTCTTATTTCACCTCCATTTTTCAGGTTCAATTGATCATTGGTTCTCTGGGATTTGGCATCCATACATCCACATACTACATGGTAGGGCCTGAAACATTTCGCTGGGAGGTTGATGCAGGTAAAAGAAAATAAAAGAAAGCATATAATGGCCACAAGCAAAATAAAAGATAGAATATCAAAATGCAAAAGATGATCGGGACATACACATTAGCATGTGGACAAAAGCCTAGCAGGAGCTCTACCTCATCGGTTATGGCCATCGCTTGGTTCTCGAGTACCATATTGCTCCTATACATCATGAAAGGAACCCTCGCATGTCCCAACCTCGATGGGCAATGAATTGCCTATCGATACAATTGCTATACATCATACAAAGCAAACTCTAACCCTTTGATCTACGAGCAATGATACAAAGAAATTAAAGCAAAAGTAAAAGGCACACAAGAGGGGTGGAAAAACAAAGTTGGGTTGGTAACTCATGCATCCTCGATTGCTCCCTCCTCACATCTATACACTCAGGATGTGGATCCCCATTATGCTGGTCCCTTTGACCATGGCATTTGGCCATGAAGTCTTCTCCCCTTCGTTATCATCATTATTCACATAACACCTATTAATTGAAGGGTGGACTAAGGAAATGTTCCTTTCCCTTAGGGGTTGGGAACACCTAATAGGGTTGTCCTTTAGCTACTCCTACCTAGGGAGGAAACACCATTGTGAGTTCAAAGTCTCAATTTTAGAAGGGAAGCCTTATTTGAAGTGTTAAATAGCCTTTAAAATTAAGCTTGGTTCACTTAGATGCAAAAATGATTATTGTACCTGATGATTGCTTGCTTGCACTAGACTTTATGTTGCGATTGTCAGATGGTTCCACAACCATGACTTGGGCACCTCACCCACAGGTACCCAGGACTCCAGAGAAGCATATTGACACCCAATAGGTGAAGCGTTGAGAACTATGAGACTCTAAGCAATAACAAAGCATCCCACACACCCTTGGTCACCTCCAACACCCACAATGTTTTGGCACTTTGCCGTACATTTGATGACATTTTGGGATGATGCAGCTAGACCCAGTGTGCCCCCAGTTGACCTTAGCACTTTGTGAGGGATGGTAGTTGATCGAGGGCCTAGATGAGGATGGACTCACACCTTAAGGCATGGGAGGGCTAGCACCATCTTGGAAGCCCTCAACGATGGAGCAGACACTAGCACTATGACCATTTGGAGACCCAGGAGACCACCTTTAGTGCCCCAAGTTGGGTTTTGGGGTCCATAGAGGAGTATTGATAAAGACTCAAAGGCCAAACATCAAGAGAGGATTTTTAGAGGCTTCTACACCTTGTTTAGCACTCAAAAGCCTCAATGCATGCCAATTAGAGCCTAATACATGGACGGCGTCAGCATTTTCAGACCTACGACTTATACTTGGGTATTTCTTATGTTTTATGTCTTGGCTAGTGGGTTGGCTTGTAACCCAATTCATCATTGTGATTTTACTTGAGATTTAGGGTCTTTTAGGCTAATTATACATTATGCCTCGTCATATAAATAAAGGAGAGGATCATCTTGTAAATCATCATCACTTGGACTTGTGAATTCGTACTCTTTGGAGATTTAAACCTCTTGTTCTAATGGAAAAGATGTGAGCTATGGAGTGAAAATTGTCTTGAGCATTTGTTCTTGTCTTTGGAGAAGTCACTTTGGATCAATAATTGGAGTGTTTCATGCACATTGTCTTGTAAGTGCGATGTTTATTGCAAATTTCTGTTTTCATGTCTAATGCATGGAATGAATTAATGATCTTGTGTAAATGTTGTGCCCTAATTTTATTGAAGATCAATTTATTGGAATCTAGGTCATATTATTGCATGCATTACTCATACTATGATATGTGAATGGCAATCCCCTTGGTGATCCCATGTTAGCTCTCCCAAGTGATCTTTGATCCCGCACAAAGGTGATAGTAAGGGTTTTGATGATAGGACATCAAAATACACTTGCTCCCTTGCAAGATTAAATCAATTTTGAGAACCCATATATTCCATTGATCCAAGGATTAGGCACTGGCCTTACTTGTTGGTGATCAATTGATCTGAAATCTACAGGATTGATTATTTGCACAATTGACTAAGGAAGCGTTTATGTGAATGAATGAAGGAAACTGAGTTATCTTTATGCCTTAAACATAAACTTTATGAACATAAATGAAGAATAAACAACAACAAATAAAGACACAAACACAACAAACATTGATTACGAAGTTCGTCCCTCCTGGACTACGTCTCCGGGAAACTTGATTTTCCGAGAAGTAGATCGATTCTGAGAAGAGGTGATGCAGTCCACAACCATCCCCACGCAGGCCTACGCATCTACTGTGCAAAGGCAGCGCAAAGGGATCTGGGGTTTTGCCAGTTCAGATCCAAATCAGTTGGGACTCGTAGTGTGAGGTAAAACTCACTATTTATTTGTTTGCGGTGAATTCTCTGTACTGGATGGCCAACAAGGCATCGAAAGATTGTACTCAGAAAAATGTTGCTTAATAATAAAAGCCCTCAGATCTGCTGCACCGGTTTTCCCGCATTGGGTTTTTTCGGGGACGTTTAGTCCAAAAATAAGTGTGTCCTTTGTGTGATTGTTTCATCTTTTTTTTTTTTCAGTACTTGATTTGTATATTGGTGTAGGCTGCAGTGTATTTGCATTAATATTTACTGAAGAATTATGTAAATAACTTGTTAATTGAAGAACACAAGTAGGTAATGCAAATCAGTTAATTGCAGTAGGATTTACGTTTGTTAGATTCATAAATTTTCACATGGTATCAGAAAAATTGCAGATCAAGGAGGACTGAAGCCATCAGCAAAAGGACAAAGGAAAATTTGTTGTAGGAAAGCAGCTGTCCCGAGAGACAGTGCAGTTCTAGGCCAGAGAGGCAGAGGAAGGGTAACACAATCACCAAGGAAGGCTCACATAGAGCTTGCGTCAGCTTGCCAGGGTGAAGCTGTAGCTGCAGAAGGCAGCGCAGTGATTGCAGGGCCAGCGCAGAGGCTATTGAGTCTCATTTTTTTTTCTTTTTTTCCGGTTACTGTGGTTGGAGGTGCAGTGCAGATTCTATTTGGAGTTGCTGGTGGGACACTTATTCTATTGGTGCAGAACAATGTCTGGTGGGGAAGAAGCGAAGTAGAGGGAATCAGTTCCTCAAAAGATTTCTTGCCAAGAAGTCTACATCCAGTGCTGAGCAACAACAAAGAGAGATTAGAGAGGAGTGCTTCGACATTTGTTGGTAGAAGGATTTCCGTGAAGGAAATTGAGATTCAGAGGGAGCTTGTTCCTTAGAGGATTTCTAGCGCCAAAGAAATCCAGATTCGAGTTTTGCTGGGATAGCAACAAAAGAGGGAGAAAGGAACTTGTTCGACATTTAGTTGAGCAGAGATGGTCACAAGTGGACCGAGGGATCAAGATAGGTTGGATGGAACGTCGATTTTTGTCATCTAGAAGGCCAGGATCCTAGCAGTTTTGGATGAACATCGCATCAAGGATCATGCCTTGAACACGATTGTTGTTCCAGTTGATGCTAATCCTCTCAAGAAGTACAAGGAGGCTCAAGTGAAAGCGAAGCGCATGATCATGGATGGAGTCAAAGATCATGTGATCCCACATATTGCTGAGAAGAACACAACAAGGGAAATGTGGGTGGCCTTGACCACATTCTACGAGGGATCTTTCGTCCAGCGGAAGATGTTGCTTGAGAATCAGCTGAGATTGTTTAATATGCAGAAGGGAGAAGAGGTCGATCCCTTCCTTATCAGATTGCAAGGGATCTGAGATCAGCTAGCTCCCGTAGGGGCTACACCAGATGTTGGATTTATGGTCAAGACTGCCCTAAATGCAGTCACTGAAGACTGGGAAACTTTTGTCCAATGCATTTTGGGCAGGGCTACTCCTCCTAGTTGGGAGGAGATGTGGGCAACTCTTCGACAGGAAGAGATCAGACGATGGACCAAGGCGGGAAGTAGCATCAAGGGGATCAAAGTCAAAGAGGAAGAGGAGGATGCGACTTTCGCATCAAAGAGACAACAAGGGCAGTAGAGATGAAAAAAAAGGACCTCTCGAAAGTCAGATGCTTCATATATGGGGAAATGGGACATTTTGCCACGCAGTGCCCTCTGAAGAAGAAGGGCAAAAAAGAGAAGTCTGACTCGAAGGCTGCTCCAGCACAGGCTGATGAGGAGGATGACAATGATTGTGCCATGAGTGCTCATGCACCTAAGAGGTGGGGCGATATGGAGCTGTAGTTGGAGTTACAAAGAGATAGGGGCACGATCCTTGAGGTGCCCAAACTCTTGGATCACATTCGGCTACAAGAGTCCTTAATGACAGTAGCAGAATGACGAGAGTCAGTTGGTGCGAGGGATGATGGAGCGACAGTGGCAGAGCTAGAGCGCCAAAGTCTGAAGCAACGCAGTGGAGTATTGCAACAGTGGGAGAGGCACAAAGCAGATACAACAACAACGCAGTAACATCAAAGGGTCAATGTAGATTAGCAGCAAAGGAAGCTTTAGCATCGAGGTGCATCCAAACTGATTAGTATGTCAGGATTTGGGATGTCTTTCAGTTGCTTAACTCTCAACAAATAAGTTGCAGTGGCAGTGCTATGGGCAACATGATGCAACATATTGAGAGGGAGTTGCAGTACAGATGCAACAGTGACAGTGGCATATTGAGAGGGAGTTGCAGTACAGATGCAACAGTGACAATGGCAGAGTCATGGGCAGCAGTACAGATTGCAACAACGCAGTGGATGAGGGGTAGTAGGCCGAGCATCACCAGTGCAAAGGATTGATACCGTGGATCAGGGTGATGCTTATGGGGAGAAGTATTGCTAGAACACATTCCTCGCTAAGAGGGAGTGTTGATTTTTGGGTAGCATCGGAAGTGCTCTAGTTCTGAAATTTTGTGGAGGGGCTAGAACACGTGAGATCTCCAAGACCCAAAAATCATTTGGAGAAATTCCGCCTAGAGTGCATGTTATTCAAATAATTAATTATTTTTAATGGAGCCTAAGTTAAACCTTAGGAAATTAAAATAATTAAAGTGAATTAATGTAAATGTGGGTGGGAAGCTTCTAAGTCTGTTTTAATCTTAATCTTGAGGGTCAGTTGGAGAAAACACATAGAGTGAATCTTGATATCGAATTCTTCTGATGGAGCAGTGCTCGGACGAAGATAGGATCTAAGTGATTCAGTGCAGTGAGGGGCAGAAGCAGTTATTGGTCGAAGGATCTTCTCTAGGGCCAAGAGTGCATAGCAGAGAGGCAACAGAGATAGTAGAGGAAGCAGCGCAGTCACCAGGAGAGGTGACACAGTCCCAGAAGGGGTGGCACAGGCCCACACAGGGCTCACGCAGGGACTGCGCAGTGTTTCCAAGAGAGTCCGAGTTTTGCTGGAGATCGGGGTTTCTGAGTCGGGAGGGTTGAAACTTGATTTTTTGAGAAGCAGACCGGTTCTGAGAAGAGGTGACGTAGTCCACAGCCATCCCCACACAGGCCTACGCATCTACTGCACAGAGGGAGCTGGGGTTTCGACAGTTTAGATCTAGATCAGCGGAGACTTGCAATGTGAGGTAAAACTCACTATTTTTTATCTGCTATGAATTCTATGTACTAGATGGCCACCAAGGCATCCAAAGATTGTACTCAGAAAACTGCTACTTAATAATAAAAACCCTTAGATCTGTTGTACCCGTTTTCCCGCATTGGGTTTTTCTGAGGACGTTTAGTCCAAAAATAAGTGTGTCCTTTGTGTGATTGTCTCATCTTATTTTTCAGTACTTGTTTTGTATATTAGTGTAGGCTGCAGTGTATTTGCATTAATATTTATTGAATAATTCTGTAAATAACTTGTTAATTGAAGAACACAAGTAGTTAATGCAAATCAATTAATTGCAGTAGGATTTCTGTTTGTTAGGTTCATAAATTTTCACATATAGTTGGCAAATGGTTGAGGTTCATTAAACTAACACATTACAACCTTTAGTGCATTAATTTATCATATGGTATTTTATGATAGGACCACAACCGTTGTATTTATCATGGTAGAAACAACCTTTGGTTTGGCGCAGATTATAAGGTTTTTGAGCATTTTTCCATTCGACCGAAACATCATGACATGGCGGTGGATTGACAGGTCGCAACTAACCCCAGCGGTCACTGCTCCCATGGCAATCCAACTGTGCCACAATACCTGCCACCTCTTTTCTGTATACCCTGCTAGCTCCGAAGTTCGATTGTGGCGTGTTTACAAATCCGACATGTGATCTGGCATCTGCATCAAAGGTGAGCGTGATTACCGTGGCGGTCCAATTGTTGGCATCCCTGTGGCAAGAGTACTGTACTCCGACGCATTGTTTGCAACTTCTGCTGTTGTAACATACACCTTAACATATGGTTTAAACCTTAGGCTTGGTATGCACTCTGTAATACATTACATTTGCTTACCATATAACATTTCCGAACCATTGCAATTAGGTTTATGACCATAAAAATATATGCGCCCCTTGAAGGTTTGTCATGTGGTTTTAGACCATAGGGTTAATAACTTTTGCGCTCACCCTGGTCCATATAGTTATACCTTAGGAATATGTGCCCTTTTTGTAATGTTTTGACACCATAGGTATTATGCACATTGTTAGAACCTTAGGTTAATTAAAAATGTACCCTAACCCCATTAATGCACCCTTGCTATGAAATATCAACGAAAACCCAAAATCTCACCATGCACCTGCAACCTAAGTCACCAGGTTCGTGTTCGTGTTCGAGTTCAGCGATGTTGAAATTCGATAAAGTTCGGCACCTAAAATTTTGCTGATAAAGTTCGGCATAAAATTCGACAGATAGAAATTTGAGAAAAAAAAAGATATATATATATAACAATTTTAAGCATGTTGAAAGATAAATATGATGCACATAAATAAATAAGCATGTCAATTTTCAAAGTGCATAATGCACATTGCAAACACATAGATGATAGGATTATTGCTCAAACATTTACATCGTTTCCACATATAAACCATGAAAGTGAGTGCCAAATTTCCAATAAATAACCAACTTCAGTCTTCCATACATAGTAAACAAGGTGAGAAATTCATCATAGACATTAACAGCAGGCTAGTAGCACTATAAGAATATCAAATTCAACAAAACCATGGGCAATTGACTAAGAAGTGTTTATCTGAATGAATGAAGGAAACTGAGTTATTTTTATGCCTTAAACATAAACTTTATGAATAGAAATGAAGAATAGACAACAACAAATAAAGACGCAAACAAAACAAACATTGATTACGAAGTTTGTCCCTCTTGGACTACGTCTCTGAGTCCACTTCCAAGTGGGTGTCTATTTTATTAGGAATGCTCCATAAAGGTTCTTTACTTGAAAATTCACCAATTGAACTATGCACATAGGCACTACTGGTTATTGCAAAAAAAAGCCCTCTGTCTCAGCTTTCCAACGCCTGTCTCCGTTCTCCAAAAGGCCCAAGGACGACCAAGATACGCCCAAAAGAGCATCTGCAGGCATATACAAAAGACTGTTCTGAATGTAACTGTTCACTCCTTTTTCCACTGGTGCAATGGCATTCTTTTTATAAAGCCTCGAGCAGGTTCCAGGGTCGAACCTCCCGGGCTATAGTTGGCAAATGGTTGAGGTTTGGTATAACAATACGTTGGTGGTGCAATTACATTTCTCTCTTTTGCGCATAAATTTAATGAACTCCTAACTTGGCTTTGGTGTTATAGACCATATTCCATATTTTTGGCGCATTAAACTAACACATTACAACCTTTATCGCATTAATTTATCATATGGTATTTTATGATAGAACCGCAACCGCTGTATTTATCATGGTAGAAACAACCTTTTGTTTGGCGTAGATTATAAAGTTTTTGAGCATTTTTCAATTGCACTGAAACATCATGACATGGGGGGTGGATTGACAGGTCACAACTAACCCCGACGATCACTGCTACTGTGGCAATCCAACTGTGCCACAATACCTGCCACCTCTGCTTCGTATACCCTGCTAGCTTCGAAGTTCGACCTGTGATCTGGCCTCTGCATCGGAGGTCAGCGTGACTATCATGGCGGTCCAATTGTTGGCATCCCTGTTGCAAGAGTACTGTACTGTACTGTACTCTGACGCATTGTTTGCAACTTTTGCTGCTGTAACATACATCTTAACATATGGTTTAAACCGTAGGCTTTGTATGTGCTCTTTAATACATTACATTTGGTTATAACCGAAGCCCTAGGTCTTATAACTTATAAATCAAGCCCTAGATCTTGTGTTGCATATTGGGCCTCTCTAAGGAAGCAGAATTGCTTTATCTCATTGATTAGAGCCTTGTACCGAAGTTGTGCCTTTCCTTAGAAGCCTTCTAGTCACCTTGCATCCTAATACCTTGAATGTCCACCATAGGTGACCTCATACTGGGACTCCTCCCATTGGTGAAAGTCCATAAAGACCAAGGAGTTTTAGCTATGCTGACAATGGGCCATTACCCAATTGTTGTTACTTGGTCTAGTAATAGTCTTGTAGGGCACCCCTCTCCAAGGCCTGCTAGATTTTGTGGCAACAATCTTCGTTGTCATTAACAAATATAACTAACTATTTCTTGATTTCCTTTTTCGGGAAATCAATGAGACTATCGAAATCATTGGCCCAAAACATTTTGATGACACTCACCTCTTCCTCCAACTAGTCCTTTGGAATTGACATATAATCTTTGATCAATTGTGTCCCTTAAAGGTCTTGAACAACCTTGATTTCTTTGAAGAAAGCATTACTTCTGCGATCATTAATCTTTGGACAATCAACGATGGCATCCCTTGTAACCACCTCCCTTCCACTCCCTTAAAGGTTCTCGGGCTAAGGAGGGTGTTATCTATTTGACCCAATCTCCAAGGTCTATTATGAAGATGGGGTTAGCATAAAACTTCATTTTTGGAAGTCTGCAAAATTTAAATTTTGACACCACAATTGTGATCAACTCGTTGAGAGCTTTCTAGTGATATAAATTTTATCTCAATCTGAGTCTCAAATCAAAGGTTATGCCCGTTAGAAGTTTTGGCTTATTAAAAGAAGGCATGTCATCACAAGGGTGCCGCGTGGCCTCTACCTAGCCTTGGTGGCACAACCATGTCATCATTGTGGGGTCCTCGTTGGAGCGACCACTCCTTAACGTGCTTGCCCACTACAGGTTAACAAGTTACAAAGCCTAGCGGTGGGTGGTCTCTCGATGGGCAAGGTTCCCACACTAGAACCATGGTTAGGCTAGCGTGTAAGCCACTTCAACCAAACCATTGGTATTGTGTGCCCTTAGCGGTGGTATCAAGTTTGGGGAGGGGGTCCACAATTCTTCTCAGTCGTCAATCAGGAAGAGGTAGTTTGACGCTAATCCTAATCGCCCCCCTTGCCCCCCTCGCGCATTAAACATTGACCACAAGGGGGCCCCCCTTAATCGATCTTGACCACTGAATTGAAGGTGCAAAGTCCCTTGATTTGTCGGTGGTCATAGACTTCACCTAGTTAACTTGCATGTAGCTTTACAAAAACTTCAAGGGCGAAAAGGTGATACCACTGTCCATGTGCACGAGGCAATTAGAGTGATTCGCCCCATTTGAAAGGGGTTCTAACCCACTCTAAGTGTGGAAAACCATAAGAATGATACCACTTGCCATGCCATCGCCGTGTCACTTGCCACATCATTGCCATGTGACCTGCCACGTCATCTTAGCCTTCCCTCTACTCCAACCTCATTTGAAAATCATTGTGGCTCAAGGTTTGAGATCCGAGAGTAGAGTCCACCAGTCCACATCATTGCCACATCATCCCAGGCCATGTCATCTCGACATTGGGTTCTCGGTGTCAGGTTTCCTCACCTCCCTCTATTCTATTCTCAATTGGAAAACATCGAGGTCTAAGATCTAAGACTCGAGGTGGAGCCCAATAGTCCACGTCATCTTAGTGCCTCGACATCGAGGGTTTCCTTACCTCCTTGCAAACAAACACCTTTCCATTAAAGGTCGAGGACCAATATTGGCCCATTGGCATCGGGTCACTTCGCAAGTTGGCTCTTGCAATTTTTCTTGAGGTCCAACGACCAATGGCATAGTTCCAACACTCATGGTTCCACCCTGATCCTACTCTCTTTCCCTTGTTCATTTGGTCCATGGTCAGATTGCCCCACATTTCGTAGGTACCACTTGTTAGCCTTCCCTCTACTCCAACCTCATTTGAAAATCATTGCGGCTGAAGGTTTGAGATCCAAGAGTAGGGTCCACCATTCCACATCATTGCCACATCACCCCAGGCCATTTCATCTTGACATCGGGTTCTCGATGTCAGGGTTCCTCACCTCCCTCTGTTCTATTCTCAATTGGAAAACATCGAGGTTTGAGATCTAAGACTCAAGGTGGAGCCCTCTGGTCCACATCATCTCGGTGCCTCGACATCGAGGGTTTCCTTACCTCCTCGCGAACAAACACCTTTGGGTTGAAGGTCGAGGACCAATATTGGCCTATCGGCATCGGGTCACTCCACAAGTTGGCTCTTGCAATTTTTCTTGAGGTCCAACGACCAATGGCATAGTTCCAACACTCACGGTTCCACCCTGATCCCACTCTCTTTCCCTTGTTCATTTGGTTCCATGGTCAGATCAGCCTACACTTCGTAGGTACCACTTGTTACAAGATTCAACCAAGCGCAGTGGAACTTGATGGTGGGTGATAGCCTGACAATAGGGTTCCACTTTGTAACTGTGGCCGGATTGACCGGTTCTTGTCGGCTTGCCCAAGTTCAAAGTTTAACATGCAAAGGAAAGTGGTAGTGGGTGGTGGCCCGATCACATGGTTCCACAATTGGAACCTTGGCTAGATCGACCATCTTCTTATCAATGTCGACCTGTTTCATGGTTTAACACGTGATGGAATGTGGCGATGGGCAGTGGTCTGTCTCTCGACATAACACTTTACAGGTGAGCAAGGCAAAGAATGCTAAATTTCAGTGGTCTAATGTGCATGGATCTTAGGCCCTTAATGTTATGCACTTGACCTGCAAGAATAACAGAATGCCAAAAATATGAAACAATATTGCCAGAAACATAGAAATATCACATGAATTGAGACAAGCTGCAAAGATTATTTTTTAGAAGCAGAATACAATGTTCACTTGCCTCTTCAAGGGGGCAACCTCCAACAGAGTATTAATAGCTTTATGGCATCCAAAACCCTAACTATTAGTGGTCCCTTGGATAATATAGGTTAACCACTTTATTTATTAACTGTGGTCCGTTTATAACTAATTGTGGTCCCTTTTTTATAATGCGGGTCAACCACTTACAATTATTACTAATGCAGATATTTTCTTATGAGTTTTTGATGAGGATTGGATCATTATATTGTTTTTCATTCATCTTGATCATTTGGAGTGCAAAAAGTGGCAGAATCAGCTCACGGGACCATTTTTACTGGCGTGATCCAATTTGACAAAACGGGGTCTGAAACCTTCCAGGAGCGTTTTGAGGCATCAAACGATTTTTTTTGGGGATAAAACTTTTCTGCTCTCGTGCAACAACAATTCATGCTACTATACACACAAATATCTTTCCAAAGGCGTAAGAAGCGCGTCAATCAGAGTTCATATGCAAAAGTTATGCCACCCAGAAGTTGACCTTCCTGTTTTCACACCTATAATTCGGGAGGATGAAGTGTCAACCCCCATTATTCATGGAAAAGGGGCTAGCCACGTGTTTGTGATGTAAAAGACTTTAGAAGAGTTTATATTGTAAGTCTAGTTAAGAGTTGATGCAGTCAAAATTAACCAATAGTAGGCTATCAGGTTGTGTTATAACCAGGCCACTAGAAGGAAGAGGCATTCTATTCTTTCGAGAGCATTTTGTTCCATAACTGAGCAAAGATAACTAGGAGAGATAGGAGGTAGAGTACACAAGGAGGATTTGTGCACTGTAGGCTGTAGCAGCCCACGGGTCACAAGCCTTACTTCTTTGTACCTGCAGCCATATTTCCAGACAGAGAAAGAGAGTGAAGCAACCTCACTTTCTAGTTGGTTTTTCTCCCGAAAGGTTTTCCCAGAGCATATTTTGTGTCTTATCTATGTGTGAGCTTATTTTGTCGTTCTCTATTTTTCTGCATAATTTCCATTTGCATGCATGCACTAATTACAGTTAAATCTATAGATCTTAAAGTTTAATAAAACTGTAACAATGTAGAATCTCAGATTTTTAATATAATATTATTAGATCTATTGTGATGAACTGTCCAGTGGAATATCCATGGAAGTTTATGAATCATTTGGTATTAGAGCAGGTTTCTTTGGGTATTTTGTGGAGATTGCAGGGATCTAAATTGGCAGGGCCAAAAATCGTAAAACCCTAATCATGGCCGACGAATCTGTAAATGAACCTGATGATTCTGCAAAGGTGAGGTTTACACAGTTAGAACAAGTCATAGGTATCAACCACAATGTAAGCCTCTTCATGGTGGCCTTGAATAGAAAGCCGAGGATATTTGAAGAAGATGGGGGTTCAAATATAGAGGACAAATCAAAATGGAGATTAGAAGATGGGGGAGAAACGGAGAACCAGTCGAAGAACGGACCCGAAAAAGGTCAACCTAGTTCGAGTGCTGTGAACCAATCATAGTCGCCATATAACATGGAAGCAAAAGTTGATATCAAGTCGTACCACAATGAGCTCGATGCTTCGAAGCTAAACCACTGGTTGCAACAACTAGAAGTTTATTTCAACGTCCATCATATCAAGGAAGGCAAAAAGATCTCATTCACGGGACTGAAATTAGAGGGCCATGCACTGACTTGGTGGGAGAGCCACACGAAAACCCTGAGGTTGGAGGGTGAACCTCTAGTTACTAAGTGGAAGGATTTCAAAACCCTCATTAAGTCATAGTTTATCCCATTGGGTACGTGGAGGACTAGTGGATCTGGTGGCATTACTTTAGGCAAAATTTGGGCTAAAGCGTGCATGAGCACACCCCGAAATTCAGAAAAGATGGGTATAATGTTGGGTATCTCTCCAAAGAACCCAAATGTACTCCTCAAGTATTTAGGGGGTCTGCATTGCCATCTGCGTGAGCAAGTGATGTTATTCAAACCCAAATTGATGGACAAGGCTTGTGTACAGTCACAGTACTTGGAGAAAATAGGCCTGAAGAGAGCACAAGATGCTTCTAAAGAGGGGAAGAAGAGGAAAAAATGGGGAAATATAAAAAGACAACAGACACAACACACCAGTGTAAGGATCCCATGTAATATTCCTAATTTGCGACAGCAAATTGGAATATTCTATTTTGTTTATTTTGCCACCTATAGTTTGTAAGTAAATAAAAAGTGAGTAAAGAGGGTCTAAACTCAAATGAAATAAGACATCCACCTAGTAGCACAACGTTGTGACTTAAGTGGGAGTCAAGGGGGGACCCAACACCACGTGGAGGAGGGGGACTATGGACACTCTAGAAGTTTCTCCAAGCTTCTGCGCAGATAAGGATGAGAATGTGGATAAGTATGAGGATGTGGAGGAGAGAGAGAGGCTACATTTGGTTTTGGAGGGAAACCAACACTATAAAAGATGGAGGAGCCTCCTCATTTGGGGCATGCTTGGATTCTTGGATTATTGATTATTGAGTGAGACATTTGTCTTCTCTTTGGCACGCTCGCTGTTTAGCCCGTCTGCTGCACTGTTTAGTGCACTGAGTGTCTCCGGTCGGAGATCTCGCCCTTAGCCCCGGGGGACTTCGAGTGCCTGCTCGGGCAAGGTTATTTTCTTAGCATCATCCTCCATGACAGCATTATTGCTGCAGCAGCGTAATTCTGTGTTGTAGGGTGCTGCCGTGGTGACTTTGCGACACCACCTCCTTCTCTTATTTTTCAGAGGGAGAGTCTTTCTTCTCTTTGGAGGATTAGATTGGGAGACTTTGGAGTTGATTTGCAGATCTTGGCACTTGGCCAAAGAGTTTTATTCCACTACTGCGCAGTCCCTCTCAGTTACTGCGTTATTCTCATGGTATATCTGCAGTGAGGGTTTGCCGGTTGATTTGTGGGGAAGATCTCAAGTGTAAGGATCAGCCTTCCACTTGAAGATCTATTGGAGGAGGTATACTTCAGTTGCTCATCATATTCAACCTTCTCTATTTGGATTCAGTTTGGAGTTGCAGTAGCTGCCCAGCAACTCCGACATTTTTGTTATTTTGTGTATTTCAGCCAATCCCTTGGAGGATTGAGATATTATTGCTTGTGAGGGTTAGAGCTTTGCTCCCCTATTGTATTTGGGCCCTGTATTGTCATATCCATGTGTTGACATAAGTTTGCAGCATTATTCTATCATAGACTGTGTTTTTCATAGTCTGGGTTTATGCAGACATAGCAGTGTTATTCATGATCATGTACTTGTGTTGTTGGAGGTTGTATTGCTTCTCTTGAGAGGTTGCTTCCTCAAGATTTGTACTCTCTCTTGCTGCTATATATTATTGGCTATATATTCA
Organism: Pinus albicaulis; assembly: GCA_034641835.2. Lineage (NCBI taxonomy): Eukaryota > Viridiplantae > Streptophyta > Pinopsida > Pinales > Pinaceae > Pinus > Pinus albicaulis. The sequence continues at coordinate 408,389,486 of CM076572.1, forward strand.
TCTTCTTGTCTCACATCTACTGCAGAAAACGCTGTAGGGTTTTTGGTTAATTCTCTTGTCTTGCGGCACATCATTCTTGAGGGGTTTTCTATCTAAAACTGCTGTTTAACCTTGCTGAAATTCTATGCCTTGTTCTAAAAATCATTCTCTGATTATTTATAGTGTTATACATCATATTCCTTCAGAAAATACGCTGCCCTTGCTTCAGAAAATTTCTGCATATCCAAAGTCTTGGGAAATCAGGGTTTTTATTGACTAGTCGGGAAGGAGGAACTGTTTAACTTAGCAAAACGCCTTTTTTTGAGCTGAGATTCGACATGGAAGTCCCTCTTGAACTATTCTAACATATCCCAGAACCTTGAGATGTCATTTTACACAGATTTTCTTATACACTCATTTTAGGGCCAAAATCCTCACTTTTCCCCGCCTTTTTGCCCTTAAAAGCTGAGTAAAGGTTGCTGCTGTTATTTATTTTGGTTGTTGAGCATTTTCAGACATATTATATGATAGCTGAAGCCATCATAACTGAAGAATGCATTTTTTAGGCATGATCTGCTGAAGAATCCATTTTTGGGATATTACATCCCAGCAACCACTGCAACATTGATGGCCATACAGAGGAGAAGTGCTGGAAGTTGCATCCAGAGCTAAACCCAAGAAGAAAGATAACAAGAAGAAGAATCTCATGGCCACTGATTCAAAAAACCAAGTTGAAAGCAACTCGGACGTTGATGAGAAGATCGTTTGTACATCAATACAAAAGGAGGTGAATCTGAGTAGCCTTCAGTAGCAGGAAGAGAAAAAAATGACCAATCTCTTCCATATAAAGATATAGCTCAAGAAGACAAAGATTGATGCTTTGTTTAACTCAGGATCATAGGCGAATCTCATTGTAGTAAAGCTGGTCAAGAAGTTGGGGCTGCAAACTTGTTCATGATCATCCAAACCCATATGCATTGGGATGGGTAAATAAGGATGCAAAGATGAAGGCAACTAAATATTGCAAAATTAGATTTTCTATTAGTGCTGATTTTATTGATGAAGTAGATCTAGATGTGGTTCACCTTGATGTATGTGGAGTCATGTTTGGGAGTTGTTAATTTTTGGATTAACATGTTCTTGCTTAAGACAGTAACTTCAAATTCCATATAAGCCCATTTTATAGACCATTATACTTTTATTAGCACTTGATCATTTATCATTGGTAGAAAATTAAGAAAGAACATGTAAGTTCGATACAAAAGTCAAGCCAAGACAAGAGAACAAAAGTATATGGCTCAAGCCAGGGAAAAACCCCAAGACGGGAAAACCCTTCATCAATTCTTCTTATTATTAAAGTCAAATGGTCTGCAAAGAAAGAGAGAGAGAGAGAGTACAATAAGAATGACTTGCCAATTTGAAACAATCAATTTGTAATTTTGATCACGAGTAAGGGTTTGATATCAGCTGAATACAACCCTCTTTTCTTCATACCTAGACCTCCGTAAACACTACAGATTTCCTTCAATTATTTTGGTTCGTCTTTGCTGCTAGCATAGGCTAGAAGATAGCCCTCCAACACGTCATCCACCTATCTGATCAGAAGGAATAGGCCTGCAGCCTACCAGTGGCCTAGAATGCTTTACAACCTTCAATTCCAAGACAATCAGGCCCACGACCCACCTGTGGCTACATACAATGGATGCAACTAGCTGAAGGAGAGCTCCTAATCAAAGGGATATGCCAGAATGTCACCAGATCGGTGCTTAAGCCTGCGGCTAACAATCAGCCCTTAACCCAAACCTGTGGGGACAAAGCCCTAACCAAAACATTCCCATAAATTCATCCTCCTTGAACTTCGCTACCTCAGAGTGCCCATGAGATTATTGATGCCTCAAAATGAGATAGGAGAGAACCCATATATACAATTTAGACATGATGCTATGTCCTAATGAAAGTGAAGTCGACTTTGACAGTTGGAGGCAAATTCAAAATTCGAATTTTCAAATTTTCTCGCCTAAATAAAATCATGACTAATAGAATTTCATTTTGAATAAACAAATATTTTCCTTGTCCAAATTTGATGATATTTAGATCGATTTTGGTCCTCTCAAAAAGAGGAATTCAATGGGATTATTATCTCCATCAACTGAGTAGACCAAAGTGGAATTTGGCCCTAGTTTCCAATGTTAACACTCCCTCTCAATTAGGGAGAATTCCACCTGCCAATCCATCTGCTGTCATAGGTCATCATGCCATCCTTCTATCATGAACCATCCATGTCATCTCTACTCTGCTTTGCAGAACATTGATGTGAATAATAAAAAAGAATTGATCGAGAGTGAGTCACAAGATCTTGCCACTCTCTACTGACAAAAGTCAGTTCGGATGTAGAACCTCAATTGATCCTAGATCAAGTTGTTAAACACCATGCATCCTAGCATAGGGAGTACGGCAGTACGCGATGCGTCCATCGGTAGTGCTATGGTCCCTAACCACTTTTTCCAACTCATTGGCCAGATGAGAGGTACTTCCCATGTGTCCCAAACTACATGGGTAGAATGATGCAAAAACACCAACAAGGAAAGAATATATCACACCTTGCTCATAATCACATGTAGGGAAAGGAGAAACCACATCCTACAAACACACAACACAATCACATGTAGGAAGGATAAACGACATCCTACAAACACATGACACAATTATCGTAGGGAAAGGATGAACCACATCCTACAAACTCGTATCATAACGATATGTAGGGAAAGGATGAACCACCTCCTACATGCATGAAAAAACATTGACAGTAGGGAAGGGATGAACCACCTCCTACACACATGCAAATACATCGATAGTAGGGAAAGGATGAACCCCATCCTACACGCATGTGAATCATCAATAGTAGGAAGAATCCTACACGTGGGGAAAGGATGAACCACATCCCACCGACATGTTAATAGATGCCTATATGCATCTCTCACTGGGGTACTTGCAGGAGAAGGTGAACCGCTCATCCTACTCATATGCCATAGGAGAAGGTGAACCACTCATCCTATGCATATCTCATCACCCGTAGGGGAAGGTGAACCACTCACCCTACACACATGTCCGTAGAACCACTCACCCTACACACATGTGTCCGCAATCGTAGGGGAAGGTGAACCACTCACCCTACACACATCATCCATCATCGGGTATCACAGGGGAAGGTGAACCACTCACCCTGTACATAGTGCACCACTAGAGGAAGGTGAACCACTCACCCTATGGTCGCTCTTAGCTCAATAAGTACACTAAGCCCCTAGGAGCTTCCAAAGTTCAATGTTCAATCTTAACCACGGATCCCTTCATATAGGGAACAATGCCATGCTGCTTTTTGAAAGTCAAGACTAGATCTTGACGATGATATTGAAGATTGGATCGTCAACGAAAGCTTCATAGCTCCATCCAGCAACATATAGATGAATACACAACTTTCTATGGACATAGCAGAGATCGAAAAAAACACTCTAGCAATCCTCTACTTCTTACATATCTTGATGAAGGAAACATTTAACTGTACTTATACTTTCTAACTCACGGAGACCACAAGCCTCAACTTATATTACCAAAGTGCACAGTGTCCATCTGGTAACCTGCTTGTCACAGGATCCATTGCCATAAAGTGGTATCTGTTGTTTATATGTGAAATACTGGATTCTCTGAGTCCTACTCTGCAATATACAATGGTTGTTATCATCATGTGCTCAAATGGCTCACAGAAGAGCTTCCTCAATCAACTGGCTTCATGCTAGCTGCTATATACATTCAGCCTTAATGGAAATCGAATGGTGCTAGCATCAAAATGTTCAAGGAATATTAGATTCCAGCAGAGTACCTCAGATTATAGAATTTCAAAGATGTGTCAATAAGAAACTATCCAATATATGAGACTTATTCATGGATGCATTCAGCATAAATAATGCTTTCAGCAGAATCAAAATGCAAAGCACCAGATGTGCTCTTCTTACTCATTATACTGCCAATTGAGTCAGTGTCAAAATAACAATGAAGTCGTATATTCTGGCAGTGAATTTCAGATCATAAATAAAAGCGTCCAAGGGATATCTCAGCAAGCAGCTATCCATGTAAACCAGGGGTCAGCAACTTTTACATCTCATCGAGGATTTCCATCTGAGCTTAACAGGCTTTAAACAGATATCATTAGTGGTAGAATTATCGATCATGGCTCCCTCTAAATATCAGGAATGTGACCTTGCTCAAGTCATAGTCATCATGAGCCATAGTTATCTATACATATTTTCCGAGGATTCTATGGCTCCCTTTGAAGCCTTGCTTCAGATGGTTATGCAGACTTCCTCAATCTAATTCTGATCTTAAAAATTGAGACTGCAAATATTTCAGAAATATTCTTCTTCAGAACAGAGAGTAAATCATCTTCAGAGTCCTATTACAACCAGGCTGAAGGAACCCTTTCAGTTATCCAACTGCTTCACGACGCCTATCAATGCAAAGGTCCAACTGTCCTTCAAAGTTTCAAGATCAGGGACCTCTCAATGAGGAGGTTGCTGCAAGGGTCAGGTCTTGGTTCCTTTTAAGATAAGGTACTTTCTTCATCATTATTTTCCTGCTACAGAACATCCTTAAACACTAAACTGTGATATATAGATTTATCTAACTTTTAGAGTAGCCTTGATTCAGAGTCCCAACTTGTTATTTATATTGATCCTAACATTTTCTTCCATATTCTGGAATCTAAATAGTTCAGAGAGAATCCAAGCTATGCATGCCTTCGAATGTTAGATATGGTGCTGAAACTGTTGTTGAGAAACTGATTTCTTCTCCAAGGTTCTAATATTTGTTGCAAGCAGAAAGCCTAGAATCAATGACACAGTGATTATTAATTCAATGTCAACTTATGGTTCTAGCCAGAGGAGGACCCATGCTAACTCCTTGGATTGATCAAGAGAGGAAATCTATGATATAAGGATATTGGTGACATCATAAGCTTTCAGCAATGATGCAAGGCTAACCGATCGATCATCAAGACCTAACAATGTGCACCTGAAACGCTGATGATGTCTTCTTCTGCAAAATGTGCTACTGAAGTTTCCTGCTAATTATATCAATAATAGTTCTCACAAGTTTGCTGATCCACACTATATTGTCAGCTCGAACACATCTTTTCCACAGCTATACAAGGCTGCTTCTTTTAATAAACATGATACAGGGCTTCCAGATAAATTTTACTGTATGCTTTCCTTGTATCCAAATATTCACTCATGTGAGTTCATTTAATAGCAATATTGTTACTGAAAATAAAGACAAGTCTCGATCTGACCACATATATGAACATAAGTGAGGGCTGAAGACAGAGAATCTTAGTTAGTCCATACAACTCCAAGTATTCTTCTTGCTGTAGGTTAACCTTTATCAAAGGGAGCAAGGAGATGAGCCTAGATTACTTTTATAGGAGTCTCGGCTCCTCTTATTTGAGGCGTAGGCTTGAATGATCAGAATTTTGAAGGATAGCTAGGATCTTACACTCAGAAGGTTACGAGAAGATTCTTGCTTACAATGCCCTAAAATCAACATACAGATGTGAATGCTGTCCAGACTTGGAAAATATACATGTTCAGATTATGTGACACACAGATGATCAGACTTGAATCATTCCTCCTTCCTTCTTAAAAATGAAAACCATGATGAAGGTCTTGGTCATCTTCACAAGACATTCTGCAATACTCAGATCCGATCATCAGCATCTTGATCATACCAATACTGGAAAATTGCCTTCAAGGACACTCCCTTGTTTTCCTGGGCTAGAAGTTTGAGTGACTGAGGCTAGAGACGAGGGTCCTTTCTAGGCCTCTCGGCCTACCTACCAGACCTCCTCAACCAGCAGTATCTATAACTTTCCTTTTAACTCTGAACCGAGATCCAAACCATACTAAAATAAAAAATAATATTCTCACTTACCTCTGCATCAACAATCCAAGATTGTAAGAGATCTGCTCCAGATTCTGTCAAAGGTGTGTGCCGCAGAAGGTACTCAAGTTCACATAGATCGAATCTTATACTCGGGATATGGCAACCTTTATTGCATATGGTCGGACAATCTTCAAAACACCCTTTGTATCCACCTTAAAGATTGTCACCTTAATTTCCAGCGAGGTGTTTTAAAGGAAAACAAAAGTTTTCCTAAAGTTATATAATCCACGTTATGATCAGATTCGGAGGAGGGAGAAATCACGGTTGCAATCATATGAATTCTTGCAGAGCTGCTTGCAACATGAGCCAATAGAGCCTTGTCAAAACCCATGAAGATATGCACAGAGCTATTTTCGATTTCTATGAAGGTTTAAACATTGATACCACAGGTCTGAATGAAATAGTCCTTCAAAAATAACTGACTGATCTTGATGAGGCCGAGGGCTACAAGGTTTGTTGCTTTGGTCTTTATTCCAGACTTTTGTATCCTATTCCTTTTCAAATGGAGTGCTAGATCATCATAACAACCCGCTTCTTTTAGGCCAAGAAGCACAGAAGAACTTTTGAAATGGAGGCCAGAAATTCGGTCTTATCTTATAATTCAATTTGCAAACCGGCTTACTGTACTTAGACATTTTGTTGTAGAATCCCAGGGTTGCAGTCATCCTCCTGAAGAAGTCTCCTAAACGAATCTTGCCTGGGCTTGACCTCTCCTTAGCTATGATACCATGTTAATTTTTGGATTAACATGTTCGTGCCTAAGTTGCACTGAAACGGATACGGGAACGGATACAAATACAAGGTTTGAAATGGATACGGCAAATTTTCAAAAAATCAGGGTACAATACGGCAAGGAAATGGAATGTATATATATATATATATATATATTTCAATTTACCATTCATCTTTTAGAATCTAGAATCTATATCCAAAAATACATGATCATCGTCATGAATTCAACATAAACAAATCATCATCATCAATTCAGCATAAACATTGTCATCATCATTAGTGATTATTATATCATTCAACATATTATCAGCATCATTAGTAATGTAATCAGAAATGCTACAACCTTTTTTCTTTTGAGTCCAACTCCTTCAAAGAACGTGTCATGCATGGCAAATGATATCTATCTTCCTTGCATGGCAATTTAAAGGCACATAGGATCATTGGGATATTCCGTCAAGACCTATTCGAACATTTCAATCTTCTCAACGTCAACTTGGTCTCTTGACTATATGCAGGCAAACGATTGGCTAGAGAAGATTTGTTATATTGGGGGATTTATGAAATCAAGAGCAAAATCAATGACAATTAACAAAACCTAAACCAAACTGAAAATTAATCACTCAAATAGATCTCTTTACAAAGACATTCATCAAACCCTTTTGTTTGCAATTTTTAAAATCTATTTTTTTTCTTAGTAAGAATCCTTGATAAATATATGGAGTGTCGTTGTTTATAAAGATTTAGAAGAGACGTTATGAGATTGTGTTTATAATGAGTTTATTTGCAAATATGAGTTCTTCATTTTTGTCATTTATTTATGGTTATACAAATTTTCACGCTTTTTAACATTTTAAGGGTGGATTCTGATCACGATGGAAACGAATCCAAAAAAATTTAAAGCCCTTGGAAACCAAAGTGGAATTTGGCCCTAGTTGCCAATTTTAACAAGGGTCCATACATGTAGATTCGTGGTGCAATATTCGTGAGGAGAGCCAACTAGTACCAGCTCATCAAGGATGGAAAATCGTTCATCATCAACGCGCACAAAGACAAGTCGAAAATCTCACTGGTAAGTGCCACTGCCAACCAAGTCAAGAAATTGATCAGTTCTAGCAAGAAGAGTGTTTTATTGTTTTTAAGAGAAAGTCAGTCCCCAAAGGAGTCAATAAGAGGCAAGACATCCTTGGAGGGGTGTACTAAGAAACATAAACAACAACTGGGAGTTGCTACATGAATACAAGGATGTGTTCCAAGAGCCTAAAGGACTACCACCTAAGAGGGAAGTGGAACATGAGATCCAACTATCGCTGGATTCCCCATTGCCAAATATTGGGTTATACAGGTAGTCTACTATAGAAGCAAGTGAGGTGAAGAGACAGTTGCAGCAGTTGTTAAAACAGGGTCTCATTCGACTGAGTACATCACCATGTAGGTCACCCATCATCATTGTGCCAAAGAAGGATGGGACTTGGTGGATGTGTATAGATTACAGGGCGTTGAACAAAATCATGCTCAAGAATAGATACCCCCTACCTAGGATAGATGATTTGTTGGGACAGTGGCAACAAGCAGAATACTTCACCAAGCTGGACTTGAAGTGTGGATATCACCAGGTTCGAGTGAAAGAAGAAGATACCTGGAAGTTCGTCTTCAAAACTAGGCAAGGTTTGTATGAGTGGTTAGTCATGCCATTTGGCCTATGTAATGCACCAACTACAATTATGAGATTAATGAATGATATACTGCAACCTTTTATAGATTCGTTTGTTATTGTCTATTTGGATGATATATTGGTATATAGTGCTACCTAGTAGGAGCATATTTCACATTTGACGTAGGTGCTGGAAACATTGAAGAAGCACCAGCTGCTAGCAAATCTCAAGAAGTGCGAGTTTGCGCAACAGTCCTTGGTGTATCTGGGGTATGTGATTAGTGGAGAGCTGAAAATAGATCCTTCCAAGATGGAGGCCAACATGAAATGGCCAATGCCTACTAATGTTTCTGAGGTCAGGAGTTTCATTGAAGCAACACAGTACTTGAGGAAATTCATATCCTCATTTTCAGCGGCAGCAGCACCGCTCCACGTCATAACAACAAGTGGCAAGAGTTTCCAGTGGGGAAATGGTCAGCAAAGGGCTTTCAAGGAGCTAAAGAAGAAGATTAGTCAACCATCAGTTCTGGGATTACCAAACTTGCAACGACCGTTTGAAGTGGAGACAAATGCGAGTGGGTATGCTATGGGAGCTGTCTTGATGCAAGGAGGAAGGCCAGTATGCTACCATTTTGAAGTTTTTCATGGGGCAGTTCTTAACTACCCTACCTATGACAAGGAGCTCTATGCCATGGTGCAAGCTGTGAAGAAGTGCAAACATTATTTGATGGGAAAGGAGACAATAATCCACACAGATCACCAGTTGTTACAGTACTTGCAGGCCCAGAGTAAGCTACAACAGACCATGCATTACAAGTGGATGGAGTTTTTACAACAAGTTCATTCGGTGATCAAGTATAAGAAGGGAAACACAAACAAGTTGGTTGACATGCTTTCAAGGTCCACCCACATCAAATATTACATCTTTGGGGACTTTTATACACATGGAGCCATTAACCCATGATGCATACAAAGAAGCATATTCAGAGGATGAGGACTTCAAGGAGGTGTATCAACAGTTGTAGAATCAGAGTCATGTGCATGATGGCAACAACACCGTTGACTACCATCTCTAGGATGGGTTATTCAGCCATTCACCCATTATGCATACAGAGAAGCATATTCAGAGGATGAGGACTTCAAGGAGGTGTATCAACAGCTGCAGAATCAGTGTCATGTGCACGATGGCGACAACACCGTTGATTACCATCTCCAGGATGGGTTACTCTACATGTTGGATAAGTTGTGTTCCTAAAGGTGAGTGATTGCAATTGATAAGAGGGGCTCACACCTCCAAGGTTGCAGGGCACTTTGGTGTAGGGAAGACCGTGGATAACTTGCAGAGGCATGTGTATTGACCCAACATGCAAGAGTAGGTAGCTAGGTTCATAAGAGGATGCATGTTGTACCAGCAAGCCTAGTAACAGGAAACAGGGCCTATATCATCCCTTACCTGTACCTACTCGTCCTTGGGAAAGCATTTCCATGGACTTTGTGGGAGGTTTACTAACAACCAGAAAGGGACATGACTACCTGTTCATGGTAGTTGACAACTTCAACAAGATGTGTGAATTGATGCCCTGTAAAAAGACCATCAACGGGAAAGAAGCAACAAACTTGTTCTTTGGACATGTCTAGGTGCATTTGGGATACCAAGGAGCATCATTTCAGACAGGGATACAAGATCTCTCAGTGCATTCTCGACTACATTGTGGGAGAATATGGATACAAAGTTGAAGAGATCTACAACATTCCATCCACAAACAGATGAGAAGACATAAGTAGTCTATAGGACTTTGGTGCAACTTCTAAGGGGATACAACCAAAAGCATCCAAAGACTTAGGATGAAAATCTAGTATATATACAACATTCTTACAACAGAGAAATCCATACTTCTACAAGAAAGTCCCCATTTGAAACTTGTTTTGGATATTTGCCGCCTTCACCATTGGACATTGCAAATGGGCAACAAGGAGGAGTAAGGGAAGATTTTACAGGAGACGCTTTAAGGGCTAACAAATTTATAGAAAAGATCAGGCATATGCATCTACAGGTACAAGAAAAACTAAAAAAGTCACTGGAGAAGTATAAGGCCAGGCATTATCAACATAGAACAAAGAAATCATTTCAAGGTGGGAGATAGATTATGGTTACAGTTGAACAAGGAGAGGCTGCAGGGGCTTGGTAAGAAAATCAAGGCTTCGTGGTATGGTCCCTTTGAAAAAAGGTGGGTGTTAATGCCTATCGACTCAGTTTAACATCATATGTGCGCATTTACTCAGTTGTGAATATAGAGAATTTGAAACTCTATGAGCCTTCCATGCTAGATAAAGAAGATGAACAAGTCCTACCTTTTGTGGAGGATTTGGCACTAGATGATTAGACAGATTTGACAGAAGATACAATTTTGTAGAAGATGTCCAAAACTACAAGATAGGTGTAGCATGACCTTTGGTAGATTGGATTGAAGAGACAACTTCCAGGAAAAGCTAAATGGTACACTAGAGAGGTGGAGGAAAAATTCCCTCACCTCATTCGGTAAAAGCTTTTGGGGACCAACAACCTCCCAAAATGGGGAGGTGTGATTCAAATTGGATCATTATATTGTTTGTCATCCATCTCGATGCATTTGGAGTGGAAAAACTGGAGGAATTAGCTCACGGGACCCTTTTTACTGGTGGGACCCAGTTTGACAAAACAGGGTTTGAAACATTTCGAGACCGTTTTGAGGCATCAAATGACGCTTTTTGGAGGGGAGTGGAAAAAGTAGAGGAATCAACTCACGGGACCGTTTTTACTGGCAGGACCTAGTTTGGCAAAACAAGTTTTGAAACCTTCCGAGAGCGTTTTGAGGCATCAAATGACGTTTTTTGGGGGTAAAACTTTGCCGCTTTAGAGCATCACCATTTCATGCTATTCTACACATAGAGATCATTCCAATGACACAAGAAGCATGTCAACTAGAGTCCGTATACAAAATTTATGCCACTTAGAAGTTGACCTTCCTGTTTTCACACCTATAATTTAGGAGGATGCTACATAAACCATCATTATTCATGGAAAATGGGCTAGCCACGTGATTGTGATGTAAAAGACTCTAGAAGCATCCATATAGTAACTCTAGTTAAGAGTTGATGTAGTCAAAATTAACCACTAGTAGGCTATTGGGTTGTGTTATAACTGAACCACTAAGAGGAAGAGACATTCCATTCTTTCGAGAGCATTTTGTTCCATAACTAAGCAAAGATAGCCATGAGAGATAGGAGGTAGAGCACATAAGGAAGATTTGTGCACTGAAGCAGCCCATGAGACACATGCCTTACATCTTTGTACTTACAATCATATTTCCAGACAGAGAAAGAGAGCGAAACAACCTCACCTTCCAACTGGGTTTTCTCTCGAAAGGGTTTCCCAAAGCATATTTTGTGTCTTATGTGCGTGTGAGCTTATTTTGTCGTTCTCTATTTTTATGCATAATTTCCATTCACATGCATGGACTAATTACAGTTAAATCTGCAGATCTTAAACTTTAATAAAACTCTAATAGTGTAGAACCTTAGATTTTTAATATAATATTATCAGATCTGTTGTGATGAACTGTCCAGTGGAATATCCACAACAGTTTACAGATCAGCTTTATTGACTCAATTAACTAATTATGACTCCGACGAGGCCCCTTGGGCTTATTACATAGATAAAAGGGTTAGGGTTGCACTCTAACATGCTCTCCCCCATCAAAAGCAACATTGTCCTCAAGGTTGAAGCTGTGGAAATTGCTGAAGAATAGTGGTTGGTTCCCATGTCGCATCTTCCAAAGAGGTGTCTTTCCACTTGATGAAGACTTCCTTGATCGTGCGACTGCTAAGGTGTCTTTCGTGAGTATCAAGGACCTATTCAGGTCGGAGCCAAAGTCAACCTTCCTCATCCAATTCTAGTAGACTTGTTTGAACCTTGCAATTGTTCCCCACAACTTTCTTGAGGCAAGATACATGGAAGACTGGGTGGATTTTTTTAGTAGTCTGTAGGGTCAGTTTATAAGCGACTGCTCCTATACGCTGAAGTACTTGATAAGGTCCATAGAATTTTGGTGCTAGTTCCTGGCAACTCTTTTCTTTGAGAGAGGTCTGCTTATAAGGTTGGAGTCGCAAGAACACCTGGTCACCTATTTGAAATGACCTCTATAAATGGTTTTGGTCAACTTGTTGCTTCATTCGATTTTGAGCTTGATGTAGATTATCTTTGAGACGAGTGGTCATGGTGGCATGGTTCTGCAGGAGCTTATCAACTGCCTATACTTTGGAAGATTCAAGGAGATAAGAAGTTGGTGAAGGTGGGAGTTGGCCATACACTGCTTCATCTTGGTGGCTTCATGATAGTTAGTATCATACCACCATTCAGCTAAATGCAACCACTCTACTCGTTGATGTTGCTTGTCTGAAGTGAAACACCGCAAATAAGTCTCCAAAGATTTTTTGACTGCTTGTGTTTGATCATCGGTTTGGGGATGATAAGCTGTACTTAGTTGGAGTTGTGTGCCTTGTAGTTTGAAAAGTTCCTGCCAAAAATTGATGGTGAAAGTGGGGTCTCGATCAGACACAATGGAAGTTAGCATGCCATGCAGTTTGAAGATTTGGACCATGACAAGTTGAGCCACCAATGTGGGGGATAAATGGGTGTTGAAGCAAAAATGAGCATATTTGGAAAGTCTGTCAAGAACCGCCATGATGACTAATTTGTTGCCTGACTTTGGGAGACTTGTAATGAAATCCATGGAAACATCTGTCTAGACAGAAGCAGGGAGTGGCAAGGGTTGTAAGGTTCCTGGTAGCTTGATCGTTTCCCCTTTGTGGCGTTGTCATACTTCGCATTTAGCTACAAAATTAATAATTCCATGCTTCATGTTGGTCCAAAAGAAAGAGCGGTGTGCTCGTGCATAAGTCTTCTGAAAGCCTAAATGTCGAGATTTTGTGTATTGGGGGTAGCATCGGATGTGCTCTAGCTCCCAAAATTTGTGGAGGGACTAGAGTACACCTGATCTACAAGACCTAGAAAGGGATTTGGGAAATTTCATTTAATTAATTAATTATTTTAATGTATTTCCAAAGTCTAAACTTAGGAAAATTAAATAATTAAAGTTAATTAAATTAAACATGTGATGAAATTGACTTAAGTCACATGGATCAAGTTTTCTTTTAATCTTAGCCATTGATTAAAGATCTGATCATGGCCGTTGGTTTCCCAACGAAAAAAGTATAAAGGAAAGGCTTGGGGTCATTTGTAAAGACACACAGAGGCAAAGCACTGAAGCTAAGCTGAGATTCTAGGGCAGGGTTTGCTAAGAATTCTCAGAAGTGTTTCGGCTGCAGAGAGGGGAGTTTAGACAAAGAGGATGATCTGATTCCAGCGTCTAGAATAAAAAAGAGACAGAGAGCAGCTTCAGAAAGGCAACGTAGAGAAGCAGAAGCATCAACAACAAGAGGGCAGCAGATGCGCAATGCAGGGGCAGCTTCAGCTACGCAGGTGTTGCGCAGTCACTCCCATGGTAGCGTTAGGGCACTGGAAACCCTCAGAGGTTACGCAGAGACCCTTAGGGGCAGCGTAGGGACTACGTCACCCAGTTTGGGGTTACGCAACCCTTTCTAGGCCAGCGCTGAGGGATGCAGAGGCTGACGTAGGGGCTTCAGGGGCAACGCTGGGGTTTTTAGGGCATAATTTTGGTTGAGTCCTGTAAATCCCGTTTGAGGTTGTGGATTAGTCAATATTTTGGCTTCAGAACAACCGATGAGTTGCAGATCTATATTTTCTCTCTTGGGTTTTCCAGATCTGGAACCCAGATTTGCTGTGTTAAGAAATACTCTTAATAATAAAACCCTCCAGCAACCAGAAGATTGGTTTCCCCGCATTGGGTTTTTTCGGGGACTATTTGTCGAGAAAATCACTGTCACTTTGTCTATGTGTGCATGTACTTTTTCTAGATTTGAATTGGTGAAAGTTTGTTATGTGTTTTGCTTCGATATTAATTTGAATTTTTCAGTTAATAACTTAATTAAGTAAGAGAAGCATAACAAGATCTAAGAGTAGATTTCTGCATAAGTAACATTCATAAATTTTCACATGGTATCTGAGCAATTGTAGATCTAGGAGGGTCACCAGTAGAAGACTGAGGGATCTTGCTACAGAAAGCAGCAGGAAGTGCTGCAGCAACAGCAAAAGATTGAGGGATCTTGCTCCAGAAAGCAGCAGGAAGTGCAACAACAGCAGTAGAAGGGAAAATCTGAAGGGACAATGCAACTTTCAAAGAAGCAGAGTTACACAAAGGGCAGGGTGACACAGTCTTACGCTGTCTCACAGTAGGCCCACGCACTTACTATGCAGAGGTAGCACTGGGATTGTCTGAAGCCAACCAAGGTGACACATATTTGAAGCTGTCAGATCCAGAAGTGCATGAAGCAGAGCTGCAGAACTTCAGAAGGTGCTGGTGGGGTTAAATTTTTGAAGTTTTCAGATTTTTAGCCTAAGCACTAGTGACAAAGAGCGGGTGGAGATCAACTTCTCAGAGAGTTTCTAGCCAAAGAAACTTGCAAATCGATCTAAGGATCGAAGAGAGTTGAATCATTGTTGATTTGGTAGATTTCCAAGAAGGGAAATCAATTGTCAGAGGGAGCAGAAGGTGCCTGTTTCGCCAAGGACCTTAGATCCAGATCTCTAGCAAAGAGAAAGGGAGCTCTGACAAATTTCTGAGCAGATGACTCCTCATGGACTGCGTGATCAGGATAGATTGGACGGCCTTTACAACTTTTCAGTTTGGAAGGCTGGGATCCTGATAGTCCTAGAGGCATATCATCTAAGAGACCATGCAGAATAGGTTCTGGCCATGCCAATCGACGCAGATCTCCTGAGGAAGCATAATGACGCTGCTAGGACCATATTTTCCCACATATAGCTGAGAAGAAAACAACTAATGAAATGTGGAAGGCCTTAACATCCTTATATGAGGGAATGGAATTAAGGACCATATTGTCCCACATATAGCTGAGAAGAAAACAACTAATGAAATGTGGAAGGCCTTAACATCCCTATATGAGGGAAAATCTTCCAAGGGAAGATGTTGTTGGAGACTCAGATGCTGTCATTCATGATGACCAAGGGGGAAGACATGAGACATTTCCTCTTCAGATTATATTCGATCAGAGATCAATTGACTGCCACGGGTGCTAAGGTGGAAGATGATGTGATGGTCAGGGCTGCTCTCAATGCAGTCAAAGTTGAGTGGGAAACCTTTGTCCAAAGTATCTTGGGCTGAGTGGACCTCCCAGACTAGGACAACTTGTGGGCAATCATGCGTCGAGAAGAACTTCGCAGAATCACCAAGGAGTACAGCTCGGGATCAAGCAAAGTGAAGAAGGAAGATGAAGAAGATGCAGCCTTGGCTTCAAAGAGGCAACAGGGAAAGTAGAATAAGGATCTATCTAATAAGATCAAGTGCTTCCAATGTGGTGAATTAGGACATTTCGCTAGCAATTGTCCTCAGAAGAAAAAGGACAAGGAAGCTTCTTCTTCCAAGGTTGTTGTAGTGGATGATGGGTCAGAAGATGATGCAACCATGAGTGCTCATGAACCATGAAAGTGGGGCGACATGGATCTGTAGAGGAGCTACTGAATGAACTGGCGGGATCCTTGAGCAGCTCATCTCTTGGATCACATCCGAGCTACGGGAGCCTTAAGACTGTAGCGGGACAAGTGGAGCAGTGGGTGCATAGATCACGGACGAAGTAGAGGCAGATCTGAAGGTTGGAAGGAGCAGCGCAGTGCAGATGCAACAACAACGTAGGGGCTGATGTGACTTCAACAGCGCAGAGCAGAGCTGCAACAACATGGAAGCTTCAGGAGGACAGCGCAGAGCAACAACAACGTGAGAGATTTTAGCACAGGGCGCTGATGTGACTTCAACAATGCAGAGGGATTCTGCTTACACAAAGCAGAGTTGTAGTTGTGCATCATTCTCCAGATGACAATACAGATCAACAACCGATGGAGCTTCAGTGATAGGTTTGTAGCCCAACTGACTTGTCTATCAAATATTGGCAAGAGATTCAATTGTTTCTTTCAACAATTGAAGTTGCAGTGCAACACTTTGCAGTGGCAGTGCTATGGGGAACACGGATGCAATAGATTGAGAGGGAGTTGCAGTATAGATGGGGCAGTGGTAGTGACAACATCATGGGCAACAATACAGAATGGCAGCAGTAGTTCAGAGTTGAGTGGCAGCAGGCCAAGCATCAACAACACAGAAACCAGTGCCCAAAATCTTGTGATACATGGTGTGATGTATTGCTAGAGCACACACCGTGCTAAGAGGGAGTGTTGAGATTTTGTGTATTGGGGGTAGCATCGGATGTGCTCTATCTCCCAAAATTTGTGGATGGACTAGAGTACACCTGATCTACAAAACCCAGAAAGGGATTTCAGAAATTTCATCTGGTTTTGGAGATATTTAATTAATTAATTATTTTAATGTATTTCTCAAGTCTAAACTTAGGAAAATTAAATAATTAAAGTTAATTAAATTAAACATGTGATGAAATTGTCTTAAGTCACACGGATCAAGCTTTCTTTTAATCTTTTAGCCATTGATTCAAGGTCTGATCATGGTCGTTGGTTTCCCAATGAGAAAAGTATAAAGAAAAGGATTGGGGTCATTTGTAAAGACACACAGAGGCAGAGCGCTGAAGCTAAGATGAGATTCTAGGGCAGGGTTTGCTAAGAATTCTCAGAAGTGTTTTAGCTACAGAGAGGGGAGTTTAGACAAAGGGGATGATCTGATCCCAATGTCTAGAATCAACAAGAGACAGAGAGCAGCTTTAGAAAGGCAGCGCAGAGAAGCAGGAGCATTAGCAGCAAGAGGGCAGCAGCTACGCATTGCAGGGAAAGCTTCAACTATGCAAGTGCTGCGCAGTCACTCCCAGGGCAGCGTTAGGCAGCTACAAACCCTCAGAGGTTATGCAGAGACCCTTAGGGGTAGCGTAGGGGCTGCGTCACCCAGTTTGGGGTTACGCAACCCTTTCCAGGCCAGCGCTAAGGGATGCAGGGGCTTCAGTGGAAACACTGGGGTTTCTAGGGCCTAATTTTGGTTGAGTCCTATAAATTCCGTTTGAGGGTTTGGATCAATCAATATTTTGGCTTTAGAACAATCGGTGAGTTGCAGATCTATATTTTCTCTGTCGGGTTTTCCAGATCCGGAACCCAGATTTGCTGTATTCAGAAAAACTCTTAATAATAAAACCCTCCAACAGCCAGAAGATCGATTTTCCCGCATTTTGTTTTTTTGGGGACTATTTGTTTAGAAAATCATTGTGTCACTTTGTCTATGTGTGCATGTACTTTTTCTAGATCTGAATTGGGGAAACTTTGTAATGTGTTTTGCTTCGATATTAATCTGAATTTTTCAGTGAATAACTTATTGAAGTAGGAGGAGCATAACCAAAACTAACAATAGATTTCTGCATAAGAAACATTCAGAATTTTTCACACTAAATGTCCTGCAACTGAAGAGGAGTGTAACTCTTCCAAGGTGTGGGTTTTGAGAGTGGATGTCAAGGATAACACTACCTAATCCTTATAACGAAGAACCTCATCTTTCCAATAGTAGTCCTATGAGAAATTAGGATATGCTCGTAATCTGTTAATGAGTTGGGACAAAGAGGGGTGGGAGAACTATTCATGACGGGCTTCTTCAATCCAATCTGGTATGGGTAGAGAGAGGGATAAAAAGGTGCTCCCTTCCTCAAATTGGCGCGATAAGGCATCAACCTCTACATTGTCACGCCCCTTGTAAATTATCTCATAATCATATCCCAACAGTTTTGTGAGCCATTTATTTTGCTGTGGCGACTGTTATAGGTCAATTTGGGCATCATTCCCAATGATCTGGTTAACTGGGCATCAACTCTAAGACCGATCTATAGGGTCTATCATCCCCTAACATTTCAGTTGCTACATGCCCTAAGACAAAGAACAAAACAAATCAATCAAAGACTTTCATTTGCAAAGGTTTCCAAAGTTTGAAGTTTATAATATATCATATGAGAGCTCACCAACGCTGCCTCTAAAGGGACTAAGTGCGTTGCATATGCAGGTAGCCCCGTGCAAGGCTGCTTTGCAAAGCGCTTCCCGACATCCATGGGTGCGTTGGTCACATTGGGAGCGAAATTCTCATTGTTCTGGAATCTCCACTTGGCTAGTGCCTTTTAGAAGAGTTCACATGTGTCAAAATTCGAATCCATGTGTCCATTTAACATCTAAATGATTGGGAACATGTCTTGCCTATTATTCGAAAGTCATTTATTTTGAAACTACCTCAGCTCCTCTATAAATTGAGCACAGATCTTAGTGTTTGAAGAGGAAGAATTTGTGTAGAGAAATGCTGGTGGAATTTCAATTGAGGAGATTGATTTGAGTGATATATTGATGGAGATATCTGCATTGTGATGAGGCTGGGATGCTGCTGGAGATGGTGACACTAAATCAATCACTGGGTTGTAACCTCCCCTTCTATCATCAATAAAGATTATTGCTTATTTTTCCCTATATGCATCTGTATAAGCTTTGATTTCCAATATCATGATTTCTTAGTTGATGTATATGGTTTATGCTTTATTGATTTAGCTAAATAACTTGAATAGACATCTGTATTATTGCTATCTCTTGCTGTTTAATGTTCATTCTTGTAGGAAATATTTTGCACAACTGGCTGGAATTTGAAGTTACAACAAAAGTGACAGAAGGAGACTTTGGAAGCGCTTGGATCTCAAGTAGGTTCCTTAATTCATTCTGTGTGTCTGTTTACAGTTAGGAAAGATAGTCGTAAAGTCTTTGGCCTGTTGTTCTAGATTAGCACCTGTCTAGGGAAGAATGATTTATCCGTAATTCATAAATCCGCATAACAAATTGACGACACCGCTGGGGAAATTACTCTTTATCCTAGGTGTTTTAGCCTCTGATATTCTCTGTTTATTCACCCAGTAGTTGTAACTCACAAAGATTAGGCTTTTTAAGATCCAAATTTGCAAAAGAAGTGTTTTAAACAGTTGTGTTTTTCCTTTTACATTGCGCCCAACGCACTCTTGGACAGGACACAGTGCTTTGCATAGCACCATCTCCCTTTCAGGCCTGCGTTGCAAAGCACTGTCTCTCTTTAGAGATTGCATTGCCTCCTGAAACCATCCAAATTCCCCTTGAATTTGTCTTTGCAGTTTGTTTCAGTTTGTTTGCTGCTGTGTTTTGAAAAGCCTAAGCCTCATATTGACCAGTGAATTCATCTACCTCTTCCTCCTTTGAAAGAAAATTTGTTCAATGTTTGTTTAAAGCATTTTTCTTTATCATTGGCAAGCTAATTTCAAAGTATTTTTATTGTCGCATTAGATCCATTTGCTCTTGAAAAAGAAAATTGTCGTAAATTCTTTGTTTCCTGATAGGAGAAATTGTTGTTTCATTCCTCATCTTTCCTTCAAAAGAGAAATTGTTGTTTGTATTCCTCATTTCTCAAAAGTAAAAGGCATTTGATTTTGTTGATTTAGTGCACTTAGTTTCTTTTCTGCATTCATAACATTAAAAGAACTAAAAAGAAAAATCTGCATTTGCATGTAGTGGTTTGTGTGTTTTCCAAAAGGAACAATTAGGAAATCTGCATTTAGTTTGTGTTCTTTGATTTGTTTGCTCGTAAATTGATTGCTCTTTCCCTCTAGTAGCTAGGATTTTCATTGAAAAACTAAAAGTGAAAGATTGCTTATCATTCTTAGTTGAATTTTAGGAATTTTCCAATACATCATCGTGGTGAACCTTTGAAAGGCAAATTGTTAAGCAAGATCAACATAAAATTAATCTCAATTTACCTAACAAAGCATTGGAACCATAACGATAACATTTAGAAGGTCTAGGTTAGAGACGTGTTCTGGCATCGTAAAACATAGTAGTTGTCATTAACTTGTATGCGGTACATTTCGAGTGTGATACTTCACTCCACGTACGTAAGTATATCGTAGTTCGTCCACGTACTTTCGGGTATATCAGGCGGTGTTACAATACAATAAGTATAAAGGGGTGCTCTCACTGTGCGGTTTCGCATCAGACAGCACTAATACGGACTTGGGCCTCCACGTACCTTTGGGTATATTTGGGAGGACAACTTTTAGGTGCTATCCATCCATAGTGAATCGAGTCGGGCGCCTTGTAAATTGTGATACACCAACACAACATTCGGGGAGATTGCCTGCCCGTACTTCTTGGTTCGCCAAGAGGTATTTTGCAGTCCACAGTTTCTTGGTAAACCCTTTTGCCTAGCATTACCCTTTTATTTTGTTTATTTTTTTTTGGTTAAAATAAATCAGTGATCGTGGAAGAACAAAATCCTTTCCCCCGTCGTTCGCGTAGACTAGCGTTAAAACCACCTTTACCACCAGAAGTTACTTCTGCTAGGCGAAGGCGATCACGATCTATCGAATCAAGTACAATTCCTACCTCTAGTGAAACATCATCTTCCCATAAACCAGAGTTAGCTCAGGTTGTTTCTACAAATCCCGGTTCGTCTACTGTTGTTGAAACAGAGTCTTCACAGCTACTCGTGGTCACGATCCATCCAATCAGTGAGACCATACCTGCTGGACCCGACGTTATTCAACCAGAAATTGATCCAGATCCTGTCTCTTCTTTGCCAGAACATCTGAATCCTGAAGTCGTACAACCGGAAATTGTTCCCACCTTGGTCATTCCACAAATTTCTGTAGCTATTGAGTCTCCCATATCATACAGTCAACCACCTGAAATATACTTTGGGCCTGATGGTGAAATACTTCCACCTAGTTTAATTGCAATTGAAGAAATCCTACAAGACGAGACACCTTTAACTCCAACCCATTTTGGGGAGGACTTTTACCTGTACGAGTCTTTTCCTTAATCGACACAATCTGCTTTGGTTGGTCCTGTTCCTTTTCAAACTCCCGTCGATTCAAAAGGGTATACATTTGGTCAAGTAACCATGTCTGAACCAACATCTTCGGTTGGGCCATCTGTTCCAATTACGTTAGCTCCTGCCCTAGCTACCCCGTTGATGTTTACAACTTCACCAGAGTCATATTTTCATGGTGGCCCTTTGGTCCCATCAGGTTACAAATCATTATCTGGAATTTTCTCTGGTGCATCTTCAAATCCATGGATTTTACCAATGTTATCATCCGGTATTTTAACTGGTAATCCTATCGTAAGTACTGAAAGGTTTGATTATTTATACACATAATCAGGGCAATATCAAGCCGGTCCTTCTGGGTCTATTTCTTCAAGTACCATATCAACTGGACTCCCAGTATTTGGAGAGCAATATTTTCCGTCTTATTATCCTCCTCACGCTGGGGGGCAACCTTTGGTCACCCAATATGACAATACTCCGTTACTTTTTGGTCAACCTAATGTCGAAATGAATGTTTATCAATGGCAACCCACTCTGCCTATCCAACCACAAACGGTTGTACACTCGTATCAACCAGTTCAACCTGTTACATCCACATCATTTCCACTTGTTAATACATCTTTACCCCTGTTATAGAATCAATATGTTGTCCAACCTTATCAAGCGAGTCCTTCAACTCAATATCCTCAAATGTTGGGTCCACAGACTCCAAATCCTTTGGTTAATTTACAACAACCTGTATCGAGAATCATTTATTCACAAGTTGGTTTACCATTTTATGGGATGTCACAATCGCAACCTGGTTATACCTATCAACTGAATCCAAGTTATCATAATTTGGGTTATAACATTGGTGGACAAACCCCTTGGCAACCATAGGCGCAAATGTCTCAAACTTCATTTCAACAAATATCATATCCAGGTTTTGGTCAACAAAATCCTCAAGCGTTTCAAAATAACCCCTATCTGGGTTACCAACAACAGATTCCTTATGCTGGTGCTCAAAGGCCTGTTGCTCAAGCAATTCTATCTTACCCTGGCTATGCTCAATCAGACCTTAATCGATAGTTGCCCTTTGTTGCAACTTTAGAGTTACCAAATTTAAATCGACTAACTAATGATCCAATTAACTATGCTTTTTGGTGGCCGGTGATACCTCATAAATTACTCTCGGATATTCCTAAGTTCAATGGAAACCTTGGAGAAGATCTGTCGACTCATGTTATGACTTATAATTATGGTGTTCATCAAACTCCCTGAATGATAATTTTGTTCGACTACGTCTTTTCCAGCGTACGCTCACAGGTCCGGTTGCAAAATGGTACATTGAATTACCTAGAGCTTCTTTTGATAATTTCACTGCCCTAGCTACTGTATTTTTGACTCTTTCTAGTTATCCATCAGATATGAAACTGGAACAGAACTCTTGACCAATTTCAAACATACTAATGTTACATCTCCGATCATATTCATGAGTGGCGTCGTCGTCGTAGAATGGTTAAGACATTTGTTCCAGATCAACTCTTTGCTGAATGGTTCATTAAGTCCCTATTACCATCTATAACTGAGGATGTGGCTAAGGGTGGCATCGTCACAGAAGAACAAGTTATCGCTCGTGCCCAATATTTAGACTTGATTTATACTTAGTCTGGCATGCTCTATGAAAAAATTCCTAATGCGCCAAGATCTAATTTTACTGTTCCTCCTTATTTAAAGGACTCTCATGCTAGAGACGGCTTGATTGGCACAGCAAGCACACATCACACTACTGCATCTGATCCTACTCCTGCTTTCGAAATTAATGCCGTGTCATTTAACAAGAGAAAAAGTGACAAGCAACCCGGAAGTAAGAAAAAGGGGAAATCTAAGAAAAAACAAACTTCTAACCCGCAGTAAAGATCATCTGATCAATCGTTTGGACCTAGGAAACCTCGTTATCCATGCATAATCTGTAATGAGGAACACTTTGTTAGGGATTGTCCTCACTGCGCGAAGTCTCAAAAATCATCAAGACTTCCCATGCGTCAGCTGTGTTGACAGCCCCATTTCCGAATCCGGACACAAACATAGTTGCTACGGATCCAACTCCTAGTTCCTAATTGTTAATGTTATCTGTCACAAAACCTTCAACAGATATTTTGGTGTCAACGTTGAATAAAGATTATGGTATTCAGGCCATTGATCAACCTACTACCTCAACAACGAATCCGTCTACGGAATCAGTACCGCCTACTGCTATTCCTGAATTGACAATCAAGCCACCAAAGGGAGTAATTCATAAATCGACATATAATCCTCGAGCGAGAGCTGCTCAAAAATATAATATAGTTGAAGATTTGGCTCAATCCTCTTCAGCTATGTCTGCTCTTGAGGTATTACAAAACTGTTCCTCCCAAAAACAGGCTTTATTGTCGGCTATTGGTGGAATTGATCCGACTGGTTCTAATCTTGTCGTCTTTAATCATACGGGCTATGTGCCGCAACTACCAGCAGAATTGGCATTCTCCATATAAGTAAATGTTCTCAATCACCTTGTTCATCGCACTATTATTGATGAGGGAGCATCTACATGCATTATGTCTCTAAATTGTTGGAAGTCACTTGGCTTGCCATGCTTATCACAATTATCAACGACGTTGAAGCCATTTGATGGACGTACATATAAACCTTGTGGTATTATTAATAATCTACATGTTAAACTAGGGGGCAAAACAGTGAATATTGATGTTGAGGTTGTTGACGGACCCCTTAACTACAATATTCCACTTGGAAGGCCATGGGTATATGCAATGATTACAATTGTTTCTACATATTTTAGAATGATTGTCTTTCCACATAAAGGTACTATCACAATCATTAATCAACTATCCTTCTTTGGCTCTGCTTCGCAGGTAATCGAAGCGTTCCGTTCGTTCACATACCCCAACTAGAACTTCATAACATTGGTGTAGGACTCTTAAAGGATTCCACTCTTATGGGAACCTTTGCATTACCGCCGCCCATGACGTCGGCAGAAATTGCAAGTATAGAGACCTGCTACATGATCTCTTCCACTCTATTTGGCTTAAGGAAGAGTACAGGTGATTATGAAATTACTACGTTGGATGAGTTTTTTCCATCGAGCCCTATTGAGATGGCATAGCAATCAATCTATTTGGCTTGGGCGGCAAATCCGAAATCAGCGTCGCCGAGTGTTTGGGTTGTTCGTTCCTTAGATTTTGGTACTCCCTTTGATACTTTTTCCTTAATGTTATTGACAGATGAGAATATTTTGGAAGCCATGATGTCAGAAGAACCATGGTAAGATTATCATCATCGTTCCCATCTTCCTGATTATGAAGAAAATTATCTTAGTGAACTATATCACCCATGAATCAAAAAATTCTTTTCGAATTCTTTACCCATTAATGCAATTGATTCTGAGCAAAATTTGTCAAATATTGAAGAAACCATTTCTATCAATATTTCAACCAAACCTGGCATTGTAGAAAATATTCATGTCGGTGTATCTTGTTCTCCATCAGAACTCGAATCATATCGCTCTCTATTTCGTGATGTATTTGCTTGGTCTTACGAGGAAATGTCAGGCATAGATACTAGTATTGTTGAATACACTAGTAATATGTATTCTGATGTCAAATCGGTTCGTCAACGGCTTCGTCCTGCTCATCCAAAGAAAGTCGCTGCCATCAAAGCAGAAGTTGAAATTATTTTGCGTGCTGGTTTCATATACCCCGTTCCTCTAATTGAGTGGGTTTCCAATATTGTTCCTGTCATGAAAAAGCAAGGAACCATTAGAGTGTGCATCGATTATTGGGATGTCAATCTTGCTTGTCCAAAAGACAACTATCCTACTCCCTTTATCAACCAAATTATTGACGATTGTGCTAGATGTGAAATCTTTTCATTCATGGATGGATTTTCCGGCTACAATCAAATCAATATCTGCCCAGAGGATCAACATAAGACATCATTCATCTGTCCCTGGGGCACATTCGCTTATAAGAAACTACTGTTTGGTTTAAAGAACGTTGGGGCAACTTTTCTGAGAGCAATGGATTATGCTTTCAATGACATCAAGCACATTGTTCAACCTTATCTAGATGATTTACCAACACATTCACGAAATCAGATTGATCACCCGATGCATTTGATAGCCATTTTCTTACGCCGCCGACACTACAAAATACGCCTCAATCCACATAAATGTGTGTTTTGTGTTGGTTCTGGTCGTTTGCTTGGATTCGTAGTCTCAAAAGAAGGAATTCGAATCGACCAATTGAAGGTTCAGGCCATTCTTGATTTGCCTGCGCCATCAAACTTACTTCAGATACAAAAACTTCAAAGAAAGGTTAACTTCCTAAGAAGGTTCATTCCAAATTACTCCGAAATAGCTAAAGGATTTACTCGATTATTGAAAAAGGGGATTCCCTTCAATTGGGACCAAGTTGTGCTAGCTTCTTTTGATGATGTCAAAGATACTCTTGTCTGAGCGTCATTAATGTATCCCCCTAATTATCAAAATGATTATTTCCTATATATCGCCGTGGCCGAAACGTCCATTGCTATGGTATTGGTCCAAGTAGAAAATGGAATTGAACATCTGATCTATTATTTGAGTCGTAATCTCAATGATACGGAAGTTAAGTATTCATACGTAGAAAAGCTTGCCTTGGTAGCTGTTCAAGCTGTCCAAAGATTTCGCCATTATATCCTGCTCCAAAAAACCACTATCGTTTTGGATTGCAATCCCATGACTTATATCTTATCATGTCAATTGCTAGGGGGCAAATATTCAAAATGGATTGTCATTTTGCAGGAATTTGATTTGGAATTCATCAAATCCAAGTCAAAGAAGTCTTTAGTTTTGGCTGAGCTTCTCTGTGATCTTCCCTCTGATAGTGCTACAACTACATCGGAACCATCAATTCCTGACGAGTCTCTGTTTTTGATCGAATCATTTGATCCTTGGTATGGGGATTTCATCATTTATCTCCAAACTCAAACTTTTCGACCTGATACCTCTCGCTCTGAACATCGATGTATTCGATACCAAGCCAAAGATTATCTGATCGTCGGCGATACACTTTATCGTCGTGGTGTCGATACCATTTTAAGGTGTCTCACTCATGAGGAGGCCGAAAAAGTGTTAAATGATTGTCATGCTGGGGCTTGTGGTGGACATTTATTTGGTTATGCTACCGTGCAGAAGATACTTCGCGCCGATTACTTTTGGCCTACTATTTTTCGAGACTGCATCCTCGCGGTCAGAAGTTGTCATGCGTGCCAGATTTTTGATCGTAAAATCTGCAAACCGCCAGCACCAATGCATACTGTTGTCTCTGTGGGACCATTTTCGAAATGGGGTATTGACTTCATGACCTGTAACCCTCGTTCGTTTGGGGGCACGGTTATATTATTGTCGCAGTCGACTATTTTACCAAATGGGGCAAAGCGATGCCTACATTCAACAACATAGGACAGACAATTGCATTGTTTTTCTTTAATCATGTTATCGCACGGTTTGGGGTCCCACAAGCTATAGTTACAGATCATGGGAAGCATTTTCGCAATCACATGATGGCTAAATTGACTGCCAAGTTAAGATTGTCGCATGATAATTCTACTCCTTATTATCCACGATCAAATGGACAAGTTGAAGTTATCAACAAGATTCTTAAACGTATGCTTCAACGAATGATGGGAGTTCGTAAAAGAAATTGGCATTTGATCCTGTACTCCGCCTTGTGGGCATATCGAACTTCGGTGAGAAACGCAACTGGATTTACTCCTTTTCAATTGGTGTATGGTCTGGAAGCTATCTTACCAATCCAATGTGAAATACCGCCGTTAAAATTCGCAATCGACTTGTTACCTAACATCTCAGAAGAAGAAGCGCGTCTCCTTAACCTCATCCATGTTGATGAAACGCGTCGTAAACCCCAATTGGCCAACGAAGCGCATAAGAGACGTATAAAGGCGCAATACGACAAAAATCTCCAGCCTCGCATTTTCTTAGAGGGCGACTTGGTTCTTCTTTACGATAAAAAAACTGATGTAATAGGTACAGGAAAGTTTGAGCCATTATGGCATGGCCCCTATATTGTCAAAAGAGTTCTTGCTAAGGGTGCCTATGAGTTAGTTGATTACTGATGCAGGAGCATCAAGACCATTTTTTCATTTGTAAATATGTGATAAAAGGGGGGTGTGACAATTTTTAATATTTTATTAATTAATTTGTTATTTTTAATAAAATAGGAGATAATTATGAAAAGTGAGGATTATGTAAATATTCTTTTAATAAATAAAAGGATATGAGAGAAATAGTTTATGAGCAAAATTTGGGATTAGGATTTCTATGTATGGGATTAGTTGAGGATTAGGTGGAGAGATATTTTGAGTGAATTAAATGCATTATTTGTATATAAATAGGAGTGGTTTTTGTGAAGAAAGATACACTTGATTAGTTGCAGAGAGAGTGTGAGTGTGATTGAGAGCAGGTTTGAACAGCCAAGGCTGTAAGCCTCTGGCAAATTGTAAGGGCCATGAACGTTGAAAATCTGGCCAAGAATGGTTTCTGTAATTGATTGCATTTAATTTTATTAACGAAGAGTTTGTTTTAGAATTTCTGCGTGAATTGTATACATATATTCTTGGTTAAATTCTGCTTGGATTTCTATGATATAGGCATAAGGGAAGGAAATCGATTCTAGTTAAAATCGATTTAAGTCGAATTGAGGATCGATCTGCATAATCGATGTCAATTGCGCTGAATTGGGTATGAATAAATTGTGAATTATTATTGTTAATGTGTTGGTCTACGATCCAATGATAAAGGTCGACATATTATATGAATTACGTTGTGTACGTTGTATACAGGTGAAACGGGACTCAATAATGTTGAAATTGTATCGATTCTGTATGAATTTACAATACATAATTGTTGACTGCGCGGTGGTATGGAGTGGCATCGTTTGTATAAGTCGACATTGAGAGCAGCAATATAAAACTGTGCTTCGGCCTGTTTTTAAAGTAAAATCAATGGAACTGAATTATGTCTGACATTCAAAATAATGAATTCGGTGGTGATTTAATATATGTTGAAAGTGCAGGTTTTGAATTCAGCGTGTGCAGCGGAAACAAAATCCGGTTTTGATTGACTGAAATCGAAGTGGAATTGTGTTATATACAGCATGGAATTAAATTGAAGGAACAAAATGGAACGTAGAAAGGGCGCAGAGACCAAGTGGACATTTGAATAAAGATCGATCATCTTGAAAGAGGACTGGACATCGATCAAACTGGATTGATATATCGGTTTTGAGAAGTTGAATTTATGGTTGGCGCAGTTCAATTAAAATGAAAGGAATTTGTTTAAAGATCGAATGCAGAGAAAACGCTCTGGGAAATTGGTAGAAGGGATAGCGCTGTTGAATTCTTGAGAGGTATGTTGTGGCTTAAATCTGAGTTTTGTAATTGCCATAGCAGAAAACTGTTTGCAGAAATGTGTGAACGAAATTGAACGCAATGTGATGGAGGAAGTCGATGTATGGTAGCGAAAAATGCTGTGTTGGACATTTTCTGATGGATGGAGCGTTGAATAAGGTGAGGCGCAATATGAATTGGAGGTAAGCGCATTTACAAGCATGTGTTAAAACTATGGTAGGCCATTATTGCGTTGAGTGGTGTTTTGCAGATATGAAAATGATCGATTCATGAATGAATGAAACACAGTACTGTTTGTATGGGATATATATATATTTGAAGCTGTTTTGACATGAGGCGAAAGGTGTAAACAGTGAATTGAAGATTCAGTTGCAATGATGCAGAGGGCGCAGTAAAGGTTGAGTTTAATGAAAGCGCTGGCAAATTGATGCAGAAACGCAGAGCAGTATGGTAGTATGGGCATACCAAGGTGAAGGGCATCCAAGTAATCAGAAAAGCGATTGATGAATTCGATTACAGATTGGCAAGTGGTAAGAATGTCTTCTGTTGCATTGAATAAAGATTGAAGACAGATCTTTAAAATCTGAATGACTGTATGTTTGAAAGGGGCGCTTTGAGTAAGGACAAGTCCAAGCCTTTCATTGATTAAAATAATGTCATATTGAATATTAAAACATGGGCACATTGTTTGTTGACTTTTGATTGAATCCAACATATGTGAATGTAAATGCGATGGTGTATGAGACGTAATGGGTCTGAATGATGAGACCGTTGAATGTTAATTAGATTGGGAATGATAAAAGGTGCCTGTACAATTCAAGCTTTAGCTTTGGATGGAATTGTGTTTGAATCTTATGTTTTGATAAGTTTCAATTCATGAGGAAACTTTTGTATGAAGATGGTTGGGTCTGGTTGTGAACCATATGATAGCTTCCGTAATTGGGAAATGTACGAAATTGCCCAGATTGGAATCTTAATTGGGCAGTGATTGCAATGCATGTTTAATATGCACAGAGTTACTGAAGATTCTGGGGTTTGCAGGCTAGCCCTGCCTGCATCATTTTTGGTATCAGAGCTTGGCTCTGTTGAAATAGAAGATATTTGTTTTTCTGAATGAGGACAAAAGGTTTTGTTGAGAACTGAAATGTATTTTTGAATGTGTGATGAATGATTGAAAGGAAGATCAAATTTTTAAATTTGATATGCAAGCTACACAATTGCAGTGAACAGGATGGCAGAAGCGAATGGAGGACAAGATCATGCAAGATATTAAAGGTGAGATGATTTTTCTGTTTGAAATTTATGATTGAAGTTTATGGTTGCAGAGAAGATGATGGCAGTGAACCTGGCATTCAGCTAAAGGCTGGATAGAAAGGACAATTGTAGTGTCCTGAAGAAGAGGAAGTGAGTTGAACAGATAGCCTAGAGAGAGAGCAGAGGAGAGTGCTCAAGAGGTTCCAGAGGCAGTGAACCAGTACTTACCAAAAGATTGAGTGAGGAGAGCTTGGTGAGGTAAGTGGCGGCAGCAGGAGAGTTTGCTGCTGAGGCTAGTGCAACTCATGGTGAGTGAACAACTCATGAAGGAAATGATCATGGAAGATCAAAGAAGAGGTTCAGAGGAATGCCATAGAGGTGAGATGACTGATGAAGTCAGAGAAAGAGAGATTGCAGTAATGAAGGTACAATTGCAAGTACTAGAGGAATGGCTGCAAGAGCAGGAAAACCAGAATAGAAAATGGATCTTTCCACTGAAGGGAAAGAGAGTGATTTGGCGACAATTGCAGATGAGGTTGAGGCAAAGTGTGATTGCCTTATTAAAGGAGGAACTTAAAGTTCTTGAGCCAGAGATGGAATTTGAAGATTCCACATTCAGATCTGATCAAAGGGAAGTGCTGGAGGAAGCAGTCGAGACTGAAAAGTCTTGTGGGTTTAAAACTAATAAGTTGTGTATGTTTGCAGGTACAGTACAAAGAGATGAGCAAGCTTTAGAGTTTGTTTAGGAGAGAGAATTGAATCTGAAAGCTGTTCAGATCGATGATGAGATAGCAAGATCTGAGGAGGAAATGAAGACGAAGGAGTCTAATCAGAATGTTGGTGCAGAGAGAGAAAGACCAGCTGATGATTGGTTAAGAGCTGGTGAAGGTATGGAAAATCGTATGAAGTTTCCAAGATCTACTCCTAATGAAATTGTTGAATTGTATAGGAAACTAGATCTTCAGAGAAGAGAATTGGAGAGACTGAGGACTTATGTGCAGGATAACTTGCTGAGGAAGCAAGGCAAGAAAGTTTTCATGAAGGACAGTCATGGAGCAGAGGATGGTAAGAAGGCGAGACTAGTTGACAGTCTCATGATGAATGTAAATCAGCATACTGATGTGCTGACAGAGGAGTCAGAAAAGAACTCAGAGCAGCGTACTGAAGTGTTGCCAGAGAAAGTTGAGGAGAAAGCCAGTTAAGATTGTCTGAGTCCTGAAGAAGACTTGGAACTGCAAAGAGAAAACTTGGTAACTGAATCAACAAGTGAGACCATTGGGTCTTTTGATTTGGAAGTTGACAATTTGATTATGTTTACAGGTGATGTAGAAGGCAGTCCATCATTTGGAATTGTCTTGGAAGGAGGTGAACAGCTGCAGAAAGAAGATGAAACCGTAAAGTCTCATAAGCAGAGGCTCGTTACCATAAGTGACAAGAAAGAGTTGGCTTGTCTGTATAGCCAAGAGAAGACTGGTGGACAAAATTTTGGAGTTGCTACAGTGTTAGAGGATGAGGCTACAGTTTTGGAAGAACTTGATTTGATTGCCAGAATCAATCAAGATGATGCTGGACAATTACGGAAGATTGTCGAAGGGAAAGATGGAGGTTATGCTGGAGTTAATTTGCAGCATGTTGATGAAAAGCTGAAATGTTTGCTGGAGACATTTGAACCAGAGAAAGAAGTTACAGATGAAATTGCAGGTGATGAGCAAAGGAATGTTGCAGAGGGACAGGAAGTTTGGGAGGTAGCAACATCCATAGTGACAGCTAGGGCAACATGTGGGGTAACATCTGCAGGAGTAAACCCAATGTTAGCGAAATTTATGGTGGCAGTTGAAGTAACATCTATGGGGGCACTGAAGCCTTATGTTTTTTTTCCTAACAATTGTTTTGTGAATACAGGTTTTATTGAAGATGCTGGAGAAAGTCTATTAGACAGAGAAATTGAACTGATGAGGCGGATGATGATGAAAGAATCTCGAAAGAGGCCAGCAGCAGTAAAGCAAAGGAGAAGCAGCAAAAGAAAGATAGCAAGAGATTGCGAGAGCACAGCCAGTGGAGTGATGCAACATAAAGTATGGAGACCTGGAGAAGAACAACAGACAGAAGCAGCGAAAAGTGGGAGATTACAGCACAAGATATGGGATCCAGGCATACACAGATCCGAACACATGATTAGGCGATCATGATTACTTTAACGGTGGGAGTCTGATGCAGGAGCATCAAGGGAATTTTTTATTTGTAAATATGTTAGAAAAGGGGGTGTGACAATTTTTAATATTTTATTAATTAATTTGTTATTTTTAAAAAGGAGATAATTATGAAAAGTGAGGATTATGTAAATATTCTTTTAATAAATAAAAGGATATGAGAGAAATAGTTTAGGAGCAAAATTTGGGATTAGGATTTCTATGTATGGGATTAGTTGAGGATTAGGTGGAGAGATATTTTGAGTGAATTAAATGCATTATTTGTATATAAATAGGAGTGGTTTTTGTGAAGAAAGATACACTTGATTAGTTGCAGAGAGAGTGTGAGTGTGATTGAGAGCAGGTTTGAACAGCCAAGGCTGTAAGCCTCTGGCAAATTGTAAGGGCCATGAACGTTGAAAATCTGGCCAAGAATGGTTTCTGTAATTGATTGCATTTAATTTTATTAATGAAGAGTTTGTTTTAGAATTTCTGCGTGAATTGTATACATATATTCTTGGTTAAATTCTGCTTGGATTTCTGTGATATAGGCATAAGGGAAGGAAATCGATTCTAGTTAAAATCGATTTAAGTCGAATTGAGGATCGATCTGCATAATCGATGTCAATTGCGCTGAATTGGGTATGAATAAATTGTGAATTATTATTGTTAATGTGTTGGTCTACGATCCAATGATAAAGGTCGACATATTATATGAATCACGTTATTGACGCTGTATACAGGTGAAACGGGACTCAATAATGTTGAAATTGTATCGATTCTGTATGAATTTACAATACATAATTGTTGACTGCGCGGTGGTATGGAGTGGCATCGTTTGTATAAGTCGACATTGAGAGCAGCAATATAAAACTGTGCTTCGGCCTGTTTTTAAAGTAAAATCAATGGAACTGAATTATGTCTGACATTCAAAATAATGAATTCGGTGGTGATTTAATATATGTTGAAAGCGCAGGTTTTGAATTCAGCGTGTGCAGCGGAAACAAAATCCGGTTTTGATTGACTGAAATCGAAGTGGAATTGTGTTAATACAGCGTGGAATTAAATTGAAGGAACAAAATGGAACGCAGAAAGGGCGTAGAGACCAAGTGGACATTTGAATAAAGATCGATCATCTTGAAAGAGGACTGGACATTGATCAAACTGGATTGATATATCGGTTTTGAGAAGTTGAATTTATGGTTGGCGCAGTTCAATTAAAATGAAAGGAATTTGTTTAAAGATCGAATGCAGAGAAAACGCTCTGGGAAACTGGTAGAAGGGATAGCACTGTTGAATTCTTGAGAGGTATGTTGTGGCTTAAATCTGAGTTTTGTAATTGCCATAGCAGAAAACTGTTTGCAGAAATGTGTGAACGAAATTGAACGCAATGTGATGGAGGAAGTCGATGTATGGTAGCGAAAAATGCTGTGTTGGACATTTTCTGATGGATGGAGCATTGAATAAGGTGAGGCGCAATATAAATTGGAGGTAAGCGCATTTACAAGCATGTGTTAAAATTATGGTAGGCCATTATTGCGTTGAGTGGTGTTTTGCAGATATGAAAATGATCGATTCATGAATGAATGAAACACAATACTGTTTGCATGGGATATATATATATTTGAAGCTGTTTTGACATGAGGCGAAAGGTGTAAACAGTGAATTGAAGATTCAGTTGCAATGATGCGGAGGGCGCAGTAAAGGTTGAGTTTAATGAAAGCGTTGGCAAATC
Source organism: Pinus albicaulis (assembly GCA_034641835.2). Classification (NCBI taxonomy): domain Eukaryota; kingdom Viridiplantae; phylum Streptophyta; class Pinopsida; order Pinales; family Pinaceae; genus Pinus; species Pinus albicaulis. Next base: position 408,423,425 of record CM076572.1, read on the forward strand.
GATGCAGAAACGCAGAGCAGTATGGTAGTATGGGCATGCCAAGGTGAAGGGCATCCAAGTAATCAGAAAAGTGATTGATGAATTCGATTACAGATTGGCAAGTGGTAAGAATGTCTTCTGTTGCATTGAATAGAGATTGAAGACAGATCTTTAAAATCTGAATGACTGTATGTTTGAAAGGGGCGCTTTGAGTAAGGACAAGTCCAAGCCTTTCATTGATTAAAATAATGTCATATTGAATATTAAAACATGGGCACATTGTTTGTTGACTTTTGATTGAATCCAGCATATGTGAATGTAAATGCGATGGTGTATGAGACGTAATGGGTCTGAATGATGAGACCGTTGAATGTTAATTAGATTGGGAATGATAAAAGGTGCCTGTACAATTCAAGCTTTAGTTTTGGATGGCATTGTGTTTGAATCTTATGTTTTGATAAGTTTCAATTCATGAGGAAACTTTTGTATGAAGATGGTTGGTTCTGGTTGTGAACCATATGATAGCTTCCGTAATTGGGAAATGTACGAAATTGCCCAGATTGGAATCTTAATTGGGCAGTGATTGCAATGCATGTTTAATATGCATAGAGTTACTGAAGATTCTGGGGTTTGCAGGCTAGCCCTGCCTGCATCAATTACGCTGGAATTCCGTTGGCGCAGCCTAGAAATGGGTTGTATTTGAAACGTTACTATGCTTAATCATGAGCATAGTAATTTTTTGTATTATATTGTATATATATGTTGTTGATTTGCATTCACTATCTTAATTTGTTTTTAGAGTTTTCTTGACGTTAGTAATCCGTTTTACATTTCATCGCAGATGTTTGAATCTTCGGAACCCTTTGTTGGATATGCTGATGGTGCTAGTCGTAGTACGCATAATCTATCCTCTGCAGCGTGGGCCATTTTCGCTCCAAACGGCGAGTTAGTGAGTTTTCAAGGGATTTGTATTGGTAGATCGATGAACAATATCGTTGAGTATAGCGCGTTGATCGAACTTCTCTCTGATGCCATTTCATTTGGTATTAACCGTATCATCATAAGGTTAGATTCACAACTTGTGGATTACAACTTACTAGTGTTTATACTGTTAGAAATCCAACATTGCATAGATTGTTCCTAAGAGTTCGACTTTTGGAAAGACACTTTGATTTGATTCAATATCAACACATTTCCAGAAATTTGAACACATTGACTGATTCATTAGCTAATCAAGTTTTAGACTGACATTTGCAACATATGTAAAGAAAACATTCACATCATTGAATATGATTGCACAATAAACATAGGAAAACACTGAAATCATATAGATAGATAGTTATAGGTTTTTACAAAAATTTGTGCCCAAGACACATTGGTCATCTGATCTCAAAATGTATGCAAAATGTCACAAGTAAACTAGTGGTGCTCGTGGTAACATGCTATAGATCGAGCTATCCTACGAAGTAATCACATTCAACGGTTAGGAACCCCAATAGTGTGTGGCTGCAGTTGCATAGGTAGCTCTTCGATCCGGCAATCCGGAATCCCGAAGGTCAAACCCTCTATGTGCTGCTGAAGCTTAGTCAGAGTCTCAGCCATATCAAGATCCTGAAGGACTGCTCTCTCGACAACCCTCTCTGCTGACATATCTGCTTCGCGCTCCGGTTCCACTACTGGTTGAACACGACCAACATCTGCATTACCTCAAACATTTAGTTTAGTCTTGGGAAAACATCAAAATACAAAAAAAATTGTATAAACCTTAGGAAAATAAAAAACATGGTCAAAACATTCTTACCCATTACACCCCACTGAGCGCCTTCTGGTAATGCTAAATCTGGATCTCTCTGGAAATTAGCCTGCGTATGCATACTCATCGATGGCGACAATCTGTCGCTGAAACCAGGCAAAGAACGCAGTCGAGAACACAATGGTAGATTGGCCTGCATGCCTACCCATGAGTTCCACCCATCTCTGCATTCGCAGATCTCTAGGATTAGACACATCCAGTGTCACATGTTGTGGCTGCATCAGTGGAATCCGTTCCAAGGCGAAGGATATAAGGATATAACCACAACTGAAATTCTTCTTCCTTCCTCCCTTTGCTTTATTCAGTTGTTCCTTTATCTGAGAAATAACAGCTTCAGACCAGTTGAAGACTGTTGGCTCCATACACTCTAGTGCATACTGCATATACGATCTATTCACTACATGTAGTGTAACGGTACCGACAAGTTTTGCGATCGTGAAAAGGATAGTTCTCAAAGGCAAATCTCTAACATCTCAGATGTTTATCTTTCCATCTTTGCTTGGCTCTGCCCCTGGATAACAATGTTGCAAAACATAATCTCTCATTGCCTCTCCTCCAATAATAGACCCTGAGAGTGAAATGGGCAAGCCTCTCTTCGACAAACCTATGAGAAAGTATACATCCTCGACTGTTATGGGAACCACTTGGTTCTTAATATGAAATGCCTCAATAGCTGGATCCCATGCTCGAACTAAGAACTCCAATAGTTTTATTTGTTGCCTCATCCTAGACAATTTGAAGTACTTAAGCAGTCCACAATCTCTTAGGGCTCTTATTGTACCCAAATCGTTTAAGGAAATCATATCTTGTTCTTCATGTTCTTTTTCCCTCCATGTAATCGTCATTGTAATCTGATGGAAACCTGAAATACAACCATAAGATCCATTAGATTCCATTCATTGCAAAAAACTAAGCAAATTTTGGGCATAATGTAAGAAACAAAAATTTAGATTGCGCCCAACACACTTCCTAACAAGAGATAGTGCGTTGTGTATGCAAGTAACCTTCATTGTACTTGCTATGCAATGCAGGTTTCGACATTCAGGGGTGCGTTGCCCTCTTTTTGGGCAGAATTTACCCTAGGGGCCTTAAAAACCTGAAAATTTGCAGAAATTGGAAATGAAATGAATACTAAAGGAAAGAGGAGGTTCATATCACTAACCAAGATCAAATGGCAAAAAAAACCATCCACAGAAACGATCACAATCAACAGCGGAAGTTCGAGGGCAAAATCAGGTTCAGAGCTCCAAAATGCAAATGGTAACTATGGAATGGTAAAAATGAATAGTGAATAGTCATTTAATTATTTGCAAATTGAATTTATTACTATGACTATAGTTTTATTATGTTTTTTATCATGAAACAGGTATTTTTAATCCATTTGATGTTGTTATGAACAAGTCTTACAACTGATGAACATATTAGTCATACAGATTTATTTCAAGAATGATTTGACTACAAAGCATACTTTTTCTCCTTATTTTTCGAGCTTTGTTAAAAACGAAAAAGGATTTGATGCGCACTTTTATGTCTTTTTCGAGCTTCGATAACAACGAAAAAAGAACCCCTGGAGTCTTCTTTCAACTCTTTTCAGACTCTGATAATGTGAAAAGATTGCCGAGCACTTGTCTTTTCGAGTTCGTAAAAGTAAATGAATTGATATCTACTAAGTATAAGTTTAACCCTTTTTCGGATTGAGATAGATTATTTACGAAAAATGAATACCTAGGTTAAACATGACCAAAGAGGTTCTCTCAAATATTATTTTACACTTTTTCGGATCTGAGCGACAAATTTACGAAAAAGTACTTTAGGAGTTTTTTTTCGTCCTCTTTTTCAAACTCTCTAAATATGAAAAAGGACCGGGCTATCATTATTGTTAAGCTCATTAAAGCATAAAATAGCGACGGGCTTGTTGATCATGGCAAGAATCGAGTTTCATTCATCGGTAGACTCGTTAAATTATTAAATAGCGATACTTTACTCGTCCGAAGGGTTGAATTATAGATCAAACAAATGTTATCCTCCTTAAGCTTGTTAAAAAATAAAGAGGTACTGGTCGAAAAATGACTGGGGAAAATTTGGGAAAAGTGAGCAGAATTCTTTATGGTAGCAAGTCGTTGTTGAACATGACACTTCCTTCACTCCATGTCCGTGACTGTTTGGGTTGGGTAATCATCTTGACGGTTCATTCATACATATGGTTCATCATACCTTCACCTCAGTTTTGGTCAATGATGCCAACTCATCTCAGTGTCGCCGATATGTTCAAGAGAAGTCATCCAGTAAATAACTCATAAACCTTTATTTTCATGATCGTCATCCCTGAAAATTGTTATATCAAGTCATATCTTTGTCTCTGAAATCAGTAACTCTCGTTTCGCAATAAGGTGACTTCCTGTCGACAACAAATCATTATCTAGGAAGTTCACTTAGAAACAACAGATTCCAGTACCATGAGGCTTGTTACAACAACGACAAGATCCTCGCTTTCGGACTTTTGACCGAAAGATTTTGTTTGGCATTCGACATCAAATCATCTATTCACGCCTTGCGAAATGTACTGTAGTACCTTGAGGGCCATTGACATCAATGGTGGTTCTCTCGCATTTGTTAACAACTCACATCATTGGTTGGTAATCAAACGATGTCTTTCCATATTCGACGACAAATCATATATTTGCATGGCTAGATTTGTACCTGAATGATCGAGTGAACGAGATAAGAAGACCCCGGATCTAGTTTCAGCCATCCGTGCTGCGATTTCAGGATTGTTGTACACATCATTTGTACGGTGACCTTATATACAGATCGTCATCTGAACATGGGCCTATATCTATAGGCATGTCTATATTGGGCAACATTCTAATGACGATGACTTTCTGAATTATGTACATGTTATTAGATTGTTTATGTGTTGAACATGGAAATGCCTACTTTCAACAATTATGATGTAATGTATTGTAAGATTGATGCAGGTCGCCACTCCGCTTCATCTCCAACCCATCATAGTGTAAAGCATATCAATCAAAATGTTGTTATTATTCCGACTTCATGCTTTAGGGGGCAATTGTTATAGGTCAATTTGGACATCATTCCCAATGACCTGGTTAACTAGGCATCATCTCTAGGACCAATGTATAGGGTCTATCATCCCCTAACATTTCAGTTGCTACATGCCCTAAGACAAAGAACAAGACAAATCAATCAAAGACTTTCATTTGCAAAGGTTTCCAAAGTTTGAAGTTTATAATATATCATATGAGAGCTCACCAACGCTGCCTCTAAAGGGACTAAGTGCGTTGCATATGCAGGTAGCCCCATGCAAGGCTGCTCTGCAAAGCACTTTCCGACATCCATGGGTGCATTGGTTACATTGGGAGCGAAATTCTCATTGTTTCGGAATCTCCACTTGGCCAGTGCCTTCTAGAAGAGTTCACATGTGTCAAATTTCGAATCCATGTGTCCATTTGACAAATACAAGATTGAAAACATGTCTTGCCTATTATTGGAAAGTCATTGATTGTGAAACTACCTCAGCTCCTCTATAAATTGAGCACAGAAATTAGTGTTTGATAAGGAAGAATTTGTGTAGAGAAATGTTGGTGGAATTTCAATTGAGGAGATTGATTTGAGTGACATATTGCTGGAGATATCTGCATTGTGATGAGGCTAGGATGCTGCTGAAGATGGTGACACTAAATCAATCACTGGGTTGTAACCTCCCCTTCTATCATCAATAAAGATTACTGCTTATTTTTCCCTATATGCATTTGTATAAGCTTTGATTTCCTATATCATGATTTCTTAGTTGATGTATATGGTTTATGCTTTATTGATTTAGCTAAATAACTTGAATAAACATCTGTATTATTGCTATCTCTTGCTGTTTAGTGTTCATTCTTGCAGGAAATATTCTGCACAGTCGGCTGGAATTTGAAGCTATAGCAAAAGCGACAGAAGGAGACTTTGGAAGCGCTTGGATCTCAAGTAGGTTCCTTATTTCATTCTGTGTGTCTGTTTACAGTTAGGAAAGATAGTCGTAAAGTCTTTGACTTGTTGTTCTAGATTAGCACCTGTCTAGGGAAGAATGATTTATCCGTAATTCATAAATGCTGCTCTAGGAAATATTTTACGCTATGATGGTCAGTGCGGATTTGGAAACGATGCCCTGATAAGTATGGTCACCAAGTGTCTATTGCATGTAAGATGACCATCATTTATTTCTCACATGTCGATTGACCTAGATGCTTGCCAATAAGTTGTTGACTGGTGAAAGCCAATGGTCTACCTTCTTGCATTAAAACCGGTGCCAATGCTCGTACTTGAAGCATCAAATTCAATCACAAAAGGTTTTCTGAAGTTTGGTAGGGCCAATACTGGAGTGGATCACATGGCCTGTTTGAGAGCCAAGAAGGCCGGTTGAGCTGCGTCAGTCCAGAGAACTGAATTTTTCTTGAGAAGATTAGTGAGGGGTTGGGCAATGCATCCATAATCGCTGACAAATTTGAGATAGTAGCCCATGAGACCCAAGAATCGCCTCAAACTCTTCAATGTTTTTGGTTAGGGCCAATCTTGCATTGCGTGGATCTTTTTCGAATCAAGCCTCACTCCTTCATGACCCACAATGTGTCTCAAATATTATACTTCTTCCATGCTAAAGGAACACTTGGATAATTTGACAAATAATTTATGATCTTGGAGCAATTGCAATACTTGGTGAACATGTTGAAGGTGTGTGTTCCATGTTATGTTATAGATGAGAATGCCATCAAAAAAGACTAGGACGAATTTCCTGAGATATGGTTTCAGAAGGTGGTTCATGAGGCTCTGAAAAGTGGATGGGGCATCACAAAGACCAAATGGCTGACTAGGAATTCATAATGGCCTTCATGAGTTCAAAAGGTTGTCTTGGGAATGTCAACTTCCTTCATTCGAATTTGGTGATAGCTCGAGCGGAGGTCCAACTTGGTAAAAACTAACACCATGCAATTCATCAAGCGGATCATCAACTACTGGGATAGGAAATTTTTCTTTGATAGTGAGCTTGTTTAGGGCCCTAAAGTCTGGACATATGCGTCATTCACCTTCTTTCTTTAAAACCATGACCACTGGAGATGAATAAGGGTTGGTGCTGGAACGAATAACACCGACTTTGAGGAGTTCCTTGATGATTTTTTCAATTTCATTCTTCTATGCAAAAGGATATTGATAGGGGCGAACATTTGGTGGTTGGGTACTCGAGAGCAAAGGGATGATATGATCATGTTCACCCCTAGAGGGTGGGAGCTCCTTAGGTTTTACAAAGACCCTTTGGTGGCGATCTAATACCTGTTGCATATCGGGATGAATGTTAGGAGTGGATTCAATGGCATTAAATTGTGCTACTATCCCATGATGGCCCTTTTTTGAAAGCTTCTCATTTCGATGCGAATTGATGATAGTAGGAGCACTTGTCTGGGGTCCCCTCAGTGTATGGAGTGTGGCTGTTCTGCTTAAAGCTCATATATAACTCCTGGAAGTCCATCGTGATAGGGCCCAGTGTGCAGAGCCATTCAACAAGAAGGGCAATGTCACAACCACCCATTTCAATGGCAAACATGTGGGTTTTGAGGTGATAATTCCCCATTTGAAGCTTGATATTTTGACATCGTCCTTCACATTTCATGGTACCCCCCATTAGCGATAAGGACTTGGAAATTAGGTACCGTCCTGACAAAACGAATTAGGTTGGAAAGAGGGCAAGCTCAAGAGTTTAGTGATGTGGGTCACTTGAAGTTGCGTTGAGAAAAAGTTGGGACCGCATGAAAATTGGGGGGCTTACTGGCAAATGGTACCACTGCGATCAATTCCTCATCTTGAATCTTATGGGCTATGTCTCTTGCAAGCGTCTCGTGATAGCCTTAGACTTATTTATTTATTTTTGCTTCGAAAGGATTGCTACAAAATGCGGTGGCCAAAATCCAAAATGCTTGACACTGCCAAATATCTTGCGAAACTCATGGTTGGACTATAGTAGCAGAAACCCTAAAGTCTTGACACTAGAAAATGTTCTACGACAATCTAATATGGACTATGGCAGCCAAAACCCTCATTGCACAAAGAGTTTGATTTGCGCTGTGAAAACCCCAACTGCTGAATCTGATTTGTACGACAGCGACAGAACCCCAACTACTGGATATGATATGTACAGCAGCGGGCGAACCCCAGTTACTGGATCTGATTTGGACGAAAAGGTAGGGGGTGATCTTCAGATAGCTGAGGGAACTATGGTCACAAGGGAGTGTCAGGTGCTACAGATCGCGATATACGCAATGGTCCAACAATAGTACTTGACCCAATCTTTTCGGAGCACCAACTAAGGAGGATCGACTATACCCTTAGCTGTGCTATTCGACCACCCTGTTGTATGTGTGAGTAATCTCCCCAAGTGTTGTTCTCAGTGTAGCAGCAAGATGACCGACGACTTTTCTAAGGTTAGGTGTCAGGTTAGCCTAGGAGGGGCTTCTGATATACCCAAGGGTATGTGTAAGCGCATTTCGTGCTCAGTTTTGTCTAATGTGCTACTACTCGAAGGGTTACCCACAAGGGTTACAAGGAAGTCCAACAAGCGTGATCACCTCTTGTAGTTCTTGCGTGCATGCCTCCCCAAATCTACAGGTTTATGCGCTCAACAACAAATCCCATGGTTTAAATATGCCAGAGCACGTCTCTAGCCTAAATTTTTTTTTGCCAAAATTGGAGGTACAACTGACCCTGGAAAGTGCTTTGATACCACTTGTTAGGGTTAGGGTTGGACTCTAATACTTAAACTTCATATCTCTAAGTACGAACAAAACAAGGGTGGGAAACTCCTTATCACTTAAACACACTAGCTCTGTAGCTGAAAGAAGGCAAGATCCACAATATCAAAATATATACATAAATGGCTATACTGTGCAAGAGGATGATGCATCAATCACTCCGACTCAACTCACTTATTGTTGACTAGTTAGGCATGCTGAGAGGCGTGTGTTTATCAATTCAATAGAGCATGTATACTAGTCTGATAACAATACATAATGAGTCTCAAATCCTCTAGTATCCAATACATGTCAAGTGAGGAAATAAGTTATTTGTTAAAATTGGACAACTAGGTCCAAACTCCATGTTGTGATGCTCAGATGAAGATACCAATATTTTTATTGGGTTCCTCTTTCAGAGAGGTGTAAGATCGATCTAAAATTGATCTTAATCCGATGAGCAGAACATTTATTTTGAATTTATTTTTAATAATTTCAAATATGTGCAGGTCGGTCTTAAGGTTTTACACCCCCAGCAGATGTGTCACACACCTCAGTGATTGATATTAATAGAGTCAACGTTGGAGGACTTTTTCAATCATCTCATCCTCACACATCATCTCCTCTTCTGATTTAGTACGAGCTCCTTGGAAGCAGTTTCGGTTCACATGTGGGAAGAAGGACGAATTCACTGCAGCTAGGGTTTGGAAGAATTTACTGCAGCTAGGGTTTCCACGCAAGTTTGACCCGCGTTGACTTTGGTCAACACATGGTCCAAAGAGGCTGAAAATTGGTGGAGACTTCGAATTTGGAAGGCCGTACACATTGGCACAAGAGCCAAGGTCAAAAGTTTGACCGAAGACCGAGCTGCGTTGACTTTCTTGCTACTATCATGCGTTGACTTTTCTGGGGTTGATCGTGTGGCTGTTTTGAGCGCTGTTGTGACACATGCTGGGTTGGTTGACCAAGGAAACTTTGCTGGTTGAAGCATCTTGTTGACCGCCGTAATGCACCACCACATTTTTCTGTTTCTAGTTTGTCTTCTGAAGATCCTCTGGTATGTTCTATCAACATTTTACTTGATTGTTTATGTGATTGATGTAGTGAAAAGTAAAGTTGCATCAAGCATAGAACATCTACATAAATTTACATGGGATCAAAGTTGAGGTGAAGACAAGCCCTATTTGTAGCAATCGCCAAAGAGGATAATGGGTTCCACAAACTATGGCTTCAAGAAGGATGACAAATTGACTGGGAAGGATGACTTCCATGCTTGGAAGATGATATTGGATCTCAAATTGGAAGACCAAGATGTCATGGACTATGTGCCGGGTAAAAACCAAGAACCTCTATCCACTGCTACTGCTGCTGCCAAAACAAAGTACAAGAAGGGGGAGATCAAAGCAAAGCTGATGATCAGGGAATCCATTCATAAAAGCCTGGTGGCCTACATCTCTGAGTTGGGCACATCCAAAGAGATGTATGATAAATTGATCCTCATGTTCAAGGCCAACAATGCGAATCAAGTACTATTCTTCAAGAATCAATTAAAGAATCTGAAGAAAGGCATGGATGAGTCTGTCCAATCATACTTTCTGAAGCTGATTGAAATCAGGGGCAATCTGCTAGCTATTGGGGAGACAATAGCTGATCGAGAGATGGTACTCACCGCACTTGGAGAGATCTCATCTGAATGGCATGTGTTCAACACTACCATTCTAAATAATAATGTGATACTTGACATTAACGAAGTATTGTCAAGATGCGTTCAAGAAGAATCAAGAATGAAGGAGTATGGAAATGAAGGAAATGTTGCATACGCTACTCATTCTAGAAGGAAGAACTCTGGTGGCCCAAAGAACAAGGGAAAAGCAGGGACCCAAGGAAAGAAGGGCAAGTGTTTCACTTGTTATAGGCCTAGTCACTATGCTAGAGAATGTCTTTTCAAAAAGGATTCTCCCGATGGTGATGATAACAACAACAATCAGAGGAATGGCAATCAAAGGAACACCAAGTCCAAGGGAAAGAGGAAGGCTCCCTCCGGCAAAAATGATCAACCTTTCAAAAGGTCAAGAAACTCCAGGTATGAGGAATCACATGTTGTTGATAAAAGAAATGAATACATTCTTGTATCTGCCCTCTCTGTTGCATCCCCACTCGACACTATGGATGTCTGGTTGATAGATAGTGGTGCCTCAAGGCACATCACTAGGTTCAAGGAAGCACTCTCTGATATGGTTGAGAAGGATACTAATCTAGAAATTATCCTTGGAGATAATGCCACATATCACGTGAAAGGGACAGGGACTGTGACCCTCCACTTGTCTCAAGGTCAAGTCCTCCAATTGCAAGATGTACTCTATGTACCAAATTTGAAGAAGAACCTTGTGTCTATATCGGCCATGGAAGACAAAGGTTTCAATGTGGCATTCACTAATGGAAAGGTGCCCATGTGGAAGAAGAGCTTCAAGGAAGCTATCTCGATTGGGTTTAGAGTTGATACACTCTACCAGGTTGGAGGAAGTCCGTTGGGAGCAATGACATGTGATACTATCCGACAGACTGAACTATGGCACCGAAGGTTTGGACACCTTCACTACAAAGCCCTTCTCGAAGCAAGGAAGGTGGTGACAGGGATGCCCGAGTTTTCAAATAATCACGAAGGTGTATGTAAGGGTTGTGCTGAAGGAAAGCATACAAGGGGACCTTTCCCCTCAAGTGTCACAAAGACATCTGATGTCTTGCAATTGATCTATCCTGATCTATCTGGTATGCTGCCCGTAACATCCTTGGGAGGATGTTCATATTATATGACATTCATAGATGACTTCTCTCGCAAAACCTGGATATACTTCTTAAAGAAGAAGGATGAGGCTTTCATGTGGTTCCATACCTTCAAAGCCTTGGTGGAAAATATGACAGGGAAGAAGATCAAGATTTTGAGAACTGATAATGGCACTGAATATGAGACAAACGAGTTCAAGGACTTTTGCAGAGAAGATTGCATTAAGAGGGAGACCACAACTGTCTATACTCCCAAGCAAAATGGTGTTGTTGAACGAAAGAACAAGACCATTGTGGAAGCTGCCCGTGCAATGCTATGTGACCAAGGTCTACCGAAGTTTCCGTGGGGAGAAGCTGCGAACACTGTTGTGCACATACAAAACCGATGCCCGCATTCCGCTCTAGAATCCAAAACTCCCGAAGAGGTTTTCTCTAGTAAGAAACCTGGCGTCTCACATTTTAGAGTTTTTGGATGTCCTGTTTACTTTCATGTGCCGAAAGAAAAGAGGAGCAAGTTGGATGCTTCTAGGAAGAAAGGAATGTTTGTGGGCTATAGTGAAACTTCGAAGGCTTATAGAGTCTATGTGCTTGGTCAAAGGGAAGTGGAGATATGCCACGATGTCACCTTTGACGAAGATACTTCCCTGAGGAAAGTAGTCAATCTTCTAATATCTGAGGAAGATCATGAAGCAAGGCCTGGAAATTAAGAGGAATCGAAGGATGAAACGATGCCTGATGTTGAAGGACCAATGGACTTGATTGATCCACCTCCTTCACTAGGAAAGAGACCATCATGGCTCCTATACACTATCGAGGATGTTGAGGGACATGCGGCCCCAAGGGGGACATTCCGTGAAAGCAAGAAGCCGAGTAGATACCAAGGGTATCTAGTAGCCATGAGTACTATTGTACAATCCGAGCCTGGATTTTTTGAGGAAGTCGTAAAGCATGAAGTCTAGAAGGATGCTATGCACGAAGAGTATGAGTCCATAATGAAGAATGATGTCTGGGATGTGGTTCCAAGACAGAAGGACAAAGTAGTTGTCACCTCGAAATGGCTCTACAAGATCAAGCATGTATCTGATGGAAGTGTTGAAAAAGTTCAAGGCAAGATTTGTTGCCCGTGGCTTCTCTCAAAAGGAAGGCATAGATTATGATGACATATTTGCACCTGTGGCCCGATATACCACCATTCGATCTATTATAACCCTTGCTGCTATGCAAGGATGGAGTCTTTATCAGATGGATGTGAAGACTGCATTTTTGCATGGTGCAATAAAGGAAGAGGTATATGTGGAACAACCTTTGGGGTTCAAAGTCCAGGATCAGGACACCCATGTCTGCAGGTTGAAGAAAGCCCTCTATGGGCTGAAGCAAGCACCCAAAGCTCGGTATGAGAGGATAGATAACTACTTGATGACGCTGGGCTTCACTCAAAGTAATGCTGATCCGAACCTTTACTTCAAGGTTGTCAAGGGAAAGCCTCTCATTCTGGTGTTGTATGTGGATGACCTCTTCCTGACAGGTGCTGACCCTCTCATTCATCAGTGCAAGAGGGAGCTCGCTGCCGAGTTCGAGATGAAGGACCTAGGACTGATGCACTACTTCCTAGGCCTGGAGGTCTGGCAGAGACCTAGTGAGATTTTCCTTTCTCAAGGAAAACACATTGTGAAGCTTCTGAAAAGATTTGGTATGGTGGACTGCAAGTCCATGTCGACACCAATGGAGCTCAACTTCAAGAAGTTGAGTGGCAGTGCTGCTGGGCCCGTATTGTCTAATCCTACTAAGTATCGTCAACTCGTAGGGGCCCTGATGTTCTTAGTGAACACCCGTCCAAATATATGTTTTGCAGTGAACACTTTGAGTCAACAGATGGTTGAGCCTCATCACTTTCACTGGGTTGGTGCTAGGAATCTTCTGAGATATCTTTGGGGTACAATAAACCATGGGCTGAGATACACTACCAGGAGTGTGACACTTCTTGGATATACTGATGCCGATTGGGCTGGCAGTGTGGTGGATCGTAAGAGCACATCGGGATGCTACTTCAATCTTGGTTCTGCTCCGATCTTATGGATGAGCAGGAAGCAGAAGTCGGTGGCTTAGCGAGTATGGCCTGTTGTGAAGCAGTTTGGTTGCGAAAGCTGTTCGGACATGTGCTAGGTACCACCGAGATACTCTGTGATAACCAGAGTGGGATTCACTTGTCCAAGAATCCAGTGTTCCACGATCGATCCAAGCATATTGATATCAGGTACCACTTTATCCGAGATATGGTACAGCGAGGTGCCGTAAAGCTCGATCATATAGGAACTGATGAGCAGGTCGCGGATATTCTCACAAAGCCCCTAGGGAAGGTCAAGTTCTTAACCTTCTGTGAGAATCTTGGTATCGTGGAACGACCCTATGATGTGGGTCGTGTTGGACGATGAGCTTTGGGAGCTCTGGGGGGCTTTGGGGATAGCTTCTCGGAGCTATAAGCAACCACAAGGCTAGGCTTGCCGAACCTTGTTGGTGTGCTTGGGCCCCACCGTGATTATTGAGTTGGTTCACCTCTCATTATCTGTGTCCCGTATGCATCCTACCCATTGAGTTCAAAGCTCATGGGAAGTACCTCTCATTTGGCCAATGAGGTGGGAAAAGCTAGAGACTAATAACAAAGATTGATGGACGCATCAGAGATTTCCGTACTCTCTATCTAGGATGGCACGGTCCAACCACTTGATCTGGGATCAAGTATAGTGAAGTTTCGGACCTCCAATTGACTTTGGGTCAGGTAAACCAACTTCGGGTTGGTATGAGACTCTTTGTGAGTCCGATAGGGGTTTCGGACCTCTGGGCTGAATCTGTCAGCCGGGAATGATGTCTTTCTGACTGACCCACTTCTGTTCTGAAATAAAGAGGCCAACAAAGCAAGTTACGACAGGATGACACACGATGTTTGATTGCACAGGGGGATGGAGTTCTCCATAGTTGAGAGGGAGTGTTAAAATTGGACAACTGGGTCCAAACTCCATGTTGTGATGCTCAGATGAAGATACCAATATTTTTATTGGGTTCCTCTTTCAGAGAGGTGTAAGATCGATCTAAAATTGATCTTAATCCGATGAGCAGAACATTTATTTTTAATAATTTCAAATATGTGTAGGTCGGCCTTAAGGTTTTACACCCCCAGCATATGTGTCACACACCTCAGTGATTGATATAAATAGAGTCAACGTTGGAGGACTTTTTCAATCATCTCATCCTCACACATCATCTCCTCTTCTGATTTAGTACGAGCTCCTTGGAAGCAGTTTCGGTTCACACATGGGAAGAAGGACGAATTTACTGCAGCTAGGGTTTGGACGAATTTACTACAGCTAGGGTTTCCACGCAAGTTTGACCAGTGTTGACTTTGGTCAACGCATGGTCCAAAGACGCTGAAAATTGGAGACTTTGATTTTGGAAGGCCATACACATTGGCACAAGAATAGAGGTCAAAAGGTTGACCGAAGACCGAGCTGCATTGACTTTTCTGGACAACGTTGACTTTTCTGGGACTGTGTGGTTGTTTTGAGGGTTGTTGTGATACATGCTGGGTTTGTCTTCTGAAGATCCTCTAGTATGTTCTATCAGCATTTTACTTGATTGTTTATGTCATTGCTGTAGTGAAAAGTAAAGTTGCATCAAGCATAGAACATTTACATAAATTTACACTATTGCATTTCACAACCAAAACAATCAAAAGAATGGACATTAATAGACAATTTATCTCATTAATCATGAACAAAGTAATGGGCAACACATCCTAGACATTCATTAAATTCACCACATTCAAGGTAACATGCAAATCATGATTGTAACGATGATCTCCACCATTCACGAATTCATTAGCATTCAGGAAAATACAAGAGCTCATGCAAACATATGCAATTCTTGGAACATCACAATTCATAATTCAATTTATTAACGCATTTGACTTATCTGAGTATGTAGAGATGGTTGGTAGCTGAAGTAGGCACTTCAACTCCCCACCCAACCATAGGCCAACTACACAACAACTTTCTTGCAGTTTCCAACTCCCGAGCCGAATCCAAAGTCTGAGGGGATGTTTGCTCAGAGAAATCACACCAAGAGCTTGGTAGACACTCAAGAGATTGAGTCCACTGTCCAGGTAGTTTTTCAACTTCCCTTTTGCAGTAAACACCACAATGACTCACTTACTCCTCTAAGTTCAGTCACAGGGTTTCACCCAAGGTCCAGATGGGGCATTGCTTAGTCCAGGAGGTTGAATCCATTGTCCAAGTGATTTCTTAGTTGTCTTTTCATAACAAGCACCACAGGGGTTTGCAGTCCACTGTCCAGGTGGTTAACAAATCTCTAGTAAGCACCACAGTAACTTAGGTTGCCCTGTCGAGGTGGTTAATAGCTATAAATCCAACACCATAGTGATTTGGTCATCCACTAAGCCTCCCACTGACTAGTTAAGCTTGGAAACACAATCTAGGGGCCTCAATAACATCATTTTAGGGAATGACACCCCCATTTCAGACCACAAGGATCATTCACAACTCCAACATTTCTCCATGCCCCATGTACAAAGAATTCTCTCTCTCCAATTGCATTCTTCTTGCACCAACGTCTTAGTTGTTGCTCTTCACGTTTCTTTCTCCTCTGTTGCCTCCCCTGCATCTCTCTGTGTACCTTCAAGAATGTCAACTGCCTTCTTCCACCTTGTTAAGGAAAGAATACTCTTTGCATTTCCCCCATCCAATCACATCTCTTGCTATCTGTTAGGCAGTGGTTCGATCGGCTATACCGCTTCCTCCATCTTCGAGGGTGAGGGTGTGGTTCTCCACTTCTCCACTCTCTTATGCCATCATTAGCATTCTGTCAAGTGGATATTCAATCAGTTGTGCCGCCTCCATCTTTAAGGGTGAGGGGCATTGTCCCCCACTTCTCCACTCTCCACTCCATTCCCCCTCAGACTTGAATTCGTGGGTCCCTCCCTTCAGGGCAACATTCCATTTTTTATTTTTTTCAAGAAAATAATTTAACACTTATTGTTTACAAGATTTGTCCCAGCTAGCCGTGGCTTCCACATTGGCTTTCATGGTTATGATCACATTTATAAAAACAAGGGTAAACGGGCGAGACTATTACATCCTTTAAAATCAAAATTCTAGCTTTATTCACTTCCCTAATGGAAGTCCTTGCCAAGTCTTCTGAAAATCATTTATAGTAGCAATTTTTTGTAATGAATGTATTTAAATCATTTTCAACAAAATGTCAAGCATGGTCAAAGTCCTTTGCAAAAATTAATAAAATAAGAAATTCTCTAAGAGAGATTTCGTAAATACAAGAAAATATCCATGTTTTAGAAATGATACTTAGTCACTTCTTGATGTTTTCCGTGATATAAATCCTAATTCCACTAAGTACGTTTGCTGCCTTATTTATTCTATTGGGTGTGTTGGGTTTAGTTAGTGGTACTTGACTTGGAACTACAATTGCTAAAAGTGGGCATGAATAGAGGTCTAGGGCTTAAGGATTCCTCAAGCTCATTGATTTTCTTCTTTAATTGTATATTTTCCATCTCTTGCTCTGTGACAGAGTGGGTAGGAGCATCCCATGTAGTCATTCACTTTAAAGTCTAGAGGGTCTTACAGCTGGAACATCTACTTCAGACCTCCATTTCTTTGTAACCTTTTTATTTTTAACATGAACCTTTTCAATTTGTAATTTTCTTTAGACTGCATTATAATGGGCATTGTGTGTAGTCATTGATTTCTCTTCAAATAATGTTTGCTCTTCAATAGTCTAGACCTTTGCCATCTTTTGACTTTCTGATATTTGTAGTGCTACCTAGTTGGGCATTGTGGCGTTGTCTACCTCCATATTCGTGGGGCCTTCTGATTGTTGAGATCATTTCTTGCAAGAGCTTATCTTACTTTTTGATGGTGCACAATATGAGACTTTTTCAAATCGATACACAAGGGTGGTTCTTTGCCATCATCTCCTCCAGAACATCAATCATTCCTCTCCTTTGACCATGATTGTTTCTTCTTTCATATGCGCAGAGGAGGAACTCTTAGCAACTAGGAGAAGTCTTAATAAGGTTCTACCAATACCGAGATATCAATGAATGAGAGATTTACTGGCATTTGTGCTAATTGAGCCATGAATTCCTTGAGTACATTTAAACCCCTACCCTTAGAGTTGAGGAAAGAATTTGCTTTAGGCAATTTGAGTTGCCTATTCAAGTCAGACAACTTTAGCATTCTTTGGAAGACCTTGGGAGTCAAGAATATTGGGTTCTTTCCCTGGAGAGCCACTTCAATCATTTTGGTCTTGGAGTCAAAATGATGAGCACACCGAGAAAAAAGTTCTTTGAAGTCAAAGACTTCGAGAACACACCCAACATCTACAAGGCAAGTGGTCCAAATTTTATTCTTTAGCTTCTTCTTAGGCATCAAATTCAAATACCCTAGCCCATCGTTGACCAATGGAAGTTCTTATCTTGGTGGGCAAAAGAATTAATAGTATATTCACAAAAGACCTCCTTTTTCCTTTTACTCGCCATATTCCTTTATTCTTCCAATTCACTTTGATATATGTGACAAGTCATGTATTACATTATAGATCTCTTAGCTATTTAAAAGCTTAGTTCATGAATAGCATTTACTAAAACATTCCTTATCACGTAACATCCCTTATCCCTTATCACATGCAAAAATCATAATTGAGAGTTAATGGTTGTGCGTAAAAATGGACATAGGAGTCTTTTTGCACATAAATGAAAGATTTGCCAAGTATGAATACTAATGCGGAGATAGGTCTTGTGCGGAGTGGAAAGTTTGTTTTGGAGAAATGGAAAGTTTTGTTTGGGGAAAAGTATGAGATATTTGCAATTTTAACCATGAACAAATGAAACATAGGTTTTTTATGAGTTAATGAGAAAATGGAAAGATAAGGGGAGGCTATCATGAATAAAGAATGAAAATGGGTCAATACAAACTTTAATAAATATATTATCTATGTGGATTCTTCTTTTTTGTTTTATTTTATTTTATCTCTTTTCATTTATTCAATATGAGATGATAATGACAGATGGACAAATGGACAAGTAGATTTTCGGGGCAAAAAATTCAAATGCCTGGTAAATTTTATCAAGTATGGAGCCAAACGGCTTTGATACTTGTAGTGGACCCAAAGGACAAAACTTAAAAGTAACAGATAATTCCACTCTGATGATATATTACAATAGGAGATGACAATATATACCTATATCGTAGCTTTTCCTGATATTGACAACTTAAAACCATACACTAATTATTATGAACATCTATTAGTGTATATGAATCACGTGTCACGCCTTTTTTGGTATATAACAGTGTCTCGTCTTACTTGGTAGATGGACATCATTACCTTCGTTTGATTGCATATGAATATCTATTGGTGAATATTAATAAATTGGTTATATCCCTAAGAGAAATGTTGATTCCATAAACAAAGTAACCATATAAGGCTCCTTCGTCAATGCATAAAACTTCCTTTTATAATTGCAATGGAGATAAAGATATAGCTGCACTAGCAGCTATGTAAAGATTATGCAGTATCAATCTATCAGCAGCATGAGAAATGAATGCAACATTGTGAGAAAGTTTCAAAATGGCTAAATAAATTCAAATAGGCATCTGCAGCCAAATATCTTCAATAGAATTACACTGAATAAATGTTGTCACCTGCCACAACAAAGCTAGTGGTGAATGGCGAGAATCAATTGATTGTTGGATAATCGAAAAGTTTACAAAGCAACTGCTCTTAATTCTCCCAAAGAACTTGCAGCAGACAGATTGGACTCCACATGTTTCCACTGTTTAGTATAGGGATCTTCAAAGTTATTTAAGATGAAAAGAAAGAAAAAAAATTGACTGTTTGTGGCTCCCTTCCCACCACACATTACAAAAATGACAAAAACATGAGTAGTTATTGCAGAGTCAAGAAAGAAGCTCGTCAAAAGAAACAAATCAGAAATCAATAAGTGAACAAGGGACTTCATTCTAAGTTTCCATTTTTTTCAAATGGGAATACCTATCAAAAGGAAAATAAACTTGAAGGTAATTAGAAATGTGAACTCAAGCAACCCGACTTTTGTTTGATAGGGTTCTGTCTCACTGCAAATGAAGTCACATGAAACACAAAAACAATAAGTAGTTACTACTGAGGCTAGAAAGAAGCTCGTCGAAAGAAGCAAATCAGATATCAATAAGTGAACGCGGGAACTCATTCTAAGTTTCCATGTTTTTTTTCAATGAAAATATCTAAGGAAAGGGAAATAAATTTGAAGGTAATTAGAAATGTGGACTCAAGCAACCCGACTTTTGTTCGATAGGATTCTGTCTCACTGCAAATGAAGTCACATGAAGCAATTCAATCATCTTTTCAATGTTTATAGATTCCTGAGCGAGTTAGCATCCTTGATACTATCCAATTGAACAAAAGCCTAATTAAGGTCATAAATATTGCCCATACTTTGACCTCTTATTTAGATTGACTTCCAAATTAAGTTTATTGGTATACTTCAAGTATTGTCATGAAAATGTGCATCTCCACTCCGTTCTTTTAGTAGCAACAAAAAAATTCGACTCAATAGTCGACATCTTGAAATCATGTCAAATAAAGAGCCAAACAAAAGCTTTAGATTCAGATTCAAAGTCCAATTCTGAGAAGTACTTAGTTTTATTATTAACCAATAGTTCAAAAGGTCAATTGCTTTGACTGGAGCCCTATGAATGTTGTGGTTGTCTATGGTTGACCTATTCATAAAATACATTTTTACAAGATGCGAACATCTAACATTAGGACCGAGAACTGACTCTTTTTAACTTTTTTTTTTGTATTTTCATCGTTCGTAATATGCAATTCAATACAGAGGTTGGTCAGCAAATGATGATATTCCGAGCTTAAGAACTTGGATTCTGAGCATAAAAGGCCTTTAACACAGAATGATATACCTGTAACTCCATCTCATGTGTTTTTATTCTTTGCTCCATGACTTCTGCTGGATCGCTATGCTTAAACTGTTTGACTTTATTGCATTTTCCATTTTGAATGCCATTGAATGTTTCGTCTCTTTTGTCATCATGGGCATATGGTCTTTTGACTCCTTTCAAATGAGGGACATGTAAATTATTTCTCCGAGAGAGAACTTCAACATTATTTAATCCACTTTCATGATTAGAAAACTTGGACGTTCTTGAATCTTTGATAACTTGCTTAGCATTGAGAAAATTTGAGCACTCTTGAGCTTTCAGTGATACCCTCGTTCCTATCAAGCCACATTGTCTTCTCTGCTTGTTTACTTCTTGTTCAGGCTGCTGTTGGGATTGCACGTCAGTTTGCATATCTCTAGGAGATGATGCTACAGAAGTTTGCTCACTGTTTTCAGCCATGGGAAAATTTCCATCATAGATGACATCACCTGATCGCTACAAGAAAGGAAAAAAATACATTAGCCATTCTATCATGAAAGGACTCAAGGTCCCCCAGGTTCATAATACAACTCCTACATTTTAGTAGGTTAAAATTCTGTAATTCATCCATCCATCCCTACTACATTGCCCATAGTCCAAGTTATACAGTTTATTAAAGTGAATTACGTTAAACTTACAATGCAAGGATTCATGCTTACACATAGGCAGGGATGTGAGAATATAAACCCACCTACAAGGTAGTAAGCTTAACAAACCCTACTTGTATAGTAAATGCCCGTCATGCACATGGATATAACGAAGTTTCAGATCTACGGGAATAGGCAATATCACTATCACTATCATCTTTTGGAGCCCTAATTTAACTACAAACAAAAACTATTAGAGAATTCAAATTTTCTGAAAAGTTTGAAATTTGAACTGGAAAAGTAAATGGGCATTGATTTTCATTTTGACTTGCTGAAACTTAACGTTCAAACGTAACTTTACACTTCATGGTCATTAAGCAGGGAAGAAGTTTACATTCATGCAATAAATTATGTAATGGACTTCCCTATTACACAATAAGTATGAGGTTGTGGTTTGAACTCCATATATATTAGATACGGGAAATCTATACCCGTTCATTCATTGTAATCGTAATGAATTCAGCATATAATGTACTTAACCTCGTCATTATCCTTTGAACCCTAGGTTTACAAAATTACTTATAA
Organism: Pinus albicaulis; assembly: GCA_034641835.2. Taxonomy (NCBI): domain Eukaryota; kingdom Viridiplantae; phylum Streptophyta; class Pinopsida; order Pinales; family Pinaceae; genus Pinus; species Pinus albicaulis. The sequence goes on from CM076572.1 coordinate 408,444,972, forward strand.
ACAACGAATCTAAATGACTTTGGCTACACAAACTATTTTAATCATTATATTTTAAAATAACTTTTCGGAAACAAAGAGAGCGTGGATATAAAAGACAATTAATTAACTTCAGGAAGAACAACCTCTAACTGGAATTGAAATTGATACTAGAAAAGAAAGAAATTGAAATTGATGCTAGAAAATAAAGAAAATTGAAATTGATACTAGAAAAGAAAGAAATTGAAATTAACTGGAATTGAAATTGATGCTAGAAAAGAAAGAAAATTGAAATTGAAATTGTTAATGGAAAAGAATGAAAATTTTATTAAGTGTTACCTGTGAGTACAACAGAGACCATCTTCCTTTGGACCATAGTTTAGCATCGCGTAGTTTGGAGAGATAAAACTTGTTATAGAGGCCGGTGTGAGGATTATGGATTAAGAAATACTTCGCCCCGTGCAGGACTGGGATGACAGTGCCCAGCCACCAGCAACCTTTGTCATAAAAATCAACTACATCCCCAACAGAGTAAGAATGTTTCTCTGAGAAAGAGAGAGGAATGGGCCTCACTTGGGTAGCTGGCACATCTTCTTCTGTCAAAGGTTGTCCGTTGTCAGTGAGGAGTTCACTATTGTCGGGGTCGTAACGTATCTTGTAACGACGCCCTCGCCCTCGCCCACGCCCAGGTGGCACATATGCAGCCATGATGACTCCTTCAGCCAAACACTGCGATACCTATACTCATTACTCCGCACCTCCACTCTCATCCCCAACATCAACCTGTTCAACATCCTTAATGCGCCCTGCAATCCAACAACCGCCAACTGTATTTGTTTCCTACGAGGACAATGCTTTTGTGTCTGATAGAGAAAATATAATTGAGAGCTAAAATGAGAGCTCCCACGGTTAAAAAAAATCGTGAGAGCTAAAAATGGTATAACATCGGCTAAAAATGGGAAATATAGAGCTAAAAATGGTATAACATCGGCTAAAAATGGGAAATATAAATAAAGGGCAGCAAAGACCAAGAGGGGTTGTGTTTAACCATGCAGAAGTGCACATATTTAGAACTACCGAGCCCTCATAATCATTAATATTAGGATTTGGTGATAGGTTTTTTGGGAAAATTTAAAAATGTTAAAAAAAAAAAAAAAAAAACTACCAGAGTCTCATAATCATTACTATTAGGATTTGGTGATGGGTATTTTGGGAAGAGTCTCATAATAATTAATATTAGGATTTTCTGATCGGTATTTTGGGAAAATTTAAAAATGTTAAAATAAAAAAATAGAAGATGTGTGGAATTTTATAATAATAAGCTTGCATAGTTAGTCTTTCTGTCGTTTTGTACATTAACATTGTCGTTTTGTACATTAACACACTAATATTAGGATTTGGGGATGGGTTTTTGGGGAAAATTTAAAAATGTTTAAAAAAAAAATAGATGTATGGAATTTTATAATAATAAGGTTGCATAATTAGCTTCTCTGCCATTTTGTACATTAACACTGTCATTTTGTACATTAACACACTAACATCCACAGGAGCATATTTGGTTGATGTTATATTTGGATATTCTCTTACATACAAAGAGCATAGGTGTCATGTTTGACATCAGATTTTATATGTAGTCTTATGTGTTGAAGACTAGTTTTATTGAAAAGTACTTATATTAAACAAGATATAGATGTGATGATATAATTGGGAGGTAGGTTTTTGTTATTTTATGTGGTATAAAATTTTCGATGAGATTTTTGGTATGGTTAAAAGCACTACTAAATCATATTTTTAATATTAAATTATAAATTATTAATATATTTAATTTACAAATTTTTACTAAATTAAAAATCAATATTTAGATTTAATTTGTTCAGTATTAAATATATTTTTAGACTATATTAATTGTAATGATAGTATAGTTGGTAAAAATAAGTGTAATATTTATTGTTCACAGTAGCATAATTAGTACAAAATATGTTGAAATCTTTGTGTATATAAGTGATCGGAAATTCAATCTCTTACCATATATTACCAAAAATACTCAAATATAAAAAACTTTTGAAAAACAAATAAGCTATTTATCATCTTCAACTCATAAATCATATAACTTTTTAATTAATTAATAATAATTTACCAAATCAAAAATTAAATAAAAATAATTATCATAAATCTTATTCTTAAATATAGGACAAATCATTATATAAATTAATCTTTAAACTTATTTTATTTTTAAATTTTTTAATAATTATTATTATAATAAATGAATATTTCTCATATTATCTTAATAAGCTTATATAAAAATTTAAAAATAAATATTTTTAAATATAACCTTTGGTTGGAATAAGGAATATTTAGTAAACATTAAAGATTTACTTAATTTTTTTTGAAGAAAAAAAATATTCATTATTCAATTCCAAAAACATATAAAAAACATATAAAATTTGTAATCTAATTATTAATTAAAACTTTTTTGACTTCACAACTTTGGTGGGTCACACAGTAATGGAAGTACTTCGCCATCAAAGGATTCTGTCGTTTGTACCTGTAAAAATGCATTGGCAGAGCATCATGATTACAGAATACATTAGAATTTCACTGAAGTTATGTATATATTTATAGCTTTTCATGTCGCTGTTATTCAAATTATTGTTGCCTAACCAAACTACAACGTATTTTATTTTTATTGTAGAATTTCAATCAAGTGTGTTTCAAATATGCGAATTTATTCAATACAAGTGTACATCTTGTTTTATTATATATGGTGTTGGGGACAATGATGAAATTACCTTTATAGCTAGTTTTCTAGGGGTATAGAAAAGGTTGGCGGGATGGGTTTCTTACCTTCGATACATGGTGTTGGGTTTTATTATATATGGTGTTGGGGACAATGATGAGATTACCTTTATAGTTAGTTTTTTAGGGGTATAGAAAAGGTTGGCGGGATGGGTTTCTTTACCTTCGATACAGAATCAAACCCTTTTTGCTATAGAAATAAACACTGGATTTGGTTGGTTGAGAAATTCAAAAGCTTAATTTCTATGGGGGGTCTAAGAGTTAAAGAAGTATCACCTTTGTCGGTTGGAGATCTTATTTTGTCCGAAGAATATGGGTGGCCGGAGAATTCTTAATACTCGGGCTTTCAACTCGGCACTGCTACTTAAAGCACTATGGAGGGCTATCTATAATAGGGGTATATGGGTAGACATCATCTCTTGCAAGTATTTGCCACATAATCCTTTGCGTTTTATATACATACCATCAATTTATTTTTCCTCGGTGCAGATCGGTTATTTGGAACAGTTTCAAAAAGGTCCTTCATATTCTGGCAGGGAGATTGGCGTGGTGTTTTGGTAATGGACAAATGATTCTGCTGAGCGGTGATAAAATCTGTGGTATGGCCACTATTCCGAATATAAGCAACAGGCTGTTACACACTTTTAATCCCAGAGGTATTTTCTATCTTTCGCAGGGAATGCACGATGGGAGTTCAGTGCGCCTGTTATTAAATCAACTGACCAATTGGGACTTTCTAGAAGGGATGCTGAAGAATGGACTGAATACAGGGTGTGCTCCAAGGGGCCGGTTTATCCCTATGCAATGCGGGGGACAAACTGGTTTGGGCTGGGAAAATGAAGGATGGTGCTCTGATGGTTAAACAAATTTACTCCAGTATAAACCTGTTTGAGGTTATGGAACACACCTCTCATGGTTTCGAAAAATTTTGGCACAGGAAACTACCAACCAAAATACTCTTCTTTGGGTGGCTAGTGTGGAGGGAGAAGATTTTGACTTGGGATGGTCTCATTCGTAGCGGCTTGCAGGGGTCGGGAAGATGTGTTTTCTGTCATAACGCTGAAGAAACTATTAATCACTTATTCTTTTCTTGCTCCAAGATTGTTCATATTTGGTCTCTGTTCAACAAATCTCTCCTCAGTTCTACTTGGACACCGACTAATTTCAAGGATGCTGCACATCGCTGGGATTTGGTTGTGGGGCAATATCAATCTCTACCTTTCTTTTTTATCTGGGAAATATGGCGTTGTAGGAATCGACACATCTTTGATGATACTTCAATCAACATGTATCATATCTTCAATGCTATTATGTTTTGGATTCGGGACTGGGAGCCCAATATGCATATTATCCATGATGAATCCAGAAGGATCCATCCACACCCTATATCCTTATCGGCTATCTTCTTCGATGGTGCCTGTCAGGATGGGATTATGGGATGTGGGGCTTGGATAAAGATTTCAGAATCGGAGAGGATCCATGTCTGCTGGAATGGTGGAAGGGGCACAAACAACTTGGCGGAGTTAATGGTCCTGTGGTGCGGTTTACTGGCTGCTTGCAATCTGAGTCTTCGATAGGTTTCCATCTATGGGGATTCCACGCTTATTATTGACTCTATTCTTGGGCTCTCTCCTCAGTCCACTATCACATCTCATGGATGGTTTAAAAGGACTAAATATTTGTGGGAGAAATTAGAGTTTCCTCCACTGCACCATATATATAGGGAGAACAATACCAAGGCAGACTGTTTATCAAAAAAGGGGTTGGGTATGGGCTATGGTATATTGCAGGTATCTCAATTTATTGACAACAACATTGTCTGGACAAGTGATATCCCCATTCATCGAGTTGGGTCATTTTTTTTTGGAGTTTTCTTTCACAGATGCAATTTTCCTTTTTGGTTACTGCAAACGACATCAAGCGAGCCTGTTTAAAATTTCAAGTGAGCCTGCACGCCTTTTTTTCTATCCATCTAGCGAGACAGCCTGTATCCTTCATATTCTGTGGGGTTCTTTTATATCTGCTCCTTGCTCCATGGTGGAGATTTCCTTTATGCTGTCTTAATGTTGTGGAATTTAATACTCTGTCATGGTTTTTACAGGTTCTGTTTGTAGGATGAATTAAATATGTCTCTGCAGTAATGCACTTATGTTATGAATGGTATATTTCTGGACTATGCATGAGAAGAGGATTAATCTATTCTTCTTTTCCACAAATGTCGTTTTCTATTTCAAGTGTAGTTTGCACTTCTTATTCTGATGAATGTACTGTTTATATATATAATACAACATTTTTTTCTTTCTGGAAAAAAAAGAAAAAGTGTACATCTAATAGCATTGTTCAGAAAACCAATAGATCTTTGAAAATGTTATTTTTATTATCATAAAATATTTTTCCAAATAAAACTCTGATCACTATCAAAGATCAACTAATAAAATCCTTTATCGTAGTGTCCATATATTAAACATCTTGAACAGAAATACGTTCGGTCACTGGTTCCCAATAAATAGAGGGGGTATACGGACGACAAATGATTTTGTTTAGTAGCTTAAAATCATTAACGGACAAATTTATTCACACAATTTATACAAATAATTTTGTTTAGTAGCTTAAAATCATTAACGGACAAATTTATTCACACAATTTATACAAACCCTAACTATAGCGGAACCATCAACCATTTACACATTAAGCTCAACCATCCAAATATTTTAAATGGCGCTACTGGAATTGAATGTTGATACATATATTAACCCAGTAAATTTTGAGTGGCAAAATTATTAAGCTTAGTACTGTCACAACTTTGGTGAGTCACACAGTAATGGAGTACTTGGCCATCAAAGAATGCATTGCCGGCGGAGCATCATGATTACAGAATAAGACTAATATCATGATTACTTAATAAGATTCTAATTAATCCAGAGTCAACGTAACATTGATTAATTGATACCTGCCAGTGATAAGGATAATACTAGCAGTTGCCCCAGAAGGTGCAAGGAGAGGCCGATAGGAGTATTGTTTGTAAATTATTAATTTGAAGTAATTGTAGTTTTTGAGACGAAGGAGATTTTGTAGATTTTTGCACAAATTTTTTGTAGCATATATGATTATCCATCCCAATGTTGTCAAAGCTTAAAACATGGTGTTAATTTGACATTATACACACACAGACTGAATGGAAGGTGTTTATGCCTAAGACACAGCATGATCGACAGGACAAAGTGGTATTCTATTCAGAAACTCTATTTCATTTAGAAATAGGTAACAGGCTAAAATTTGTTGTTACTTACACACCTGACCCAGATGGATAAGACAGTGTAGTAAAAAGTTATAGACCATCAGAAAACATAAATTGAATAAAGTGGTAGCCACTAAAAATTTATATTCCTTTGCTGCAAAATGATCAGAAGTAACATAATTTTTATATGCAGTGGTTCACTTCTTCTTTAACAGCCTTTTTTCTTTTTGACAATAGGGGACAATTTGTAAGAAAATGATTCTTACCACATTTGTAGCACTTGATGTTCTCTGGCACTGATCTTTTACTGCTACGTCTTCTGGATTTAGCAGAGATGTGTGCAGGAGGTTGTCTATGAGTTCTATGCTTAGACTGATATGATTTGTATCTATGAGAATGTTTGTGATGCTTTTTGTGCTTGTACTTGTTCTTATGTCCTGCCCCCCTGGAGATTTTGGAGGAGATGCCATAATCTACATGGTATTGCTTACATAGAGGGGAAATCAAATATTTGTTTTTAGCAGAATTAACATGTTTGATTTGCTTCTGCTCAGCACAAAGTTGCATGATAAGGCCAATGATGCCTTGATGAATAGCACCCCATGAATCCCGATGACGAGGATCTTTAAAAATAGGAATAAGGCGTTCTGCAAACCATTTGGGTAAGGTGGAAATAAAATGATTTTTCCACTGTTGATCAAGTGCATTTGGCAATTGGAAGAGACGCCTAAGATATTCTTCATAGTGAGCATGGAACTTTGTCATATCTTTGAGCTTCATCTGATTTAAAGCTAAAGTCTGGACAGTGGTAGTATCACCTCGATGGCCTATGAATTCTTGCTCAATAGCAGATATCAACTTTCCAATAAAGTTGTTTTCTGTGGAACCATCACTAAGTAATTGGGGCTGTCCTTGATCATTAAGTACAACAGCAGCAGCCCAATCAGCGAGCAAGGTAGGGGACACTGGAATTGCCTTTGTGGCCCGGGGACTGGGAACTCTGTGTTTAGCCTGCTATGCATATGTCAAGATATTTGGCACAAGCTATGGCGTTTTACAGTCTAAGAATAACTTTGTAAATAGAATATACTTCTAAATATCTTAACCATCTAAACAACTTTTATAAAACCAAACCAAACAACTTTTGTAAAATTTAAACTGACATATAGAAGACCAAAACTAAATCAAAATTACAACAAATAATATATAATTCTTTGAAGTAATCTGTTAATACAGTAAAGAACAAAACTGAATCAAAACAGCCAACAATCAACATATTTACAGCATCTATAGGTGAAGCAGTGGTTGTCATATAGGTCTTGTAACAGGTAACCATCTGTTCAAGCATGAGACCTATTTCTGTTAAAGAAGAAGTGCATGCTCTAGAAGAAAAGTTAAAACAGCTAGTTTTTACTGATACAGACAGTAGTGATGAACATGACTCCTAATTCAGAAGATGAAATTGAAATGATTGCACATGATTCTACACATAGTTCAACATCTTCTAGTAGTAGTGAATGTACATCTGATTGTTCAGGACTCTGTTGCAATGTCTTGACTATACAAGAAGAAAATGATTTGTATACTACACTGTTATCTACAACAGACAGAAGAACTAGGAAAACCATCCAGGATATCCTAGCAAACAAGAGTGGAGAAAAGGAGAAAGAAAAACAGAAGACAGATCCACAAGCATACATAAATGCTTCTGTTGAGAGAACAAACTGTCAATGAAATTTTTGATCTTAATTCTGTAAATATTGCTATTTCTGATTTACAGAAAAGAGCTTCTGCTTTGGAAGCAGTTACTTATGTTCCTGACGATCCTTGGAATTTTGAGAGGAAAGAAGAAGCTGGAGAAACTTCAAACAAGTCTGAAGACGTTAAGAAACCAGAGGAAGGTATATTGATTAATGCTATTTTGGTTCAGACTCCTCTTATAAGGATCTCTGTAAATATTGCAGGAACACAAAGAATTGTCACTGCTTTGGTTGATTCAGGTTCTGGCATCAATGCAATCAGACCAGAGTTAGTCCCTTTTCATGCAAGACTGCCATCCAGAATAAAGTCAATCTCTACTATTGCTACATCTGAGGTAATTAATTCTGAAGCAAGAATCTTACTTGACCTCAGTAAAAAGACAGTCAGTAAATTAGAGATCTCTTGTATATTGCATGATGGTCTGAGTGTAGATCTTTTTCTTGGTATTCCATTTATGAGTACAGTCAAACCTTGTAGCTTTGAAGATATAAAAGGAAAGAACAACTTTACTTTCAATTTTAGGGGACAGAAGTTTGCATATCCTATTGTAGGAGCCCCTCGAAAGTTGCCTCAAATTCATGCTTTAAATGATAGAATAGAAGAATTAAAAGGACTGAAGAAAAGCATGAATATTGATAATCTGATTTCTAGACCAGATTATCAAGAAAAGATCAGACAAGTCAGATAGCTTTTTAAGCCTCTATTTGGTACTCATCCTGGAATGTTTTGGGAAAAGAAGAAACATTTTGTTTCTTTACCATTTGTATCTAATGCTGAAGTTAGACCCCACAGGTCTAAAGCCATCCCAATGGATAAAGAACACACTGAGTTATGCAGAAAGGAAATTGATGACCTCCTGAAAACAGGCCTGATAAAACCATCAAAGAGCCCTTGGGGATGTTTTGGGTTTTATGTAAATAAGAATTCAGAGATAGTCAGGGGAAAACCAAGAATGGTTATAAATTATAAACCCCTAAATGATTGTTTGGCATATGATTCATATCCACTCCTTAAGCCTTCTGATATTCTAGCCTTGGACATGCAAAAGCAATCAGGTAGAGCAGATCCTCTTCCTTCAACTAAAGAATCCCTGTGAGCCTCCCACAAATAATCTGCCAGCCTCACTCCATTGAGACCTTGAGAAAAAGCTTCTGCAAAAGCTCTCCTGTTGAGAAAAATTGTGTTTGGTCGCCCACTCAAAGCTCTCATTGCAGCTACCATCTTGTCCATGTTCCCAAAATATGTTCCAATGTATGCCTCACTGTTGATGGATATATAGTAGTCCAATGCAGCTCTGCTATTGCTAGGCAATCCCATCAAGCTTGCCTTGTCTAGAAGAGAAGATATACTCACATCTACTGTAAGCTATCATGTCAGGTTCAAATCTCAGATGCAAAGATAAAAAGGGTTGAGGGATCCTTTCTAGCAGTTCAGCTCCCTTTAGCTCAAGATGCCTAACAAGGCGTAGAGCTCTGAAACATGCATGACAGCAAGTTGCTTTGGCATAAAATGGGTGTCTGCAAATTGGTCAGAAAGTCAGTCCACTGGTCTACATTTTTTAATCATTAGACACCATATGCTTAAGAAAGCTAAAAACCATTGCCAAATCCATGGTAATAAACAGATTCAATTGGCAATGAAACAACTTCTGAATGCTAAAAAAAATTCTCACAATAAATCACAAAAATGTTAGAGAATAAAATCAATGACACCACATATTCGTATTTCAATTCATTTTCAAATTTAGATATTCACTAAATTCAGGTTTCAAGACAAAATCAATTATATATACATCATAAATCCAAAGTCTTAATTTTTAATCCTAGCTTGATGGACATAAAAGCTATAATATTTAATGACAATCAAACATATCTGTGCTCTTATTCAATTCTCTATAAAGACTACCATGTCACTGTGCCTTCAAATCTGAAATGCTTAGTTTTCTAAGACATAAGTTTGTGTGACGCTATTGCAATGGGCCAACACCAATAGGAGTAGGGCATGCAAAGATAAGCAAATGATTTTTCACTGTTCACGCTCTTGCTTGAGAAGTTTGGATCTGAATTTAAGAGAGAGGATGGTTTGAAGTATGACCAGAGCATTTGTGCCTGAGATCATTCAGGGATTCTCAGAACAGTTGGTGTGGATCTCCCAAATCATGGTAAGAACATCGTTGCAGAGAGTCCTGAGACTTACGATCTCAAGGTCCAAAAAGAAAAAGAAAAAGAAAAGTGAAGGATCAATTTCTCTGACCAAGAGGAATGAAACTAAAATGGTTATGGCAACATGAAAATGTGTAACAACTATAGAGAATACAGAACCAATCGTCAAAAGCATTCTACTTTGGTTGAGAACGATATAGCCCAACAAATGTATTTACAGGGTTTCAACCTGCTTTCATAGCTCAGATTTCTAAGTTAAAAGAGAGCAAAAGATTCTGCAATAATGAAGCTCATATGATTGATCAACTTGGTTGAAAGCAATAGTTGCTATGAATGAATTTGCATAATCGTACTTGTTTATACATTAAAATAAGAATGTGAATCTGAATACCTGCTTTTAAACTGATTCTCACAGAGTTATCCAAGCTATATAGAATAAATAAAAGATATAAAGGGACATTTTGAGATATCAAACATGTTTCCATCATATGAATGCACAGTAATCCTACAAGTAAATGGCAGATAGGAAATTTCTAGCCACAACCATGACTACGATACCATGTGAAACTATAGAAAAGCTAGGAAACAAACAGGTGTAGGAATATAAAAGTGTTGAAGTTCTACTGATGAAAATGCCGACTTAAACCTCCATACAATGCCATATTTTTTTTGTAACTATTGATTAGATGTTCTATAATAATGAGCAGTTAGAGTGATAAATCATTATGAAAAATTGAAAATTACAATCCTTAACTGCTGACTGGTCTTCATATGGAGCACTACCAGGCCTAATGGGTAGTTTTCTTATTGTTTAAGCAAAATCTGAACCTAACTAACCCAGTAAACAAGCCCATTAGGACAACATGCATTCAACTTGCATCCCCCGTTCTCATTCCAAATTTTCAAACTGATCACGTTCAGGATGGATCTGGAAACTTCTCGTAGTAGGTACAAAGAAGGTGATAACATTTCTCATTGTCATCACTAACACATGTAATTAGTCCAATAACGGAAAGTGTTATCGATTTACCTCCATATTTTTTTTTCTAAGAGCGCCATGTCATTATTTTTCATGGATGTTTACCATAAGCACAAACTGTCAATGCAATTTCACAAGGGAATCTGATAATGTATATTTAACAATGATGTAAACTGTTGAATTCAATTTTAGAGAGCAATAAGTTTTGTTAAATATTTCTATTCTCATACATCATATTAACAAGCAAAAAATAAATCTAAGTTTTATGGAAAATGTATGCCAGTATAGTTGATTAGATGCCACATCAACCAAGGGCATTCTATCTATGCAACAAAAGCTGAAGAATAGCTGCAAGAATTTCAAATAGGCACAACTTTTTCATGATTAGTCACTCGAAATGTCATGATAGACCATATGTAATGGAAATGGCACTCAAGTTTAAAAATTAAAATAAAACTTGGTTAAATATTATATGATTCATACTTCATGAGTTCATAATTAACCAATTGTTAGGCTCAGACAGGGTTAGGAACACATTGTTTGCAGTAGGTTTTTGTGATGCTCTTTGTGATGCCATTGTATCACAAACAACACAACTTGATGAATGAATTTAACTCAAATGTCATGAATTTCAAGTACCACATAATCTTAACATGTTGGATATGCAAATTGGATTAAGACAACATGGCTCCAAATAAAGACATTTGAATATAAGTTTATCTTTAATCTTGCAAGGTTTTGGATAATTAGACAGGATGCTTGAATCAATACTTGCAAAATTTACAACCTTTTTCAAATTTGCCACTGTTTAAATTGATTATAATTATTCGAGAAGCTTCTGCAATTCTTACCCCTTCAGCAGCCTACGTAGTTAAGCCCAGGTCAGATGTTTAACATAAAATTAAACAGTAAACTCATCATATTGATCCCAAAAAGGAAAAATTCAGAAGTGAATTTCACTTACAGCAAGCCCAACACCCCCAGGCCAAATATTGCTACAGTTGAACCCTTCTTGGGTTTTGCTACATTCAAAGTCGCACCCATGCCTGATTCCATATCAAAATGAATTTTAAATAAGAATTTCAATGACGGGAAAATTTTAATATTAACAATCCAGGAAGCCAAACTTAAGGAATTGGATAGAACAATATACAATGTCAATTATATCAATCATTTTGATATCTTTATTTCACAGTGATCGTCAAATTACATTCAAAAGGTCCAAAAAATGAAATGATTTACCTGTTGAAACCCCACAATTGATAATACAGACAAACTGTTAAGAGGAGCCTCTGGATTAATTTTGGCAACACAACCGACATGCACAACTGTATACTCGCTGAAAGTGGATGTGCCAAGGAACTGGTAAATGGGTTTCTCATTGATTGAAAACCTTGACTTCCCATCATTTATCATAACCCCTATGTTAGTGTTAATTCACAAAAGATCACACATGTTGCTCTCCTCTGACTTGCAGTGTCTGCATTCTCCACTCTCCAGTAAATACAGGAAGCACACTGGCACCCTCCTTGAGGTCACTCACCCCTTCTCCAACACTCTCAACAACTTTGTGTCAACCAACCAACCTATAGTTAATGTGCAATAAATCACAGGAAAATTACTTTCCATTTTACCTTTTGAAATTCGACATGCCTGCTAGTATGACTAGTTATTTTCTTTGAAATCCTACATGCATGCTAGTATAACTAATTAATTTCTTTGAAATCCTGCATGCCTGCTAATTTGACTGATTAATTTCTTTGAAATCCTACATGCCTGCTAATCTGACTAATTAATTCTTTTGAATACATAGAATTCATGGGCAAGAACAGAGTGCATACCCAGCTGCTTCATGTCCCAAAATGCGGGGAAAGAGAGGAGTTTGGCCTTGCAACCAAAGCAGTATCAGTCATTTCATTTCACTATTAAAAGCAATATTTGTGTGTGTTATACAGTACAGTGCAATAGGAAACGTGTAATTAATATTCTTCCTTCAAATTCTTTCGGTGTTTAAAGATAAGTATTCATAGCATACCTTTGCTTCCCAGAAATAAAGGTATGTATGACACAAGGCAGTGTAATGCACTTTGATTCTCACTTCCATTGCATGTGGAGGAGCCAATTCCACTTCTTCAATCTTCAGAGGCTCCCCTACTCCCCATGCAACAAAAGTACAAATATGAAATATATATATATATATATATATATATATATATATATATATATATCAGATTTCAAGAAGCACACATACAGTTTGCATAAATCCAGCTTAACCCTGAAAATCAAATTTTCCCTGGAATGAAATAGAATGTGGCCATGACTCCTTGCACTGAACTCAAGTAGTAGTTACCTTTGCATTTGATAACCTGGCCTGCAGTAGTATGAATTTTTTTATTAGGGTGAAAATGAATTTAACATTATAAAAAATCTTTAAAAAATCCAAAATATTATTTAAATTATTTCATAAGTTCCCAAAAATTTCAAAAATTAATAATTAAATTATATGCTGAATTTCCAAAAATTTCAAGCGGAGGCTGATTATAAACCCTAAATATTTACCATTTAGGTTGTGAAAATTTACTTTTTGCACAAATCATCTCAAAATAAGTGTGCTACCGACTCTGTACAGATCGATATTTGAACAGATTATTGTTGGACTTCTATATTATATAAAGCATATCCAAAATATCACAAAATTACTGAATGACTTCTATATTATATAAAGCATATCCAAAATATCACAAAATTACTGAATCTCAAATTTACCTGGATCAAGTGACCAGGCTAATACAAGAATTGTAGTTATAGCTGGACTAGAGATCTTTCTTCCTAGGGTCTTTGAAGAAGATTACCAGATCAACCGCCATCTAAATCCTACTTAATACTGCCACAAATATATTGACAACGAAAGGACAGAAGCTGCTCCATCTCAATCCTATCAATTCGGCCAAGCAAATATTTACGATCAACATAGAGCAGGTTGCAGATTCAACCAATCATTTAACTCAAAAATCCAGTTAAACTGAACAAACATCATGGAGTATAGGCAGTGAATATATATTTATTGAGTATACACAGTGAATATATATTTATTGACTATTGCCATCCCATGTCTAGACGATGTCTTTGAGGCCAGGCATTAGATCCTGACTGTAGAACTTACTGTATTCCAGCGAATCCCCACCGGTCTTCCGAAGCTCCACCACGAAGAGCAAGGGCGTGACTTCGAAAATCTCGGCATCAATAGACAAATTCCCCTTCCACCCCTGCTCCGAACCCTGCAACTTCACCTTACAGTCCTTCGATTTCTTGAAATTGAACCGGAAAAGACTTGCAATCTCCTCCAGCTTCGACATTATGCTCGACGCCGGCTGAGTCGAAGTGAACCTCGACTCCTCCTGCTTCACCACATCATTGAACAGGCCGGAGAGATTGAACCCTGGCGAGAGGGAAATTATGTCAAAGGTGTTCAGGCAGGTCGGCTTGGGGGCAGGGAAGGCCGAGTCAACATCTTCCAGCTGACCGACATCGACATCGTTGTCGGCCTGCGGGCGCTTGAAGCCCCGGCGGAACCAAGAAACCTCCATGAGCTGCGGAACAGTGATCCTCGTCTTGGGGTTAGCGTCCAGGAGCCGGAGGACCAGACGCCGGACTTTAGAGGAAAACCAGGGCGGGCACTTGAAATCCCCCTTGTAAATATTTTTATACATCACCATCGGATTCGCGTCCTAGAACGGCAGGTGGCCCGCGAGGAGCACGAAAATGCTCCTCGCGTGCAACATGTCCGGCGAAACGTACGCCGGCGTGTTGCACGCCGTGTGGAGAAGGCCGTCCTGCCTGAACTGCTCCGGCAGCGCGCTGAGGCCGAAGTCGGAGACCTTCATATCGCCATTTTCGTCTAATAACAGGTTTTCCGACTTCAAATCTCGGTGATACACACCCCGGCTATGGCAGAAATCCACAGCGATAATCAGCTGCTGAAAATACTTCCTCGCTTCCTCTTCCTTCAGTTTCCCCTTTTCGACAACCCGATTGAAGAGCTCCCCGCCCTTAACATACTCCATGACGAAGTAAATCTTGGACTTGCTCGCCATGACTTCGTAGAGCCGAACGATGTGAGGATTTTTTCTTTATCCATGACTTTAATGGCGACACTTTCCCCTGTCTTCAGATTTCTGGCGTAGTAGACCTTGGCGAACGTCCCTTGTCCCAGCAGGCGCCCTAATTCGTACCTCCCCATCAAAATATTGGGCTTCATCTCCATGGTCTGTGCCGACGAGCACAAAGCCAAAAAAAATACCAAAACCTGGGTGCCTTTTAGCTGCCCTTCAGCCCTCCTCTATTTATTGGGCCTGTGCAATTTCTGAACCCAGACCTTGCTCTCCGACATGCACTCCATTCCAGGAGTACAGAGTGCTTCTGCTGATGCTCTGCCTCTGCTCTTTGAACGAGATTTGTGCTAGAGCCGGGCGATCCACGGCCCGCACAATCTGCAAGCTCATGTTACAACATTCTCTGTATATGCACAATATTTCTGTGAATATATTTCAACATATACACAGCAGAGAGTACAGAATGAAAGCAACTAAAATGCAGCGGAGCTTCTACGGCTACCAAAGAAAGAGGAATTTACATATACACCGCAGAGAGTATAGAATGACAGCAACTAAAATGCAGCGGAGCTTCTACGGCAAACGTGTTCTCGGAAGAAGCAAACGTGTTCTCGGAAGAAGTTAGAGACAAAATAGGTTGTTGAGCATAACACGTGTCATTTTTAAACGAGTAATAGGTGTCGTGATCGGATAAAAGTATTGCAGCAACAGATGTAATGAATATGTTGAAAAACTGTATCTCTTTCAAAAAAGAAAAGAAAGCCTATCGGCCTAAAAATATGGTATCATAAATTTATTTAAATAACTGGTTTATAATTTACGGTATTATAAATTTATTTAAATAACATTTTATAAAAAAGGGTTTACAATATGTTTTTCTCTTTTTACTAATTTTATTATTTTAATTATAAATTTTATGGGAAATCATATAAGATATTTTGGAACCGATGTCTTTCGAACTATTAATTGTAATTCATCATCAGGATAATGAAGATTGGTTAATCTGACATACATATTTAAACCATGAAGTGAGAAGCAATGGTCAAAACCCCAAAGAATTAAAAATGGTCGAAAATTATAAAATAATCCAAAAATATAACTAACCATCCTTAAAATTAAAAACCGTCAAAAATAAAACTAAAAATAAAACCATAAAAAGACACAAATACCCCTTCATATAAAATCAACAGTAAAAACTAAATTAACTCGTTATTAAGTGAAAAAAAAGAAAAGTCAAAATCATAAATTATAAATAAATAAAATAATAGAATAAAATCAATACATAAAATAAATAAATAAATACATGAAAGAATAAAATTAGAAATAGAAATTAAAATAAAAACAAATTATTTGTATTTTATTTTAATAAATAAATAAATTAACATACATAGACCAATATATAAATAAAATACAAAAATAAAATAAACAAAATGATAATAAAAATAAAAAGACTAAATCATAACCATAAAAATAAAACTAATTTTCATAAAAATAAAACTAATTTTATTTTTATTTTTAAAGGACCAGTAAAAGGTAAAATAAAAACCAAAAAATTCAAGTCCAAGTCAAAAACTAAAACTAAATAATTTATAAATAAATAAAATCAAAAAATAAAATCAAAAAATAAAATAAATAATTAAATAAATACATGAATGAATAAAAACATTTTTAAAAATTAAATTAAAATAACATAAAATAAAAATAAAAATAATAAATTAAAAATAAAAATAAATTATTGTAAAAAAAAAAAAAATAATAATACCAAAAACATAAAAACACAAAGAATAAAAGGATTTCTATAGGGAGTGAAGAGATGGAATCCAACAAGTGCTAACTTTCCATCCATCATCCCTGTTTAACGTGCGGGACCTCTTCTCAATCTCAATTGCCTCCCTAAATTTCCGGTGATGGAAATGGTCAACTCTAGCAAGGATTCTAGCGTCTTCCATACAAATATGATGCTTCGTCTTTTCTGCATGCTCAGTTAACGCAGAGGACTTGGTTCTACCATGCCTAATATTTGCAGCGTGCTCTTGGATCCTTTTATTAATCGACCGACTAGTTTCACCAATGTAGGGAGCCCCGCAAGAGCAAGGGATCAAATAAACACCTTTCACGCTTTTTGGGTCCAACTGGTCTTTAACCGATTTAAGGGAGCCCTGAATGGTGTTTAAAGGTTTAGAAGAAGAAGAGATCTTATGCTTCCTTAAAATCCGAGCAATCTTGTCAGTAGTACCTTGAATAAAAGGTAAATGAACTTTACCAATAGCGTCAACAATAATCCTATTCATTCTAGGACCTTTGCTTGCATTCATGAAAGCCTTCAAACCTTGACTTCTACTATAACCGTTTTCTTCGAAGACTTTAAGGAGATGGGCTTTCTCTTCATCTAAATGATCATTATCCGAAATTCTAAGAGCTCTTGTAGCTAAAGTATTCAAAACTCCAAGTTTCTGAGCAGGAAAATGATGAGAACCAGAATGCAGATACTGCTACGTGTGCGTCTTTTTCCGAAAAACACAGTGCGAGAATGAGCCATTATTATTTCTAGAGATGAGAACATCCATGAAAGGAAGGTTCCCATCAGTTTCAGTTTCCATCGTGAACTTGATAGAGTCAGATTGATTATTCAAATGCCGATGGAAAGCCTCTAATTCAGGACGACCATGAGACCAATTGATGAAAGTGTCATCAACAAACCACTTCCAAACCTTGGGTTTTAAAGGAGCAGTTGCCAAAGCTCTAGATTCAAAATCTTCCATAAAAAGGTTTGCTACCATCGGCGAGAGTGGGGAACCCATGGCAACACCACAGGTTTTCTCATAAAATTCTCCTTCAAAACTAAAAAAGGTAGAAGTGAGGCAAATTTCCACCAAATTAACAGTATCAGGATCAGTGATACGCCTGATAACCCCTAATGCCTCCATGATGGGAATGTTCGTATAGAGAGAAACAACATCAAAACTAACCATAGAGTCATTAGGTTCGCAAACCCAGCCTTTTAACTCATGAACAAAAGAAGCAAAATATTTCACGAAAGAATCTGTCTGACCTACAAGAGGATTTACCTTGCGGGCCAAATACTTAGCTAGGAGATAGGTGGGTCCCCCAATAGTATTAACAATGGGTCTAAGAGGAACACCATCCTTATGAATCTTAGGGAGCCCATAAATTCTAGGGGAGTTAATTTATGGGTCTAGCCGAGGTTTTCACTTAATAACCTGTTTATCTTGTTTCTGTGGGGGAGTTACTTTAGTTTTTACTGTTGATTTTATATGAAGGGGTATTTGTGTCTTTTTATGGTTTTATTTTTAGTTTTATTTTTGACCGTTTTTAATTTTAAAGATGGTTAGTTATATTTTTGGATTATTGTATAATTTTCGACCGTTTTTAACTCTTTGGGGTTTTGACCGTTGCTTCTCACTTCATGGTTTAAATATGTATGTCATCAGCCAATCTTCATTATCCTGATGATGAACTACAGTTGGTAATTCGAAACGCGTCGGTTCCAAAATATTTTATGTGATTTCCCGGAAGATTTATAATTAAAATGTTATGGATCACAGAAGCTTGCACTCTTAATTTCATTATTATTAAGAGAAATTTATATATGTAAAAAATGCTATAAATAATTAATATTATCTAATTCATACTATTCAATTTATTTATCATATATATATATATATATTAGAAAATTAATAAAAAGTAATTTTTTAATTTTTTAATGTTAAAATTGGAAATATATATATATATATATATATGATTTTTAT
Organism: Pinus albicaulis; assembly: GCA_034641835.2. NCBI lineage: Eukaryota > Viridiplantae > Streptophyta > Pinopsida > Pinales > Pinaceae > Pinus > Pinus albicaulis. Next base: position 408,463,766 of record CM076572.1, read on the forward strand.
ACATTATATTTAAATTTATTTGACAATATAAAGAGTAAAACAAAACTGTTTTTTAAGTTATATTCCATAACCAAAAAACTTAATAACAAACAATTTAAATATCGAAGTTCAATTTTTTTTTTTTCATTTAATAACAATAATTTGAACATCTAAGTTTCTTTTTTCTATTTGAATTTTTATTATTGAAAATTATATATATATATATATAATTTAGGATTTTATATTTGTTTTGCTATTATTATCGATTTATGCAAATTATGGTGGTGGGAACATAGAAATAAACAGAGGAGTTGAGGTGTTTATATATGAATATTGGATGTTTATATATGGATATTGCCATATCCACACATACCATCCTACACACCAATTCTCTTTTATTGCATAGGTACCAACTATATTGAATATAGAAAACAAACAATTTATTGTCGCTACACATTAACTTCATATTTACAAGTTTCTCACATCCACATACATAGTTTCACTTGTGTCAATGGGTTGTGGTTACCTTCATAGCATTTTTGGGGTCCAATTCTGAGAAGTACTTGTGTCAATGGGTTGTGGTTACCTTCATAGCATTTTAAGAGAATTTTGACAAAAAAATAGTTTCCCAATCATAGCATGTGTGTGAAAATCATGCTCTTGAGAAGTTGAGTTTCACTTTGTCACTTTAATGTGATGTAGAATTCATGTTACTTGTACATGAATCAGTGTTACTCATACATGTAGAGCTAAAAACATAAAGATATCCATATAGATAACAAAATAGTGAGAAAATCCAAAACCCTAACTTAAGTTTAGCCCAAGCCCCAAAAGGAGAAAGAGGTTATTTGTTGGATTCACAATTATATTGAGAAAAGGGGTGTATCAATATAACGACAAGTTTTACTTATTTAAAAAAGATTATTTGTTGGATTCACAATTATATTGAGAGGGATGTATCAATATAATGACAAGTTTTACTTATTTAAAACCATTCAACGTCATAAAACTTCATCTCGTAAACTGAACCAATAACACAAGATATATGTTTTGGAACTACTATAATTATAATGGGGATGTGTGAAATTTTATATAATTATATTATTAAAAAATAATATAAAATAATGATATTTTAATGTTCATGAGAAAATAGTCTATTATGTTATTATAATATAGTGTACAATAAAACATGTTATCATAAATTTTAAAATAGTTTATAATAAAATAGTCTATAATGAGTTATAAAATAATGTATAATAATGTTTTTATTTATTTAATAAATTATAAAATAATCGATAATAATGTTTTTATTTATTTAATAAATTTATATGGATTATAATACGTTTGTAAATATGCTATAAATGGTTAATACTATGTAATCTATATAATTTAAGTTATATTTTTAAAATTTTAAATTAATTTATTATTCTTTTTTTCAATATTAAAATTAAGAAATTACTTTATTTTTTAATGTTATATTTAAATGTATTTGATCATATCAATTTTCAACCAAAACTAAAACTTTTACTTATTTTCCAAAATCAAATACTTAATAACAAATCATTTGAATTGTGATTAAAATCTTTCGGTGCAAATCACATCAGAATAGATTTGGTCGACGCGTTTCAAACCAGCCAGTGTGGTTCATCATCGGGACAAGATGGAAAATCTGATCAAATAACCCCTTTAAATAGAAAGTAAAGCTACCACTAGCCGTTTGTAAAATAACGGCTAGTTTGACTTAAATAATAATTGTTTTCTTCTCCATTTGAACTTTTATTATTACAAATTACAAATTTATTATTGAATATTAATATAAAACATAAATATCATATAAAATTTTCAATAATTATTGATATGAAAGTTTAATAACCTAAGATCTAGACGATTTAAAAGAGATATTATATTTGTTTAAAAAGAGGTTTTATATTTGTTTTGTTATCATTATTGTTCTATGCACATCATGATGATGAGAACATAGAAATAAACCAAATAAAAGGAGGACTTGAAGTGTTTGTATGCCGTCACGCACACTTACTCTCTCTTACTACATATGTACCAACAACTGAATGTAGAAAACAATATATTGTCACTAGATACTAACTTCATATTTATAAGTATGTCACATCCACATACATGCATTCCCTTGTGTCAGTGCATTGTGGTGACTATTCTTCGCATATTTGGGGGTCCAACATAGTGGGAATGCATTTCTTTCATGTTGTAGGTCTTTTTAAGTAAATTTTGACAAAAAAAAGAGTATCTCAATCAGAGCATGTGTGTGAAAGTTATGCTTTTGACAAGTTGATAACCACTTTGTCCAGAGATGAGTCACAAGTGGGTGGTGAAGAGATGACGGGTTAATGTCAATCATCAATCGTAACCAAAGAAGGGCTTCTGTTTCTGATTCAAATACTTAGGTTCCAGTTTCTGCAATTTAGTCTTGGTTCCTGAACCAGCGACTAAGTTCCCATTTCGGAAGTTTATTTCCAGTTCCTGTTTCGTCAAAAGAAGTTTGAAAATGATACTTGGGTGCATTTGAAGGAATTTTAGAGGTTTTCTCGTTTCATAGTGGACAATTTCGTCCAAACATGGACCCATAACCACAGGTTTTCAGAATGGGAATCTTCAAAGAATTAAATTTGACAAACTAGGCTTAGCTCTATCATCAATACTCATGCATGTGGATCTAGAAACATAAATATATCCAAGTAGATCATAAAATAACGAGGAGAATCCAAAACCTTAACTTACGTCTAGCCGTGACTCCAAAAGGAAAAAGGGGTTATTTTGATTTTTATAATGATGAATTCTTGTGATATAGCAAAGCATTGCAAGGGAAGTAGAGATACTACGTAACAAAGAAAAGGAAGAAGGGTGGCCCTAAGAAGTATGTACAAGACTATAATGTCCATTTACCCTATGGTGTTCATTCTTACTATCCAAGTAGATAACAAACTTGTAAGGAAAATCCAAAACCCTAACTTAAGCCTAAATTTAGCCCCAAAAGAATAAGGGGTCATTTCGATTCCTATTATAATGAATTATTGTGCCCTAATATAGCATTGATGCAAGAGGAGTAGATAATCTACATAACATAGGAAAGGAAAAAGAGTGGCCTTATAAAAGTATGTACGAGCCTACAATGCCCATAATGTTCATTCTTGTGTGGCTTGAAAAAAAAACAACATTTGCCACCTTTGCACTCCAAGAGTTCATACATAGTAGGAGAGAAGGTTTTCCATCATTAAGGATTTAGCTATGGAGCTTTCTCTAGAATAATTTCTTTCAAAAAATGAAAGGTTATTGAGGAAGTTAGGTCCATCCAATCAAATGGAGGCTTTTAAGGAAGTTAAGTCCATCCAATCAAACAGAGTTATATATATGACTTACAAGTACGGGATAATTTTTTAACATGGTTGGAGTATCCATTGTTAAGAACTTCTTATTTTTGGCTCTAAACACACTCATGTGGCACTCCAATTATGTTCTCGATTTCTCCTCCAAAACAATAATGAGGGTTGGGGATTGTGACAAGTAAACAAGTACACCCATTTCTAGTTTATGTGGGATAGTTGAAATTATAATTGAGTGGGATACTTTTTTATATAGTATTATTTTGTCACATTTAACGTAACTTCCTTTAATTACATCATAACACTTATTTGATTGTTGTTTGTATGGTCTTTGGCCCTAATTTGAGTAATTTTTTTGTTGTAATTTCGACAATTTGTTATGTTGTAATTTTGGTATATACATATACATACATATACATACATACATATATATATATATATATATATATATATATATATATATATATATATATATATATATATAGAGAGAGAGAGAGAGAGAGAGAGAGAGAGAGAGAGAGAGAGAGAGAGAGAGAGAGAGAGTAACAAATGTAATATGACCATAATCGTGGAATAGACTCATAATGTAGTTAGAGGAAATAGTATAATAATAAGAAGTAGTAGGCATAGAATGAAATATTTTAGGGAGGTTATATCTATCCATCAAATAAAGTTTCATATATATGACCTACGAAGCATGGGATGTGTGCTTAACTTGGTTGAAGCTTTCATTATTAAGAACATTTTGCAATGGCTCTACACACATTCATGTGAAACTCTTGTTATGTTCTTGATTTCTCCTCCAACACAATAATGAGGGTTGACGATTGTGGCAAATCCACAAGTGCACCCATTCCTAGTTTGTGTGTGATAATTAGAAATTGTAATTGAGTAGGATTGTTTTTAGTTATGTATATATAATATTAGTAAGTCATGTTTAGCATAACTTCCTTTTACTACATTTTAAAATTTGTTTGGTTGTTGTTTATAATGGCTTTTACCCTAAGTTGACTAGTTTGTTATGTGGTAATTATGACTTGTAATGCATACGTTTGTGTCTATGGATGATATATCTAGTACTAAGGAGGTACCCAAGAGAGATTATGAATGTAATATGGTCATAATCATAGAATACACCCATTATGTAGTTAGATATGACAATATAATAATAAGGGGTTAAACTCCTAGGAATACTCACAAGAAAGTAGAAATACACATGAGTATCATTGTATTGAGATAAGTTGAATGTCGTTTATTGTATTGTACAAGCATAGCTTGTGGAGTGATTCCTTCCATAGGAGTATTTTATGGTGTCATTGTTATGTACACGTGGAAGGTAATATGGGCTATATAGGATACCCAAGGGGGATAATGAATGTAATGTGGCTATAATCAAGGAATAGGCCCATTATGTAGTTAGATGAAATAATATGATAACAAGGGATAGTTGGCATAGGATCCATGTAATCCTATCTAGCTATATTACATATATAAAATATGCCACACTTACCTTGGAGAGTGTGTTAGGGAATATTGTGATACAATTACATGTTGGTGAGTCTATTCCTCAACCTCTCCATCACCCCATGTTTTATCATGTCCCTCAAAAAGTTGGTTGTAATGGTAGTAACTCCTAGAGTCGCTACAATTAGAGTCATTGAACTCATAAGGTTCCTTGCTCTCCTGAGAATCTATATCTACATGTCTTCCTTGTACATGGTACGGACCACCGTGTTTTCAAAGTAATTATTCTTTTAGATAATGTAATTATATGAATTGGATCATTTTATTTTTTTTCATCCCTCTCAATGCTTTTAAAGTGGAAAAACTGTAGGAATCACTCATAAGACCATTTTCACAAGAGGGACCCAATTTGGAAAATTGGGGTCTAAAACCTTCTTAAATAAATTTGAGGGATCAAATGATTTTTTTTGGGGTAAAAATTTACCACTTAAGTGTAGCACCATTTTTGATATTCTACACATAGATACCTTTCCAACGGTGCAAGAATCACTTCAATTGGAGTTTGAATGCAAAAGTTATGTCACTTGGAATTTGACCTTCCTATTTTGACCACCATAATTCAAGAGGACGCCATATCAACCCCCATTATTCAGTGCAAAAGGGGCTTGCCATGTGATAATGATGAACAAGACTCTAGAAGAGTCTATATTGTAACTCTAGTTTAGAGTTTAGGGAGTCAAACACAACCACCATGACGTTATTGGGTTGTGCTATAACCACACTACTACATTTGGCGGAAATTCCGACACTTGGTTCCGACGCTTTTGACCAAATGTCGGAAATTTCCCCAACTTTTTTCCATCCCGCCCGAAACCGTCGCTATACCGACGTTTATAGAAAGGTGTCGCAATACCGACACTTAAAAAGTGTCGCCACTGCGATGTTTGGAGGAAGACGTCGCACTGGCGACACTATGGCCCAAAGCATCGCTATGGCGACGACTACAAGTGCGACACAATGTCTAAGTGTCGTAATTGCGACGTTTGGAGGAAGACGTCGCACTGGCGACACTATGGCCCAAAGCGTCGCTATGGCGACGACTACAAGTGCGACACAATGTCTACGTGTCGTAATTGCGACGTTTGGAGACCTTCGTTGCAATAGCGATGCCTTTTTCGCCGTCGGTATAACGACACTGATATGCGCGCTAAATCCATAAACAAAACTTATATGCACGCTACATAAAAATGATTTTATTGTTTCGTATCCGTGGCAATAGCCAATATCACGCGCGCATAGCTGCTCTTAACGACGACGTGCTGTTTTCTTGCATAACGGTACCCTCGGCATTTTCCCTCGGCGGTCGCCCTCAGCTCTTGCGCGGAAGCAGAATTTGCCCTCGACGCATTCTCCCTACGCTCTTGCAAAGCTGACATTCACCGTCGACTCTTGCAAAATGGTAGTTCTTACTTCTTGACCTTCCTCTTTATATTATAGTAGGGTTGACACTGTTTGGGGTTTTTGGTCAATTCCATTGGATTGTGTTGAGCGTAGGGTTCTCTCTAGATGTCAAGAATCCAAAGATTCAATACCCTCTAGTATCTTCATCCTTGATACAACATTTAATTTTTCCCAAAGAAACGCTTATTAATTTGGCAGCCATTATTTCTCCCTGCTTTAAAAACCCTTCATTTAAATGAAAACAAGCATTGCATTTCAACTAAAAAAATCTATTAGTGGTCAAATGTACATGTGTGCTACATTAACATCTGATATCACGCGCGCATTCGCCCTCAGGCTCTTATGAGAACGGCATTCGCCCTCGGCATTCACCACAGGCTCTTGCGGGCTTGACATTGCCACGAGCTCTTGCGAAGTGACATTCGCCACGAGCTCTTGCGGGCTTGAAAAATGGTGTTCTTAATGCGAGTTCTTCCGAGGAGGGTTGACCTGCAAAAATGCAATCAAATAGCTCCACTTGAGAAAACTTTTCATAATCTTGGGGCTGGATATACTGCAGAGCAAACAATTGTAGTTATCATTCGTGCTCCAATATATTAATATATTTTTTACATTGAACTGAAGAAAGGGAAACAAGCAAATGCTAGCCATCATACAATGCTTTGACATAAGAGTTTTGAGTGACATACTTGAAAAAAGAACTCATTGACTGATATTTATAATCATTTGAGTTATTCAAGTTAAACACAATGTCAAGAATCAAGATTCAACACCCTCTATTATCTTCATCACCCAGTACAAGATTTAAATTTTTCCCAAAGAAACGCTTATTAAATTGGCAGCCATTATTTCTCCCTGCTTTAAAAACACTACATTTAAATGAAAACAAGCATTGCATTTCAACTACAAAAATATGTTAGTGTTCAAGTGTACATGTGTGCATCACTTGTGTAGGGTATTCCTTTTGCACTTTCACATTATCCCAGAATCTGTGCAGTATAGTTCATATTTTTTGTGATTTAGATTATCTTGAAAAAGGAAAGGTAAATTATTTCCCATGGAAAAAGAAGGTTTTCCCTTTTTACTACTGGAAATGGTACAACAAAGTTCCATTTCTACCTGAAACTCCTATGAAACAGAAACCAAATAAAGGCCATGTCCTCAATGGACATCATTTGGCTTTGAAAATGGCCATTGCACCGTGTTGTTTCTTATATTACATCACGATAGTTTCTTAGGTCATTTTTTGTTTCTTGAGATGAAAAACAACCAAAGAAATTGTGAAGATCCTTTCAAGAAATAAATGACCATTTCTCAATCATATCTCAACTATTTTTTATTTTATTCAGTGGTTGCTTACTTTGAGAGAAATTTGATACTTTTATAAGGAATATAACATAAAAACACAAAATGGGAAGGAATTGATGAGGTAGATGACCTTTAGTTGTTGTCAATTAAGAATTGATAATACACGATGCATGTTCTGTACTACAAACTAGATTCCTTCCTGGAGTTAGGACACAGAGTATTTAATCAAAGTTGTAGTTTCTAACTTCTTGTATTGGTTCATCAATCTTGAAATTCAGACATTGCATGTCTTCATTGCTTCATGTTTGAATAATTTGCATCATATCGCACAATAGGAAATTAGGAACTATGATTATTATTACTTTATGGATCTGTTAAGTTACTTTTAAGTTTGCATGGTTTAGTGTGAAATTATTCTAGTCCCCAAACACATATAATCAAGGAATTATAACGTGATTTCAAACATTAAATATCAACAAAATCGTTAGGCGTGATATTTAAGAAAAGAACATCGTATAGAAAGTGCCTATCCATATTTCTAAGGATTTTTCTAATAGTTACCCAAAAAAGCTTCACTGGGTGTCTCTTCAAGATCGCTTCCAACAATGCTATAGTCACCAGCCAATGAATTTTACCCCAAAAATGTCCTCAAGGTCTTCACAACAAGTTTACTAGAAGTTGCTCCAACAATATATTCAATAAGGTTTCATTATTTAACTTCTATTTCTGTTTAAATAAATTGTGCAAATAGAGATGTTTCCAGATCTAATCTAATGTATGCATATTTGAAAACTTAACTTTGTCAAGCCCAATTCCTTTTAGAAACTATTTCAGAAGCTATTTTAATGGTTAGATATTGTTTTGTTTTTACATTTATAATTTTATCATGAATGTGGGACAGACTGATGAGAGCAAGCTAGAACAACTTAGATTTAATATTCATGTAAAGAGGCTACCAAGAACACAGAAGGCAAGCAGATTGCTCTATCTTTAGGTATTTTAGTTATTTACATAATTGAAATAATATTAATTTTGTTCAAACATGCAGACACCTAGCCATGGTACGCCTGATGATTCCCTCTTTGAGGAAGAGCTTTCTTCATCCCTATCTCCAGTGTTCTTGTTGCAAAAAAAGGCACGAGATGCAAGGTCGGAATTTAATACTTTGATAGACGCACCTCAAACACCTGAAACAGAAGAGAAGATAAAACAACTTATGAGCCAGCTAGAAAGATATCAGGTAATAATAAAAATTCAAAAGGATATTTTTTTTGTTCTGCATGAGATGAATTGGGATAGTTTGATTTTTAATTTTTACATTGACTAAACTAACAAAAAGTTCTTTTGTATGTAGCGTTTTCTGGCACTTGTTGAACCCGGTGTTGGTGGTAGTGGGACACAAGGGCAAGAGATTGCTCAACAACCCTCTCGTACACCTTCTACTCCTTTAGGTGCCAGCCAAGAAACACACCCTGCCCAAGCAGACACCCATCCAACCGCTGAATGTGTTGGCAATGATGAGGCTGATATGGCCAACGCATTATTGTGTTTCCGGAGCTGCACGTGTCACCTATTGTGACCATTAATGGCACATGGTGAACTATTTAGTATAACCTATACATGTAAGAACTTTGTGTAAATTAATATTTTGAATTGTTTGTACTTTATCTAAAACATATTTATCACGATTTTTATTTTTAAATTAATGATAATATCTTCTTCTTTTTTTCTTTTTTTTTAATCTGTGTAGGAAACAATGAGTTCTATAGGTATCTGGAGAGCCATGTGTTGGTAATTTTTGGCCCAACCATACGCACAGGGTGGAATTCCCAGAGTTCCAACCTGAAAAAAGAACTTCTAGATTATCTAGAAACCCTTTTTGGGGTCGGCATATTTGATAGAACAGCGGTGGCTCAGGTTGCCGGCAAATATTTGAAATATACCAGGGACACCTATAGGACGCAATTGCAATTTAACCCTAGATATGAGCGTCCTCTCATAGTTCCAGAGAGTGAGTGGAGAGCACTCATCCATGACGGAAAAGAGAAAAGGGCAAAGAAAGAAGGAAAAATACCAACTGGACCCGCAAGGTATTACAACTTTAATTCAATAGCTTTAATTTTCTCATGTCTAAAATAAAAGTGTGCCACGTCATCTCTGACTTTAATATTTTGATGCTAGGTTGCCTGACACCTCAAAGGCAACCAAAGCTAGGATTGAAAAAAAGGGCCATCACAAGCTAGGCCAGGGCGGCTACTTGAAATTGGCCGCAAGAATTGTAATTAAGTAGCTAAACATCTTGTAATTAATTGTATCGCCTTCCAACGTTTTTGTAATCCTATCAAATATGATTAAAAATACACAATCATATGTAATGTAGGGTGATGACTTCGGAACAGAAACTACAGAGGAAGATAAAAATATCGCTTTCCATTTCGGCTATCAAGCCGTAGTTGAACGTCGCATAAGCTTGGGGCAGGTCCCAAGATCCAGAATGTCTGATAAGGTAAAACATTAACCTTTCAATATGTTTGTTTTCATCCATAAATTTAATGTCTAACAACTTTGTTTAAATCAGGGGAGCAACACTACCGACGACGCAAATAACCCAGTCTTAGAGCCAAATGTAGATGATCCTCACGTGCAACCTGATCATTGTAGTAGGGACCAGGCCGACAATGCTACTATCAGTGAGGGCCGTGACGGTAATTAATTTCCACTTATAATTTTTTCTAATTATACCTTGATGGTTATCCTTATAACATTTTTTGTTTAAATGACAGAGAATGTTTCCCTTGAGGATCTTACCACCAGAGAGGAAGACAGGGCAACAGTCCCAACGGCGACAACTGGTGCACCAGGTAAATAATCTCATTGCAATTTTTTTTATTAATATTACCGAACTAGTTCAATGATATTTAAAAATGACAATTAAAATTTAATATTATCTGTTTTTGTAGGCGATGCCCCGTCACTGGATGAGACCAGACATCGTGACTACGCAACTAGGTCAGCGGCGACAACTGGTGCACCAGGTAAATAATCTCATTGTAATTTTTTTATTAATATTACCGAACTAGTTCAATGATATTTAAAAACTGACAATTAAAATTTAATATTATCTGTTTTTGTAGGCGATGCCCTGTCACTCGATGAGACCAGACATCGTGACTACGCAACTAGGTCAGCGGCGACAACTGGTGCACCAGGTAAATAATCTCATTGCAATTTTTTTTATTAATATTACCAAACTAGTTCAATGATATTTAAAAACTGACAATTAAAATTTAATATTATCTGTTTTTGTAGGCGATGCCCCGTCACTGGATGAGACCAGACATCGTGACTACCCAACTAGGTCAGCGCCGACAACTGGTGCACCAGGTAAATAATCTCATTGCAATTTTTTTTATTAATATTACCGAACTAGTTCAATGATATTTAAAACTGACAATTAAAATTTAATATTATCTGTTTTTGTAGGCGATGCCCCGTCACTGGATGAGACTAGACATCGTGACTACGCAACTAGGTCAGCAGTGCGGGTCGAAAGGCACAAAACAGGAGCAGAGCATGATGATATTGATGATGTAATTAGGAGCTTTAGAAATAGGAAGAAGAAAAAGAAAATTCGATAATGTAAAATATTGTATTATACTTGGAACGTTACCAATGACCATAAGAGCTTCCACCTTCACGTGGTTGGCCCTGTTTAGTAGAGAATAATTTATTGGAGTGATTTAATCTTGGAGCAAACCACCCTCGATCCAGTGTAGCAATAAAAAAGTCACTGTTGACTTAGTTGCTACTCTTTCAGATCGTGGGAGGCTTGTTCCAAGTTCATGCGACTCCAATAAATTGTTCTTGAAACGAAGAGGAGCTTATTCAGGTATGTTTTGACATTTTAAACATATGTTCTAACATTATCATAAGAATGCATCTTAGAGTAAAAAATACTACATCAATTACTTGTATTTATTGTATAGATAATGATGGATTTTAATTGACTTGGCAGTGCAGGTACAAATCCTCTTTCATCATGAGCAATACAACTTGTCAACCAGGGTCATGTCCAGGATATTTTTGCTTGTGCACTTGACCAGGTTCGTAATGTCACATTTTGTAAGTTCCTTTACAGTTCATAATTCAATATTAAGCTTGTTCATGATTATTATCTAGGTTTTTTGTATGTGTTTTTTCATCTATTTGATTGTAAGCAACTCTGCATGTTTCCCGTTGTTCACTATGATTTCTCCCATTACCACTCCCAGGATGAATCCGACTTTATTGTTACATAGGTTACTTTATTGTTACTATGATTTCTCCATTTACGATTTAATAGGTTACATCATGTAAAGTTGTCAATCTCAGGTTGGTGATGAGCTTTAGTTCTCCAGATTTGGGGCTTTTCTGATATTTTCTCCCTCATGTCATTCCTGCATCACCTCGTTGTTTGAGCATGCCAATTGTCTACTACTTGTACCAATTGGCACATGTCAATCTCTGAGTGGTGCCACATTTCACCTATTTTCAGTGAGAGTTTAGGGTTTCTCTAACATAGCTTCAGAAATCCGATTCAGTGCCTGCTTGAATATTGTCACATAACACTCATGGTTTGGATTGATGAGCATGTTCTGAATGGTTGGTTGATTCATAAGAACCACCCATATAGTCATCTTGAGATATTTCAGAAGTTTTCTCGGGTTTCCTTTTTCACCGTTTCTAGTGGGTGGGATGGTGTGGGGTGATGCATCAATACTGGTGCTCTTGTAGTAGGGAATTTGTTTTTGGGGATATAAAGGATCATTTGATGTAGATATCTCATTGGATGCATTCATAGATGGGCACGAGAGGTCTAGAATTTAAATTAAAAATATGCAACCTCTAGCATGGCAACCTGAAGGCTGCGAGAGACACTGGTTAAAGATTGTTTTGTGGTGGCCTTAATATAGTCGTGATTTCTTTCTATTATCTTAATGCAAATATATAGTCTGGTCTCATTAAAATGAGGATTTTGGTTGTATTTCTCTTTGGTTGTTTCTCTCTTAATGCTCCAGAAGTTGCCAAAAGTTGCGATAGTTGTTTAGTTTGCCTGTTACAACTTAAAGTGGTTTTTAGCAATGGGAGTCATGTTTTTTAAGGTTCATACTAATATGAAGATCTTGTAATTCTATATTCAGGATAAGAGAAGATGGCCTCTGCTTTGGGCAGTATGACAACAATTGCCACATCTACCTCATTGGGTAACAATGGAAAGGGGGAGAAGTTGGGTGCAATGTTTGATAATTATGGCAGACAATTGTCTTCTCTTTCAGTTTTTTCACCCATTTCCTTTAATCACTCAAGCAGAAGAGGGACTCTGAGATTACACAACAGAGAGAAGGTATTTAATACAAGAGCTATGGAAAAGGAGTTGTACTTCAACAAGGATGGCTCAGTGACAAAAAAATTGCAGGTCAGAGAAAAAATTATGTTTAAAGGAAGGTCCCCTGAACGTGAAACTTCACTGCGGTGGATCTTTCCTTGTCCACTTATATGAAATTTTAATGTGTTATTTTAATTTTTCATGGAGGGTTGTTATTTTAGATGTGTGCTCTGGTTTTATTTTTAACGTTGTATTAGTTCCCCCTCTTAAATGTCTTAGATTTGGTAGGCATAATTTGAAAACTCAAAGGTGAAAGGAAACATATTTGTTACCCAGTGGTCTAAAAGGAAAGGGTTATGGCCGAGTCAAATTTTATTGTTATTGACAGTGTAATGAAATGTATCTCAATGCTATGGTTTTGGCCTTTTTATTGGTTGAATTAGAGGACCTAGTTGAAAATATTGAGGCCAAGTAGGCTGGTTTTCCTTTTTGCTGATGGTTTGGTGTATCTAATTGAATTATTTGCCCAAGGTATTTTTGGTTGCAAACTCCTTTTCATTTTTCATACAGTATTGGCCTTGTGGAATACATTTGATTGTGTGGTCTTGTTAGATCTACAACATTTGTAGTTGTCTAGTCTTATGGCCGAGGTGCACTTTTATTATGGAAATAGTTGATGCAATATTGTCATTTAATCCTTACTGCAGGGTAGCATGTTGAGAAGTTTCTTGTGAAACATTTGGTATTCAAAATGACACTTGATCCTATACAAGATCATGCACTTGACTTCAAAATTCATATTCAAAGTGTGCCAGACAATTCTTGCAAAATTTCAAATATTTATGTTGTTTTAAACCATTATCTTTTTCATGTATTGGATGCTAAAAATGTGAAAAAGACTTTGGTATGAAACCAACTGGTGAATAATTTCCAGTAAAACAACCACTTCCAAGACATGATTTAGAAGTAGAACATATGTACTTATGAAGCATAGAAAGATATCCTTGATGCATTGTCAATGTTTGGCTAGGGTTATTTTTGGAGAGAATAACTCCTTATTCCTAGAATAGTGATCTTCAATACAAGTAAATGCCAGAGAAGAGAGATCATCGTGTGACGCAACAAAACTGAAATTGGACCCCTAAGGAGAGCTGGTGTGTCTACAATCGCTCTGTCAGCATTTTCCCCCGGTTTACCCCGTTCTTTTCCTCCAGCCTGGGTCTTCATTGACTTCTTCTTTCTTCGGGTTTATTTATCAAATTCGTAGAATTTGATAAATAAATACCATCCACAATGGTTGGACTTCAATTTATATTCCCGACTTTATATTATCTCCAAGCCTTATAACCAATGTTTAACTTTCACTTTGTATTTATACTCCACGTTTCTTTTTAAATAAATAACTTGTAATGAACTTTCGGCTCTATATTTCACCACCCAGCCTTACAACAATCACGCTCCAGACTTATGCTAATTATCCGCTAATCGTTTAATTAAACAATTTCATTATACTCCGGCCCCACCTATATATATCAATAACTAATCAAACACTCGTATCGTACCTGGCTATCCTCCGCACACCTTAGTTAACCTCCGGGCAAGTTCAACGTGCGACCACCGTCCGATGGCCCTTCTCCAAATCAACGACTCTTGGCAATTTCGCTCGGCTTCCAACGTCGGGCTTTAACGTGTGATGGCGCGGGTTAAACGGTGGTTTTCCGGGGGTCACTTCGCCACGTGTCGCTTTCCCTATGGAATCGCTCGCGAATAGGAAATACCGCCTACTCCGCAAAAGCGGTGCGATATGGGCAACCCGCTTTTGTGATTCCGCTCGTGGTTTTGGTACAGGCTTGACCACGGGTGCAAGTCTAGTTCCGCTTTCCTTTTGTTTGTTAACTCATGTCCAATCCTCGGGTCAGGTTCCGAAAGCACAACAATCTTGTCTCTTTATTAAGCGGGATTTTTATATTTGAACAGTGTTCACGACCCCGGTTCTCTTGAGTCGAGCCCGCCGGAATTCAAACGGCGATAAACCATAATTCAAACCAAATTCGCATTCCAAAATAGCCTGCTGACGTCGGCCAATTTTGTGACGCAAAAACCAAATGAATTCCGCCCTAATCTTTTTCGGGTCCGAAGATGGCTGGCGTACGGAGGGAGAGTTGTGACGCGAATTTCTTATCAAATTCGCCCTAATCTTTTTCGGGTCCTTTTCATTGTTCCCCGCCACCCTTTTGAATTTGTAAATAAAACAAATTGTGTCTGCGTCATTTTCATTGTTCCGTGCGCTAGCCAGTCTTCCATGCAACAAAATTCAAAAACCAATTGTTAACGCTTGCCGACCGTTACCTTGCTGAAGAGAATTGAAGCTGAGTATTTCAGGGTTCTTCTGTCATAACCAGCGCCTGTTTAAACACGTTTCCTTTCCCGTAAATAGGTATTTATTCCAATTCCCTGCTAAACTCTGTAAAAAATCCTGGTTTTAGTTTTAATTCTGCACTAAGGTCTGAAAAGAAGTTCAGTTTGGTCTTTTTCGTTCCCAGAACTGCAATTATATTCCCAAAACTGGTAATTGTGCCCCTTTTCCACAAAAAACCCCGAAATTCCATTTCTGAATCCACAAGAACCAGAAATGGAAGTTCCTGTAGCTCTGAATGTCGTGCCCATCAATGCCCCTCACAAGGACTTGGATTATTTTCCTTTAGCCGATATGGATTTTCAAATTAAGGACTTGCTTCTCAGTGAGAATCCTCTTCGAATATTTTTCCGCTGCAGAGACAATTATTTGAATGGTTCTGACATCTTTGGACTTTGGGAATCAAATCTTCCTATGTACCTTCTCCCCTCAGTCCATATTTTTCCCGAGTTAATCCATTATTGCTCCGCAAAGTATGATCCCAACCAACGAGCAGTTTTATCCCCAAGTCAAAATGTCCTTTTCCCAATAACTGCTCAGTCCATAAATGAAATGCTACAATTCCAACCTGGTCAAGCTCTCACTCCCCTATCCATGGCTGAATTACTTGAGAAATCTACTAAGTTATCCCATGAAGAGTTAAACTGCCTATGCCAAACCTTCATGTTACCAGAGCATCAGCCTAAAAACCCTCCCCCTTATGGTTATACTTTCTTTACTGATGAGGGTAGAGTTATTTTAGACATGATATCTTCCATAATGGGCTTCAATACTAGTGAGTGTGTTGATCACTTAACCCTAGTATTGTTATCCATTTTTACCCCTGGACAACCTCATGCTGTCAAGTACGATTTTGCATCTTATATTGCTGACAAAATCCATGATCAGTTCATGAGATTTGAGAATGAGAGAGTATTTAAGTATTCTTCTATCATATATCATCTCATGATTTACTTTCAGTCAGAAAATTTCCCTTTTATGTTAAGAAACTTGATGCCAAAGGGAATCCTAGGTCAGTCATCTTTTGGTCTGCCATTACTCACAAATCCTCTGATTCTCCTTATTCCTATAATGAGTTTGTCGACCTTTTTGTTCATCCTGCAACTACCTTGTTGACAAGAGTCTCTCCTCCTAGAATTAACAATGAAATCAAGAAAATCCTTCAGCTCTCAAAGCATTACAAGATAGGTGACTGGTACCTATATCAAAACTACACAGAGATCAGGATATATGGATGTGAATTATGCCCATTCAAACCGCCCAAGTATGTCCCAATGAGACTCTTTGCATTAGAATATTTCAGGCAGATGAATAATTCAGATATAATTCATTTTTGCAATGCAAAGAAAAAGGCTCAACTCAAGATCAAGAGCCAATTAGGTCCCTTCATTTGTAACTCTAGGGAAGCTGGAAAGGAAGCCGAAAGGATTTTAGTAGACTATCTTAGACTACAAAAGAGTTTCTACTGGGTGCCTTATGATCCAAACAACTTTATCCGTGATAGAAGAATGAAAAATAAACTGTCACCATACATCCATCAAAGAATCCCAGAAATAGAACAATATGCTAATATGGATGAATGGACAGAAGGGACATTGGTTGAAAATGATAGTGAGCAGGTCAATGTTGAAAATGTAATGAAAGATATTGAAAAGATACTTGACCTAGAATCTTTTGGACAGGTGCAGGGATCTTCTTCAGCCAGGACTTTACAACAAAATTTGCAGGAGATTAGTACAGTAGCAGTAGAATCTAAAGGAAAAGAAAAGGAGCCCGATATACAAATAATTGAAAAATTCATAATGACAGAGCAACCAGAGACTTCTAAAGAACAAGGTCAAGGAAAAATTCCTCCTACTCAGATCAGTGAGCCATAAATTTCTATTTTACAAACTCCTCTGAATATAGAAAAGGGAAAAAAGAGAGAGGCTGAAACAACTACTCCTATTGGTGGCTCTTCTGAACAACAAGATGTTAAAAGGCAGAAATTAACTCCCCTTCCAGAAGATGAATCATTTCAGAAAATCCCTGACAGCCAGGGAAATCGTAAGACACAAAACGTATACATGTAGTGGGACAGAATACAGAGGCAACAAAGTGCATAAATATCTTCTTTCAAACCTCCAGTAAAAACTGCCTGGGACATCAAAAGAACATTCACCAATATAAAGGCCAGGAACGATCCACTTAGACTTCAAGTATACAGCCAATATTTGAAGATGGCTCCGAAAAATCAAGAAAGATTGATGTCAGCTTATGACATCCAACATGGTAAGATGTTAATGAGCCATTTGAAGCCCAAGGTGCGGCAACCTCAGACAGCTGCAGATTACGTTAGGACTAATTTTGAAGTCTTAGTAAAGGATATCCATCCTTTAGATCAAATTGAGCTACACAAGCAAACATGTGAGATGATTTATTCTACTCTGACGGATAAATCAATGATGACCCATAATTTGCAGGATTCTTTGGATAATACTAATACACAGTTGCAGCTTGAAAAAGCCTCCTCCCAGGCTAAGGATAATATAATCAAAACTTTAGAGGAAATAATCATTGGTTTGGGTCATAATCCTAAAGATGTGAATGGTATTGAAGCTTTGATCAAGAGAAAAGATGATGATATTGCAGCTCTGAGAAAACAATTAAAGTTACCGGCCTCAAGACATCCACAGACTGCAGAAATCATCAAACAAAATTATGAGGAAGAACTAATGGATTTGCTCTTAAAATTGAATGAGAAACTTACTGCAACTGAAAAAGAGCTTGAGAATGCATTAAAAGATAAGCAGGAAAATATTCTAGTATCTACAACAGGAGTAGTGACAGGTACAACAACAACAGGTCAGCCAGCAGAATTGTCACAGAGCAACACTGCAAATTTGAACACTGATGAATTAACAAAGTCAATGGAAGATATGAACATTCAGGCCATAGAGCTTCACAAAACAAAGGAACAATTTACCACTCTAGAACATAAATATGATCTTTCAAAAATGAGTGTTGCTGATAAAACAAGAGAAGTGAACAGATTAGAAAAAACAGTCAAAGCATTGGAAAAGGATCTCACATTGGAGAAACCTTTAAAAGAAATAAATGATATTCTTTGGGATAATATCATTCAATCAATAAAGGATGTTTGGCCCTCAATTCAGATAATGGATGAACATAATAACTTAGTTAAATTGGCTCTGGATGAGATTGAGAGATCAAGAGAAGAGTTGGGAAATATGCCAGAAGAGGCCAATAGACTTATACATTTTTTGAATACTCACACTAAGAATCAACTTGCAGAAATTAGTATTCAGGACATGACCGGAACAATTCTGGAAATAAAGAAAGTTTTTACTAAAAGAAATCTGGTACAGAATTTAGAACAAAGGTGCTCAGATATGCAAGAAGAAATCATTGCCTTCAGAGAAAGATTGAATATTTTGTTAAATAGAGGATTGCCCAGTCCTATAGTTGTAGAAGATAAGTTAATGGACCTTGATAGTTATGTTGAAAAATTGGACAAATATGCTGATAATCAAGCTAGTTCTTCAACCAGTTCATCAACAGCAGCATTGCCTACAGGGAAAAACCTTCATGACAAATTGGAGAATTTATTTTATCTTGAGCATGAAGTAAATCATTTGTTCCCAAATCAACCTGATTACTTCAGACATACTGAGGCTGATGAAACACTAAGAGAGTTGCAAATGACCAGAGTGCCAGAAGTTCAATGGTGGGAAGAAATGATGGAACTTTTGTAAAAAATTATCCTTGCATAAATTTTTGCCTATTTACCACAGTATATCATGATAAAAAGGATAAAAGGATGAACAAAGGTCAAAGAGTATCAGAGCAGTTAAAGAGTATCATTGAAATGAAATAATCAACATAGAATTACTAAAGAGGACAGCAGCAAGCCAAGATATAGGGCCTGCCTCCAGCACATTCTTAAAAGAAGGAAACAACACAACATTAGTTATCATTTTTCTTATCTACGAGACAATCTGTCTCTATATTGTTGTAATGACTTCATGGACTATTTTACTTCATATAATATATTAAAAACAACGTTTTTTCTCTTGTGAAAAAAAAATGATTAATGTTTATCACTCTGCCTTCAAAACTAGCAATGTTGGTCTATGTTGTTGGTTTATTGATATGGTCTGATGGTCTTCCTCACATGATTAGCGTTTTTCTCTGTTCATGGATTTTAGGTACTTTAATTTGTATTTGGAACAATGGACGTCGGTATTCTATCTGTTGCTTTACTATTCTACATACTGCTATTTCACTTTCTTATAGATGCCTCGGGCATATTTGGATGCTTTCTCAGATTGTCGATAATCTCCATGTGGACCGTTATTGGGTTTTATATCAAGTCCCCGTATGTGACATGGGGTATTTTTCTATCACTGTTTGGGGTGGGACTTCCACTTTTCTGGATGGATATTTGGGTTCCAATCTTCAGATGTGAAAATGTAATGACTTCATGGACTGTTTTACTTCATATAATATATTCAAAACAACGTTTTTTCTCTTGTGAAAAAAAATATGATTAATGTTTATCACTCTGCCTTCAAAACTAGCGATGCTGGTCTATGTTGCTGGTTTATTGATATGGTCTGATGGTCTTTTTATATTTTGGACATATCACACTCCTCACATGATTAGCGTTTTTCTCCGTTCAAGGATTTTGGGTACTTTAATTTGTATTTGGAACAATGGACGTCGGTACTCTATCTGTTGTTTTACTATTCTACATACTGCTATTTCACTTTCTTATAGATGCCTTGGGCATATTAATTTGGATGCTTTCTCAGATTGTCGATAATCTCCATGTGGACCATTACTGGGTTTTATATCATGTCCCTGTATGTGACATGGGGTATTTTTCTATCATTGTCTGGGGTGGGACTTCCACTTTTCTGGATGGATATTTGGGTTCAAATCTTTAGATGTGAAAATGTAATGACTTCATGTACTGTTTTACTACATAAAATATATTCAAAACATCATTTTTCCTCTTTTAAAGTTTCATTTTTAAAAAAAAAAAAATTGAACTCTCCGTCGCAATTCCGACGTCCTGTAAGCGTCGGAATTGTGACAGTATACAGACGTCGGAAGTGCGACGTTACAAATGTCGGACCATATTTCGTCGTAATTGTGACAGTTTACAGACGTCGGAAGAGCGATGTCCAAAACGTCGGACCACATTTCGTCATAATTGCGACAGTTTAGAGACGTCGGAAGAGCGACGTCCAAAACGTCAGACCACATTTCGTCATAATTGCGACAGTTTACAGACGTCGGAAGAGCGACATCCAAAACGTCGGACCACATTTCGTCACAATTGTGACAGTTTACAGACGTCGGAAGAGCGACGTTTAAAACGTCGGACCACATGTCGTCGGAAGTGCGACAGCTTATAGAGGTCGGAAGTGCGACGGATTAGGAGACGTCGGAAGAGTGATGCTTGTTTGGAAGCGACGGAAAAGTGTCGATACTGCGACACTTTTTAGTTGTGTCGGAACTGCGACGGTACCGTAAACCACGGTTTTCCCGCCCTCTAACTGTCGCTCCTGCGACGACAATGTGTCGGAATAGCGACGATTTGGCCGTCGGAATTTCCGCCAAATGTTCTAGTGCCAAGCCACTAGAAGGAAAATGGATTCCATTTTATTCAAGCGCATTTTGTTTGACATATGAGAAAAGTATAAAAGAGTGGATAGGGAGAGAGAAAACAAAGAGGATTTGTGCATTATAGCATCCCATAGGCCACAATGCCACTTCTTTTTACTTGCATCCATTTTCCATTCAGAGAAAGATAACATAGCAACCTTATCTTTCAACTGGGTTTTCTCCTGAAAGGGTTTCCAGGATTATATCTTGTGTTAATTTGTGTTTTGCGAGTTTTATTTTGTTGTTCTCTATTTTTTTCATAATTATATTTTGCATGCATATGCAATAAATATAATTTACAGATCTAAGGAGAAATAAACCCACCTATTATAAATTTTACATTTTATAATATATTTTATCAGATACATTGTGACAAATTTTCTACTAGAATATCCGTATTAGTTTACTGATCATGTAAGGGGTTCTATATAGTAATAGATTTCATCCTCATGTGTTAGGAAAATAACCTGAGGGAGTTGTAAATTAGGAGATTAATACCCGACGACCAAATCCCTCTTTGACCATTAAATGCGGTGTATCTCAAATATATACCAAATCCCTCTTTGACCATTAAATGCGGCATATATCAAATATATACTATGTTATAATAATTTCTATATTTTTCAATGGGAATATGGATAAATTAATATTAGTGATTTTGGGAACTTAATGATTATGGTGTTGTCATCATATATGTGACAAAATTCCATGAGAACATATTGGTCAAGGAAAGATTTAGGGAGCATATAGGGAACACTATTAAGAATATAAACTCAAATTCAACCACTTGTTAGCACATGTAATCAGATAGTTGAAATACATGTGTATTAATAGTAGTCAATGAATTTCCAACACAAGTCTATTAATAATGGATTAGGAGCCTTAATGACATAATTTTTACCCAATATTGGGTTTCTAAGGATGCACATAAGCCATAAAATTTTATATAATGCTCCTTACAGGCAAGTTAGGGAAAATATATCTAGGACACAAGTTATATATAAGGTAGAAATTCAAACCAAAATAATTATATGCGATCGCTTATAATTTTACCCCAATCAAAGATAATGTTGAATCATGAAACTTCAACAATAATAAAATTCATGTAAGAATAAATAGTTGAATTTTGATTGCCTTTGAAATTTTGGGAGATGAGACATACCATATCATCATACATGTGCTTCAAGCACCAACCTCAATCTCAATGGATTTAGAGGGCTATAGTAAAGTTTGAAATATCCACGATATGATGATAAGGTAAGGGTCCTCATCAATTTTTGAAATAATCATAGAATTGGGCTATAGTAAAAATAACTTAGAGGCGAAGGATATGGATTCATGAAGGAACGAAATGAAATACATATTTAAATATAACACAAAGATACAACGAAAGAACAAAAATTCAATTAATTAATAACAAGTACTGAAATTATTTACATGTATAATGGAATAAACTAGCTTGGGCGATGGTAGCTTATCTATGAGAAGAGATTTGTCGGCTACATGCCTTTTGAACTATGTTACAATGAGGGTCAAAAGTTTTTTTTTATCATAAAGAAGAAGTGTGAAACACTAACCCTAGGAGAGGAAGCGCCAACTATTTTGTGCCCCGCCGTAAATTTGGCGTATGATCTCCGTTTGGCTATCATAATACCTTGTTTCAAAGATATCCATGAGAAGGCGAAAAAATAATACGTGGAACACATTCTAGCACTTTTCTGGTCTCTTTGTTTTCCTAAAAAATGTCTTTTAGGATCTCAAAACAACTTTGGAAGATTAGGACCTGAAAAATAGCCAAAAATAGAAAGTTGTGCTAGAATTAAAGAAAATGGGAGTGATGTATGTGAGAACTATACTTTTCTAAAGAAAAATTAACGCTATCAATTATTATACTTCTAATGGAAATATAACATAAATTTTTTGTAGACAATTTTTTTAAGACTATCATAGAGTGAACAAGCCTAAAGTATAAATATTTGCCTTTGACTTATCTTTGGGAGAGAGTCCTCACATGCTGTTGTAGAATGTTAAAAGGGTCCTTGGTCACATGTTTTGAGATCCCCAATTGCAAGAGTTGCTCTATTATTTGTAGACACTACAATAGAAAAGATGAACACTTAATATAAATGATGATACAGAGAATGTTATGAAACCAACTCACAAAATAGAAGAAAAGAGAGATCAATGACATAGAAATCAACCACTTCGAGGGGCCAACCTCCTTTACATTACATAAATGAAAAATTCTTAGATGATTCAAATGAAAAAACCTCCTTTCTATATATAGGAGTCCATGGGGTCACAATATAATCCTAGCCGACTTAACAATAATTGTGTAAGGGCACAACAATAACAATAGTGAGCTATTATGGGGCACAATAATAACAATATGGGGAATACAGGGGTACATCGATAACAATAATAAGGGACTACACTAGTAATATAGGGCCCTAACATGCCCCTCTCCTTCAAAAAAGTGTTGTCCTCAACACTTGAGTAGTTCTAGATGCTTCTATATAAAATTCTCATCCTCCCCTGTGGAATCTTCAGTGGGTAAGTTCTTCCACTTGATGAGATACTCTGAAATTGATCGAATTCGTAGCTGCTGAGTTCTTGTTTCCGTGACTGCTTCAGGTTCCAATATGATTTTTCCTTCCTCGTCAAGTTCTGGAAATATTGTTTGAACCAGAAGTTTGTCACCAATAACCTTCTTTAAGCATGAAACATAAAAAATTGGGTGCACTCGAGAAGATGCAGGAAGCTCTAATTTGTATGCCATAGTACCAATCTTTTGCAACACCTTGTAAGGATCATAGTACCTTGGTGACAATTTATTATCCTTCTTAGCTTGCTCGAGGCACATCTGTTTGTATGGTTATAGCCGTAAACATTCCCAGTCAGCTACATAAAAATTTCTCTCGTTGCAATGTTGATCTACCTGTTGTTTCATTCGATTCTATGCCAAATTTAGTTTATCCTTTAAGAGTTGGAGAACTTGTTGTTGACTCTCGATGTGATCTTCCACTGCTTTAACCTTAGAATTTTTTCTTAAATTTGATGTGATGGACGACAAACGATATCCATAAAGTGCCATAAATGGAGTCATTTTTGCTGCAGTGTGGAAGGAAGTGTTATACCACCATTTAGCTAGGGTAACCAATTGACCCATTGTGTTTGTTTATCAGATGCAAAGCAACGAAGATATCCTTCCAAACATTTGTTCACTATCTCATTTTGCCCATCAGATTGAGAATGATAAGATGAGCTATGAGCTAGTTGAGTACCCAAACAAGAAAATAATTTTGTCCAAAAATTTCCAGTGAAAATGGGATCTCTATTGCTTACAATAATCTTTGGGTTTCCATGTAGCTTTTGAATTGTTTCCTTAAATGTAGTAGCAATTGTACTCGCTTTAAATGGATGAGCTGATGCACAAAAGTGTGCATCCTTAGTAAGTCTATCAAATACCACCACGATGACATTGTTTCCTTCGGACTTAGGTAAACATGTGATAAAATCCATTGAAACCTCCTCCCAATGTTGACTTGGAATGGATAAAGGTTGTAGCAGATTCTGGGTCTTAATTGTCTCAACTTTATTTTTTTGGCAAACTAAACATTCTGCCACAAAATTTTGAATATCAGATTTAAGGCCACCCCAAAAAAATTATTTCTTCACCCTGTGTAAGTTTTTAGAAATCCTGAGTGTCCTCCTAAGAGAGAGGTGTGCAATTGCAAAAGAATATTTTGTTTTAGTTGGGAATTCTTACAAAAATATAAGCGATATTGGTACCATAAGGAATCAATTTTCCAACTAAATGTATCATATGTACTAGGATCTTGCTGCAACTTTTGAATGAGTGTCCATACTTCTTCGTCATTTTTCCATTCCTCCATTGCTTTGGTTATCCAATCTCGTTAGATAATAGAAATGGCACAAATAAATGCTTCCACATTGTCATCCTTTATTGAGAGTGCATCTGCAACAACATTTAACTTCCCTTTTTTGTAGATGATTTCAAAGTCATAAACCAACATCTTTGTGACCCATTTTTGCTACTCTTTTGAAGATAGTCTTTGTTCCTATTAGTCAAAGTTGTCATTTATGTCAACATGGCATTCTTGAAGATGACATATTGGGTGTATTAACTATAAGGCAAACCCCTAACCTTGACTCTAGAAATCATATTCGTAGAAACTAACCCTTGCTAATATAATAATAAAACCTTAACCCAAACTGTTAAAATCCTAAAACCCTAAAATTCCTAAAACCATTAAAATATAAATTTCTATATTAAAAGGAGACCTAAACATATATATCAACAAGGAAATAAAAAATTATTATACTTATATATATTTACATCTCTTGTGGTCCCCTCACACCCACGATTGTCTCACTCTTTTTCCTTGGCATCCAACTCTCTACGGTTCCCACATAGACCTACGACAATGATTTCAAGTCAAATATTTTCTAAAACACATTGAAAACGTTGCATATTTCAACCTTTCTTGTTAGCTCAAAGTCGGCTTCTTAACACGTCCCCTCACAACATTTTGAAATGACTATATATATAAATAATGAGCAGTCTCGCTATTGCATCGATTGAGAGTAACAGTCGTAGAAGAAGGATAAGCGAGGAAGAAAACACAACATACCTGAAGCTCCTCGAACCTATTCGAAGTTGTGGAAAAATTTAACTTCAGACTTGTTCAAGCTCATATTTGTGGATTACAGGGTAGAATTGAAGAGCTTTGGGCTGATCTTCTTAATTTCAGACTATGGTTATTCCCTGGACTGAGGATAATTTATGGTACGATTTTGGCCCTTTGTGTTAGGGAAATTTCTAGGCACAATTTTTGGAAGCAGTGAAAGTTTTGAAAGTTATTCGGTCTTCTTTTAAGCTGATAGGAATTCAGACTTCTGGAAGCAACTAGTGAGTGTGGGTTTCTTATGATATGTTAAATATCAAAAAAATCATGTTTGTCTGATCCTGTCCATCACAATGCACATCTCGCTACCCATTTCATATTCTCTCTCTGATCACAGTTGGCTCCTCTAACCCTTGTCATGTCCTTAGCTTCAGTTGTCACAATTATTCATAACATCAAACCATATATATACAACGTGTGAAGTTCATATACAAAGCATCAAAAAAGATGTCTTGGAAATTGCAAAGAAAGAAGTTAAAAAGTGAAGTTCACTTCTCGTAAACTCAAACATATCTTGACGAATTAAAGCTGAGGGTTGGAGCCCTAGAGGTTGGAGCCTCATAAGAGACAAGGTTGGTGCCTTGGAAGATGGGGTTGGAGCCCTAGAGGATAGGAGTCCTCAAGAGACTAGGTTGGAGCCTATACCAGAGATAGGGTTGGAGCCCTAGAGGTTGGTGCCTTAAAGTGACAAGGTTGGAGCCTTGGAAGATAGGGTTGGAGCCCTAGAAGTTGGCGCCTCAAAGTGACAAGGTTGGAGCCTTGGAAGATAGGGTTGGAGCCCTAGAGGTTGGAGCCTCGTGAAGTCCAAGTTGGTGCTTGGCATAGTACAGGTTGGTGCCTGGAAAGATTGGAGATTGGTGTCTTCATCTAGGGTTGGAGCTCTATACTATTGTATTGGATTTGTTTTAAAGAAGAGATTAATAAAAGAATTTATTCTTATTGTTCATTTTCTGTTCTAATTATAAGAGATCTAAACTGGTAAAAGTAACAATTGAAAATAAATACTAATTCACCCCCCTCTTAGTGTTTCCAACAGTTTAAAAAAGTATTTAAGACTGTCATGATCAATTTTTACCTTGAAGTGTCTTCCCATTAGGCAAGGTCACCATTTCTTTAGTGCATGTAGTATTGCCAACATTTCCTTTCATAAATAGCTTTTTGTAAATAATTTCCTTTGATTGGACAACTTTCAAAAGCAATGAGTCTTCCTTCTTGCATTAAAACAACACCAATTCCATTTCCTGAGGAATGACATTCCACAATAAAGGTTTTTGAGAAGTATGGCATAGCTAAGACCGATGCTTATTGTTATGCGGAATTATGAATTACAGATAAAACATTCTTCCCTAAATGTGGTGCAATGCATTTAGAACAACAGGTTAAAGAATTTGCAGATACTTTTCCTAACAATAAATAGACACACAGAACATATCAAGAAACTTACTTGGAGTCCAAGCACTTCTAATTTTCCTTCTTTCGCTCTTGCTGTAGCTTCAAATCCAAGCTAGATCGCCAAAATATTTCCTACAAGAATGAACACTAAACAACAAAGAGATAGAAATATACAGATTCCTATTCAAGTTATTCAGTTAAATCATTGAAACATGAACCGTATCGATCAGATAAGAATCCATAATATGAAAGACAAAAGCTTATACAGATACATATGTGGGAAAGTAAACAACAATATTTATTAAAGAATAGAAGGGGAGGTTACAACCAACGATGGATTTGATGTCACCATCTCCATCATCATCCCAACCTCATCACAATGAACATATCTCCAACAACATATCACTCAAATAAATTCCTCAATTGAAATTCCACCAACATTTCTCTACTCAAATTCTTCCTTCTCAAGCACTAGGATCTGTGCTCAATTTATGGATGAGTTGAAGGTAGTTTTACAATCAATGAATTTCTAATAATAGGAAAGACATGTTCCCAAGCTCAGAGATATTAAATGGACACATGGATTCGAATTTTGACACATATGCACTCTTCTAGAAGGCACTGGCCAAGTGGAGATTCCAGAACAATGAGAATTTCACTCCCAATTGACCAACGCACCCTTGAGTGTCGGGAAGTGCTTTGCAGAGCACCTTTGAATGGAGGTACCTGCATATGCAACGCACTTAGCCCATTGACCTGCATCAATCTTACAATACATTACATCATGATATATCCTCTTGATCACGAATTGCTGAGGGAAGGCATTCCCATGCTCAGCACATAAAATATCTAATAACATGTACATAGTTCAGAAATTCGTCTACATTGGAATGTTTCCCAATACAGACATGCCTACAGATATAGGCCCATGTTCGGATTACGATGTATGTAAGGTCACCGTACAGATGATGTGTACAACAATCCTGAAATCGCAGCCCGGATGGCTGAAACTAGATTCAGGGTCTTCTTATCTCATTCACTCCATCATACAGGTACAAGTCTAGCCATGCGAATATATGATTTTTAGTAGAACATGGTAAGACATCATCTGTTTACCAGCCAATGATGTGAGCCGTTAACAAACACGAGAGAACCACCATTGATGTCAATGGCCCTCAAGGTACTGCAGTAAATTTTGTAAGGCATGAATAAATGATTTGAGGTCCAATGCCAAACAAAATATTTCGATCAAAAGTCTGGAAGCGAGGATCTTATCGATGCTGTAACAAGCCTCATGGTAATGAAATATGGTGTTTCTAAGTGAACTTCCTGGATGATGATTTGACGTCGACATGAAGTCACTTTATTTCGAAATGGGAGTTACTGATTTTGGAGACAAAGAATGACTTGATATAGCAATGTTCAGGGATGTCTGTCATGAGAATGAAGGTTTATGAGTATTGCAGAAGGATGAGTATTCATTGGATGAATTCTCTTGAACATATCGACGACACTGAGATGAGTTGGTAGCATTGACCCAAAATCGAAGTGAAGGTATGATAAACCATAGGTATGAATGAAATGTCAAGAAGATTACCCAACCCAAACAGTCACGGTGATGGAGTGAAGTGTCATGTTCAAGAGCGACATGCTACCGTAAAAATTTCTGTTCACTTTCCCAATTTTTCCCCAGTCATTTGTCGACCAATACCTCCTTATTTTTTAACAAGCTTGAGGAGGATAACATATGCTTGATCTATAATTCAACCCTCCGGGTGAACAATGTATCACTATTTAATAATTTAATGAGTCTAGCGATGATTGAAACTCGATTCTTTCCATGATCGACAAGCCTGTCGCTATTTTATGTTTTAACGAGCCTAACAACAGTGACAACCCAGTCCTTTTTCATATTTAGAGATTTTGAAAAAGAGGAAGAAAATAAAATTGCATAAGTAATTTTTCGTAAAGTTGTCGCTCAAATCCGAAAAAGTGTAAAATAATATATGAGAGAACCTCTTTAGTCATGTTTGACCAAGGTATTCCTTTTTCGTAAATAATCTATCTCAGTCCAGAAAAGGGTTAAATTTATACTGAGTAGATATCAATTCATTTACTTTTACGAGCTTGAAAAGACAAGTGCTCAACAGTCTTTTCACATTATCGGAGTATGAAAAGAGCTAAAAGAAGACTCCAAGGGTTCCTTTTGTGCTGTTATCAAAGCTCAAAAAAGAGATAAAAGTGCGCTTCAAATCCTTTTTTGTTTTTAACAAAGCTCGAAAAATAAGGATAAAAGGTATGATTTGTGGTAAAATCATTCTTGAAATAAATCTGCATGACTAATCTGTTCATCAATTGTAAAACCTGTTCAAAAAAACATCAAATGGATTAAAAATACCTGTTTCATGATAAAAATATAATAAAATCATAGTCATAGCACTAAATATTCATTGCAAACAATTAAATAACTAAATAAAAAGAGTTTTACTATTGATTTTTACCATTCAATAGTTACCATTTGTATTTTGGAGCTCTGAAACTTTTTTTGCCCCCGATTTGCAACAACTGATTGCGATCGATTTTGTGGACGGTTTTCATCGCTGTTTGATCTAGGTTAGTGCCATAAACATCCTATTTCTTTCAGTATTCATTTCATTTCCTTTCACTGCAATTTTTTAGGGGTTTGATCCCCTCAGGGTAAATTTCGCCCCAAAAAGGGCAACGCATCCTTGAGCATCGAAAAATGCGTTGTGTAGCAGCTAAAATGAAGGCTAGCTGCATATACAATGCATTGTCCCTTGTTCAAGGCTGCGTTGGGCGCAATCTTCATTTTTTATTCTTGCACTATGCCCAAAATTTGTCTAATTTTTTGCATTGAAGGGAGCCTAATGATTCTTATGGTTATGTTTCAGGATTTCATCAGACTATAATGACGATTACATGGAGAGAAAGAGATAATGAAGAACAAAATATGGTTGCCCTAAATGATCCGGGTACAATAAGAGCCCTAAGAGATTGTGGCTGGTTAAAGTACTTCCGTCTGTCAGGGATGAGGCAACAAATAAAACTCCTGGAGTTCTTAGTTCGAGCATGGGATCCAGATATCAAGACATTTCACATTAAAAACAAAGTGGTTCCTATAACAGTGGAGGATGTATATTTTCTCACAAGTTTGTCGAGGAGAGGCTTGCCCATTTCCCTCTCAGGGTCTGCTCTTGGAGGAGAGACTGTGAGAGATTATGTTTTGTAGTATTTCTATCCAGGGTTAGAGCCAAGAAAATATGGGAAGATAAACATCCATGATGTTATATATTTTCCTTTGAGAACCATTCTTTTCACGATCGCAAAACTTGCCGGCACCGTTACACTACATGTAGCGAATAGATCATATATGTAGTATGCACTAGAGTGCATGGAGCGAACAGTCTTCAACTGGTATGAAGTTGTACTTTCTCAAATAAAAGAACAATTGAACAAGGCAAAGGGAGTAAGGAAGAAAAACTTCAGTTATGGTTCGATCCTAATTTCATTTGCCTTAGAGCGGATTCCACTGATGCATCCACAACATGTGACACTGGGTGTGTCTAATCCTAGAGATCTGAGGATGCAGAGATGGGTGGAACTAATGGGTAGGCATGTAGGTCAATCGACCATTGTGTTCTCGACTGCATTTTTCGCCTGGTTCAGGCGACAGGTTGTCTCCATTGATGAGTATGCATACGCAGGCGTTGATTTCTGGGGAGATCCAGACTTAGCTTTACCAGAAGGCGCTCAGTGGAGTGCAATAGGTAAGAATGTTTTGACCATGTTTTTGATTTTTCTAAGGTTTATACAATGCTTTTGTATTTTAATTTTTTCCCAAGACTAAACTAAAGTTTTGTTGTAATGCAGATTTTGGTCGAGTTCAATCGGTGGAGGAACCAAAGCATGGAGGGGATGAGCCAGCAGAGAGGGCTGTCGGGAGAGCAGTCCTTAAGGATCTAGACATGGGTGAGACTCTGACTGATATTTGACAACACATAGAGGGGTTGACCTTCGAGATTCTAGATTTTTGGATCGAAGAGTTACCCATGCGACTACATCGCCACACTATAAGTGTTCCTAACCGCTGGATGCGGTTACTGCATAGGATAGCTAGATCTGTAGCATGTTACCATGAGCACCACTAGTTTACTTTTGACATGTTGCATACATTTTGAGGTCAGATGACCAATGTGTCTTGGCACAAAATTTTGTAAAAACCTATAACTATCTATTTATTTGATTTCAGTGTTTTCCTATGTTTATTGTGCAATCTTATTCAATTATGTGAATGTTTTCTTTACATGTGTTGCAAATGTCTTTCTAAAATTTGATTAGCTAATGAATCAGTCAATGTATTCAAATTTATGGAAATGTGTTGATATTGAATAAAATCAAAGTGTCTTTCCAAAAGTCGAACTCTTAGGAACAAACGATGTAGTATTGGATTTCCAACAGTATAAACACTAGTAAGTTGTAATACCACAAGTTGTGAGTCTAACCTTATGATAATGCAGTTAGTACCATATTAAATGGCATCAGAGAGAAGTTCGATCAACGCACTATACTCAATGATATTGTTTGTAAATCTACCAATACAAATCCCTCGCAAACTCACTAACTCACTGTTCGGATCGAAAATGGCCCACGTTGCAGAGGATAGATTCTGCGTACTACGACTAGCACCATTAACATATCCAACAAATGGTTCCAAAGGTTCAGACAACTACGATGAAATGTAAAGTGAATTACTAACATCAAGAAAACTCTAAAAACAAACAAAGACAGTGAATGCAAATCAACAACATATATATACAATATAATACAAAAAATCACTACGCTCATGATTAAGCATAGTAACGTTTCAGACACAAACCATTTCTGGGCTGCGCCAATGGAATCCCATCATAATCTACTAACTCATAGACACCCTTAGCAAGAAATATTTTGACAATATAGGGGCCATGCCATAATGGCTAAAATTTCCCTCTACCTATTACATCAGCTTCTTGATCATAAAGAAGGATCAAGTCGCCCTCTGAGAAAATGCAAGGCTGGACATTTTCGCCGTATTGTGCCTTTATACGTCTCTTATGTGCTTCGTTGGCCAATTGGGCTTCACGACGCGTTTCATCAAGATGGATGAGGTTAAAAAGACACAATTCTTCTTCTAAGGTGTTAGGTAACAAGTCAATTGCGAGTTTTAACGATGGTATTTCACATTGGATTAGTAAGATAGCTTCCAGACCATACACCAATTGAAAAGGAGTAAATCTGGTTGCGTTTCTCACCGAGGTTCAATACGCCCACAAGGCCGAGTACAAGATCAAATTCCAGTTTCTTTTACGAACTCATATCATTCGTTGAAGCATACATTTAAGAATTTTGTTGATAGCTTCAACTTTTCCATTTGATTTTGGATAATAAGGAGTAGAATTATCATGTGACAATCCTAACTTGACAGTCAATTCAGTCATCATGTGATTGCAAAAATGCTTCCCATGATCTATAACTATAGCCTGTGGGACCCAAAACTGTGCAATAACATGATTAAAGAAAAAAAATGCAGTTGTCTGTCCTGTGTTGTTGAATGTAGGCATCACTTCGGCCCATTTGGTAAAGTAGTCTATTGCGACAATAATATAACCATGCCCCCCGAATGAACGAGGGTTACAGGTCATGAAGTCAATACCCCATTTCGAAAATGGTCCCATAGAGACAACATGATGCATTGGCGCTGGCGGTTTGTGGATTTTACAATAAAAAATCTGGCACGCATGAAAAATTATGACCACGAGGATGTAGTCGCGAAATATGGTAGGCAAAAATTAATCGGCGCGGAGTATCTTCTACGTGGTAGCGTATCCAGACAAGTGTCCACCACAAGCCCTAGCATGACAGTCATTTAAAACATTTTTGACCTCCTCATGTGTGAGGAACCTCCTTAAAATTGTATCGAAACCACGAAAATAAAGTGTATCGCCGACGATCAGATAATATTTGGCTTGGTATCGAATACGTCGTTGTTCAAAGTGAGAGGTATCAAGCCCAAAAGTTTGAGTTTGGAGATAAATGATGAAATATCCATACCAAGGATTAGATGATCCGATCAGAAACAAAGACTCTTCAAGAATTGATAGTTCTGACATAGTAACAGTACTATAAGAGGGAAGGTCACTAAGAAGCTCAACCAAAACTAAAGACTTCTTTGACTTGGATTTGATGAATTCCAAATCAAATTCTTGCAAAATGACAATCCATTTTGAATATTCCCCCCCTAGCAATTGACGTGATAAGATATAAGTCATGTGGTTGCAATCCGAAACAACAATGATCTTTCAGAACATGATATAGTGGCGAATATTTTGGACAACTTGAACAGCTACCAAGGTAAGCTTTTCTACGTACGAATAATTAACTTCCGTATCATTGAGATTACGACCCAAATAATAGATCAGATGTTCTATCCCATTTTCTACTTGGACCAATACCATAGCAATGGTCGTATCAACCGCTGCGATATATAGGAAATAACCATTCTGATAATTAGGGGGATACATTAATGACGCCCGGACAAGAGTACCCTTGTCAACATCAAAAGAAGCTTGTGCAACTTGGTCCCAATGGTAGGGAACCCCTTTTTTCAAGAGTCGAGTAAATCCTTTATCCATTCCAGCATAGTTGGGTATGAAGCTCCTTAGGAAGTTAGCCCTTCCTTGAAGTTCTGTATCTGAAGTAAATTTGATGGCGCAAGCAAATCAAGAATGGCCTCAACCTTCAATGGGTCGATTCTAATTCCTTCTTTTGATACGACGAATCCAAGTAAACGACTAGAACCAACACAAAACACACATTTATGTGGATTTAGGTGTATTTTATAGTGTTGGCAGCGTAAGAAGATGGCTCTAAAATGCATCGGGTGATTAGTCTGATTTCGTGAATGCACGGGTAAATCATCTAGATAGGGTTGAACAATGTGCTTGATGTCATTGAAAGCATAATCCATTGCTCTTTGAAATGTTGCCCCAACATTCTTTAAACCAAATGGTAGTTTTCTATAAGCGAATGTGCCCCAGGGAAATTTGAATGTTGTCTTATGTTGATCCTCTAGGCAGATGTTGATTTGATTGTAGCTGGAAAATCCATCCATGAATGAAAAGATTTCACACCCAACACAATTGTCAATAATTTGGTCGATAAAGGGAGTAGGATAGTTGTCGTTTGGAAAAGCAAGATTTACATCCCGATAATCGACGCACACTCTAATGGTCCCTTGTTTTTTCATGACAGGAATGATGATTGAAATCCACTCAGTTAACGGAACAGGGTAAATGAAACCATCACGAAAAATTTTATCAACTTTTGCTTTAATGGCGGCGAGCTTCTTTGGATGAATAGGACGAAGTCGTTGACACACCAGTTTGAAATCAATATACATATTAATAGTGTGTTCAATGATACTAGTATCTATGCCTGGAATTTCCTCGTAAGACCAAACAAATACATCACACAATTCATGAAATAGAGAGAGATATATTTCAAGTTCTGATGGAGAACAAGATACGCTGACATGAATATTTTTTACTACACTAGGTTTGGTCGAAATATCGATAGAAATGGTTTCTTCAATATTTGACAAATTTCGCTTGGAATCGATTGCATTAATAGGTAAATAATTCGAAAAGAAATTTTTGATTGATGGGTGATATAGTTCATTAAGATAATTTTCTTCATAATCAGGAAGATGGGAATGATGATGATAATATTCCCATGGTTCTCCTTCTAACATCATTGTTTCCAAAATATTCTCATCTGTCAAGAAATTTGCGGAAAAAGGATTAGATGGAGTAGCAAAATCTAAGAAATGATTAACCCAAACAACCAGCGACGCTGATTTCGGATTTGCCGCCCAATTCAGATAGATTGATTGCTATGCCATCTCAATAGTGTTGGGCTGCAAGAACTCATCCAACGTAACAATTTCAGAATCACCCATACTCTTCCTTAAGCCTGATGGAGTGGAAGAGATCATGTAGCAGGTCTCTATACATGCAATTTTTGCCGACGTCGCATGCGACGGTAATGCAAAGGTTCCCATAAGAGTTTAATCCTTTACTAAGTCCTACACCAATGTTCTGAAGTGCTAGTTGGGGTGCGTGAATGAATGAAACACTTCCAGTTACCTGCGAAGCGGAGGCAAAGAAGGATATCTGATTGATGACTGTGATAGTACCTTTATATGGAAAGGTGATCTTTCTAAAATATGTAGAAAAAATTGCATTCATAACATATACCCACAGCCTTCCAAGAATAATATTATAGTCAAGGGGTCCATCAACAACCTCGATATCAATGTTCACAGTTTTTCCCCCTAGTTCAACATGCAGGTTATTGATAATACCACAAGGCTTATATGTACGTCCATCAAAAGCCTTCAACGTCATTGATGATTGAGATAAGTGTGGCGAGCCAAGTGACTTCCAACAATTTAGAGACATAATGCATGTAGATGCTCCCTCATCAATAATAGTGTGATGAACAAGGTGATTGAGAACATATACTTGTATGGAGAATGCCAATTTTGCTGGTAGTTGCGGCACATAGCTCGTATGATTAAAGACGATGAGATTTGAATCAGTCGGATCAATTCCACCAATAGCTAACAATAAAGTCTGCTTCTGGGAGGGAAAATTTTGTAAAACCTCAAGAGCAGACATAGCTAAAGGGGATTGAGCCAAATCTTCAACTATATTATAATTTTGAGTAGCTCTTGCTCGAGGATTATATGTCGATTTATGAGTGAATCCCTTAGGTGGATTAATTGTCAATTCAGGAATAGCAGTAGGCGGTACCGATTCCGTAGACGGATTCATAGTCGAGGTAGTAGGTTGATCAGTTGCCTAACTACCATAATATTTATTACGTGTTGACACCAAAATATCTGTTGAAGGTTTTGTGACAGATAACATAAGCACTTGGGAACTAGAAGCTGGATCTGTTGCAACCAAATTTGTGTCCGGATTCATAAACGGATCTGTCAACATTGCTGACGCATGGGAAGTCTTAATGATCTTTGAGACTTCAGTGCGATGAGGAAAATCTCGAAGAAAATGTTCCTCGTTACAGATTATGCATGGATAATGAGGTTTCCTAGGTCCAGAAGATTGATTAGATGATCTTTCCTGCGGGTTAGAAGTTTGCTTTTTCTTACTTCCGGGGTGCTTGTCACTTTTTCCTTTGTCAAATGACACAAAATTGATTTCAGAAGAAGGTGTAGGATCAGATGCAATAGTATGATGTGTGCTTGTAGTAACAATCAAACCATCTCTGGCATGAGAGTCCTTTAATTATGGAGGAACAATAAAATTAGGTCGCGACACATTAGGAATTTTTTCATATAGCGTGCCAGATTGGGTATAGATCAAGTCTAAATATTAGGCACGAGCAATGACTTGCTCTTCAATGACAATGCTACCCTTAGCCACATCCTTAGTTATAGATGGTAACAGGGACTTAATGAACCACTTAATAAGGAGCTGATCAGGAAAAAATGTATTAACCATTATACGACAACAACGCCACTCATGAATATGATCAGAAATGTGAGTAGCATTAGTCTGTTTGAAATTGGTCAAGATTTATGTTCTAGTTTCATATCATATGGGTAACTGGAAGTGAGTCAAAAAAATAGTAGCTAGGGCAGTGAAAGTATCAAAAGAATCTCTAGGTAATTCAATGTACCATTTTGCAGTCGGACCAGTGAGCGTACGCTGGAAAAGACGTAGTTGAACAGAGTCATCATTCAAGGATTTTGATGAACACCACAAAGGATAAGTCATAACATGAGTCGACGGGTCTTCCCCAGGGTTTCCATTGAACTTAGGAATATTCGAGGGTAATTTGTGAGGTATCACCGACCACCAAGGAGCATAGTTGATTGGATCATTGGTTAGCCAATTTAAATTTGGTAACTCAAAAGTTGCAACAAAAGGAAACTATCGATTAAGGTCAGGTTGAGCATAGCCAGGGTATGATGGAATTGCTTGAGCAACAGGCCTTTGAGCACTAGTATAAGGAATATGCTGCTAGTAACCCAGATAGGGGTTGTTTTGATAAGCAAACACTTGAGGATTCTATTGACCAAAACTTGGATATGATACTTGTTGAAATGAAGGTTGAGGCATTTGTGCCTGAGGCTGCTAAGGGGTCTATCCACCAATGTTATAACCCAAATTATGATAACTTAGATTCGACTGAGGATAAGTATAACCTGGTTGTGGCTGTGACATCCCATAAAATGGTAAACCAGCTTGTGAATATATGATTCCAGGTACAGGTTGTTGTTATAAATTGGCCAAAGGATTTGGATTCTGTGGGCCCAATACTTGATGGTATTGAGTTGAAGGACCTGCCTGAAATGGTTGTTGTATAACATTTTGATTCTATAATAGGGGTAAATATGTATTGACAAGTGGAAGTGATGTGGGTGTAATAGGTTGAACTAGAGTATACGAGTGTACAACCGTTTGTGATTGGATATGCAGAGTGGGATGCCATTGAAAAACATTCATTTCGACATTAGGTTGACCAAAAAATGACGGAGTACTGTCAAAGTGGGTGACCAAAGGTTTCCCCCCTGCATGAGGAGGATAATAATATGGAAAATATTTCTCTCCAAATGCAGGGAGTCTAGTTGATATGGTACTGGATGGAATAGACCCAGAAGGAACAGCTTGATATTGCCCTGATGATGTGTATGAAGAATCAAGATGTTCAGTACTCACTATAGGTTTACCAGTTAGAATACTAGACGATGACATTGGTGAAGTCCATGGGTTTGAAGATGCACCAGAAAAAATTCCAGATAAAATTTTATAACATGATGGGACCATAGGGCCACCATGAAAATATGATTCTAGTGAAGTTTTAAACATCGACGGGGTAGCAAGGGCAGGTACCGACGTGATTGGAATAGATGGCCCAACCGAGGATGTTGGTTTAGGAATGGTTACTTGACCAAATGTATACCCTTTTGAATCAACAGGAATGTGAATAGGAACATGATCAACAAAAGGAGAGGGTGGTGATTGAGGAAAAGACTCGTACAAGTAAAAATCCTCCCCAAAATGGGTTGGAGTTAAAGGTGTCTCGTCTTGTGGGATTTGTTCAATCGAAATCAAACCAGGTGGAAGTATTTCACCGTCAGGCCCAAAGTATATTTCAGGAGGTTGAATGTGTGATATGGGAGACTCAATGGCTATAGAAAATTGTGGGATGACCAATGGAGGAACAAATTCCGGTGGTTCGTCTTCAGGATTCAGATTTTCTGGGAAAGAAGAGACAGGATCTGGATCAACTTCCGGATGAACATCGTCGGGTTCAAGAGGTATGGTCTCACTGATT
The DNA here is from genome assembly GCA_034641835.2 of Pinus albicaulis. Lineage (NCBI taxonomy): Eukaryota > Viridiplantae > Streptophyta > Pinopsida > Pinales > Pinaceae > Pinus > Pinus albicaulis. The sequence goes on from CM076572.1 coordinate 408,502,313, forward strand.
GGATGGATCGTGACCACAGGTAGCTGTGAGGACTCTGTCTCGACAACAGTAGAAATAAATTGTGTGTAGAAAAAACTTGTACCAACTCTGGTATATGGGAAGATGATGCTTCACCAGAGGTACTGATAGTACTAGTTTTGGTAGAGTGACGTCGCCTTCGCCGACTAGGAGTAACTTCTGGTGGTAAAGGTGGTCTCAATGCTAATCTACGCGAATGACGGGGAAAAGGATTTTGTTCTTCCATGATGACTGATTTATTTTAACCAAAAAAAAGAAACAAATAAAAGGGTAATGCTAGGCAAAAGGCTTACCAAGTAACTGTGAACTGAATAATACCTCCTGGCGAACCAAGAAGTACGGGCAGGCAATCTCCCCGAATGCTGTGTTTGCTGTATCACAATTTACAAGGCATCCGACTCGGTTAACTATGGATGGATAGCAACATAAAGTTATCCTCCAAAATATACCGAAGGTACGTGGAGGCGCAAGTCCATATTAGCGCTGTCTAATGCGAAACCGCATAGTGAGAGCACCGCTTTATACTTTTCATATTGTAACACCGCTCGATATAAATGAAAGTACGTGGATGAGCTATGATATATTCACGTACGTAGAGTGAGGTATCACACTCGAAATGTATCGCAAACAATTAACGACATCTGCTATGTTTTACAATGCTGAAACACGTCTCTAGCCTAGACCTTCTAAATGTTATCATTATGGTTCCAATGCTTTGTTAGGTAAATTGATGTAAATTTTAAGTTGATCTTGTTTATCAATTTTCATTTCAAGGTTCACCGCAATGATGTATTGGAAATTCCTAAAATGAAAACTAAAATGATAAGAAATCTTTTCACTTTTAGTTTTTCAATGAAAATCCTAGCTACTAGAGGGAAAGATCAATCAATTTGAGAGCAAACAATCAAAGAGAACAAACTAAAATGCAACTTTCCTAATTGTTCCTATGCAAAATACACAATCCACTACATGAAAATGCGTGTTTTTCTTTTCATTCCCTTTAATGTGAATGCAGAAAAGGAAACTAAGTGCATCAAACCAATAAAAACAAATGCCTTTCACTTTGAGAAATGAGGAATTGAACAACAATTTCTCTTTTTAGGAAAAATGAATATTTTAACTACAATTTTTCCTATAGGAAATGAATAATTTAATGACAATTTCATTTTCAAAAGCAAATGGATCTAATGCATCAATGAAAATACTTTGAAATTAATTCGTCAATGATAAAGAAAAACACTTTAAATAAACATTGAACAAACTTTTATTTCAAAGGAGGAAGAGGTAGGTAAAGTCACTGGTCAATATGAGGCATCATGCACTTTGAAAACATAGGAATCAATGGAATTTGGTTAAATCTAGGGGGAAACATAGTCTCTAAGGGGAGACAGTGTGTTGTAACGCACCCCTGAGTGGGAGACAGTGCTATTCAAAGCACTGTGTCTTGTTCAAGTTTGTGTTGGGCGCAACGAAGAACAAAAAATCAGGCTGTTTAACACACTTCTAATGCAAATTTGAATTCAAAAAGCCTAATATTTTAGAGTAAATTCTACTGGGTTGATAGCAGAGGAAAAATATAGCAAGGATGAAGGGTAAACTCCGTAGTGGAGTCACTAATTTGTTATGCGTAATTATGAATTACGGATAAAACATTCTTTGCTAAATGTGGTGCAATGCATTTAGAATAACATGTTAAAGACTTTGCAGATACTTTTCCTAATAGTAAATAGACACACAGAACAGATCAAGAAAATTACTTGGAGTCCAAGCACTTCCAATTTTTCTTCTGTCGCTCTTGTTGTAGCCTCAAATCCAAGCTAGATTGCTAAAATATTTCTTGCAAGAATGAACACTAAACATCAAAGAAATAGCAATATACAAATGCCTATTCAAGTTATTCAGTTAAATCAATGAAACATGAACCATATACATCAGATAAGAATTCATAATATGAAAGACAGAAGCTTATACAGATACATATGTGGGAAATTAAACAACAATATTTATTAATGAATAGAGGGGGAGGTTACAACTAGGGATTGATTTGATGTCACCATCTCCAGCATCATCCGAGCCTCATCATAATGAACATCTCTCCATCACCATATCACTCAAATCAATTCCTCAATTGAATTTCCACCAACATTTATCTACTCAAATTATTCCTTCTCAAGCACTAGGATCTGTGCTCAATTTATAGATGAGCTGAAGGTAGTTTTATAATCAATGACTTTCTAATAATAGGCAAGAAATGTTCCTAAACTCAGAGGTATCAAACAGACACATGGATTCAAAGTTTGACACATATGCACTCTTCTAGAAGGCACTGACCAAGTGGAGATTTTGGAACAATGAGAATTTCGCTCCCAATTGACCAATGCACCCTTGAGTGTCGGGAAGTGCTTTGTAGAGCACGTTTGAATGGAGGTACTTGCATATGAAACACACTTAGCCCCTTGAGAGACTGCGTTGGTGAGCTCATAGGTGTTATAATATATACTTCAAATCTTGGAAACCTTGCAATGGAAGTCAGGGATGATTTGTCTTTGTTCTTTGTCTTAGGGCATATAGCAACTGAAATGATAGGGGATGATAGACCCTATTCATTGGTTCTGGGGATGATGTCCAATTAACCAGGTCATTGGGAATGGTGCCCAAATTGACCTATAAAACTTATCACATTGCCTCTTTAAGATGTTCAAAGGCCTTAGTTGCTTCAGGAGTCCATGAAAATGCATCTTTCTTCAATAATGTTGTTAGAGGTGCTGTTATTCTCCCATAATTATTAACAAAATTGCGATAATACTATGTTATCCCTAGAAATCCTCGCAACTAATTTATGGTTGTGGGGACTTTCCATTCCTTAATGGCATTAATTTTTTTAGGGTCTACCTTAACACCCTCTTGAGATATAATATGACCCAGATATTCCACCTCTTGTACTCTAAAGAAACATTTGGAGGTTTTTTCATATAATTTATTCTCCTCCAATAGTTTGAGCACCCTGTCAACATGTTGAATATGATCCTTCCAAGACCTGTTGTAGATTAGTTATCCTCAAAAAATACTAACACAAATTTTCTAAGGAAGAGTTTTAAAATGGAATTCATCAACCCTTGAATGTAGAAGGTGCATTGGTGAGGCCAAAAGGCATGACCAAAAATTCATAATGACACTCATGAGTTCGAAATGCTGTTTTTAGAATGTCTTCAACCTTCATTTTAATTTGATGATATCCTGAGCGGAGATCCAACTTGGTGAAATAAATTGCTCCATGTAATTCATCATCACAGGAATGGGAAATTTATCTTTAATAATGAGATTATTTAGTTCCCTATAATCTGTACACATGTGCCATGATCCATCCTTCTTGTGCACCAATACTATTGTAGCAGAGAAACAACTTTGACTAGGTTTGATTATACCAGCCTATAGCATTTCTGCAATCATACGTTCAATTTCGCTCTTTTGGACATAAGGATATCTGTAAGGCCTGATGTTTGGAGGAACACTTCCTGGAATCAAATGAATAACATGATCATGATCATGAATAGGTGCGAGTCCTTTGGGAGCTTCGAACACCTTGGAATGTTTGACCAAGACTTTTTGGAGATATGGAGAAATAGATGATTTTGATGTTGGAACTCCCAATGAGCATAATTGTGTAATTACGCCTCCTTTCTTCAGTTTCTTTGTCATGACATTAGAGCTTATTATCTTTCCCGACTTCCTTGCAATACCTCGTAATTCAACTTCCTTTCCTTCAGAAAAAAATTCAAGAAAAATTCTTGAAAATTAAAAGGTACTGTCCCCAAAGATTGTAAGCATTGTAATCATAGTAAAACATCAACACCACCCATTGGAATGGAAAGTGTTGGACTATTGAATACATATTCCACCATGATTAGCTTGATATTATGGCACTTTCCAGAGCAATTTATAGTTCCTCCATTTTCCACCATCACTTGACACTCTCGCACTGCGTATAGGAAGAAATTCAATTCCTTGCCTACCTTACAATGAATAAAATTATGGGTACTACCCAAATTAGTAAGCACTATTACATTTTTCTTCTTGATATCTCCTTCTATCTTGAGAGTTTAAGGAGTGGTAATTCCTGCCAATTCATTATAGGATATGGACGGATTCATTTCTTCTTCCTCTAGGGTTGGCTCTTGGTGTATATCCTCTTCTTTTGAAGTTTCTTGTTCCTTTTCTTCCTCCTCTTCACAATCTATGTAAAATAATTTCTTCTCATCACACTTATGACCTTTAGTGTATTTTCTATCACAACTATAGCAAATCCATTTTGATTTTTTTCCTTCCAATTGTTGTGGTGTCAAACTTGTAGGTTGTGGAAGTCTAGGAGTAGCAACACTTCCATATTTATAGTTGTGAGTGGTAGGCTTCCTTGGTTGCTTTCAATTTTTCTTGCCAAACTGTATGCCTTCTCCAATGTATCATGTTCCCAAAGGCGAACCTCATGTTTGATGCTATCCTTTAGAGTCCCTATGAAGACATCAATCCTATGTTCCTCTAGAATATTATTTACCCTTATATTCAATTTTTGGAAATCCTGAATGTGCTCCATCATTGAACCCTTTTGTTTGAGATTTATCAATTGACTCAAGAAGGTGTTGCTCTTTGTATCCTCATAATGTGCTATCATTTCCTCCGTATAAATTGACCAAGTGACTAGTGGTTTATGAGAACAAAGCCATTGATACCATACAAACTGATTTTGTTCTAAAGATAAAGTTGCAATGCATACCTTTTGTGTGTTTTACGTATTATGGATCACAAAGTATTGCTCCATTTGCAGTATCCAAGTTGTTAGATCCTTGCCATAAAACTTCCTCATATCTATCTTTGGAATATGGTGGGTCTTAAATCCAACATTAGATTCTATGAAATCATGATTAACATTTCTTTTGTTCTCATCACGAGTTTCCTCTACTAGCTTTTTTCCATTAGGAAGCTTTTCTTGTAGCAAGTTTTCCAAACCTTCCATGTCTTTCTTCAAATATTCTATGTTTCCTTCTATTCCATCCATATTAGCTTCCACACCATCCATATTAACTTCCATGCCATTATTCAAACCATTCATATTAGCTTCCACACCATCCATATTAGCTTCCATGTCATTTTTTGTTACTCTTTGCGAGAGAGAAATTTGTTGCACTTGGTCTTGTAATTTTGATATATCATGTTGCACTTCTTCCTCTTCATGAGTCATAGTAGAGCATTTTGAGGGCTTAATGGGTGTTGAATGATTTTTAGGGGCCATTTTATAACCCAATACTGATATCTATGCTTCAATATGCCCTTGGAAGCACTTCAAACTGATTTTTCAACAAGACTTATGCAATTTTTAAAACAAATAAACACATTTTTCTTTCTTTTGAGGAGCTTGATATTGAACCTGATGTATCTTTGTAATTTTAGATCACCGATATTTTAAATTTGGTTCTTTAGTATCCCTCTGAATCTTCTTTCCAATGCCACATGTCCGCCCTGATTTGGATTCTTCAAGGCAAATTTATGCCCAATATCCCACAATGACCTAATTATGGACTAGTTTAATAGAGCGAACTTGTACGATGTGCCACATGTCACTGTTTCCCCCTTTGGCTCTAAAATCGACACACAAGAAACTACAGTCCATGTAATTTGACCACTTCTTATAGAATTCCAATCTAAAGCTCAGAGAGAGATTTATGATTATTTTCCCAAGGTCACCTCTTTGAGATGAAATTCGGGAGCCTGAAAAAGCCCTAACTTCCATAGATCATATCTCTGAAAATATTGCGAACCAAGATCTGAAAAATTTCCACGAAGTTTCTCCGGATTTCGACGTAAATGGGTTTTTTTTTTAATCTTCTAAACCTTCGCAGAAAAAAAGTTATAGTGAAAATTCCACGATGACCTGTTTGAAGTAGTGAGACCCTAGAATCCAAAGCTCTAATCCCTAATGTTATGAAACCAACTCGAAAAATAGAAGAAAAGAGAGACCAACGGCTTAGAAATCAGCCACTTCAAGGTGGAAACCTCCTTTATATTAGATAAATTAAAAATCCTTAGATGATTCAAATGAAAAAACATCCTTTCTATATATAGGAGTCCATAGGGTCACAATATAATCCTAGCCGGCCTAACAATAATAATGTAAGGGCAAAATAATAATAATAATAATGGGCTATTATGGGGCACAATAATAACAATATGGGGACTATAGGGGTACAACAATAACATTAATGGGGCTACACTAAGAACAACAAGAGACGACACTAGTAATATAGGTCTCTAACAGAGAATTGCATGAAAGAGTAAGGAAGTGAGGAAGACAGATAAAGAAAAAGGTGGTAGGTGTAGATTTAATGAAAATTAAGCACTAAATGAGGAAATAATGTATTAATTATCATATAGGAAAGTGAATAATTGATGTGAAAGGAATGAATAATAAATGAAAAAAGAATGTGAGGGGCTTGAGAAATATGAAATATCTTGGTGAAAAGGCTAATGCATAGAGGGTGACATGAGAATGATAAGGGTACTAGTAGTTCTTATTTGATTATGCAGGTATTTTTTAGGAGAGAATCCATAAGAATTAACTTTTGATTATTATTTCACATGGACGAACTGAAGTGGTATGGAAGACAATAAAATCCTTTTAATTGTACCCATGAATGATTATTTAATAGTTAACCTCCACTGAAGCTTCATTGATGTGTCATGAATCTATAAGTACATTGAACATATGGCCACCAAAAGAAAGGAGGAATTTTTTGGGAATATAGTAATTCAGTCGCTCACATAGATAGGATATTTCACTTGTCCACTACATATAATTGACATTTGAATCTAGATATGAAAGAAAGGAAAAACAAAAAACTTTGGACCACGAGGCTAGAAAGCGCTACATGTGTTCCTAAATTGTTCAACTTCAAGGAACTGGTTTATATTTGTGCCAAAAATTTCGACCCAATTATTAGGACAATCAAGTTGGGCATCAAGAAGAATCTAATCCCTCTGAATCCCAAGGTATTCAAGAAAATATTTAAATTATCAAAGCCTATCAGGTAGCTCAATTTGTTCGAAGCTTATTCTTTTCTTGATTCTCAGGGCAGTGGGATGAATATCATCTAAGAATTTATGCTACATTCTATTATATATATATATCTCTACATTTTTGGTGTCATATAGATATTTCTCTCGGCTTTCTGTGTGACTAATGGGACGAGAAACAACATCAATTGTTCCCAAGTTAGTTTTGTATGTATTATATTATTCTTCAAGAGATATGTCATCTTCAACTAAATGAATGTAATCTCCAACGAGATTTCCTTTCAGTTAGTAAATTTGTTTAAGACTCAAATATTTTCATGAATTCTTAACTAGTAATGACTCTTGTCTCATGCCATACTTTTCATGGACTACCGAATAAAATTAATTTAAATCCAAATGTGGAGTCAATAAAATTTTGGTATCCTATACTATGGAAGCATATGAATCCATTTCAATTTTGTCAAATTCAAGATATATTTGTTAAATAAGTCAATTATATGCTGGCTAGGCGAGAAATTTGCAGGGTTTTTATATAAGCACAAACTTTACTATGGGGAAATGGAATACATGAGGAAAGGGAAGACGATGCCTTGGTCAAAATTTATGGATTTCAAGATAAAAATTTCTTACTACCCAAGTTTGTGCTCAATAGGTATTTTGTTGTTGAAATATGTTGATAGTACCAAACATGGTTAGTTGTATTCGAAAGAAAAAAGAAAAAGAAATTCATTTCTTTACCGTTTCCGTTGGGAAGATTACTCTAAGAAATTATGGTTAGCCAATAAAATTCTCTGAGCTATTGAATTCTTTAAATTTGACTGAAGCAAAACTTATCCAAGGATTTGACCCTGAAAGTATATTGTCAAAGAAAATTATGGCTATGGTCAAATATGAGAATTTGTTTACAAGGATTTTTAAAGAAAGTGTGATCTATCGAAAGAAAAAGAAGTATCCACCCTTGCTACATAAGTAATCATGGAAACCAACACCAATACAGGAGGATAAACTAAACATAGAAGTAAAAAGTCTACGAGTGCTCAACCAACTTTAACACCACAAGTTTTCCCCAGTTCATATTCTATTCACAAGAAAATATATATTGTCTAGATTAGAGGAGAGAGTAAAGATAGGCGCTTTGGTGGAGGCAATGGAGAGGATCACCCCTTTGAGTGAATTTAGAGAAGTCACATATTACTAGTTCATATACGAGTAATATTTCTAACAAGAAAGGGTATCACATTGTAGAAGGACCTAACGACATGAAAGTTGATAGTATTACAATGCTTCATTAGTTTACAGAATGCATGGTTGAAACCCAAGAAATGGTAGCATAACATGTTGTTGAATAATTGGTCACTTTTGGGGACCAATCTTTGACTATACGAAATACCCAATATGATAAAGAAACTAAGAAATTTCAATTTGAAAAAGTTAAGGTTAAAAATAAGAAGATGAATAAATAATAGAAGTTCAAAGTTGATGTTTATGGAGTTATACCCATAGGTATCCTAAAACTACATCAAACTATAAGTGAGGCCCTTACACACACTCTTATAGAACAAAAAACAAGAAAATCAAAGCTTAGGAAGAGGATAAATGAGCATGAAGAAGCTCTAAATCCCGATCCACTATTTATGACTCCATTGGCTATTCAAGCACCAAATATAACAATCACTACCCCCCTGAAAGAATTAAGAAACAAGCGCACCTAATGAACGGTGTTAGATTATATGTCACAACTAATAATAAAAGCAACTAGAAATTGCTGAAGAAGAATGGGAAATTTCTTTACATATGAGGAACTTATCCCAAGGATCCATTCAATTATTGAATATTCAAACAAAAATCTCTAGGATGATCAACAATTTTTCGATAAGCCATTGTCTACTTTTGTGAATAAATTCAGTACTCTAAGTTAATTCCAAAGAACATAGAAAAATCTTCCAAATCCAAACAGGACAAATCAAATCAATGATGGATTACTTGTTTGAATAAAATGGTTATAACTCACCACTAATTAGTGTTCAAATATCGATGATGGCAAGACTACCACTTTTATCAAAGCTATTAAAGTTGTCGAGGACCTTAAAGGACCACAAAGAATTAGAGATTCCATGATGATTCCTCAAGATATATTAAAAGAAGAAATATATATTATTAAAACACCATTGGTTTTTGAATTCAACAACTTACTGAGAGTTTCTAGAGGCCCATATTAAAAAGTGGTTGGTTAGTTTTGTTAATAACAATGAGGAACAATTATCTATGATCATACAACTAAGATAAGATGCATGAGATATCGAGGAAAAGATCATTGAGTTACAGGTAAAGAAAGAGATTGCGGTTCCTCCCATGAAAGAATATATTGAAGAATATCTACACCGACATTGTTAATCCTCAATAACTTCTCAATTAGTTGGGATGATGATATTTCTTGCAACCATATAAAGCAAACCCTTTTAAAAAAATGAGAGGAATCATTCCACATTTGATCCTTCTGCAATTCTTTTAGCTTTATTTTTCTTCTGAAGCAATTCTCTTCTATCTTATCACTCTTGGATTAATCCCACTTTAAATAATTTTTGCATGTTTTCTAAAACAAATCCCTGATTGCATTTCATCTCTTTTTCTTCCAAGTACCTTATATTATTACTATTGGTCCACGAGATCCCAATCCCAGTCTCACTAGGGGGGAATTGCATTTTATTTTTATGATTAAGTAACATGATTTTGTGACTATGATTTAGGCACTTAACTCTATTTGAAACTTCAACTTCATATATTAATTTTCCTCTTAATTAAAAAGTAAGAATATCATGGATGTTTTCCTATTCTCTCGTGCTTCCAAATTTATGACATCATTTTATATTCTCCAAATATGTTTCCTTGCATATGTTTATGGATGACAATGTGCAATGAAATCATGAGAATTTAATTTATTATGCTATTTTATTTATTTTCTAAGAACATATAGTCCACTCACAGGGGCATGAGTTGAATGTTTAATCTTTATATTCAAGTTATATATATGAGCATGTTTAAATAGAGGAGAATCACCTCTTTGAAAACATAGAGGGATTCTAGAAACAAACCCTATGAGGTTGATAATTTTCCCTTTGAAGAAGAAATGTCAACAATAGACTCTTCCTCTACCTCTTGAAGCATATTGTCTTCCTATAAATTCACATCCTCTCAATGAGTGGCTTGATTGAATTGAGATTCCCCGTTCCTCTCTTGGGGATTGAAGTATCCCTCTACTACTAAGTTGTCCTCCTCCTCTTGCAGGACTCCTTGCTCTATTGTTTTGACTTTGTTTTCTAGCTAACTTCTCTTGTGCCTTTAAATCAACTTGATATGCATCTTTATCTATTCTTTGGGACAAGATACTAATGTCATATTTCAATCCATTTATATACCTAGCAATCGTTTTGGCTTCTTCTTCACTATGATCAAATTTAATGTTTAATTTATAAAAAAATTCAATATATTCCTATATTGACATATATTTCTATTTAAGGTTCTGTAGTTGCTTAGAAATATTTAAATGATAATATTTAGGTAGGAATTCACCTCTAAATTTAGCAACCATTCGATCCCAACTCTTGATCTTGAAATTTTCTTTCCTCTTCCTGCCTGCTGATAGTTCATCCCACTTTAAGGATGCTTGACATTTCAACCTTGTCACTACATACTTCACTCTTTTTTCTTCTTCCACATCTTCATAATCGAAGTAATTTTCCATATAATTAATCCACTCCTTCAACTCCTCAACAATTAAATTATCCTCATATATGGGTACCTCCATATTAGGTTTGGAACTTACTCCAAAAATAATTCTCATCCTTCTCTCATATGTTGTTTCCTCACCTCCTTCTTCATCAAAAGTTTATTCTTCCTTTTCACTAACATCTCATGTTTCAAATCCTTTTCCTTAAGAATTTTACATGGCCTCCAAACTCACTCAAAGGTGCCTCATCTCATCTGGTAGCTCTACATTTGATATAAGCTTCTGTCAACATATTTATTATCCTATTTGTTTGTGTGCCATATCTTATTTATTAAAAGATTGTGTTTGCTCTAATACGAAATTGATGATGGAATTAGACTAGCACATTTCTTTTTTGAAAATTTCAAACATCTCACTATTGGTTTCCTTTGTTCTACAATGGATTAATTTTCAGATGCTTTAAACCTAGCTCAAATGATATTAAGCACTTAAAATTATAACCCACACAAACACCTATTTTTTTTTTAAACTTGAGCACCTAAGCACTAAAAAAACAAAGTGCATAGGACCTTTCAATATGACACAATGCTAACACATATTTGATATCGACAAATCAAGAGTTTTACCATATAACACTTAAAGAAATATTCACAAAACATTGAGGGTCAAGTGTAGAAATTTGACAAGGAACTAATGTATCGAAGGTCTGGGATCCAATAAAATAATCTCAAGATATCCTAACTTTGAAAAAATAATAATTAAGGAAATGCTTGTCAAAGTTGGGGTTGAGTGTGGAGCCTCCAAGCAGAACGATGATACCAAGATATTGATATATTGTTAAAATATAAGTACAAAGGATTTTGTTACAAAACACCGAGGCACGATACTGAAATATATGGTGAACCTCACTACCAGAGGTTTGAAAACTGATATAAAAAATCTTTTTCGATGACGATCTTTTTATCATGATTCCTTGCTAATTGACAGAATGGAACACCAAAACTTGGAAAATGTGAAGTTTTTGTGTGATAGGATTTCTCCAATAAATGTATAATTCCAAAATTGGAACCCTTTAACAAAGGAACATTGCTTCTAATAAAATTGAAACTAAGGATTGGAACCTCTTCCTAGAACCTCAATTGGTTACTCAACTTTGAATCGGGGATAGTTCATAGAGGCCAATAATCAACAATTCGACAGTGTAGAAATAATTGCTTAAAAACACACCATTTGGTCCATTAATAAAAAACTACAAGGGAAATAAAAAATTTTATATTGATTGAACAAAGAATAATTATAAGTTTATGATGAATTTCATTGTCAACCTCTTCTAGTTCTCACTCGGACTTCCTTTCTCTGATCTCTCCACACACTCTCTCCTATCTGATTACATTGAAAACTTCATACATATAATAGCCTTGCAGTAAAAAATTCAAAATTTTCCCTAAATGATCTAAAATATCCTAATTTAGTCAGTTTAATCTATTACATGGAAAAGTAATTGGTGTGCATCAAAACCTCCTAACCATAGATATTTTTAGAACTATTACACCTAGAAAATATTAAATATTACTATTTATATGAAAACTTAAGGAAATCAAATTCCTCTAGTAAATGAAATTTGAGGAAACAACTTCCTCTAATAAATCATGACTTTAATTGGTTAGATGATCTTGAATTAGAATCTAGTGACAAGCATCCTTATTAATAATATTTCCCAACATTTCTCCTCATTAAGGCCTACTTGAGATCCAATAGTTGGATGAATAATCTCACAATAAGAAGGGAATATGGGAATCATATTTCAAGATCAAGCAGTAGGAAGGAGAATATTTCAAGGCCAAATTCCAACTATAAGGAATATTCCAGTTGAAATTTCAAGAACAAGGAAACAATTAAAGATTGCGCAACTCAACCAAACTCTTAGATAATTGTAAAATGAGAAAATTTTCCTTAAGAGAAATGACAATGCTATTTCGTAACGAACAAAAAGAGACACAATCCCTAATCCTAGGTAGAAAAGTGATAGGAATCATAGACCAATAGATCACAAACCAAGGGCACCTCGTGCCTTAATCCAAATGCAATCATTTTGGAAGAAGATGATATTTTTGAAGAAAATCAAGATTATTATGATCTCTTAAATGATGACAAGGTTAAATAATCCTCTCTCTTAGAATCTATGCAGTCTGAAGAAAATATACAAACTCTTGTTCAAGATAGTTGTGATGAACAAGAAATTCTAGAATAAGATAAAAAAATATGATCCAAAGAATAGCCCAAAAATCCATTGGATAGAGTGGTTGATATTACTCCTTAATCAATCCTTCATCAAGACAAGCAATGATAGGAAAATGAACAAGCTAATATGACGACAACTATGAATTATAATATAATGGATGAACTAGTGCAGCAGAAGATCACACTATCTACCCTCGAGGTGATTAAAATTCCTCAACAAAGAGAGAACATACTCAATCCTTGAAAATATGGTTTCATCAACTCAAGGATAGAAGCAAATATGATTGGAAAAAAACAAAGGCCCAATGTGACATATCCCCTCACCACCCATAGAACTCACTAAGGGTGAGAAGAGGCATGTTACTATGGTGATTCAACCTCCAAGGTACAATTATGGAGATGGGGTCTAATTTTTCTTTTCTTTTTTCAAACCCTTCCAAAATTGAGAACTAACAATTCCATTGTGTTCTTTTCGTCGATACCTTTCTAACGACATAATTTTTTCCTCAATCCACTTCCCAGATTGGGATTTGTGACCCTTTAAAGATATGGTCTCCCAGACTCTTACATGATATCCTGGCCTATCACGTGGCACCCACATGGGCCCCACATGGCTATCATGATGAATTCCCCATAATCCTTAGTTGGAAACCACCCTGACTTAGCCACATAACCCAGTTTTAAACCCCTACAATCTACCCCTTAGCTCCTCCATGAATTTCCTTTGATGGTCGAAGGGCAAAGAAAAAATATTTTAACGTTAATAAATGGGAGGATGTTCCATGTATCGAGGTTTGTCACCATCGGACCCCAACATCCTTTTTCACTTTGAAATGACTTCAAATTCACCTGGTGGTCAGTGATATGAGTGATATCCATTGACTATCGCTGATAAGTTTTTCTGCCAGCCTCTGCCAACGTCGACCAACACTTTACTTATGTCCCTTGGTTTTCCTTGGTGGCCTAGCATGCTAGGAAAATAAAATTGTCATCACCTGTTGGAGATAATCTCTGTCCCCATCTACCTCTAAAGCCACATTCCCTAAGGACCAGTAACCAACAATTTCGTGATAAATGTTGCGTTAATTTTTGTTTTTCGGAGCCCGTCTACTTCCAAACTTTTGAGGCCTCAGTACATCATGCTAATGTCACTATTCCACGTGGCATCCTACGAGAGTACCACACATCACTTGCCTTTAACCCCTTGGACTTTAAAAATAGTCAAATCAAGGTGCCACATGTCACACCACATCACCCCTTGTTCAAGTCATCGACTACATGGGCTAGGGTCCCACCAGTGCTCTAACCCTTCGTGAATTCAAATCTTCCTGTTATATGAATTTTTGGGGGTCATCCAATGGTCCTGCACACTCGAGAATTTGATGGTTGTGATTAAAATGTCAACCCCCATCCTCTTGCTGACCTGGAAACTTGGGGCCCATTATCATGGTTCCCACTCCAAGTTCTATTGCAACCCATCAATGACTTCAATGCACTCTGTGACTTTGACAGTTGCGATTAAAACATAGAACCCCTATCCCCTTGATAAATTGGCAGGGGGGTCCGCTATTGGATATTTTTCGTCTATTGAGTGATAACCCTCCTCTTTTTTATTTTCTTGAGGGTCGACATTACACCATTATTCATGCCTTCACTCTCGGCCCTAGTCAAAATGCTAAGCCATATGGATCGATAAGGGTTAAGCCCCTTTTCCTCCATAACTATAGAATTCCAACCCTACGAATATATGTATTTGTAATTGTAAATATTATGGGGCCTCCACCCTTGGTGTTTGGTCACAACACTTGGTCCTATGGACTATGGGATTAAGCCCAACCCTTAAAACTCTTAGGCTTCCAGTACTCTCCTTGCGTGATTATATGTATAAATATTTATACACAAACATAACAAGGTTGCGTCCAATTTTTAATTTGGCACCTTAGTGACAAACTCCAACCATGGGACTAGATTTCTCTTTCCGAGAGGACCAATTTTGACTTTTGAAGCACTCAATTTGGACAAGGTCAAGTGTATTTTTGAATTAAAGCCCACAATGTCACATTTGATTAGGTTAGTTATGAAGCAAATTTGTCACCCTTGGAAGCCTATAAATACAAATCAAGTGACCCTCATTTGGAAATCATAATAAAGCATCTTCTTATTGTCTCTCTTCATTGGATTGGTTTGTACAGGTCCAAAATTGCACATTTCGAAGCTTGCACGTGTGATTAGGGTTTTTGGGTTCCAAAGCCGCTGGGTTAAAACATGCAATTTTCGATTAAAACCACAGGAATGCAGTCTCATCCATGTGGTTGAAGCGTTTAAACCACACACATAACTTTTCATCCATGCAGTTGGGATCTAGGGTTTCAATTTGACAGTTGATTGCAGTTGACCGCAGATTGGGAAATATAATTTTGATTAGTATTGTTGTTGGGATCATATTTATAATATTCTTTGGTTGATATTGCTAGATATTTTTGTATGGCCTCATTGTACTCTCTGTTGAACATTTTATGACAATCTAATAGAAGAATAATTACAAAGGGTTTTCCCCCTTGTGGGGTTTTTCCACTACGAGGAAAAGACCCTCTAGCAGATGTTTTTGAGGAACCCCTTATAAAAATACCCCATACATCTGTTTCTAGTGGAGGTTACTAGAGGAGGTTGGCGGGCGAAGGGTTTTGCGGATGTTTTCGGCTCGGTGTGCTTATCATCATAAACCGCACGGGTGTGCACAAAACATGGGCACACCGGACACTGTCCACTCTGTACACACCTACTCGGTGCGTCGTATTACTGTAGAGCACCGGTGATTTACAACTATTCTGCACCGGTGCATCATAAGACATCGCGCCGAAACAGAAACCACCTAATGTGGTATTAAAAAACTGCACAGGTGCATCATAAAACATTGTGCCAAAACAGAAACTGCCCGGTGCGGTAGTAAGACACAGCATCGGTGCGCTCGCAAAACCCTGCGCATCGGAACAAGGTTAAATAAAAAAATAATTACGGCAAAAAAACTGCATTTTTCACTTTCCTCAGTGCTCTAGAGCTCTCAAGCACCAGTGAAATTTATCCTTGACTGATTCGCCCTAACATCGGTGCTCCCATTACACCCATTGCACGCACTGCTGCTATGCATTGCCCACCAATATCCAACTTGCATTTTGCAAAACGGTGGGAAAATTTTCTTTTTCAAAATTCTACAGCCAATATGCCTCCTCGACGGCAAAATATACATGTATTTTTCTTATTTTTTCATATTTAAGATTTTTAGCGGATTTTAATTTCAAATAACCTTAAAATTTTCCATTTAAAAGAATTTTTTTTTTTGGTCGTGCAGTGCGCACGAGCCATTCGGCTCGCACCGGTAAGCGGTGCTTCCTGTAAAATTTACAGTCCACACCGCAACCAGTGCTAACGGTATCCACACCATTTTCGGGGCGGTACTGAAAGGCACACCACGTTATTTTAAAATTAAAAAAAAAGGCAGTGTGCTCTTTTAGCTGGCCACATCATTGACCATGTGGAATAGCAGCAACGCAGTGCGTTGACGGAAATATACGCCCCGGTGTTTGTTAGCGCACCGCATTCGGCATTCCGAAAGGGTCAACGGCGTGTCCTGGTAAAAGACCGCACCGTTGACTATGTAGTTAGTCAGGAATTCGGTGTGATGACACAACTATACACGCCGTGGCGTAGATTTTAGTTAGCGCATCGGACTCCTGACACCATACATAGTCAGCGGTGCTTTGAAAATTTTTAGGTGCACTGCATACGGTGTGTTTAATGTCATATTGGGCACCGCCCCCGGTGCGTGACAAACAAATGACGCACCGAAACCAGTGCATGACTGTTTTTTGTGGTGCACCGAATGGTTTGTTTTTTTTTCCAAAAAAAAATATATATGTATATTCCTAAATACATGTATCATTTAATAATTTTTTTTAATTTAATATGTCAATCATTCAGAGAGATATTAAAATTAGAGAGAGCAGCTATTGCACAATATTAACCCACAAAACAAAATATATCTATTACTTTATATCTCCATCACAGGAATATATCACAATATTTATAGTGCTGCTGAGATCCAACCACTTCTAAATATAAATAGGGAGGTTGAGATATTCTCTCAAAATCCACCTAAAGATCTGAAACTACTTCTAATATGAGTATGGAAGAATTATCTTCCAATACTCCCCCTTAATTCTTACATACATATTATAACAATAAAAAATTATTTTTGTCTCACTGGTCTTCATCAGCAACTCTACCCACTCTGTATTCTTCTGGACTCTGCTCTTTCTTTCTCCAAATCTTCGAGCTTACCTTCCAACTCATTTAAAGTACACCCGCTTCTGACCAGCAATGTTGAATTTGTAAGATTAAAAAATCTTGACACCCCCGAAGAAGAGTCTCAACACTGAACTACCCTATTGAAATATTTCCGTCTGTGAAATAACCCTGAAGAATAAATTTCAACAGTCGTATAGGAAAATATTCTAGGTATAGAGTATGATCAACGATCAATCCTACAAAGTGACCTTTACACACAAGGATCTCATTATATAACCTGTAACGATGCTCTTGAAGCTCGAAGCACAACAAGACCATTAGTATATAACAAATTCACACAATCAAATTAGCCAATTGTTCTTTCGGCACCAAAGAACGTCGAGAATGACTAATTTAAATAATGCTAAATTGTTCAATAATTGGTTCTGCACTACACAAATCTCACAAAAAAATTCATATAATATATATCTAACCAATGCAAAAGCAACTTCAATTTCTCCGTCAGTATAACACCTTCCTCCCGACGATTTGATTCTCCAAAAATCGCAGCCTCCCTCTTTTGAAAATGAATTTGCAGCTTCCATCAAACGCAAGGCAGGAAATATCCATATATCTACTCTCTTATTACAGATAGTTGACCAACAATGCAGTTGGGTCAACTCAGATGATGAAGAAAATTTGGGCATTTCATGTGGCAAAAACGAATTGTCCTCGGCCTTGAATGATGTCAACAGTGGCAGTGGAAACGGCGAACAAGAAGCACGTCCCAGCAATAATTACGCAGTCCCTCAATGCAGATGATATGCCACTTTGTGATGCAGGAAAGTTGAACTGTATACACTAAAATTATGCTGTACACTGCATATATATATACCCTCCACGCTCCTGCAACATAACCCCATCGATTCCGGAAACTCTTTTTTTTTTTTTCAATTGCTGGTACTTGTTCACCGTCATGGTCGTCGAATAAAGATCATGAAAGCCAACGAATCACACTTGTTTTCAGGAAGAAACCAACAGAATAAAAACCAAAAATATCTAATATCTATTTAAGGATGCATAACTAGTCATTCTATTTCCTCTCTTATTACTGTCTCTTGTCATCTATTCCAATATTAGATATCTGTTTAATATGCCAAACAAGTTACCGAAATAACCATTTTTCCACCATGTGTGAGAAATCATTGCCAGCACATCCAAATATCCGAGTAAAGAAAACGTGTTCACTTGCTACCATAGTAGAAGGTAAAAGAAAAGGCAAAACACTCGGAAAACTGAGACTCAAAATCTAGATTTTGAAATCATGCAATGATAGCTTTGGATTCCAAACCATAGCATTTTTGATCGTAAAGAAATGTGAGTACGACAGTTTTGGAGACTAAATCCAATAGAGCAAGCATGCATATTTGCAGAATAGCTACTACATAGCACCTATCTAATCTACTTATGTACATAAATTCTCTCTCAAATTATTTCATTTTCTTGGGCACTCCCGTGAGGGATTAAGCCCAATTAGGCTCTGATACCATATTAAAATTAGAGAGAGAAGCTATTGCACAATATTAACCCACAAAAAAAAAAAAATCTATTACTTTATATCTCCATCATAGGAATATATCACAATATTTATAATGCTGCTGAGATCCAACCACTTCTAAATATAAATAGGGAGGTTTAGATATTCTCTAAAAATCCACCTAAAGATCTGAAACTAATTATAATATGAGTATGGAAGAATTATCTTCTAATAAGAGGGGGAACAACAACAACAATAGGCGGAGTAGTATGACATGGTTCGCCTGTTGGACGCACGAGAGAAAAAGAGAGATGCGTACCCTCGCCCTATTACAACAGCTACCCAGGGGTTCCTAAGGTAGGTATGCCTCCTCAAGTTATATGAGGAGGCTACTTCCCTAAAGGGCCATGGTATGTTTTTGAGACATCTTATCCGCAGGTGGAATGCCCATCGACAGGCTTTCCAGGTTGGTCCTAAGCAGTGGTACACACCCACTGAGGAGGATATATATTTCATTACAGGGCTATCGAGGAGAGGGGTGGATTTTCCCTCATTCCTAGAGGTTCCAGCTGTTTGTGTAGCAAGGAGTTAGTTAGTGTACTGCCAGAGATACATTGGAGCATCAGTAATGTCTCCTGTAGATTTTCAGGTTGCTGGAGGTCAGTTACGTATTGGTGTATTTGGTAGTGAGGAGGTGCAGTGCCTCTCACTTCTCATTTCGACCATTTCACACAACACCAGTGACGGGCAACACATTAGTTGCTCGCTTCTATATTATGTTAATTCTTTAGTACAGAAGCCACGACTTGTCAAGTGGTCTGTCATTTTTTTGCGGCAGTTCTATACAACCTTAGATAGATGTCGTGCTCATGCACAAGGGAGGGTCAAATTCCCTTTTGATTTAGATATTTTTTGTTTATTTTTTGAGAGGTTTCCAAAGACAAGGCCTACTTTTGTTCGACAGCCTCATAGGCCGATGATCGAGACACGGATGCACATGTGGGGGAAGATGATGCCCAAGAGGGGCGAGACTATGTTTATAGCGAGGATATCGCATGATGCACTAGAGTTGCTAGCCATTGTTGACGAGCTGCATCCCTTCATTATGGTCCCCTGTCCTTATGCTGGATTGGATTGGCGAGGGTGTGCCAACATCCTCTTCACAGATGATGAACCCCCAGATAATAAAAGTAATATTATTGTTTTATTTAAATTTATTCTAACATGTTCTTTAACTTGTTTTTATTAAATTCTGTAATGACATTGTCTAATTATTGTTGTGTACTTGTATATATTTTGCAGACATTGGCTCTTTTGATGGCGATGACATGCCAGCACCACCACATGATCCAGGTGTGGATCCTGATGATGATGAGGTCATGATAGATGCCAAGGATCATCAGGAGGCTGGCCGTGCAGAGAGACCTACTCCTGCTGGTGCACCGGTATTGCCTTTTGCTAGGCACGGTCGACTTGATACTAGATACAGGATGGAGTTGGGTGACCAAATCACTGCATTGATGGTTGAGGTGGGCATCATGCCTGCTCATTATAGAGACATACAAGCTGATAGTAGGCTATTACAGATGTGGAGAGGCATGCCGCATGACATGTACAACCTGATGTGGCATGTCGTAAGAGCTATGACCTCTGTTACGCGGCTGAGGAGGATTGTTGCACGTTATAGGCGTGGTCAAGATGCAGCACAAGATCAACAATTCGCGAGTAGCGACTTATCATCTCATGATCGTTCACCTCACGCCGCGCCAGATGAGTAGCCTCCACTATCATCTAGTAGCAGTCATCATGGAGATGAGGCTAAACCATCGACCATGTCCAGTCAACAACCTACAACATCCATCATTACTCATGATCATGAGTAGGCTGGACCATCGACTATCGAGGCTGCACCATTGACTGAGCAGGCCTCGACTAATACTGCTATTGATGTTGTACCACCAGCTCATCCATGACATTTATATTACAATTGTATATTTTTAACATTATTCAGTTATATATATATATATATATATATATATATATATATATATATATATATATATATAGTCCATGTTTTTTATGTTCATGTTGTAGTTGTACTTAATTTACATGTTGGTGATCATCATGATGTGTATGTTGTTAGGTCATGTTAGATATGTTCATTTAATGTGCAGCTTGCAGATAGATGTGTATGTGATAACATGAGGTATTTGACATGAGATGTATATTTGATGTTTGTGTTGTGATGATGTTATACAATGTTAATTGTGTTTTGTTAGATGATCATGATCACGATGATGTTAGCGAATTTGAATGTGTTTTTTAGTCGAACATGATGTTTGTACGATGATTATCATGATCGTGATGTTTATTAATTAATTTAATATTAAATGACTCTGATATTTATTAAATATTATGTCATGATTGTAATTGAAATTGAAATTTTAAATGTATGTAAAATTGTATTTGTATTTGTAATTGTAATTTTAACTGTAATTGTATGTAAAATTTTAATTGCAATTGTAATATTTAATTTATTGTGAAATGATTGTAATTGTAATTATAATTGTAATTGTATATATGACAAATTGTAAAATTGTAATTGTAATTCTAATTGTATGTAAAATTCTAAAATTGTAATTGTATTTGTATTTGTAATTTTAATTGTAATTGTATGTAAAATATTTGTAAAATTGTAATTGTAATTGTAAATGTAATTCTAGTTCTAATTCTAATTGTATGTAAAATATTTGTAAAATTTTAATTGTATTATTGTGAAATGATTGTAATTGTAAAATTTTAATTGTAATTTTAATTGTAAGTAAAATAAAATTGTAATTGTAATTCTAATCGTAATTGTATGTGAAATTGTAAAATTGTAATTGTATCTAAAATATTTGTAAAATTTTAATTGTATTAATGTGAAAATTTTGATTGTATTAATGTGAAATGATTTTATTAAAATTTTAAATTTGTAAATAATTGTAAAATAATAAATTTAGTATAAAATGAATTTTTGTAACATAATAAAGTTTAGAAAATAATGCAAATAAATTCATCTACTTTAGAATTATCATTAGTTTATTATGATCTTACATACAAAAAAATAACTTTATACAGTACGCCATTTCTAGCGGAGATTCCTGGTTTTTTGTCCGGTGTGCTTATCATCATAACATGCACCGGTGCTTCACAACGTTTCCACACCGGTGCATCGTAAAACACCGCGCCAAAACATAAACCTCGATCTTACGAAACTACACCGATGCGCCTATAAAACCCTGCACATCGGAACATGGTTATTATGTAAAGTGCAGTTTTGGAGCAGCGAAGGGTTCGAATCGTGGATAAGAATTTTTCTAAGGAGACGAGGGTTTGAAAAGATAGAAAGACGGACAAAGACGCTTACAGGGATGTAGACGTCTACAGAGCTTGATAGAGTACAAAAGGAGAAAATATTTATGAAAAATATGAGAAGGGCAGTCGAGAAAGCTCGGTTGAGACCAACAGAGAGCATTCAGTTGAGGCTGGTGATAGGGTTAAGAGGTCCCATGATGGAGAAAGGGAGAGCAGAGATGATGGCAGAGAAATACTCGTCGATGCTCTAGCGACTAGCAAGGTGAAATGGTCCTTCGAAAGCAAGGAGTCCTATTCGCTAAGGGATGTCAGAGAGAGATCAATTGAGTCTCTTGAATGGGCTACGAGATCACATGAAGGTAATGATTCTCATTCTTACAAGGATGGCAGGGAAATATTGGAGAGTAGAGAAATATCAATCAAGGAAGTCGATAAAGCCAAGAGGCACCATGAAGGGAAGGATTCTTATTCTCTTAATGACAACAGAGAAAGATCAATTGACGTTGTTGATCAGGCTGGTAGGTCCCATGAAGGGAAAAATTCTCCAGAATGATTTTAAAAGAAACTGGGAGTATTGTCTGAGCTTTGGTTGGCTTACATAAAATTTTACTGGCAAAGATAACGTCGCATAAAAACACATCTTTGGCTTTCAATTGAACCTGAATGGCATCTCTAACTTGTCTGAGCTGTGGTCCTGTGGATAACGAGGAATATGACATGGAAGGTACCCAAAAATCCAAATGTTTGAAAGTATAGGTGAATTAGCACTTATCAAAGAACGAAATGCCGAACAAAATGTGAACGAGATACACTTAAGGATTCCCTAGTTCCATTTGTTATTGAAAATGATGCTCTCTCTGGATGAAACCAGTAAAAATTCTACTTGTGTTGTAAATGGAAATCCAGTGACCATTCCTGTGGGAAGAAAATCATAGATACCTGCAGCTACTATATTTCCACCTGCAAATCAGTTTCCCATTAGAAAAGCTAATGTAATAGCCCATTTTGCAATGTCTTTCCTTTGCTCAACCTTATACTCATTTTCTACGGGAAACCATTGCCTCCACATGTAATAATTGCATCGTCTAGTCACAAATCGGTCTTCTTTTGCTAACGAATGCAAAATGAAGGACTCGTTGTCATTGCTCCCAGAACATTCAAGGTCAGTTTATTGTAAAATAAAGATTGTATAAATTTTGTTAAGATAAAGATAGAAAGCACAAAGGAGAAAAGAGGAAATTGGATGCCAAGATGGAGGAGGAACTTACAAATGAGCAAGCAAATCATGGGGCACCTTTTCTTGTTGTAGGTTATGGAAAGGTTCAAGTTGTTTTTTGTTTTTTTTTGTTTTTTTGTTTTCTGAAAGAAGAAGAGGTGTAGTTTTGAAAAGAAATGGCCCAAAGATTTTTACAACAAAATGTACATTTCCAACATGTATAATTTTGGTGTACACATGTAAAAGTAATTTCAGTGCCTCAACCGCAAATCGGTGCTAATGTACAAATAACCGCATCGATGCGTTCTAGGTACTACGCACTGGTGCATTTTAGTTACTACGCACCGGTGCCGTGTTACCAATGGATGCACCGGTGCAGTGCTATTAACTGACACACCAGCGATGAATAAATGCAAATAAAAAAAGCGCACCTCTATTTTCTTTAAGTGAAAAAAAGCGGAAAATTGAAAAATGGGTGGAAAAATATTTTTGAAAATTTAGTTTCATAAAACAATTCTTTAAATACAATTTTTTTTTCATTATTTCAGTATTTTTGCTAAATTTTTCAGCCAGATATTTGTAGGAGACATACCTGGAGCAAGAAAGCACGAGAGCACTGTGGAGCAGCGAAATATGTTCGAACAAAAGTATTCAGACAATCAAAATCCAAACCCCTGGTGATTCAAACCCTGTAGCATAGAATTTCAAACGATCTTGTGATTAAATTTGATTTTTTTAAAACTTTTTCTGCAGTTTTATCCATTTTTACGCTAAAGCCTTCATTTTGTTTTGTTTTGTTTTTTCCCTTTCTTCTCCCT
Organism: Pinus albicaulis; assembly: GCA_034641835.2. Taxonomy (NCBI): domain Eukaryota; kingdom Viridiplantae; phylum Streptophyta; class Pinopsida; order Pinales; family Pinaceae; genus Pinus; species Pinus albicaulis. The sequence continues at coordinate 408,526,576 of CM076572.1, forward strand.
GTTTCTGTGATTTCAGAACTAGGGCTTTTTATTTTAGATTGACATCCAACCCATGAGACAACTTTCATAGTCGGATCCCAATCCATGTCGCCCATTGCGTGAATTTTTGAAAAAAATTGATTTTTTTTTATCGATGCGTCCTTCGTAACCGAGCACACCGCGCAAGTACTATGTAATAAAAAATTTAAAAGCAATTTTTTAAAATTAGTGCGCCATATCTAAAATAGTGCACCAGTGCGCTATGTTACGAGGATAGCATCGTACGGTCTATTACACTTTTGTGTGGTGCATTTATAATACCTCCACGCATCGTACAGTCTATTATATTGTTTTTGCAGTGCATTTATAATACCACCACGCACCGACTTCGGTGTGTACAACATGAACGACGATCCAGTTTCTTGAGATTTATTTTTTACCTGAAAATTTGACAATTTATTTATAAATATATTAATGAATGATATGGTACAAGTTTCAGATTGATAAAGAAATGAATGACAAGAGATCAAGTAACAAAAATACTGATAACACATCAAGAAAAGCAAAAAAGACAAGTTCTTTGTAAATTCTTTACAAAGTTATTATTTTGTAACTATATGTAAGTTTAACTAATATGTATTATTTACTGTTTATCATGCAGAGCCACAAAATGATGAAGCTTGATAAGATTATTTCTGATCTATGACCAGAAGAGGTTAAAAGCTTGATGGAAAAATTGCAAAAGGATGAATCAAGTGAATGAAAAAATACTATCGATCCAATATGACTTTCTTTTTTTAATTTTCATTAATAATATACTTAAAATTATTAGATAACATGTGTCAAACAATCTATTAATTCAAATCTGTTTAATGTTTTACAGGGACCAACAAATCAGAAAAGGAATGTTGTTCTAAGAAAAGAAAAAAAATAGAACATGCAAATGAAAATGAATTTCTCCTTAGCTCATTTGAAGTGGTGCTGGAGGTTAATGAAAGGGGGAAAAACTTTTACAGAAGTTTGAGGGATTTAGTGGAACGAATGTATAGACGTTCTTTCCACTTACAATATAAAAAAAATCTAATGATTCGAAGAACCAAATTTTATCTAAATTACAGGATGAGTTTCGAGAGAATTGGTCAATGAGACATGTCAGAATTTTAATAGAAAAAACGTACAACAACAAAAGAAGGAATGAAAAAGTAATATTCATTTAAATGTTTGTCTAGAATTATTTATAAATATCACTTATGTTATATTTACTTTTCATATATCAATATAAAAATTAAATAGTTTATTGTCATGTTACATTTTCAGGAATATTATGAAAATCTCAAAAGATAAACGAGCTGATATCATAAATATGCTAGTAGGAATGTCCAAAAAGGTGTACAAAGAGATGGTCAAAGAAATGGACAAAATTGCATCGCAGGAGGAGCCATCTCAACAACAACGTGCTTCAAATGTAATATGTAATCATTGAATTTTTCGATCATTAGGTACAATAAATAAACAATTTAGCATTAAATATTAATTTTCAAGAATTTTCTTGCAGAAAAGAAAAGAAAATGGAACCCATTTAGCACATAAAACATGGCGACAAGGAAGAAAAGGGTTGATATCTAAGTTTGTGAGTAATTGTTACTTCCTTATAACAACTTAACTAGATTTCATTTTTGTATTTTTTAAGTTGTTTTTTAAAAATCATCATTGAATGTCTTCAAACAGGTGCTAACATACAAAGAAGAACCATCAGACGAATTGATTGAAATTGGGTTAAATATGGGTTGTGAGTATATGTTGGCATATCAGAAATTAATTGTGGAATTTGTAAGCATCTATCGATCTTGTTTTACTTAGCTCCGTCTATAATTAATAGAACAAAAAAATCTTTTATATTAAATATATGATTTATTATGGGGTATAAAACTTGTAGGAAACAAAGTATGGAACTGCGCCAATAGATGAAATTTTGAAAGATGGCATGGTACATGGTTTTGAAAGAATGTGTATAGTTTATGAGTCAATTTTTGCTATGGTACGTCATTTTTATTTTTGATTTACATTGATGTATATTATTTAATATTGCAATTTTCATTATTCTCACCAATGCATATACACTCATTTCAGTTTATTTTTATGTTTGTAGATGGAAGGTGAAGAAGAAGAAAACAATCAACACCGTGAAAAAAACATTCCTGAAAATAACCCAAGTCATGGAAGTAGCTCTAGCAGTGACAACTGTTTAAGTGAAGAATGATGATCACTATGTTTGGATATCAAAGCAAGGCATTGTATTTTTTGAAATATTTGTCTGTGAAATCAGACATTTTGTTTAATGTAATGGAAATAGTGTCCCAATTGAAAGACAAAGGGATACCAATAACTGTCCCATTTTGTACGACAAATACTATCTTATTCATATATATATACAATAAAATATGTTTTAATTTATTCTATTGCATTCTCCATTGTCGTTCTCAAATGCAATAATAAAAATTTAATTCATATGAATATTGTTTTTTTTTTCTAAGTAATATTATCTCTATTATATCATATTTAACAAAAAGTTACAAAGCTCGTCCTGAGGAATGGAAAATTCCATCCGAAAGGGAAAATTCCAGAGTTTTCTGCCAAGAGCTGGACTGCCCTAGGAGGGGAAACCAGTCCTTAGAAACCACATAGAAGGTGCTGCCCAAAACGGGAAACTAGCAAAGAGAGTTTTCAAAATTGAGCAGAAAAAATAGAGTAAAGAATTCCTAGTCTTGAACATGCCGACGAGAGCTAAAATAGAAATTCTAAGGAGGACTTGCATGCTTGTTACGGGGAGAGGGAGCTTCATCCAAGATTATGCACACGTAGCCATAGTCCACCGTCTCTGAGCTTGACACATTTGCAGCAGGCAGAGAGCGTGGCGAAGCCGAGAGACCAATTATCTCCATCGAAGTGTCTAGCTGCCAGTCGTCCATCGAAGAGACAGTGAACGCCTGGGGCTGGGCCGAGCTGCCACCACCTTTCTGGCCCCGGTTGCCTTCCGCGTTCGTGTCCGATTTCCATCCTCACTCTTGTCGCTGGAGTCACTAGAATCGTTGCTGCTGCTATAAGCGAAATTCATGGGAAGGGCTTTCATCTTCCGAGGGAAGAAAGTAGGCTCAGGGGAGATGGTTGATTTACGAGCTCGTTTCTTGCTGCGAGAGCTGGAGGGAAGAGGGGCTGGGGAGGGGAGCTGCCAGGATAACTTATTATTCAAGATGACAGGAGGAGGGCTATCATGCTCATCCCATTCGATGGAGAGGTCGCGACCATGGGAAATTGACAGAGGTGGTCTAGAGGGCAGGCCATGCCCCCCTGCTCAATGACACCTCATTCTATGGCGACGAGGCATAGTGGTCTTGGGGGAGAATCACCTAACCGGAGGGGAAAGGAACTGCTACCCGCTCGAACAAAGGGAGGACAGAGGCAATGCTCCTGAGACAAGGCAGCAAGAACGACGAATTACAAAACGAGCAGACGGACGGGATGCAATGCGGAGGAGAGGGCGGGGGTGACGAGATTAATAGCCATGGCAAGAGTAAAAGCAGAGATCTCCAGGTACGTCGCTTCAAGGGTGGCGGGAGGTGCTTTAATGACCATCTCACACCAATAATTAACGCTGTGAGGATCCCTAAGGATGATCACGTGGGTGCGTCATGTGTCCATCCACATGGCCGCCCCATGTCTCCTTGTTGATCTAGCATACACCCGCATCCGGGGTTCATATGAATATTGTTATAAGATATATATGTGTCGACTTTTGATGAATAATGAATAAATCACAATAATTATGATATAATATAAAAAATTAATCCAAACATCACATTCAAATGCATTAATAAAAAATTAATTAATATGAATATTATTATAAGATGTGTCGACTTTTGATGAATAATGATTTAGAAAAATCAAAATAATTGCACTGTCACAGGTCGATGTTTCTAAAGAATACAAAATGAAAACCGGTGCATTTGTATGCTGCAGTGCACCGGCGCATTTCTACGACTTATGGGCATCGCACAAATACCAATACCAATTATAAATCTTGGTGTGTTTGTGCGATACAACACACCGGTGCTTTTATGTGAGACTACGCACCAGTGAATTTGTACGACGTATGGGCACCGCACAAATACCAATACCAATTATAAATATCGGTGTGTTTGTCTGATACTTCGCACCAATGTGTTTCTATAAGTCTACGCATTGGTGCGTTGAGACGACCTATGGGCACTGCACAAATCCCAAGGCCAATTGGTACGGCCTCGTGCGTTGTATCACCAACACTGCGCCTGGTGCGGTTTTATACCTTGATGGCCCGGTGAAGGAATCTTTGATTGCCCCGAGGCCATCATCTAGATGATATGCACTGGTGTGTTGCAACCTTAGTAGCGCACCGATGAAAAAAACATCCGTATTAACCTCTGGCTGCCCAATTTTTTTAGTTGTGTTGAATTTCCGTTAAAAGCTCTGCCAAAACCTCCGTAACCATAAACGGATGTTGTAGAAAATGTTTTTTTGACAATTTTGGCCAATTTTATAACACTAAAAACCTCCTTTATAACCTACGTTATAGGGTCTTTTCCTTGTAGTGTTCCCTGGTCATTGACCAAATTTGGTGTCTCTTGTTGATGTGTTGATTGTCTCTTATTTGTCATTTCATTACTGTTCTATCTTCTGTTGAGATTTCTTAAATTAAATTTGGAGAAAGTCTCATGAATATGACAACAATAGGATTTGTTGCTAAATTGATTGCATCTAATCCTGATGTGGAGTTATTTCATCCTATTTTGTTGTGATTGAATTTATGATTCAGTTTCTATTCCTAGCTATAAAATGTAAGCCCATAGAGGCAAATGAGCATGAGGGATGTGAGGAGAGAGGAAGAGAAGTACAGATGAGAAACTCTGTTGTTGTAAATCTCCTGTTTAGAAATAAGACTGTCGATACCTCTGTTTGGTGGACGTAGCCCAGATTGGTTGGGTGAACCACGTTAAATATGTTGTCTCATGTTTTATGCTGTGTTAACTCTAACAATTGGTATCAGAGCTCTTAAGGTCGAAGATCTTGGTATTGCTGCTGGAATAGATGCTTACAGTGTTGAAAACTCTGTGTATGCACGGAGGTTTCATGTGACTGAGATTGCAAGAGCGTAGAGGAGGTATCTCTGCGTTGTAAACAGTTCAAATGGGAGGAGTAGCATTTCATCTGGCAACACTTTGTTGATAACTGATCATTAGAATATGTGGGCTGCACGTGGAGATGGACTGTGAGACCAAAATCCAGTTGACCTGCGTTAACCAGAGGCTGTGTGGAGTCTTTCTGCCGTGAGAGTCCGTAGAGAAGCCGTGTTTCTTAGTTGCAGATCCGTGAGATGTTTGAAGCTGCCGCGCTCTGCCATGAACAATCGAGCTGTCGTGAGCTGAAAACAGTGCTGTGAGCTGGAGGGCCTTGTAAAACACTGGCCAAGCATGGAAGACCTGTTAAGCTGGTTTGTGAGGCTGCGGTGGAAGAGCGGTGGTAGAGCCGAGCTTGAGAATTTCCACGAAAATACAGTCTGCGGTGGAAGAGCCGAGTTTGATTTTCCAGTTATAAAGGTATTGCAATACGTGCAGAGGCCGAGTTTGAGATTGTGAGGCCAAGCTCGCTGAGGAGAAAGCCAATTCATGTATAATTAAAACCGAGAGGCCGTGAGGCCGTGAGCTGCATGTTTAAACGGTGCCATGATTGGCATTTTTTTTTAAGATATACTCGGTAGGGAAGAGTTGTTGCTATATGGAAAATTTGAAGGTTTCCAATTTTTTTTTTTTATTATTTTGTGAAAAGCCGCTAGATGTGACGTTAATGAAAGTGCCATGTGAAGGTTTTTCATGTGCTGAGTTAAAGGATTTTTTTTTTTATCAAATTAATTTGATTAAAAAAGGCAATTAAATATCCATAGAGAAGAGATTGAGTTAAACATGGCAAAAACCCAAAGTGCTCGATTTGAGATCGAGAAGTTTAATGGAAGGAACAACTTCGAGATCTGGAAAGTGAAGATGCACGATCTACTCGTACAACAAGGTGTGGTGACAACGTTTTTGGGAAAGTCCAAAAAACCTTACACCATGACAGATGACGAATGGAGTGACATCGATAACAGAGCACTGAGTGGCATACTGGCGGATGATGTTTTGTTTAACATCGTGTCAGAGAAAACTGCTACTGGTTTGTGGACAAAGCTTGAAAAGCTGTACATGAAAAAATCCTTAACCAATATGATTCTTCTGAAGAGACAGTTGTACAGCTTGCGCATGAAGGAAGATATATCAATAACTGATCATTTGAATACCTTTAATACCCTTCTGGTGCAGTTAGATAGTATAGATGTAAAATTTGATTCAGAAGATAAAGCTGTAACTTTATTATGCTCGTTGCCCGAGTCATGGGATCATTTTGTTACTTCTATAAGTCTTAGTTCATCAGAAACCCTTGAATTTGATGATGTTGTTGGAGCTTTGTTATCTGAAGAAACAAGGAAAAGGTCAAATTTAGAAACCTCTGCCTCACAAGCAATGATGGTTAGAGGTTGTTCTAAAGAAAGACGCTTCAGTAAGAAGAACAACTCGCGGTCAAAATAGAAAGGGAAGAAGAGTAAGGTAAAGTGCTGGTTTTGTGGCAAATCTGGATATTTGAAGAAGGAATGTTGGAAGAGACAACAAACATCCAAAGGAGACTCTTCGACATAAAAGAAAGAAGCAAACACAACAGATACAGGTTCGGCATCCGTTTAGGTATGAGTGATGAAGTGTTATCAGTTAATTTGTCTAATCATGATCAACATTGTTTGTTAGATTCTGGTGCGTCAAATCACATGTGCATTCATAGAGAGTGGTTTAAATCTTATAAATCAATCAATGATGGAGTGTTTTACATGGGAAATGATGTCTCATGTAATATTGTGGGAATTGGAAGCATCCAGATTAAAATGTTTGATGGGACAAATAAAATTTTAACTGATGTAAGGCACGTGCCTGAACTCAGAAAAAACCTCATTTCTCTAGGATTACTAGACACAAATGGATATAAAAACCTTATTCAAGGTGGAGTAATGAAATTTTATAAAGGAATTTTACTAGTAATGAAAGAAAAGAAGATTGGAAATCTTTATCAGTTAGAAGGAAGAAAAAAGTCAGATCATGCTTCTGCAGTATCTGAAGTCGACAATGATTCTATTCGACTATGGCATCAAAGGTTGGGCCATATGAGCGAAAGAGGATTACAAATTTTATCTAATCGTAAGTTACTTCCTAGTTTAAAATCTTCTGAGTTAGATTTTTTCAAACATTGTCTATATGGGAAACAAAGCAAGCAGAAGTTTAAAATTGGAAAACATACTAGTAAGGGAATCCTTGATTATATCCATTCTGATGTTTGGGGTCCATCTCCTACAACCTCATATGGAGGATCGTCATATTTTTTTTATCTTTTATTGATGATTTCTCTAGAAAAGTATGGGTCTACATGTTAAAAAGAAAGTCTGATGTATTCACAATTTTCAAGCAGTTTAGAGCATTAGTTGAAAACATCACTGGAAGAACAATTAAATGTTTAAGAAATGACAATGGTGGCGAGTTTACTTCAAAGGAATTTGATAATTATTGCAAGGACGCTGGGATCGAAAGACATAGAACTACTACTTATACTCCTTAGCAAAATGGAATTGCTAAATGCATGAACACGACTCTTGTAGAAAGAGCAAGAAGTATGTTGAGTAACGCCAATTTGCAGAAGTAATTATGGACAGAAGCAATATCTATGACTTTCTATTTAATAAATCGATCACCATAAACTGCAATAGGATGAAAAATTCTTCAAGAGGTATGGAAAGGTCATCCTTGTGATTATTCTAAACTGAAAGTTTTTGGTTGTGATGCATATGCTCTAATTATGAAACATCAACGTTCTAAATTAGTTCCTAAATCAAAAAGATATATCTTTGTTGGATATGGTGATGGGACTAAGGGATACAGGTTGTGGGATCCTACTACTCACAAGATCATCATTAACAGAGATGTTAAATTCAATGAATCTTCACTCGATAATCTAGATGTAGATGATAAATTGAAACAAGATAATGTACCTAAGTTTCAACATATTCAGTTTGAAACTAGTTCAAATACTGATGATAGTCCAGATGAACAATTTTCAGATGCAGATCATGAACAAGTTTCAGATGCAGATCATGAACATGTTTTAGATGCAGATCATGAAGAAGTTCCTACAGATAATAATCAACAAATTGTGGAAGAACCAGAAGCATCTTTAAGGAGGTCCACGAGAATCAAAGTACCATTTTGTAAGACAGGTTATCATTGAACGGGGAGTCTCTCTTGAAAAAGTGCATACAAAAGAAAACTGTGCAGACATGTTCACGAAACCAGTTTTATTAGAGAAGCTACGATGGTGTCTGGCTTCTCTTGGCTTGCAGAAAAGATAAAAATAATAATGGAACAGGGTATCAAGCTAATTGTTGTCAAGGTGGAGATTGTTGAGATTTCTTAAATTAAATTTGGAGAAAATCTCATGAATATGACAACAATAGGATTCATTGCTAAATTGACTGCATCTAATCTTGATGTGGGGTTATTGCATCCTATTTTGTTGTGATTGAATTTATGATTCAGTTTCTACTCCCAGCTATAAAATGTAAGCCCGTAGAGGCAAATGAGAATGAGGGATGTGAGGAGAGAGGAAGAGAAGTGCAGATGAGAAACTCTGCTGTTGTAAATCTCTTGTTTAGAAATAAGACTGTTGATACCTTTGTTTGGTGGACGTAGCCCAGATTGGTTGGGTGAACCACGTTAAATCTGTTGTCTCATGTTTTATGTTGTGTTAACTCTAACATATTCAGTTACTATTATTAATGAATCCAAATTGGAGGGACATCATACAAAAGTCATATAATTAGGACCTCGATATGGTTTTATTCCATCCATAGTATCGGAGGTCATGTTCTTCTTCGCTTTTTTTTTTCGGGCTTCTTTTCATTCTCCTTTGGCAAAGAACCTGCTTTCTTCCAGGAAAAACAAAAAATATTTCAAGCAAGAAAAGCGGGCCTAATACTATAGATAGAGAGTTCAAAAAGGACTTTTAGGCTTGCCTTGAAAATGGTGGGGGAGGGGCAGAGAGGAACTCAAAGAACTAAAGTATTAATTGATAGTGAAATATTGCTAATTGAACAATTGAATTGGGTTAAAGTAATTGAAACAACATAGAGGAGTATAAAATTTAACATGGTATCAGAGCTAAGGTGAAGGACAAGTCCAAAGGAGACAAGAGTTGAAACAATCATATTTGGAAAATTTGAAGGAACCTATTTAGTCAAGTCAAAATGTCTTCCTCTTTCTTTAAGGAAAATGAGAAGCTAGGTGACTCATCAAACTCTATTGCTTGTAAGATCAGATTGGAAATCATAGCTGAAGCCAATGATGCTTGGGAATGCATACAAGGAAAAGTACTCGAGCCTCCTAAGAATTATTTCTTTGTTGGCAAGAACAAGTACAAGAAAGGTGAGTTAAAAGGAAAGAAAATCATAGTTGATTGTTACAATATCATTTACCTGCATATGTTTGAAATTTGAAGAATCCTAATAGTATATATGATAAACGAGTTGGAGTATATGAAGTCAACAATTTTAATGAAATCATCCCCTTGAAAGATCAACTCGAATATATGAAGATGAATAAAGGAGAGTTTGTGAAATATTACATTATGATACTATCTCATCTTAGAGATCAAATATAGAGAGTTGGGGAAACCGTGCATGAAATGGAATTGGTGATTATGGCCCTTAGAGGTCTCCCTCCTATTTTGGAAACCTTAATTACCAATATTAGAAATAATAATGTTGACCCATCATTTGATAATATCGTTGGAAAGCTCACTCAAGAAGAATCAATGATGGTTTCTAGAGGCAGGATACAAAAGCATGAATAAGGAGAACCTGCTGCATTCATCACCCATAACAAGAAAAAGAAGGGAAAAGGAGGTCCATCAAATTCAAGGAAGCCTCCTCCTCAAAATTCAAAGAGAATTAATGAGTCTTGAGAGAGAAGCATCACACATTGAATGTTACAATTGTCACAAGAAAGGTCACTATGGTCGAGATTTCCCTAAGAAGACAAATGGTCTCGCTACAACACTAGAAACAACAGTAGAAGGTTTAATAATAAAAGAAGAATATATGATTGAAGGAATGATTGTAATGGAAGAGACGAAATAATAAGAAGACCACTGCCCTCAAAAGAAGTCAAGAAACACTAGGTATGAAATTTATGCTGCAAATCAATTTAAATATACTCTTATTTCTGCACTCTCTAGTTCTCCTCCTTCCGATACTTGGGATAGTTGGCTGGTTCATAGTGGGGTCTCTCATCATTTCTTTGGGTATAAGGAAGTTCTCACTAATTTGGTGGAGAGGGAGTCAAGTTTGAAAATTATTCTTGGAGACAACTCCACTCATCTCATGAAAGGTTTTGGGTATGTTAAATTTCATTTAGACTCTAGGGAATCTATTTTGATTCATGATGTGATGTATGTGTTGGGATTGAAGAAGGATTTGGTATTTATATATGCTTTGGAAGACAATGGGATGAGGGTTTCCTTAATTAAGGGTAAAGTACTTACTTGGCTAGTGGGATCCCCTATGAGAGATGCATTCACATTGGGATCTATATTTGAAGGACTATATAGAGTCAATGTAATACTACTTCTAGAATTGGTCCATGATACTAATCATCAAAGTGAGCTATGGCACTAAATATTAGCCCATCTACACTATGAATCCCTTCCGAAATTGAATAAATTGGTCTTTGGAATTCCCGATGTTCAAGGCCAAAAAGATGGAGTATGTACTGGATGTACCAGTGGAAAGAAGACAAGGGGACCATTCCCCTCTAGCGAGAAAAATACAAATGACATCATACAAACCATTCATTATGACATATGTGTTTTGATGCTCGTACAGTCTCTTGATGGTCATATCTACTACATTACCTTCAATAATGATTTCTCAAGGAATACATGGATATATTACTTGAAGATTAAGGATGAGGACTTCAATTTGTTTAATAATTTCAAGGCTTTGGTCGAAAATAAAAGAAGGAAGAAATTAAGATCTTCAGGTTTGACAACAATGGAGAGTACATCTCAAATGAATTCATATATTTTTGCAAGAAGGAACATTAGGGGAATTTTGAGGTCTAAAATGGGCCTCCTAAGAAAAATGTACAACAAAAATAAACTTTATAACAACCAATAGGATTCAAGATGATGATGTCAACCATGGGGGATGATTTACCATTTTTTAAATAAAAGGGTAAAATAGTAAAAAATAATAAAATACTAAAACTACTTTTTCAACTCGTATTTTCAACTTATCTCCCAAAATTTTTACTCAAATTTCAAGTGGGAGTACTCGTTGGATGCAAAATTTAATTCCTCATCAATTAACCATGTTGCATACTTTCGATGAACTCTACACCACCACGAAAAATAGAAATACATAAAAAACGTGATTGTAATCAAAATTTTTTTTTCTCTCATTTTTTTTATTATGAAAGTATACGTATAGTACTCATTGGATGAATTAAATTTTAAATCCCTAGCAATCCGCTCAGAATTTATTTTGGGAGATAAGTTGAAAATATGAGTTGAAAAAGTAGTTTTTTCATTTTTCCCTCTAAAATTTGATGATGTCATCAAATCTTATTTGATTTTTTCCACTATTATTTTCTAATTTCCTTAGGAGGCCCATTTTAGACCTCAAAATTCCCCTAATGGGTATCAAGAAAGAGACGATTGTGCGCTATAATCCCGAACAAAATGGAGTATCCGAAAGGAAGAACATGTCTATTATAGAAGTTATTTGTGACATTTTCCATGATCAAAAGTTACCAATTTTCTTTTGGGGGGAAGAAACTAATGCAGTTGTATAGGTTCAAAACATGGTAACTCATCAAGAATTGGAAAAAAATATTCCCAAAGAAGTATTCATAGGTGTCAAGCATGATATTAGTCACCTCTATATATTTGGTTTCCCCGTATATTTTCTCGTGCCAAAGAACAAAAGGAACAAGCTCAAAGCCACAAGAAGAAAATATGCTACCCTTGGGAAACAAAGGGACCTTCCTCTGCCTCCTCTGCTTGAAAAGGAGAACGATGATATGGATATTTTCTATGGTCCTTCCGTGCCTGAATCTGAGAGAGAAATGATTGATGATCCCATGGATCCCATGGACCCAGTAAATCCTCCTCCATGTGATTCTCCTGCTAGGAAGAGACCACTTTGGCTTCGTGATACATTACACATTCCTGCTAGAAGATAATTTAGAGAGAGAAAGAAGCCATGCATGTACCAGGGATATGTTGTAGCCATGAGTAATATGATTCAAGCCAAGCCTCACACCTTTGAAGAAGCCATAAAAGAAAATTTTTGGAAGGATTTTATGGCCGAAGAATACAAATCAATTATGAATAATGATGTATGGGATGTTGTGCCGAGACCGAAGGGAAAATCTGTGGTGACTTCAAACTTGGTATTCAAGATCAAACGTAGAGTTGATGGTAGTATTGAGAAATATAAGGCAATGTTCATGGCCCAAGGATTCTCCTAAAAAAAGGGAGGATATTGCGATAATATATTTTCCCCTGTGGCTCGATATACCACCATTCAATCAATAGTTTCCCTTGCTGCAAGTCAAGGATGGAACCTTCATCAAATGGATACGAAGAGATCATTTGTTCATGACATGTTACAAGAAGAAAGACATGTTGATCAACCATAGGGATTTGAAGTAAAGGATCGAATGACACATGTTTGCAGGTTGAAGAAGGCATTATATGGTTTGAAGCAAGGCCCCAGAGCATGGTATTCCCACATAGATTGTTACCCGATGAAGCTTGGATTCACAAGAAGCAATGTCGATCCCAACCTCTACTTCAAGGTAGTCCAAGGTATGCCATTTATTTTGGTTTTATATGTTGAATATCTATTTGTCACAAGTAGTGATAAGGTGCTCAATGTCAAGCACAAAAATGGAAGTGATCAGAAACGATAGGAAATTGAACGAAAGTGAAGAGATCGTTGCCAGAATCTGGCACAATTTGTTTCATCGAAAACCGATTCCGGATGAGGAAGATAGAGCCTGCTGTTCGTTTTCCTAAACAACTAAATTTTTTTCACAAAGGACAGAATGCTGACATGGCAGCCTAGTCAAGAAAGAAAAGGATATTATGGGAATATTCTGTTATTTTCTCCCAATGACACTGTGACAAGTGTCACTACAGGATTTGCTGGAAAGTTTGGGTTAAGGTGAATTTTTTTATGTTATCCTAAGGTCGAAATTATATATGGAGGTGCAATTTTTTTGTTATCATATGGTTGGGATAGTCCAAGCAGAGGCAGGCTTGTGGTGCAACAAGGGGCTGACATGTGCCCCCTTTGGTGGACCAAGGTTAAAGTCCGAAATATCAACATTATGCCAAAAGTCAGATGAATGTATGGTTATATGGTATAATATATTGGTTGGAAAACTATAATGGTCAGGTTTTAGATATATTGTGGAGAAAAATTATATACAGGCTACGTGGAGGTTGGATTTCAACCCCACGACCTCCCCCAAACAACACGCCGACAATACCATCATACCACACCAATGTTTCTTAACCTCTATGTTCGCGAGTTATATTTGAATTACACTAGTTCATTCAGCGGGGGTAAGGAGCCACATGACCGTTGCGTTATGACCAGGAGCAACGCTATTGCTAATTGCAGGGTTAACCGTAATATGGGTTATTTAACCCATAATTATTGTTTATGCACTAATCCTTTTTGCTAATCCATATTTAATTAAAACACACTTAGCACATTTAATCCACACTTATCCACAATTAAACACCCACTTTAATTAATTAAATCCATATTTTTACAAATTCGGCGTTGCCCCAAAAATTAGTGGCCCTAACTGGAGTTTCTCCAGTTTTAGTGGGGTTTCCTAGGCTATGATTGAGGAGGCCATAAATTTTTCAAAATTCGACCAAATTGGGAGAAAGAAGAGTCCATTCTAGATGATTTGGACATTTTGAACATATTTAAGTAGGTTTCAAGAGCAGTAGATGATTGTAAACATCAATTTTTACACATTTGAGCTAATACAAAGGCCCAAGCCATTGAAGCTGGACCAAGGAGATGTAGCCCAAGAGGGGTGAACTCCTTCATCAAAACACTGTGTTAATGGATCATTTGATGGTTTGCGGTAAATTTTGTTGCTGTTGTTAAACATTATGTTCTAATGTTTAAATTGATCATGAATTTAACATAAAAATCAAAACATTTACCTATTCAACACTCACAAACACCTCAAGAAACCTAAGCACATGAAGCAAAATATCAAAAAATTATCTATAATTCTAAAGATGAAATTAGCACAGCAAAAATAAAATTCATATTTAGATCAAGGTGGTATCAGAGCTCAAGGTTGAAAGGTTAGTTGCTTGAGTTTTGTGCGAGTAGGGTTTTAATGGTTGTAAATTTGCGATTCTTACAAGGTTGAAGTTGCATAGGGGAGAAGGGAAACTATTGGTTTCTAGTCCTCAGATTAGGACCAGAAGGAGTGTCACAAGGGCACCATATCCACGCAAAGTTTCACTCACAACTGCACTTGAAGCACCTCAGTTTTTATCTCTATTTGAGATTGAGGAGGTACAAGTTGTACCAGAAGCTGAGTTTGAATCCATAGCGATCATATCATGCATGTTTTGGAGAGACTGAAGGTCTTTCAGAAGAGGAAGAATACAAGAAATCTTTTTATGAACTGACTGAAGGGGTTAGGATCCTATTTGAAGAGAGGGATTCAAAGGGCAGTGGAGGAAAGCCTACTCCATCTACACCATCTTCATCATCATCCTCATCATAACCATTAGCATCATCTTCCACTTCCACAACCAAAAATACCCATACTCACTCAGAAACCCCAAAAGGAAAAACTCCATTACTCAAAATTGATGTCAAATTTGAGCTTCCAATGTATAATGATGAGGTAAATGCAGAGAAATTGGACAATTGGATTTGTCAATTGAAGGTTTATTGTAGAATTCAAAACCTTCAAGAAGATGACATAAAAATTCAATTGGCTTCCTTGAGGATGGAGGAATCTGCACTTGTATGGTGGGAAGCAAGGAATCAAGAAGAGATTAAAAACCTCGGAAATATATCAATGACTTGGTAAAGTTTTATTGCTGCCATTAAAAGGAAATTTAATCCTCAAACTTACATGCAAAAGGCCATTATGGACTGGAAAAATCTTAGACAATTGAAAGGGTAAAGTGTGCAAGATTATACTCAAGAGTTTAGAAGAAGAGCTCTTATTTTGGGTATTAATTTGTATTCTCAAGAAACTTTATTAAAGTATATTGGGGGTTTTCACAACTACCTTAGGAACAATATTCTCATGTTCAATCCCACAAACTTAGATGAGGTTTGCGTTCAAGCCACACATTTAGAAGCAAGAGGGAAACATAGTGTAGATGAGAAAAGTAATAGTTTCCTTGAGTATGAGGGTAAAGGAAAGGGAAAGTTTAATGGAAGAGGAAAGAGAAACAACTCTATTAAAATAGAGAAAGAGAAATTCATATATAAACATTGTTCTAAGAATGGCCATGATGAATACCATTGTTGGAAACTTCATCCAGAGTTAAAGCCAAACAAGCTGAAAACCAAAGAAAAGGGGAAAACTGTTGCAATCATTGAACATGACTCAGGTTCATATTTAAGAGATGAGACAAAGATTACAACAATGGGTTTGAAAGGTAAGAACATAGAAAGCACTGGTTCTTCAAGTTGTTCCAATGTAACTCAAGATGAAGACACAAGAATTGAAATTTTCCACATTAGAGTCGTTTATAAACATACCAAGATAGACACACTTTTTGATAGTGGTTCTCAAGCTAATTTGATTTCTAAAGACTTAGTTAAGGAGCTATACCTTGAAACTGTTTTACCTCCAAGACCTTATGATCAGATTTGGATCAAGGACCTAAGTGATGGCATAATAGCTCAAATTTCAAAGTAGTTGAAAGTGTGTCAAACCTGAGCGTGCGAATAGATGTCATCTTCCTAATTCCGGCGCCGTGAATGGTTCGAAAAACCGACACCGTATGAAGAAGTTATCGCGATTTGAAAAGTCCAGTAAACTCTAATTTCTGTCTTTTGACCAAGTTTGACTGGGTTTTTGGAAATTCAAAAAGAGAATATTCCAGGGAATATTCCCCAAAATATTCCATTTGGACCAGTAATATCTGGACAAGTGGCACCGTTCAATTGGAAAGTGGCTGTACGATTTATGGTTTTGGCTAATGGGAGGCTGCCACGTGGCCCATGCACAGTTTAATAAAATTTTTGTTGGGTCATCGGGGCTCGACCCCCAGACCTCCTGCCTATAGGCCCACACCCTTACCGTCTGAGCTACATAATGGTTCTTAACCTATATACTTGCGAAGTTTAATTAACGTGTATTAACTTTGCATATGGGGGGGGGGGGGGACCGCCGACGGTTCACGTATTGTGTTC
The DNA here is from genome assembly GCA_034641835.2 of Pinus albicaulis. Classification (NCBI taxonomy): domain Eukaryota; kingdom Viridiplantae; phylum Streptophyta; class Pinopsida; order Pinales; family Pinaceae; genus Pinus; species Pinus albicaulis. The sequence continues at coordinate 408,543,197 of CM076572.1, forward strand.
ACATGACAGATCGAAGAAAAACATTATGCGACATTTATTAACTGTAGCATTAAACCATAAACCACCAACCCTATCACATTGCGTTGAAGTCCAGATGGTCAGGGTTCACCCCACGATTTTCGGTGTTAGTTCCACTCCACCTTATGTGACTGCATTCTTATGACTTGTGCCCAACACTAACCACTAACTCTACGGTTAGTTAGGCGGTCTTCTTGGCGGATCTTTTGGAGTGCATTTAAAATTTGGTGGAGATTCCACTTTTAACTGGAGTTAACTTCAGTTCTTCCATATTTAGTGGAGGACTTTTAGGGGTCACTGGGAAAAATGAGTTTAGGCTCTATCTTGAGCTAGATTCGTACATTCTGAGAGTGAAAATAGTCAATTTTGACTATCTCAGACATTCCAGACTCTTTGGTGAGAGTTTCAGAGCCATCAAAGGAATTTTGAGTAGGTTTTTTCTTTAGATAAGTTCCAGGGGCCACTAGGGCCACCATGAGCCAACAACAGTTTGAGGCCTAGCCAGGGCAACTAGAGGCCTTTTTCATCAATCCAATAGTAATTTTTGGATGTTTCAGACATTCTGGAACTAATGGTGTGGTTTTAGGAGCCTGTAGAGTAATTTTGAAGGCCAATATGCTGCAGAGAAGTTCCAGGGGCCACCAGGGCCAGCAAGTGCCAACAACAGTTTGAGACCTAGCCAGTGTAGTTAGAGGCCTTATTCAGCAAACCAATAGTCGCTTGTGACTATTTTGATACTTCTAAATCCATTGGAGGAGTTTTCAGAATATTTTTAGGAATTCTAGAGCTCGAGAACCCACAAAGAAGTTTTCTTTGAACCAAGAGCGAGGGGGTGCCACCAGGTGTTGGAGGTGAAACCAGAGCAGCCAGAGGCCAATGTCAGCAAACCAACAGTCTGTACATACTATTTTTGACATTATGAATCCATTTAAGGGATTTTTAAAGTCATTTTAAGACTTCTAAAGGTCGAAGAGCCTCATGGAAGTTTTGGGCAGCCCAGGGCCAATAGTGGATGGAGACCTAGATTGGGGAAACAATGCTCATTTTGAGAAAATTATCAGTCCATTTTGGAGGTATGATATGTGCTGGAGATGGTAGGTGAGGTTTCAGGGACAAAAAAATAATTCTGAGGGAGTTAGTGCCATAGAGAAGCTCAGTGTAGCTCAAGAGCACCGATAGAGGGAATCAAATATGAGGAAGCCTAGATCTGTTTTCAGTGATGAAAACCATGACAGGGATACAAATTTTATTCCAAACCCATTGGTTCAGTTTAGTTAACCATTGGAGTTGAGTTTGTAACTTGTAAAAGAACTTTTTCCATAATCCCAAAGAGCCAAGTCAAGATGACAAAAGCTCAAGGAGACGTAGCCCACGATATTCGGGTGAAATCCTAGATTAAATTTGTTGTTATGTGTTGATGTTTATTTTATGAATTATATGGCTACTGCACAGGTTTAATATCAACATAAAAAAATGGTCTTAAAGCACTTAAACAGTAAAAAAAATTACACCTGTTTCAAGTATAAAATTTCGCAAAAGTCAAGTATAAGCTAGATATTTTATTTGTTTAACTGAGTGGGAGGTTCTTGAAAAGCATAAAAAGTTGTTCAACGCATTTTTAGATCAAGTTGGTATCAGAGAAACTAGTTTTCTTGCTTGAAAGAGCACAAGTTTGCTTGTATGACTTGAAAGGTGTCTGCGCTGTTAAAGAATTTGACTGTTTGCAAACTAACTATTGCTTGAGTTTTCTAGAGGTGAAGGGAGACCTAATGTTAGCAAAATATATAAGAGGACAATAAGGAAGAATGGATGAAGGCATATTCCTTACCTAAAGGACCTCAAGGCAACCCTTGAAGCATAAAAGGGTTTGCTTGCAAAAGTCTGCTTGAAGAAGAGCTTGACTCTACAACCATTTTGTTCAAAAGCTTTGTCAATTGTTTTTGAAAGCTTTATGCATTTTTGATTGAAGTTATTTTTTTCATTGACAAAATTATGACAAATTATTCAAGTGAGGATTCAAAATCCTCCTCCTTCACAAGATTCTTCGATGAAGACATGAAGCGGGACTTCTTCCAGATGAAGGATATAGTGCAAATTCTATTTGAAGATAGAAGAGAAATCACTAGAATTCATGAGAAATTGGTTGCTATGAAGGAAGAGAAAAATAAATTCTTCTAAGAATTCATGAGATGGAGATGTAGCTCCATCAAGCCCAGGTGGCCTTAACCAAGAACATGCGTGAAGCAGAGGTAATTCACTCAAATTTGTCTTCAGTTTCCTCTTCAAAAATATGTGTTGGTTCATTTGAAAAGCACACTAGAGGTATAGAGTCCAAGTTAATGTTAAAAATGGGCTATGAAGGCAAGGTTTTAGGCAAACATGCACAAGGCATGATTGATCCTATTTTGGTTGAGGAATGACCTAAGAAATTTGGTCTTGGTTAGGTTCAATCTTATGGAGAAAAATCCAAAGCCATGAAGGCATGTGAGACAAATTCAAGAACTTTTGTTCCAAGTTATAATCCTCAAACATGTCAAGTTTGTTTTCAAGTTTATTGCCATTGTTTGAAGCCTATGTTGCAGCAAGGTGTTTGTACACATGAAACTTATGGCGAAGCTGGAACCTCTACAAGTTCGTCTCCTCATGAAGGAATAAAAGATGGAAATGCAAAGTAGCATTTGAGATATAATTCTTCCCATAGTCAAGTTGATTATGTTTCTGTAAGGCATGAAAATTCTGCATGCTTGAATGGAAGAAAGAGTTGCTGTGCATATTGTGGTCTATGTAACCATGACGTTTCAAAATGCTGGAAGAGGATGAAGGCATACAGGAAACAATTGAAGTAAAGGAAACTTGCAAAGAAGGTGCTAAGACTTGCACACATTGCCAGAAGAAGGGACATGTTGTTTCCCAATGTTGGACATTGCATCCAATTAATCATCCCAAGCAAATGCAACAAGAGGATAAAAATACTGGAAAAAATTGGAACCAAGGATTCCATCAATGATGTGAGAACAAATGTTTCACGTGAATAATATTTTTAGCAGCAAAAGTTGTTGTGGAAGTGGCTTGGTGAGAAGTGGTTTGACTTCTTGACACAGTAAGACATACTTTCATTGTACATATGAAAATTTCAGTCAAGTATGCATGTATTTCTGTTGTAATCTCACGTTTGTTTGAGCCACCTTGGATTGATGATCAAGGAAGCGATGTTCAACTACCTTCTATCAATTTATTGCTAGGAATTTCTGAGTGAGTTCGAGGAAGACAATTCTTGACAGGAGGACAAGAGCATTCAAGAAGGGAAGTGTTGACTACCTTCTAGTTGTGGTTCAAAGGAACTAAGCCATGTAAGGCAAGTGTATGATGCTGAAAAGAAGAGGGTGATGTATTCTCATGTATAGAATAGATCATGAAATCAGCCTTTTGGGGCCCAAAAGATTCCCAATGGGGTTGTGTGATTAGATTTGGATCAAGGACCTAAGTGATAGCTCAAATTTCAAAGTGTTTGAAAGTTTGTCGAACCTAAGCGACTGAATAGATCTCGTCTTCCTGATTCTGCACCATGAACGGTTCGGAAAACTGACACTATATGAAGAAGTTATCGCAATTTGAAAAGTCCAGTAAACTACAATTTCTGGCTTTTGACCGAGTTTGAATGGGTTTTTGGAAATTCAAAAGAGAATATTCTAGGGAATATTCCTAGAATATTCCTCGAAATATTCCCTGGAATGTTCCATTTGGACTAGTAATATTTGGACATGTGGCACCGTTCAATTGGAAAGTGGCTATGCGATTTATGGTTTTAGCCAATGGGAGGCTGCCACGTGGTAGGTACGGAGGCCGCCACGTGGCCCATGCATAGTGTAATATGTAACATTCCAAAATGGAAATAGCAACAATACAAGACATAATAATGTAAAACATAGCAATTCTGAACATGTCATAGGAGGGATCAATATACAACCATCATTTTATTAAGATATCGACAACAATATACAAAAATACCTCAAGGATCAAGCCACTCAAGCAATAAGAACAAGCATCCAATGATTATATCAATAAGCACATGAGTTGCTGCTATTGTATAGAATTTCAGAAAGTAGTGAAAACGCTGTTTATATCAATGTAACTTCTTCTCTAATCATACATAAATATAATATGGCTAGTAGATACCAAAGAAATGCCCAAAAAATAAGTTGTGGGCTCTAATACATGATTTCTAGCCAACCCATAAAAGATTGCTAGAAATACCAAGCAAAATATACAATGTGACAAATAACCCTAGGGTTGATATGTCACTACAACCTGGAATTGAATATAATGAGGCTATGACAGATCTGAAATGATAGTGTCCTCCTCAAATGGTATTTCTCAATAGAAGGCTGATCCCTCCATTCAGAAATAGACCCTCCTGATGAGCTCAATGGACCCTCCCAGCAACTGCCTCTAAAAATAACACAGATCTGGTTTGTAACTATGCTGTGAGGGATGGTAGATGGTTGGCTTGATGCCAAACATTCAGAAATATGCCCAGGAGCCCTCCTTTCTGATCCTCCAATGGATAGGCTACCTCTCCACTGAAAAACAAGCCCATAATTGGCTCTATGTGACCCTCCTTTGCTGCACCCTGAAACATAACACAACTCTAAACAGAAACTACGTTGTAGCTGAAGAAGGTAGCTTGGCTGAAATTCTGGAATGAGGAAATTTAGTCCAAAGAACCTCTCCTTCCTTGAGGATGAGGTAGGGATTTTTGATCAGGAAAACCCTTGTGCTAAACAGCACAACAAACCCCGCTAAACAACTAAAGGATGCAAAGTATAAACATAAAAATATCCAATAATAATGAAAACATGAATAAAAATGGCTTCCATCCCCTCCATATATAGTGTGTGAGCCTTCTCACATTAGGTCCCATCCACAAATTCCACCAAGATCATGCAATTTTTCCTCCACTAAAACTGCGCTGTCTTATCATAAATGCCACTCCTCCATGACAACGTTGTTGACTTGGTCAAACTTGACCTATTCAACATGTATCCCGTCCAATTCATATCCAAGGGTGCTTAATCTAGTTGCTTATTCTTCCTTTTTTCACATTAGGAGTATTATTATTCCTTCTAAGGAGATTTATGGGCCTCCCTACCCACTTATTCACCTACCTAGTGATAAAACAAACTATAATATTCCATTTAGATGAAGGCTAAATTTTTGGAATATTACAGTCCTCCCCTCCAAAATGTTTCTTTTCCTCAAGCAACTGCAAGGATATGGAAAAATTCTCTCTCCTTCCTCTTGTAGCCTCCTCATCAAATAGTCCCACCACTACTCAAAATAATCTGCCCCGCAATGGTTCCTCCCAAATATGTAAAACAAAATGGCTCACATCATGAGAAAGTGGAAGGTGTAAGTGGAAACCTTCTTGCTGTCCAATGGCCTCCTCAAGGTAAGTGAGAATATGAAAGTTAGGTATCTCCATCCCAATAAGAGACTCCCATACCCATGCTATCATCCAATTGAAATGAGCCATCCTAGGTAGCTCATCAAAGAAATCCTCAATCCCCGGTTCATGCAATGTATTGGGGCTGTAGGGAGAGATTAGATTTTTCCACCCATGTTGTTTCTCTCTCCATTTATGATATGTATGGGGCTGCTGCTGATCTTGGGCTGAAATATTATGGTCTCCAAGAATGACCCAAGTTACCCCACCAAAAAAACCATCCATGAAGTGCCTCTCCCAAGAACTCAAGTTTTCCAAATGGCTCCTCCCACATGAAGACAAGAGATGTAGTGTGGCAATCATGGTTTGCCCATTGTTTCTCCTGAAACATGCAACATATGAAGTATGGAGAATCATACTCCCAATGGGAACCTCCAACTCTTGTGCCATCCTCCCAACAAAGCTTCCCATAAGAACAAGAACATCATGAATATATGGAAGCAAAAACAAATAAAAACAAGTTTCCATATGACAACTGGAAGGTGGATCATATTCCCACTTGTGGAATTAGCACATTGCATCCTCTTCCTACCTCGAAACAAAGTATAACAAGTGTCTTTTCAGCCACTTGTTTGCTACCACAATCATCCTACAAGATGAGATCACAGAAGTAAAGTATGGTGCCAATGGCACACACCAATAATCATGTGGCCTTTCCCACAAACCACCAATAGAATGGCCAACATAAACGCTGCAAATGGCCTCAAGTACATCACAATACAATATAAAAGAAGGAATGATCCTCCTTGGTACAATATGCTGCTCACAAAAATTAAAGGAATACAAATCATCATGCATAAGTGTACATCCTCTACTATGTACCTTGGTGATTGAGCTGACATGGCTCAACTGAAAGTTCTCCCTCACTCTCAACGAGTAGGGAAGTGGTTGTGAAAAACTCTCCATCATCATCCGGGCTATGCATCTCTCCATATGCTGATATACATCTTGTTGGATTTCCTCCCAAGTGAACTTCTCCATCAAAGAGTAATATGCATCAAAGTGCATGGAAAGAAAATCGACATGTGCTGCACGTAACAACTTCTTCTTGAGCTCAGAAGATTTAGTCAAGAAGACCCCACCATAAGGATAGATGACCTCATCATCCACCATGTATCTATCATCTCCCTCCAGATCATCAAGAATCATGCAAGCACCAAGATCCTTGGAGTACTCTACCAAAATTTGAGACCTCCCATATGGATCAATCCTCCTAAGAGACAACACTGTAGATCTGAAATGTGATGTTCCCCACATGCTGCTGTCATTTCATTTAACATCCGTCATTCCAAAGTCATCCTCCAAAGTGCTACCATGCCCATCATGCAGCCGCCCATGCTCAAGTAGAAGTCGTGACCTTTGGAAGTTAGCCTCCCATGAGAAGATACCATCCAAAAAGAACCTCCTGATCTTGGCCAATGTAAGCATGAGTGGCCTCCATCTACTCCAATATATGGGGGATTCCTTCCCCAAGGGAAGTACCCTCTATTCCTCCAAATCCATGGAGTGGTCTCCTTGCACCATGGTGGTGCCATTCTCCATCACTGCAACAAATTTTGTCAGCACAAAATAGGTAGTGAGAGTGGGTAATGCTGAAAATGGGAGAATGTATCCCTCCTCATTGAGTCTATCCCAGACTCTCTACGCTGTACTAGTCCCCTCCAGAGTATCCACCCCTCCGAGATATAAGAGTGGTGAACCAAATGATAAGATGTCTCTCACCAACTCTAGATCTAGTGGCCTCCTCGGTGGAATGCCCCCATGTAGTGAGACAACAACATATAAGGTAGACTGTATATATGAGTAGACTGATTTGTCCCTTCTTTCACTACACAATAAAATCTCCTTCTTTTGTGTAGAAACCTCTTGAAATAGATAAGGGTGAATTCTCATCATCCCTTGATGCTGATCCTTCTTTTCTTCTTCTCCTTCCATCTGCCAAGTCTCACAATCCACAAAAACTGATACATGCTGCTCTGGAATTGTGCTTTGGTCCCCTCATGTTAGATCATTTGGATCTTCTTGCAAAGACACAAGGGCTCCTCTAATGGAAGAAATAGCTCCCTTTCCAACTTCATGTGGTGATGGACCTTCTCTTGATAGTATATCATTGTTAGCTCTTCTCTTCTCATCCCCTTCATCAATATTTGAAAATGCCTAATCATCAATGAGAGACCCTAGATCTTGGTTTTCTCTTGAAGGAGGAATCTCCATGTCTTCATCTATAGAAGAGGGCTCTTCAAGAAGTGGGGATCTTGCCCTTGGCAAGGTATTATGCATGTTTTTATCCCCTTCAAAAGAAATATGGAGTGGAGTTGTTAAAATAGATCCCTCCAACTCATGCAAAGGTTTTGAATTTTTGGGTTCAACAAAAGATGTTTTACAATGTTTAATATCAAATCTTGTCACTATTTTCTTAGTGAACCATGCACAAGTATTAAAATTTCATGATGAAATGAAACATAACTATAAAACAACCAATCATGGGCCATACCTTTAAGGTGCAGCACTGCTACTATAATAGCCTCCTTTTTTGAAACTTGGTGTAGCTGAAAATAGGAATCTAGCTCCTTCACCCAAGCCTTGGCTGTGCACTTTTCTGATCTATCAAAGTTAGATAGAAATATTCTACCTCTCTTGCTTCTATTATGGTTGCTGGATCTTCTATCTTCCTTGAGTTGGAAAAACCCTTGGAAGTCCAAGTGCTCTTTGAATCTCCAAGAATGAGACTCATACTCTTGAAGATAGTCACTCAAGGTCTCCTCCTTGGGTGCATCTTCTTCCTCCATTCTTCATGCAATGAATGTGGGAAATAAAATGTGCTGTGGATCTATATTTGTGGCTGAATGATCACACCCCTCATGTGAATATCTGGGTTTTTCTTCACTTTCAAACCCTCTTGGAAATTTTCTACCCCCCTCCCCTTTCATCTCCTTGATATCTTCCTTGATATTTTTCACAGTTTGGAAAAGAAGCTAGAAGATCCTCTCTTCCTTCATTTCTCCAAATAATGGAGTCATGATTTTGTTTCTTCTGTACAACTTCTCCTTCCTGTGAGAAGCTTCTCCTCCTAATGGCATAATGTCTTGAATGCACAGGCTAAGCCAAGATTATGCTCTGATACCACTGTAATATTCCAAAATGGAAATAGCAGCAATACAAGACATAATGATGTAAAACACAACAATTATGAACATTTCATAAGAGGGATCAATATACAACCATCATTTTATTAAGTTATCAGCAACAATATACAAAAATATATTGAGGATCAAGCCACTCAAGCAATAAGAACAAGCCTCCAATGATTGTATCAATAAGCACATGAGTTGCTGCTACTGTATAGAATGCCATAAAGCAGTGAAAACACTGTATATATCAGTGTAGCTGCTGATATAATCATACATAAATATAATATGGCTGATAGATACCAAAGAAATGCCCAAAAAATAAGTTGTGGGCTCTAATACATGATTTCTAGCCAACCTAGAAAAGATTGCTAGAAATACCAAGAAAAATATACAATTTGACAAATAAACCTAGGGCTGATATGTCACTGCAACCTAAAATTGAATAGAATGAGGCTATGATAGATCTAAAATGATAGTGTCCTCCTCCAATGGTATTTCTCAATAGAAGGCTGGTCCCTCTATTTAGAAATAGACCCTCCTGATGAGCTCAATGGACCCCTTTAGCAACTGCCTGTAAAAATAACGTAGCTCTGGTTTGTAACTATGTTGTGAGGGTTGGTAGATGGTTGGCCTGATGCCAAAAAAATAAAACTATGCCCAGGAGCCCTCCTTGCTGAACCTCCAATGGCTAGGATACCTCTCCACTGAAAAACATGCCTAGAATTCGCTCTATGTGATCCTCCTTTGCTGCACCCTGCAACACAACCCAGCTCTAAATAGAAACTGCGTTGTATATGAAGGAGGTAGCTTGGCCAGAATGCCAGAATGAGGAAATTAATTCCAAAGAACCTCTCCTTCCTTAAGGATGAGGTGGGGATTCCCGATCAGGAACACCCTTGTGCTAAACAACACAGAAAACCCCGATAAACATCTAAAGGATGCAAAGTCTAAACATACCAATATGAAATAATGATAAAAACATGAATAAAAATGGTTGGCATCCCATCCATATATAGTGTGTGAGCCTTCTCACATTGGGTCCCATCCACAAATGCCACCAAGCTCATGCAAGTTTTCCTCCACTAAAACTGTGCTATCTTATCATAAATGCCACTCCTCCATGACAATGTTGTTGACTTGGTCAAATTTTACCTATTCAACATGTATCCCCTCCAATTCACATCCAAGGGTGCTTTATCCAACTGATTATTCTTCCTCCTTTCACATTAGGAGTGTTATTATTCCTTCTAAGGAGATTTATGGGCCTTCCTGCCCACTTATTCACCTACCTAGTAATAAAAAAAACTGTAAAATTCCATTTAGATGAAGGCTAAATTTTTTGAATATTACATAACCCCGAGACCTCCTACCTGCAGGCCCACGCCCTTACCGTCTGAGCTACATAATGGTTCTTAACCTATAGACTTGCGGCTTTTAGTTAACGTGTATAAACTTTGCATATGGGGAAGGATCACGATGTCCCAACCACCATGTACCACGTATTGTGTTCACATGGCAGACCGCAAAAAAAAGTTACACGAAATTTATTAACCACGCCATTAAACTGTAGACCGCCAACCCTATCACATTACGTTGAAGTCCAAGCGGTTACGACTTCACCCCACAGTTTTCGGTGTTAGTTCCACTCCACCGTTATGTGACCGCATTCTTATGACATGTGCCCAATGCTAACCACTAACTCTATGGTTAGTTTGACGGTCTTCTTGGCGGAGCTTTTGGAGCGCATTTAAAATTTAGCGGAGATTCCACTTTTAACTGGAGTTAACTTAATTTCCTCCATATTTAGTGGAGGATTTTTAGGGGTGACTAGGAAAAATGAGTTTAGGCTCTATGTTGAGCTAGATTCGTCCATTCTAAGAGTGCCAATAGTCAATTCTGACTATCTTGGACATTATATACTAATTGGTGAGGGTTAAAGACTCATCAGAGGAACTTCGAGCAGGTTTTTGCTTCAGAGAAGTTCTAGGGGCCACCACAGCCACCATGGGCCCGCAACAGTTTGAGGCCTAACCAGGGAAGATAGAGGCCTTTTTCATCAATCCAATAGTCATTTTTGGATTTTTTAGACATTATGGAACTAATGGTGTGGTTTGAAGAGCCTTTAGAGGAATTTTGAAGGCCGAGATGCTTCAGAGAAGTTCCAGGGGCCACTAGGGTGAGCAAGTGCAAGCAACATTTTGAGGCCTAACTAGTGTAGCTAGAGGCCTTATTCAGCAAAGGAATAGTCATTTGTGAATGTTTTTATAATTATGAATCCATTGGAGGAGTTTTTAGAAGCATTTTAGGACTTCTAGAGCTCGATAACCCATAAAGAAATTTTCTTTGACCCAAGATCCAAGGGGTGCCACCAGGTGTTGGAGGCGAAACAGGAGCAGCCAAAGGCCAATTTTAGCAAACCAATAGTCTATTATGACTATTTTTGACATTATGAATCCATTTAAGGGATTATTAGAGTCATTTTAATAATTATTAAGGTCGAAGAGCCCCAGGGAAGTTTTTGGCAGCTCAGGGCCAACAATGGATGGAGGCCTAGATTGGGGAGCTAGTGTTCATTTTGAGCAAATGATCAGTCCATTTTGGAGATATGATATGTTCTGGAGATACTAGGTGAGGTTTCAGGGAAAAAAAAATAACATCGAGGTAGTTAGTGCCATAGAGAAGCTCAGTGTAGCTCAAGAGCACCGACAGAAGGAATCAAGTCTAAGGAAGTCTAGATCTGTTTTCAGAGTGATGACAACCGTGACAGGGATAAAAATGGTATTATAAACCCATTGATTGGTTCAGTTTAGTTAAACATTGGATTTGAATTTTTAAATTGTAAAATAAAATTTTCCATAATCCCAAAGAGCCAAGTCAAGATCACAAAAGCTAAAGGAGATGTAGCCCACGATATTCGGGTGAACTCCTAGATTAAATTTTCTATTATGTGTTGATGTTTATTTGCTACATTACGTGGCTGTTGCACATGTTTAATATCAAAAAAACAAATGGTCTTAAACCACTTAAAAAATAAAAAACATTACACCTGTTTCAAGTATAAAATTCCGCAAAATTCAAGTAGAAGCTAGATCTTTTATTTGTTTAACTGAGTGGGAGGTTCTTGAAAAACATAATAAGTTGTCCAACCAATTTTTAGATCACCTTATCCTTTAGGGTGGATATGCAAGAATGAAAATTTGCAGGTAACAAGGAAGTGCATACTAAGGTTTTCCATCAATTCAAACTTTCTTGATGAAGTTGAACTTGATGTAGTACCACCTGAGATATCTGGTATTGTTTTAGGAAGTCCTTATCTTTATGATACGAAAGAAATATTTCATTGCCATGAGAATAAGTATCACTTGTTTAAATATGGAATTTAGTACATAGTTAGGGCGCGTAAGAAGACGATAATTTTGTCTCTTATACATGCATAATAAATGAAGAGAATAGTGAATGCAAGTCAAAATTTGACTTTGTTAATGATCAAGCATAGAGATGTTTTGAATGAGGCCTTTCAAAAAGATGTATCGAATGAAAAAGTTGATTTGATTGAAGTTTCTTATGCTTGTAATGAGATGTTTCAAGACTCTAACGTGTTGTCTTTGAAAGGAGGTGAACAAGATGTGAACGATTTCAAGCAGTCAAACTCAGTGTTGAGCAGTGTTGGAAACAAGATGCCGATGCAAGAGAGTGCAAAGGTCAAAGAGAAAGCGCCAAAGCAACTTGAAAAAGAAGGCATAGGTTCAAAAATTTCTTCTTTTTCGTTTCCAAAGGGTACATGGCAATGGAAAAAATACTTGGTCAAAAGTCGACGCAAGTACCAAGCAAGCGCAACTAATAATCACCATGAAGACATTGTGTGAGGTGAGACAATTTAAGTTTCATTTGATTGATGACAAAGGTGGGAAAAAGTTTATTTCTGCAAGAAAGGCTTGCTGCTCTGGAAATTTAGTGAAATTTTAGGATGATGGTGTCTACAACAGCAAGAGAGGGTCTCCAGAGTCAAGGAAAAGCTTATTTTTTTTGAAAAGCTCAAGTTGATGAAAATGGGAAAATTTCAGTGGATTGAGACTGGAAGGGTGAGGGAACTGTACCCTCATCCACATGATCATTAGTCAAATATATTTTGGGTTCCAAAAGGCTTCTAGTGGAGGAATGATCAAGTGATCAGTGTTAAGCTCAAAAATGGAAGTTCTTGGAATTGATTGGAAACTAAACGATAGTGAAGAGCTTGTCGCCAGGAATTCAACGCAATTCGTTTCATCGAAAACTGACTCCAGATGAAGAAGATAAATCCTGCTAGTCGTTTTCCTAAACAGCTAAAAAATTGCAGAAAGGATAGAATGCTGACATGGCATCCCAGTCAGCAAAGAAAAGGATATTTTGGGAATATTATGTCATTTTCACCCAATTAAACTGTGACAAGTGTCACTGCAGGATTTGCTGGAAAGTTTGGGTTAAGGTGATTTTTTTTTTAATGTTATCCTAAGGTCAAAATTATATATGGAGGTGCAATTTTTTTGTTATTATATGGTTGGGATAGTCCAACCAGAGGTGAACACGTGGTGCCGCCAAGGGCTGCCACATGCACCCTCTGGTGGACCAAGGTTAAAGTCTGAATTATCAACATTATGCCAAATGTCGGATTAATGTATGGTTATATGGTATAATATATTGGTTGAAAAACTATAATGGTCGGGTTTTATATATATTGTGGAGAAAAATTATATACAGGCTAGGCGGAGTTCGGGACTCGACCCCATGACCTCCCCCAAACAACGTGTCGACAATACCATCATACCACACCAGTTTTTCTTAATCTCTATTATTGCAGGTTGTATTTGAATTACAATGGTTCATCTGGCGGGGGTAAGGAGGGGGCCTACCCCCTCACCACAGGACCGCTGTGCTACGACCAGGAGCAACGCTATTTCTAATTGCGGAGGTTAACCATAATACAGGTTATTTAACCCATAAATATTGTTTATGAACTAATCCTTTTCACTAATCCAGATTTAAGTAAAACACGCTTAGCACACTTAAATAACCACCCACTTAAATTAATTAACTCCAGTTTAATACTGCGATGGAGATGGCGGATTCCACCAAATTCGGCGCTTCCCCCAAATTTAGCGGCCCTAACTGGAGTTTCTCCAGTTTTAGTGGGGTTTCCTAGGCCAAAATTGAGGAGGCCATAAATTTTGCAAATTTTGACCAAATTGTGAGCAAGAAGCGTCTATTCTGGATGATTTGGACATTATGAACACTTTGAAGCAGGTTTCATGAGTAGTAGATGATTTTAAACAACACGTTTTTCACATTTGAGCTAATACAGAGGCCCAAGCAATGGAAGCTGGACCAAGGATATGCAGCCTAGGAGGGGTGAACTCCTTCATAAAAACGCCGTGTTAATGGATCATTTGATGGTTTGCTGTACATTTTATTGCTACTATTCAACATTATGTTTTAATGTTTAAATTTCTTATGAATTCAACATAAAACTCAATACATTTACCTGTTTAACACTATCAAACACCTCAAGAAACCTATGCACATGAAGCAAAAGATCATCAAATTATTGATAATTCTAAAGATGAAATTAGCACAACAAAAGTAAAATTCAAATTTAGATCAGGTAGTGAGCCCCTGATGATAGGGTGTAAGAGGGATCTAGCCTTTGAACTCAGGATGATGGACCTTGGACTCATGCACTACTTCTTAGGCCTTGAGGTGTGGCACATTCTCGATGAGATATTCCTTTCACAAGGAAAATATGTCATGAAGTTGCTGGATAGATTTTGAATGATAGAATGCAAGTCCTTAGCCACACCGATGGAAATGAATTTCAAGGAGTTATGTGGAGAAGTTGCATGACCTGATTTGGAAAATCCATCTGAGTATAAAAAATTGATTGGGGCTTTGATGTTCTTAGAAAACAATCATCCAGACATATGTTATGCAGTGAATATGTTGAGTCAATTCATGACCAAACCTCTCCATGCACATTGGGTTGCTGCCAAACACATTTTGAGATATTTGCATGGGACAGTCACCCTTGGTATGAGATATTCTGTCGGAGATGTTCGATTACATGGATATATCGATGTTGACTGGGTATGAAATTTTTTTGATAGGAAAAGCACTTCTGGATGTTGTTTTGGCCTTGGATTTTCCATGATATGTTGGATGAGAAGGAAACAAAAATATGTAGCATTGAGTATCATAGAGGCAGAGTATATTGTCGCTAGCATGGCTAGCTTCGAAGCATTCTGGTTGATAAATATATTTAGAGAGTTTTTTAAATAGGTCCTAGACACTACAGTGATATATTGTGACAACAAGAGTGGGATTTGATTGGTAGAAAATCCCATATTTCATGACAAGTCCAAGCACATAGAGATCTAATATCATTACATTCGAGACATGGTGCATATAAGAGCCATTAGACTCCATCACATATCAAAAAATGAGCTAATTGCAGATATTCTCGCCAAGCCTTTGCTGAAAGTGAAGTTATTGGTATTCAGAGAGCAACTTGGACTGATGGATGTTACCCCTCCTGATAAGGGGTGTCGCTAATCGAGGACATTGAGTTGATTCTTCCCCCTGTCTGAGCTCTAAGGGTGAGGAATTGAGATGTAGGGCTCTTGGGGTTTAGGCATCGTTATAAAATAGGGTACAATCCATATCCATCACCCATAGGGTGGAAGATTTTTCTCCAATATCTTTGTCTAGCAGAGTAAACCCCAGATTGCATCAGACCCATAAGTTGGGCTTGTTGGGATTATATCTCCCCGTTTGGCCAACATGTTGAGAGGGATTAGGGGTGTGTGATCCTTACCTTTGGCGAGTCGGGTATCTCACCCAAGCATTATGATCCAAGGTGTTATAATACATGAATCTTGAGGGTCATTGTTGGGAATGTTATCACTCTCCCCAAATTCCTAAGGCTAACAGTAGGATTGGAGAAAGGTAACCACAAACCAAACTTTGGGTCAGGTAGCTAGCCCTACTTGGACTAGAGAGGGCTCTCTCGATGTCACTTTGAAGTCAAATGGATGACTGGAAATAATGTTTTAGGCTAGTTATGATGCTCAATAGATTAAGGTTTTTGTTTGCTTGGATTTTTGCTGGATAGGAATGACAGTTAGGAGACTAGGTCTGGGGTTTTGATCATATTTCAAATGTTTAGTTGCAGAGGTAAGGGTGAGGCCAGGTAGTAATATAAGAAGCATGATTATTTTTTCATTGTGTATGGAGTGAAATGAGAGGGAATCAGAATGAGCATTAAACTGAATTCATTCATCAGAAGAGCAAGACATTTTCATGAAAATCTTATGAAAAACAGAGCATGGAAATCATGCTTTATGTCAATAGAATGATAAGACTTAGCATAAAGAAGAATATATGTGAAATATGAGTAACATAACATTCAAAATCATGATTTTACAGAGAAAAAAAATTCTCAAAGGCATACCACAAGAGTCTCAACACTATGTTTGTAAACCTATTCTTGATTTCATTAGCAAAATATTGCAAAATAGCTCCACTGAAAATAACAATTATCCAACCCAAAGAAAGACAAAATAGAGTCTAATTATAGAAAATATAGACCATCACACCTCATCAGGTCGAAATCCCATCCAAAATGGATCATAAATGCAAAATATGAGTCATTTCCTAGTTTCTAGGGAGGTTAAAAACCATTCCCTGAATTTTAGCTATAAACTAGGCGTGTTTTTACCTTACATTGATTACAAATTCCTTCATGACAGGAAGTAAAAAAAAACCCAATAACTCTAATGACAACTCATAGCCTTGAATTTGTGACCATTTCTGAGCTTGACAAGTGTCCTGAGGGAATCCAATGCTGATATGTGACAATTCTCACTGAAGATTTTAAAAACAATTTGCAGAAGGATAACAGAACTTTGGAGGCACTTTTAAGTATCCAAATCCACTTCTGAAAGAACGGTAAACTAGCACTATGTGTATAGTTTCTAGAGCATCTTAAATTTTTCAAAATGGACCAGGGGAAGGCCTTCAAAAATCCATTCTCCTAGGGTTACTCCAAAAGCTTTACAAAGTGTTCCAGAAGTGTAACAAAGCCCTTTGAGAGGGATTTTGGAGGTATTCCCAGAGGCGTTTTGTCCTGCAAGTGTTATGGTTGGAAAGCTTAGGACGTCTGCTACAAAATGGAGTCATTAATCACTGCAAAACCCTGTTCCAAACCCCTGAAAAGTTGATTTGAAGACTACTTGTCTAGAATTGCAGAAAATGACCTGTTGCAAGTGTATTGTTGGCATTTCTCTCAAACCATAACACCTTTGCATAAAATAAAGGAGTTTTTTTTTCTTTGGTCTATGATTGTCAAAAACCTCTTTCACTTTTTTAAAATTCCTCTCCATTACTTCAGAAACTGATTTTGAAGCCAAACGGTCCCTGTGTGCAATGTAAACCCTGACAAATGACCATGAAGCTCTAAAAATGTTGTCATGGGTCTGAGTTGGCTCAAACCTAGAATGGTGACCTCCCATGTATCTCTTCTTGTCACTTTCCATGGTGTTTGTCACTGGAATGATGAAAACCCTAAGGTGTTAATGAAATGGGTGAATGAATGAAAATATGGAAAAACATAGTGTAGGAAAGTGTGATTTTGGTGGATGAAATGGAGGGTCTTGAAGCTGATAAAAATTCTATAAAAATTTGAGTAGGTAGTGTTGTGTGTTAGCTTCAAGTTGTAGGTGGAATGAGGGAAAATGAGTGTGAGAAAGGTGTCAAAATGTCTAAAACACAGGAAATTCCCAATTTTCACTGTGAGAATATCTTGTGCAATAGTAGGGTAAGTTGGTGAGATGAATGGGGGTCATGAGGTTAAGTAAAAATTCTGAGAAAAATTCAGTGAATAGGATGGTGTCTTGTCTCCACAATGAAGGTGGAATTAAGGCAGATGGAGGGGTTTAGGATGGTGAAAACCTCAAAATACAGTCATTTCCAAATTTTGACTGTGGGAAAAAACTAGTGAAGAAGTGTTTTTGATGTTTCAGGGCCATGGAGCTTGATAAAAATTTAGTGGGTAGGTTGACACCTTAGCTCCACTGTGCAAGTGGAATGAGGGAAGGGGTATAGGGTAGCCAAAACCCTAAAACATAGTCATTTCCCTATGCTGACTGTCTTCACTGTGTTGAAAAGTTTAGAGTGAGGGTTTGAATGGTTTGATTCATGTCATAGATGATGTGATAGGAATGTAGATGGGGCATGGGGGTGTGTGAATGTAGTTGAGATAATGGGTCAGGGTTTTAGTTTGAATAGGTTACTATTTTTCATAAAAGATTTATTATTATTATTATGTATGGACAGTGAATCACATGGAGAAGACATTAAAAGACATAAAAGATTAAAATATTCAATATATAACCCACAACAGTAGCATGGAATGTTGCTTACCTTGTATGGAGGCTACAACAAAGGATGGAGGTCGAAATTTGAAGGTTTGTATGGTTTCGGGCTTCAAAACACCAGAAATTTTCACCTTGCAGAAGCGTAACACTGTGGTTTTATTCCCACAGAAACGTAACACCTACCTTATCTTCACCACAAGAGCGTAATAACGAACTTTCTTTATTTCTCAGAAAATTAGCACTGCTTTCTTTACATCACAGGAGCATAACGCTAGTTTCTTTACACCACAGGAGCATAACACAAGTGTTTTTTGAGGGATGCAAGAGAATTTTGACAGTATTGAGGGGTAATTAAAGTAGAGAAATGTTTCTCTCACACATATGAAAGGGTAACAATGAAAAAATGAAGTTTGCTTTGTTTTTTATAAGCTGAAAATGACCTTTTACCTTTTTCCATGACATTTATCATGAATTTTTAACCTTTTTACCCATGAAAAGTGACTTGCTGCTCCTTTAAGTGAGATGAAGAGGATGAGACCAACATTTTTATTCTTTGAAATTTGAGGTGACTTTATAGATCCTTGATGAGACATCAAGACATAATTTGCTTCTTTTTCATGGGGAGAGTGAGACTGCTTCTCTTTAAAAATTTGAAATATTTTCACACCTTTGAACTTTCACATTGGATAATGACTCTTTTCAAAACCATATAAGATGTTTTTGAAGCTTGAAATGACTCTCTCTACTTTTGATTGAGACAATAGGTCAAAATGACCTCCCTTCGAGCTCTTTGACAATTAATGATGACTTTTTTGTTCCTTTAATGAGACAATGGGATAGAAATGAGTTGCTTTGAACTTTTTGGAACTTGAGCCATATGAAACAAGAGAGATGGATTTTATTTCATCTTCAAAACAAGCTAGCTCCTTCATTAGGGTTTTATGAATGGAATGGAGGGTTGCTGCCTTATTTTAGATGAAAATTTGAATATTTTTCAAATGCAGAAATGAACCTAGACAATGACCTATATGAGATGGAGTGACCTAACCTTAGACCTATTGAATGATGATGATGGATATAGTGACCTTGAAACTGATGATGGCGATGACCTTGACAATGGTGATGATAAAGGAAATGAAGGAGCATCACACATGGTTTAGACCTCTTTAGTGACCAAAATTATTTTCTGAGAACATGTTCGAAAAAGTAAAAAAATTTGACTTATGACTTTGTGGAAAACAAATGAAAGAGACATTTGATCACTGACATACCCGGGCTAACATGGAATATTAGGAAGCAATAGGATGGATGAGATATTTTATCACACTTATTTCTCGACATAGGGTGGAAGGAATATGCTCCCCTGTGAGATGACATGAGGCGAGAGTGTCCCATATGGCCTTCCACATTATCTTGAGAGGGTGGTAGTTGATGCTCCCTATTGATTCTTCTTCTTTAGATTTGAGAATGATTCAACAAATAGGTCTTAGATGAGTTGGGACATGATATGAATTTATCCCTAGATGAGAGGGAGTGTTAATTTGGTAACTCAATGAAAATTCCAATCATGGGACTAGATTCCTCTTTTCGAGAGGACCAATTTTGACTTTTGAAGCACACAATTTAGACAAGGGAAAGTGTATTTTTGAATTGAAGTCCACAATGTCACATTTGATCAAGTCAGACCTAAATAAAATTGGTCACCCTTGGAAGCCTATAAATACAAATTAAGTGATCCACATTTGAACATGATCTTGAAACATCTTCTTCTTCTCTCTCTTCATTGGATTTATTTATACAAGTCTGAAGTTTGGTTCATGGAGTTTGTTTCATGCGGGTCCAAAATTGCAAGGTATCAAGCTCAGACATGTGATTAGGGGTTTTTGGGTTCCAGCCACAGGGTTACACATGGAATTTTCGGTTATAACCACAGGCACATAGTCTCATCCATGCGGTTGGAGCGTCTCAACCACACACATAACTCTTCCTACATGTAGTTGGGATCTAGGGTTTCAATTTGGCAGTTGACTACAGTTGATCGTAGATTGGGA
The DNA here is from genome assembly GCA_034641835.2 of Pinus albicaulis. Lineage (NCBI taxonomy): Eukaryota > Viridiplantae > Streptophyta > Pinopsida > Pinales > Pinaceae > Pinus > Pinus albicaulis. Next base: position 408,563,304 of record CM076572.1, read on the forward strand.
ACGATAACTCTTATCAATATTGTTTCTAATATCATATTTTTGATATTGTTTGGTTGATATTGTTGGATATTTTTGTATGGGTTCATTTTTCTCTCCATTGAACATTTTATGACAATCTAATAGGAGAAGAGTTACAAAATTGTTTCCCCCCTTATGTAGTTTTTCCTTGGTCATTGACCAAATCTAGTGTCTTTTTTTTAAGTCTTAATTATCTCCTCTTTGTCATTGCGTTAATGTTCTATCTTCAGTTACTATTGATTGATGACAAATATTAATTGTTATTGAAAGATTTCTATTTGAACAATTTAATTGGGCTAAAGTAATTGAAACAATATAGAGAAATATCAAAATTAACACCAATGCCTTCAAAGCTTTGAATCCCTTGGGCCATTCCTACAATTTACTGCACACACACACACACACACACACACACACACACACACACACACATATAGACATACACACACACACACACACACACACACATACATATATATATATAGACATACACACACACACACACACAAATGCCACCATCCCACCTGAGCTCACTATAAACTTGGCCTGCCTTGGCCTTTATATTTACACACACACACACACACACACACATCAACATGCATGTCAAGTATGAATTAATTAAATACAAAGGCCACTAAAAATATATATTTTTTCCATCCATCACTCTCAAAAGTTTACAATTTCATTCAAGCTCAAAAGTGAATACCAAAATCAAACCATTACTTTGAATCTGCACAGAGACCAACATTACATAGGGATCCGTCCCTCTTAATAATGGTACACCCATCCATCTCTTTTGTGCTTGGATCCCTCTAGGAAATTTCCATTTTACTATTAACATAGAAGGCAACTCTATAACATGTAGCTAATCAAACAAAACTCATGCACAAAGAATAAACATGATCAATTAGTCACTTTATTTATCATAAGAACTCAACCATCCATAAACATAATTCCATGAATATAAGGCATGGTTATTACAATAATAAAACCATACAAGAATATGATTATTATGAGGTTTATGCACACGTTATTGGCTTAGATGCAGAGGTCCAACCACCTCATGTACCTAATTAAATATACTAAGATGTAAAATAGAACACATAAATAGGTCAAAAATATAATCCATCTCCCTTAATCACACAGAACCAATTCATTCTTCTAAAAATCATACATGAATCGATCCACACACTCATATAGGCATATGAATATCATAACAAGAAAGGTCATGAAATCTACATGCATATAGGCTCTACGCACACTTATATGGGAATGAATGAAATTTAGGAAACTAATATTGAGACTCTAACTCTCCACCCAACCTTAGATGAGCTATAACCAAGCTTACTTGCACCTGTCACACTCAAGCCAAATTTTAGAGCTCAAGGAAGGGAGCTTCTAATAACTTCGATACCACTAGGAATCTAGAGATATTCCTATCTCCACCCAAAAACTAGGTGATTCAACAACCCAGTGCCTCCAATGAAAATTGAGCACCTTTAGGTCACTAATATGTTGTTATTTTGTAGTCTTAGATGAATATCCTTTGTATCTTATTCTTTAGCAGTCCCTTATCATTGCCTCAAGCCCCTTCCTTCTATGCTTCTCCCAACCATGTGTAGTCTCTGTTGTTCTTTCCTCTGGAAGTCCCCTCCCGAAAATGATGTGCATCCCTTCTTTTCCTTATCTTGCACCCCTTGTCAAGAGTGGTGTCATTTCATAAACCCCCCCACTCTTTGTTGCAACCATTTGTGGGTTGTGTGGCTTACATTCCTTATTTCCTGTCTTTCCAGATAGACCACCATGTATTTGTCATTCAGTGGTGTTGGGGGTGTTGTTGTGCTAGCCCCACCTTCCACCTTCATGTTGGTTAACTTCATGTTGTTCCTTACTTGCCAATGTAATCCATCATCAAACCCTTTTATCATCTCTACCTTGTGAATTTATCCAAGGCATGCATGGCCCCTTTTTCCTCTTGTCAGCCCCATTAAGGCTACTAGTCAGCCCATGATCGATGTTAATAATTGCATCTTTAGTCTTCCAAGCATCCTCTTCATCAAGCTTTGACATTTGTGTCCCATATCATCCCCATATATATATATATATATATATATATATATATTACAATGTTTTTAAGAGGGGGTATTTACCCAAAGGGGTTTTCACACCTAAGTAATATCCATCTAGAGTAAGAGGAAAGGTACTTTCATTTTACCTTTCTTTTGAAAATCAAGATTTTGTTTTACATAATTACATGTTGATAGCGATGCTACGAACAATATAATGCCACTCTCTATTATTGGAATCTTTCGTATTAGAGTGTACCAAGTACAATGAAATTGGAGACATTATATATGCTATTGATTTAAGAAATGTTTTTTCCTATTGTGAAATTAAATATTTATGTGCATAGATAAGCTCTACTCCTCACATAGATACAATCCTCACCATAATTTTAGTTGATCTCTGGTGAGCCCTGGTATTGCACCAAGAGTGCTGCAACACCAGGGGCTGCCCCATTTTACTTTATCAACCCGGGGTTCATACAAAATTTGAGGTGACAATGCTATATACACAACATATGCATTCTATTCATGTCTTCCTCTTCTGCTTTACGAAAGGGTGCTACTTCTAGGGGTTCTCAGTGAAGTCTATCACACTTCAATGAAACTAAACTAAATTGCAGAAAGAAAATAACAAAAATGGAACTAACTGAATGTGAAGGAAGGAAATGACTGTAAGAAACTAAATTAAATTGCTGAAAGGAAATGACAAGAAAGGGAACTAAACTGAATTGTTGAAAGGAAATGACAAGAATGAAACTAATTTAATTCGCAGAAAAGAAATGACAAAAAGAAAACTAATTTAACTTGTTGGAAATAAATGGCAGAAAGGGAACTAATTCTAAACCATACTTAACTTGGAAAATGACCTAAATTCACTATAATTATCATATAGTCTATCTAACATGCTTCTATCCATGCAACTAAGCTATCCATCACTTAATTTTACTTGAAAAGGGGTTGATTTTCAGCTTGGAAGGAAGAAAAGGGATAAAGTGGCGAATTGAGGGCTTATCGGATGAAACAGGGCTTAGAAGGGGAAAGAGCGGGGTTAAAACCTTATTAGAACCTTAGAATATGGCACAAATGGCTTTGGAGTGAAAAGGATTGAAAAGTGTGATGGCGGAGACGCGATGGAGGCAAAAGCTGCGATATCGCAATCGCAATATCACAAAGTTGGAGTGGTAAAGGTTAAAGGAACAAGCTAAAAAGTGAGAAGTGCAACATGCGATGAGGTAAACCTTGTGGAGTGCGAAGTGTGATATCACAATTCACAATATCACAAATATGGAGGAATAGCGGAAGTGTTGATAAAAAATACTGCGAAGTGCGATTTGTGGTAAGTCTCGAAAGAAAAAGGGGAACGATTATCGCGCTCATTTTACTCCAGTGCTTTATTGACCCAAAGGCACGCGAAATAGACGGTTTTGGAATTCCGCTCATGCGACATGTCAACTGCTGACCTTTATCGTGTTCAATCTCAATGTAACTGTTTACCATATAAAAGTTGCACGAAAACCATTGGGGTTTTCAAAACCCGCCTTCAATGTTCACTACTCACAGTTCTGCTACTTCTTCTGCGCCTTCAAAGTTCCCATCGCCTAGTTCCGCCATACTGTTGCTCATGGTTCCGATTTCACTCTTCAATACGGGACCTCTGCATATTTAGTGAATAATTAAACACTCTGTTGACTCATATCCACTGCGCCATTATTTTGTATTATCTGCCTTTATTCAACTCTTTTTTATGAATAGACCAGGGTTCTGTCCAACCTTCAAACCCTCTCCAGTATACAGACATCGCATAGCTTATTCTCTATATTCAATCCCTCACAACATTCTTTAACTCTTAATGACTTCTATAGAAATTGGAATCTCTTATAGAAATTCTACCCAATTTCAGATCTTCTTGATTTGAATTCTATCCTCACTATGTCTATACAGAGAACTCTCCTTCCAACACTAATCCGAATCTTCTTTGAATTCCAGGATCAAACCCTCAACATATCGATTTGAGAAATTACTTTCTCTTCCATCTTATCGATCCATTCTGTGATCGATACACACAATTTCACCATCGCAATTCAATATTACACACACAAACTCATACAATCCTTAAATTGTAGATTTAACATCAAATGACAGAATTCCCCTATTCCTGTCAATTCATTTGCACACAATATACATTCAGACACCATTCAGAAATTGAATTTCTGTATTAAAACCAATATTTACATAGGAAATTCTTCCTCTCTGGCCTGATATTCAATCAGTGGCCTTCTTCCTCTAATTTGCCCGAAGGCTTACAATCCAAGCCCTATTTCTATTCTACCGTCTCTAATTACTCATCTCCTACTTTCCTTTTTTATGCCTTTGAGCCTTACATTTTATACAAAAGGTTCTGAAACTATTTTTGGTTTCAGTTCCTCCATTTCCTCAACAAAATCCTATGAATCCTCTTTAATCCTAAAATCACTATTTAATCCCTAAGGATCTTCTTTCATCACAAAATCATGAAACCAACTCTAATTTAGGATTTACATTAATTCCTAAATCTCTCAATCCCTATACACTCTCAACTAGCCTAATTCTCTCATGTTATCCAAGATTCGAGAACATTTACAAAATTCCTCACAATATTTAATTAATTTTAATTTAAGAAATCAATTCCCTTGAAAACACAAAACCCCTAAGTCTATTAAAATACATGGAATTTTCTTGAGCCTAATGCCCCTGCATCAGACTCCCAAGGTCAAAAATAATCACGATCTCCTGATCATGTGGTTTTAATCTTTTCCTCCTGGATCCCATACTTTGTTTTGCTGCTGTCCAATAGCTGCATTATTCTTCAACTGCACTTTTTCAGGCTTCCATACTTTGTTCTGCATCTTGCCACTAGCTATGATTTCACATTCTGTTCTTGTCTTATCCTTGCTGTCATTTCTTTTCTTTCTTGCTGCTATCTTTTTCTGAGACACCTTCATCATCAATCTCCTTATGTTTTCAATCTCTATGTCCAATTTATCTTCTATCTGGAAATTACTCTGCCTTTTGTTGCTGCTTTCAATTTCTGTTTCTTTTGTTGATGCATATGTTGCTGCATATATCACCCTTGTTGTTGCTGCTGCTACCTCCCAAACATGCTAAATATCTCTTAAGATATCTCCCTCTGCAACATTCTTCTTCTGCTTATCACCTGCAAATTCACTTTTAAAAAATGAACTATCATTTGATTTTCTAACTGCAGTAACATACTCATTCATTCTTCTTTGTATACTAGTAAGCATAATTAATTTTGACAAACTAGTATCTGCTTCTTCTTCTCTCACAGCTCTAGACATTTCCACTTTAGTGTCTGCAATTCCTTTCTTTGGTATAATTGTTTCCAGCAAGAATTTCAGCCATTTCTTTTGAACTTTTTTCACATCATCAATATGCTACAATTTAGTTTCAGCATATCCTTCTTCTTCTTCTTTGACAATCTTCAGTAACTTTCCATCACCTCCTTGATTGATTCTGTCAATCAATTCAAGTTCCTCAAACACTGTATCTTCATTCTTTATCAGAATAGAATCTGATTCTCCACCACTGTGGCAGTTCTAAAAATCCGTCCCTCAGTTTCCTCTTGGTCAATCAGACAAGTTAGCTCCTCCTTGTCATCAACAGTAACAAGTTATTTCATATGAGACATAATAGTCTCATCTTCCTTGGAATTTATAAGTTCCTTCTTCTGCAATAATTCATCTTCATTCAAGACAATTCCAAGAGATGGATTGTCTTCTGCAACACCTGTAAACATAGTCAAATTGTCAATTTCAAAATTACAAGACCCAATGGTCTCATTCGATGATCCAGTCACCAAATCTTCTCTTTGCAGTTCCAAGTCTCTTTCAAGACTCATAAAATCTTCACTTTCTTTCTTCCCAGCTTTCAGGGTTATCTCCATTGTTCCAATCATCATGATAGAATGATGATCCTCCACTATGTTTTCAGCTAACATAGTTTCCTTTTCATTAAATTCTCTGACATTTTTCATTTGTTGTCCTTCTTTGCTTGCATAATTAACACATGGATTATCAACATTAAAAATACATGATTTCAATGTCTCTTCCTCCTCTGGCAACATTTTAGTATGCTGCTTTGAGTTTTCATTTAACTCCTTTGTCATCACATCAGTATGCTGATGTAAATTCTCCATGAGACTGTCAGCTAGCCTCTCCTTCTTGTCATCTGTTTTAAAATTGTTTCCCTGTACTGGCTCACAACAATGAAATTCTTTCTCTGCAATTTCACTTTGTTGAACTCTTACATCTTTATCCTCTGTTTTCTGACTGTCATTCATGACAATTTCTCTGTCTTTCACATTCAACAATTTATCCTGAGTGTAGATCCTCTGCTTTTCCAACTCTCTTCTTTGAAGATCTAACTTTCTAGATAACTCAAAAATTTCAATTGGAGTAGAACTTGGAAACTTTACACAACTTTCCATACCTTCATTTGTTCTTGACCAGTTATTAGATGGCCCCTCTTCTTCTGCTACAATATTCTGCTGAATATTCTCATGAGACCCCTCTATCTCCTTTTCTTTCTAAGATCTTACTATCTCAGCATTGATCTGAACAGATTTAAAATTCAACTTCTCCTCCTTAACAAAATTTAAAGCTTGTTCATCATCTTGTGATGTACCTGCAATCATACACAATTCATTAGTTTTAAAAACACAAGACTTTTCAGTCTCGTTTTCTTCATCAAGCATTTCTCCTTGAACAGATTTGCATGTGGAATCCTCAAATTCCATCTTTGACTCAAAAAATCTGAGTTTTTCCTTCCATAAGGCAATTTCCTTCTGCCTCCACTTCATTTGTAATGGTTGCCAAATTATTCTCTTTCCCTTCAGTGGAAAGATCCATCCTCCTCTCTGGTTTTCCTCTTTTTGTAGCCATTCCTGTAGTAGCTCCAATTTTACTTTCATTACTGCAATATTTCTTTCTCTATCCTTCATCTTATCTCTGTGGAATTCTTTAGAACCTCTTCTCTGATCCTCCATGATCATCTTCTTCATGATATTCTCACTCACTATGAGTTGCACTAAGCCTCTGCAACATCAATTCCTCCCTGCTGCTACTTACCTCACCAATCCCCTCTCTAGACTAGGTCTTTTGGCAAGCACTGGTTCTCTATCTTTGGAACATCTTGAGCACTCTCTTCTACTCTCTCTAGGCTTATATCCTCAACTCACCTTCTCTTGAGAACACTTCAGTTGTTCTCCCTATCTAACCTTTAGCTGGAATACTAGGTTCACTGCCATCATCATCAAAGACTTTGTCCTCATCTTATCTGCAGCCATAATTTTGCAATCACAATTTTAAAACCAGATTAAATTATCTCACCTTCAAGATATTTGCATGACCTTTTTCTCTTCAATCACTTCTGCAAATTCCTGTTCACTTCAATTCTGTGTATCTACTGTTTATCAGATTTAAAATATGATCTCCTCTTTCTTCTCCCATCACACATGCATTTTAATCTAATAAAAAAAATATTTAACTTTCAAAAGAGCTCTTCCAACTCTGATACCACTTGATATAGCCTAAAGTTGCAAAACCCACATTCTCACCTGTAAATGCATATAAGCATGCATGGTTCGTTTATAAACCAAAATTATTCCCAAATTTGAGCAAAACTCTAATGCGGAAGCTTATTATTTAATCTCTGATTTGAACTTTATAATAAACCCCAATTCACAAATTTCATATGCGGACCTATCCCTTTTTATTAACCTATGGTTAAAACCATATAGTAAAACTCATCTCATGAATATCGAATAAATATTTGATTTTGCAATTAAACCCCAAAATAAATCTTCACATAATAACCCACGCTACCAACTCACCTTTAAAAAATTGCTATGGGTAATTTCTTTTAATACCATATTAAAGATTTCTTTAATATGCCTTCCAACAATAATGTGCTCGCCAATCCAATTCTATTTGGCCCCACAATTCATTTTTGTATTTCGAACTCACATTTCATTAATACCAAAGTTCGACTTTGGTTTAAACATAACTGATGCACATATGTTGACCAATCCGAATGTCAAATAACATTTCATTTCATATAAAACATTCAAATTTGGATTAAAAAGGCCAAGCACCAACATACATAAATCTTTTGGGTCCCGCAACATTTACAACTTACCATCCATCAACCTTTACGTAGCTTGATGATGCGACCAGTGTTAACCCTCACGAAACTTCAGATGCAAATGTCGTCAGATCTCAACTGTTTGTGATCGAACGATTATCGCGCTCATTTTACTCAAGTGCTTTATTGACCCAAAGACACGCGAAATAGACATTTTTGGAATTCCGCTCATGTGACGTGTCAACTGCTGACCTTTATCGCGTTCAATCTCAATGAAACCGCTTACCATATAAAAGTTACGCGAAAACCATTGGGGTTTTCAAAACCCGCCTTCACTATTCAATACTCACGGTTCCGCTACTTCTTCTGCGCCTTCAAAGTTCCCATCGCCTAGTTCCGCCATACTGTTGCTCACGGTTCCGCTTTCACTCTTCAATACGGGACCTCTGCATATTTGGTGAATAATTAAACACTCCGTCGACTCATATCCACTGCACCATTATTTTGTATTATCCGCCTTTATTCAACTCTTGTTTACGAATAGACCAGGTTCCATCCAACCTTCAAACCCTCTCCGGTATACAGAAAACGCATAACTTATTCTATATATTCAATCCCTCACAACATTCTTTAACTCTTAATGACTTCTACAGAAATTGGAATCTCTCATAGAAATTCTACCTAATTTCAGATCTTCTTGATTTGAATTCTATCCTCACTTTGTCTATACAGAGAACTCTCCTTCCAACACTGATCCGAATCTTCTTCACATTCCAGGATCAAACCCTTATCATATCGATTTGAGAAATTACTTTCTCTTCCGTCTTATCGATCCATTCTGTGATCGATACACACAATTTCACCATTGCAATTCAATATTACACACACATACTTATACAATCCTTAAATTGTAGATTGAACATCAAATGACATAATTCCCCTATTCCTGTCAATTCATTTGCACACAATATACATTCAAACACCATTCAGAAATTGATTTTCTGTATTAAAACCAGCATTTACATAGAAAATTCTTCCTCTCTGGCCTGATATTCAATCAGTGGGCTTCTTCCTCTAATTTGCCCGAAGGCTTACAATCCAAGCCCTATTTCTGTTCTACCTTCTCTACTTACTCATCTACTACTTTTTTTTTTAATGCCTTTGGGGCTTACATTTTATACAAAAGGTTATGAAACTATTTTTGGTTTCAGTTCCTCCATTTCCTCAACAAAATCCTATGAATCTTCTTTAATCCTAAAATCACTATTTAATCCCTAAGATCTTCTTTCATCACAAAATCATGAAACCAACTCTAATTTAGGATTTACATTAGTTCCTAAATCTCTCAATCCCTATACACTCTCAACTAGCCTAATTCTCTCATGTTCTCCAACATTCGAGAACATTTACAAAATTCCTCACAATATTTAATTAATTTTCATTAAAATCACTCAAGTCATTACATAAGAAATCAGCTCCCTTGAAAACACAAAACCCCTAAGTCTATTAAAATACATGGAATTTTCTTGAGCCTAATGCCCCTGCATCAAGGTGGTATTCAAGCCTTATTCCAGAAGAAAATAACAACACCAAGGCACGTCATGAGTTGTGCATGTCAGTTGTATGCCCAAGGTATTTGATTTTTTCAGAATTGATTTCCTGGTGTGCAAAGAGATTCAACTATAGGAAATGACACATATTTCTTGTTGAATCTTCTAGCACCCATGTTCCTCTTACTCCAAATTTCTTTAAGAAAATTCTCTAGTTAATATAAGCTTAAGTTGATGAGGTTGATGCCTTAGAAAATTTCAATGGACAGAAGACCTTGCTAAAGAAGTTTATGAAGAACCCTACCAGAGTGCTGACGTATGCTAGAAAAATTGAGGTATGCACATATACCAACCCATACACAAAAAAAATATTATTTATTTTCTTGGGTTCTTGGTCTCAAACCAATTGAGTAAATTCTTAAATATTTCTTATATGTTTTACATTAATGTGTGCATGAAGGAGAGGTATTTGACTAGGCTTATGCCATTTCTGTAGAAATTTGTTGTCAACTAGGAAATTTCAAACAATAAAAATATTTTTCATGAGTTCATGTTATTGTATGCCATTGTCTATTGCAAAATATTTGAAGACCTTATAAGAGCGTGACACTCCAATTTTGACAATAACCCTGTTCAATTTTGGCAGTGTCTCTTTGGAGACACAAGGTTCCATTTCGTTTTTATTTTTTACAAAATTCCTTCTTGTCAAAGTGTAGAACAATGTTTTTTAGTCCTCTTGCTCAAGAATTCCCTTGAGAAGCTCTTGTTGTCTTTAAAGGAAAATGTTTTTTGCAAATGAAAGAACAATTATCTCGTATCATATTATTTGGATTTGAAGGAAATCCCTTAATGCTTCTAGCATATGTTTGTGACAAATTCTTACTTATCAAAATTTTGTTGAAAATATAAGTCATAGGATCAATTTTTAATGAAAAGAGGAAGAAGCAATTCATACCTCTACCAATTACTCTGGGAAGTCTTAAATTCAAAGAGGTTTTTGGAATTGATTAGTATGTGACCCACCTAGATGTATTCAAATTGAATGAGTTGGAAGAAAGAAAGGGTTTTAACCCCCAATTTGTGGTTTATCTCCATATTGATTCTATTGGCTATGATATTACATTTTAAATAAATCAAGTTGAAGGTGTTGAAGATAATGTGATCTTGCACGATATTTCACAACCTTTTGTGAAGACGTTAGTTCCTTGTTTAGCACTAACTTTCCAATGAATCAACACAGGCACTTAGTTACAAGCATTGGTTTCACTCCTCAACATTTGTAGAAGAGTACCTCTACCTTGAAGGTCAACCTCAAGGGAGAGAGCTATAAAATAAAGTTAGAAATATTGTTGGAGACAGTGGCGATAGAAACCAGCTAGGGTTTACTCTTGAGAGGTATCATATTTTTGGATATGATTTTGAAGAGAACGAGGAGTCACACTAATTTAGATAAAAGAAAAATACGAGACAATAATTATCAAAAAATAAAATTTAATCTATTTATAAAGCTCAACACATTTCCTGGTTGTGCAAACATGCATTTTACAACCTTAATTATATATGAGGATGGAAAGTGTCCAATCTTGAAGGGATAGACCCCTTTCCTATAAATTTTTAGGAAGTTTATATTAACTCCCTTGAATGTAGAGATCTATCCTAACTACATGATGGTTACATGTGATTTATGATTATGGTTTATGATAATTGCACATTATTCATGATTTTGACCTATGATGGTTATGTTTCGAGCTAACCAGATGTGATGTGTTTATCCATGATGATATGATCAAACAACTAGTTTGACTTGTGTGACAGGAAGTGAACATGATTTCAAGTGTACTTTATTAATGAGTTACCAATGATGTATGTTTTGAAGTTATTTATATTTATTTTGAACCTAATGGAAATTATGTGCTTGGTATAGGAAAACATGTAATTCCTGGTTTGGGATGGTTAAAAATGACTGCAAGAATTAGCAGCAGTAGCAAAAGGAATTGAAACATGCATCAATATGCTGGTAAAGCACTTCAAGAGCAGGGCCATTGTGGGAAATTGTTACCCAATAATTCCCATTGATTCCCATGAGAATTCTATGATCGGTATGATGGTTTTGAGGCAGATATATGCCTTGGTTATTTGACCTTCCTATGTGAGGAAGCCTTGCCAAGGAATGGACTTCCTGAGATGGGGGTTCGAGCGGAACTTGGAAGGTGTGTGACTGCACAGAAGGGGGTGACCGAATTTCCCGAGGGACTATGTAGCAGAGAAGGGAAGGTCAGGGATGGATTTGTTTTAGTCATTAGCATTTCTGGATGGAATCAGATGCACATTGGGATTTTGCCTTGGAATAATGAGCTGGTAATTTCTCATTGATAGGAAAAGTGGCGCAGGATTGTAGTGTTGGACAATAGATGCAAATTTTATTTTCGCAGTGGATTCCAGACTTCCTGGGAAGGACATGAATCCTGGTATTACTTTTAGGGTGGAGGTGTGAACCTCTGGATTCCATTTTTGTAGATACATACATCATATCATTTTATTTGTTGGTTGAGAAAATGTGTATATTATTGTAAATATCGTAGTGAGTTGTGTCATAAAGCTCTAGTGAATAATATGATTGTCATATTTCAACAATTTGATCATTGAAAATACTGTAACGAGTTGTGCTATAAATATCCATAAGCAGTATGTTTTTTTTTAACAATTTTCTGGTTTGTTGTGTAATTCAATACCGAGGACGGTGTTCCCCCAAGGGGGAGGGTTCTGTAACAAACCTAGTAAAAATTCCATGTAATAAAAGTTAAAAATAATAACCACGGTTGATGGGACACTTATTCCAAGCTGAATTTTGGGAAAAACATCCTAGTGGGTGTTTATTTCGGTTATTATGGCTAAAGGAAATTGAGAAAGGCAAAGGAAAAGGCTTTGGAAAGGAAAAAAGGCATTTTTGGCACATTTATTTATGATAATAATGGAAATTAGGAGAAAAGGGAGGTGAAAGGTCACAGGTTGCATGTGAGGAGGGAAATGAAGGAAAATAATGGAGAGGCCTCATTAATAAAAAGGCTTATGAGGATCAGTGGGTAAGCTTTTAGTTAAAGAATTTTTGGAGCTCTCTCATTATTCTCTAGACCCTCTCTCTCTCATACTCTTGGACACTTAGAGTTTTATTGTAGCACTCTTGGAGAGTGTGGATACTTGGGGATTTGGAGCAATAAGGCAAAGTGAGCAAGAAATCGCAAGCAGACATCTGGATTAGCAACTACAACAGGTTTGATTGCAGGTACCAAGTTGCATGTATGTTTTCCTCACTAAATTTTGCATGCATGGTATTGCGTGCGATTTCTTCATTATGATATGTCATTGGCATGAATGATTTCCTGGATTGAAAGTGGATTTTGTAGAAATTTGCTGAATAATGAAGATTTATTCACCGAGATTATCCTGGTCACAAAATAATTCGAATTCATGCATAACATATAACCTCTTCTACAATTGATCATCAATATGCAGAAATAGAAAGCAGTCGCATGCGCTCATTAAAACATAATCAAGCACACATATCAACACAGTATGTAATGGGGAAAGCTTATAGCTGAAAACCCCCAGCTATTTTGTATATTATAATGGAAGAGAACATGTAACAATACATAGCACAATACTCCTCAAAAGTACTCAGTACTATCTCCAAAATTTACACACAAACTAGCTCAGTTTTGAACAAGTCACGGGTTCAAAACTCCTCCACAGTTTGCCTGCCTCTACTGCGCAATCCAAAAGGATTATGGATGAGATCCAAGTTCGAATCCCACTAGCTCCAACTGCGCAATTCTCATTGGCAATCTCCTCCAATGCTTGTGAAAATCTCATGCACAACTAATGTCACGACTAATAGCGAACTGGCTCTTTCACCTATCTCTTCCATTGGTCTCCACTGAACTGTCCATGCACTGGTGTTAACTGATGTGTTCTTTAGTTGAATAATGAGTTAATAATTAGTGAATTAATTAATAATTAATTCACACCACTCATCTCTAGTATATTAGCCAGTTAAACTAAATACAACTAGTTCAACTAAGTTAACCCGAACACAACTCCATCAACTCCTCAATCAACTCCACCAAAACTCTGCCACATGAGTCTAACTGAAGTCAACCATGCAATAGCTCAACCAAACCCCTAGGAATAGTGTAATTCCTTTGTCAGCTGCATGGGCCACATCCGTAGCTCAAACTGAAGTGCGCCAAGAGAATAAGATAATGTTTATAGTCCAAATATTATTAAGAGCTAATAATATTTGACTGTTATATTTTTAGCTCGACAGTCTAAAAATAGAAACTGCCCAATGTCTAAAAATAGAGGTCCATCTATTTTTACCAACTCGACCAATCATCCATAAATAGCATCCCGCAACTCATAGACCATGATCCCTATGTCTAAAAATAGACATAGTCTAAAAATAGACTTTGCGCCAAAAATAGCCTGCGGGCCCACTTAGTGAAGGCGACTTCATTTCACTAAGCTCCATCATCTTGTTGCATTTTCAACACTCCCTCTCAACAAGATATGGATTATCTGCAACCCCTATCCTGCCTCTGTGGAATTTGAATTTTCTCCTGGTGAGCACCTTCGTCAAGATGTCAGCATCCTGATCCTCCGTGGGAATATATGAAAGTAACATGATTCTCCGCTGCACACAATCTCTGATATGATGGTACCTAATGTCGATGTGTTTGGATCTATCATGAAATACCGGATTAGCCGAGAGTTTAATGCAACTCTGGTTATCACAATAAATCACAGTAGGCTCCAAATGCGACCCGAACAACCCGACCAATATCTTCCTCATCCATATAGCCTCGCATGCAGCCAAACTTTCTGCCATATACCCGGCCTCCGCGGAACTGAGTGCCACGGATCTCTGCTTCCTGCTGTACTAGGAAACTTCTATCGACCCGATACTGAAGATCCCTCCAGATGTGCTATTTCGGTCCGTTGGGCTCCCTGCTCAATCTGCATCCGTGAAGCCACATAGCTTCACCTCATCCTCCCGTCCCTAATACGACCATATCCTGATGTGCTCTAAGATAACGCAATACATGTCGTCGCCTTCCAGAAGAGCTTGGTAGGCTTAACCATGGCTTGCGAAAGCTGGTTAACAGCATAGCATATATCGGGTCGTGTATTGACCAGATACATAAGCGACCCCACCAACTGTCGATAAACAGTGGCATCCACTACCTCCGCTGAAGTAGCATCCTCCTTCCTCCAACCTCCAGAAAGAGGAGTATCAACAGGCTTGCAGTCATGCATGTTGAACTTCTCCAGTATCTCCCGGGCATACTTACCCTGAGAAACAAATAGTCCACCACTGCGCTGCCAGATTTCCAATCCCAGGAAATAATGAAGGAGGCCCAAGTCCTTCATCTCAAACTCTCTAGAAAGATCCTCCTTGCATGAAAGTATCAACAACTCATCTCCCATCAAAATCAGATCATCTACATACAGTACAATGATCAACAACTTCCCCTCCACCATAATCTGGTACAGGTTAGGATCCACCTCACTCTTGGAGAATCCAAGTCCGGTGAAGTAACTGTCTATCCGTGTGTACCAAGCATGAGGTGCTTACTTCAACCCGTATAGTGCTCTCTTGAGTCTGCACACATGCGACTCACTGTTGAAGATCTCGAAACCTTCGGGCTGCTCTATGTACACCTCCTCCTCAATGACTCCGTTGAGGAACACAGTCTTCACATCCATCTGATGGATGTGCCACCCCATCTGCGCTGAGAGAGCTAGGATCGTCCATATGGAAGAGTACCTTGTGACAGGTGCAAAGGTATCCTCATAATTGATCCCCTCGATCTGTGAGAAGCCACGGGCAAAAAATCTTGCCTTGTACTTCTCCACACTCCCGTCAGCTGCCTGCTTCACTTTGTAGATCCATTGCGAACCCACCACTGATTTCCCCTCCGGTCGCGGGACAATCTCCCATGCACTGTTTCTGACAATAGAATCATACTCTTCCACCATGGCATCTACCCATGCGGGGTCCTCCACAGCTTCCTCGAAAGAGGATGGCTCTATCACGACACATTTGCTCATAAGAGCCATGTATCTAGTGTACCAATCCGGTGACTGTCTCTATCTGCGCTGTGCTGTAGGTGGTCCTACAACCTTCTCTGCATCTCGAGCCAGTCGCTCAGCTTCTGTAGTGCGCTTGCGCCCTCTGATGGTTGGCGTTGCATGAGTGGTCTCTTCCACTCCATGAACTTCCTCTTGTGGCTGATCCACATCCGGAAGCTCATCCTTAGAAACTAATAGCTCCTCATCTGCGTGCAAGTGTGGCTCCCTCTCAAGCGAACACTACATGGCTTTCTCCTCCTGAAATTTGATATCCCGTCGCACAACAGTCTTGCGACTGTCTGGCAAATACACATGATAGTTGTGGGGCGTATCAGTGTACCCCACAAATATCCCAACCTCTGCGGTCGGATCCAGCTTCTTTCTGGCATCCTTCGTCACATGATGTAGCGGGTGAACGAAAATCTCCAGATGGGAAATATCGGGTCTCTTAAAAACGCCTCCTCAGTGTACTCATGCCAAGTATCTTGTGAGGACAACGGTTACGCACATATCTTGCGTATTGCATGCCTCCGCCCACAAGTGAGGTAGGCCCTGGGTCATGCAACATCACCGTGCGACACCCGTCGTTTACGTTGCAGCACCCGGCCACCCCGGATTACGTTGTGGGTTATGGGGTGCGATGAGCTCTCTACGAATCCTTCTGCGCTGCAAAAGTCCTTGAATTCAACAGAGATGAATTCACCACCATTTTCGCTCCTAAGAGCCTTCACATGCTTCCCCGATTCCTTCTCAACCGGCGCCTTGAACTCACAGAACTTTGAGTATGTCTCGCTCTTCTTCTGCATGAAGAAGATCCATCACTTCCGAGAAAAATCATCAACAAAGATCACATAGTACTTGTGCTTTGCTGTCGAAGCTACTGAGAAAGGTCCACACACGTCTGTGTGAATTCTCTCAAGGATCGTCGTGGCGTGACTATCCTTCTCGTGAAAGGTGTCTTTCACAAATTTTCCCAAGGTACACCCCTTGCACTGATCTGACTGCGCAAGAGTGCCCTTAGGAAGCCCAGTAGAAATCTGATGCAGTATATTCAAAGCTCCATGGTGAAGGTGGCCCAATCTCCGGTGCCACAGCTCGCCATCATCCCGGCTCACCACTCCTTCCTCCTTGCATGCCATTCTTTGTATGACCATCTACTTACAGCGATCGTGTTCTTATCCAGCTCGAACTCACAGGGTCTCCGGTTGTCTTCTTTTGCGGAAAGCTTTTCCTTGGCGGGCCATCACCACCATGTCTTCCAACATCGCCACAGAGATCAGATTCTTCATCAATCCTGGAACATGCAATACTTCCTTCAATACGAAGGGTTTACTAGACTCCCTCTCAAAGGAAATGGTACTGATACCGATCGCACTGTATCTACCATAATCTCCCATCTCGATGTGCACTCCAAGATCTTTCTCTTCCAGATATGAAAACAAATCCTGATCTCCGGTCATGTGAAATGACGCACCACTGTTCAAGAACCATACTGATCCCATCACACTTGAGACCAAGCATGCGATTAGCGAAAAATCCAACTCGAACTGGGAGGCCAATGCCTCTCCTGCTGCAGATCTAGCAGCATGCTTATTTTTCTTCTTCTGTGGACAATTTGTGGCATAATGTCCGTGTTGGTGACAGTGAAAGCACTTCACCTTGGACATGTCTTGCTTCTTGCCTTTCGCACCAGATTGAGAAGCTTTCTTTCTCTTCCCCTTCTTTGCTTTGGCAACCAAAGCGCAATTCTCTTCATCAGATGCCTTTGATGAAGATCCGTCCCTGGTATTCCGCCTTATCTCCTCTTGCACAAGATCCGACCAAAGTCGCTCCCATCCTGGCAATTTCTCCCGACCATTGACAGAATCCTGATAGGCATGCCAACTCTTTGGAAGACCAAGGAGAGCCAATCTCACCAATTCCTCATCATCGATAGTCACCCCCACACTTCCCAGCTCATCCCTGCATTGGATGAACTTCGTGAGGTACTTCGGCATACTGTCGCCTTTCTCCATCTTTATGTGTCTGAGTTTATCCTTGAGCGCCAACTTCCTCTGGTCGCTCTTGCTTTGGAATAAATCTGTCAACGCTTTCCACATCAAGTATGGAGAAGCTTTTCCATGCATGCTGGATACAATGTGATCCTTCATGCCCTCCAACAGAATCCTTCGACATTTTGCCATCTTCTTTTTCCAAGCCTCAACTTGAGCAGCATCAGTAGGCTTTGGGACCTCAGCCTCTATGAACTCCTTCAGCCCGTTATCATCTAATACCGCCTCCATTCTGTCCTTCCATGCAACATAATTCAAACTTCCCTCAAGGGCATATTCTAGTCGCAATCCATTGAAAGACATTTCAACTCTAGCACCAAGAAAACAAACTGCTGCAAAAATTCGAATTCCAAGCTCAAAACTCAACTGCTTCTGGATCTATGAGAACAAATTATTTCTAGCATAGAGATCGACTGTAAGGGCATTTACTGGATATATCACCTTTTAGAGAAAGGATGGATCCAAAGGCTACCTGGCCCGTTACAGACTCTGTCTACCGAAATAATTGTAATCACTGTAATAGATCCCAATGATTAATTCTCTCGCTCTGATACCATGTAGAAATTTGCTGAATAATGAATATTTATTCACCGAGATTATCCTGGTCACACACTAATTCGAATTCATGCATAACACATAACCTCTTCTACAATTGATCATCAATATGCGGAAATAGAAAGCAGTCGCATGCGCTCATCAAAACATAATCAAGCACACATCTCAACACAGTATGTAATGGGGAAATTTTATAGTTGAAAAACCCCAGCTATTTTGTATATTGTAATGGATGAGAACATGTAACAATACATAGAAAAATACTCCTCACAAGTACTCAGTACTATCTCCAAAAGTTACACACAAACTAGCTCAGTTTTGAACAAGTCACAGGTTCAAAAATCCTCCACTGTTTTCCTGCCTCTACTGCGCAATCCAAAAGGATTATGGATGAGATCCAAGTTTGAATCCCACTAGCTCCAACTGCGCAATTCTCATTGGAAATCTCCTCCAATGCTTGTGCAAATCTCATGCACAACTAATGTTACAACTAATAGCAAACCGACTCTTTCACCTATCTCTTCCACTGGTCTCCACTGAACTGTCCATGCACTGGTGTTAACTGATGTGTTCTTTAGTTGAATAATGAGTTAATAATTAGTGAATTAATTAATAATTAATTCACACCACTCATCTCTAGTGTATTAGCCGCTTAAACTAAATACAACTAGTTCAACTAAGTTAAACCGAACACAACTCCATCAACTCCTCAATCAACTCCACCAAAACTCTCACACATGAGTCTAATCGAAGTAAACCACAATAGCCCAACCAAACCCCTAAAACCCCTCAGGAATAAAGGAGACTCAATGTACTTGTAAGAAGCATCCATAGCTCAAACTTATGAAGTACAAGAGAATAAGAGGACAGTTTATAGTCCAAATATTGCTGGCATAATAATATTGACTGTTTCTGTTTGCCTGATACTTGGGGGCAAGAAACTAAGCCCACAAGTCTGGGCAGCAGAGGTCCATTCATGCACAACTTGAATGATCATCCATAAATAGCATCCTGCAACTCATAGACCATGATCCATATGTCTAAAAATAGACTTTGCGCCAAAAATAGCCTGCGGGCCCACTTAGTGAAGGCGACTTCATTTCACTAAGCTCCATCATCTTGTTGCATTTTCAACAGATTTTCCTAGCCTTTACATTTCCTAGATAACCATGTTGTTGTGGGTTTATTTCCATTGATTATTTTCTAGTTGGTTCTCATGTTCCCTTAGTTGTGGGTTGAGTTATTAGTTCCTGGAGCCTTGGTTGGACAAATGCTCTGGACATTTATTTATGAAAATCATGGGAATTAGGAGAAAAGGGAGGTGAAAGGTTACAAGTTTCATGTGAAAAGTAAAATGAAGTAAAATAATGGAAAATGAAGAAAATAGAGGCCTCATTAATAAAAAGGCTTCTGAGGAACACTAGGTAAGCTTTTGGTCAGTGCATTTTTGGAGTTCTCTCATTACTCTCTCTCTCTCTCTGATACTCTTGGGTACTTAAATTTTTCTTGTAGCACTCTTGGAGAGTGTGGATACTTGGTAATTTGGATCAAGAAGGCAAAGGAAGAGTAGGAAAGCACAAGAAGACATTAGTATCAACAGCTACAACGGGTTTGATTGCAGGTACCGAGTTGCATGTATGTTTTCCACACTATATTTGGCATGCATGGTATTTCATGTGTTTTATTGATTATGATCTGTCATTGGCATGGAGTATTTCCTGGATTGACATTGGATTTGTATAGCCTTGCCATTTCCTGGATAACCATGGTGTTGTGGGTTTATTTCCATTGATTGTTTTCTAGTTGGTTCTCATGTTACCTTAGTTGTGGTTTGAGTTATTAGTTCATGGAGCCTTGGTTGGAAAAACGCTCTGGAGCCCAACGAAAAACTGTTGGGTTGAGTTACTAGTCCTGGAGCCTTGGTTGGAAAAATGATCTAGAGCCCAGAAATAGCTGGGGTTGAGTTACTAGTCATGGAGCCTTGGTTGGAAAAAAAACTCTAGAGTCCTGGATAACTTGGGTAGAGACCAATCTAGTGATGTTTAGTGATGTCCAACCGTGAGGTGGAATCACTGGTTGAGGGTTGAGGTGGTTTGGCCTCTAAAATCCTTGGATTGGTTTTGATTGATGTGTTTGATGAGATCCCACATTCATGCTTGGAATATGACACAAGGGTGATTGACTGAAGAGAGACTTGGCTCAGCCAATCTATGGTCGGGTGGAAGGTGGAAGTCCTATCTCTGGTTGGTTTCTATATTCATTAATGAACAATTCATTCCCTTGGTATTTGGTATGCAAATTTATTGGTTATTATGTGGATTCTATTGTTGTTGTATCTATGGTATTTCTATTGTTATTATGCTAGTTATAAGCATGTATTTTATCAGTGATGATGTATGGATCTCTCCATGTTTTTACTTGTAAATGAATGCACATTGTATCTATGGTTAAATATATTGTATTGCAGCTAATTATGTAAGGCAACAATGCTTCATAGAGATTCTCAAATAAGTATGAGACCGCTATGCTTAGGTCTGTTGTTTACACCTGTAGTTTCAATTTTTGTGACATGTTTGACAAAATTATTGTCATGGCTAGGATGGGTCCAAATGAGTTATTAATGATGTGATTGCTTCCTTATAGTTTTTCTATTGTAATTTACCATATCAGAACTTTTCATGAAGTTCTAGGCAAAGCAATGGGTTCTGGGTCTATAAAGGTGGCTCAAATCCCGAAGATGTAGACACAAAACTAAGTTTTTTGGGCCTTGGCTGCTGACATGCAATGTTATGCCTGCGACTATAGCCTCCTGACCCCTGATTGCAGTGTTATGCCTGCCGCTATGGCTCAAATGGGGTCAAAATGTCAGTGGGTGTTGGTTTTTTTTTTTTTTTTAAAGTATCGGGATTAGTTAGACAAATTCCTTGATTGAGAATATGCACAATAATGGATGTTACCTTTATGTAGCTACAATAAACTACCAGAGGAACATAAGACTTCCTTGTCCCTTACTTAAGTTCAAATTTTAATTCCTATTCTCTTACACCTACAAAAAATGCATTCAGGATTATATTAATCACATAGTTTCTTCAGGAATAACATAATGAAATTTAAAGCCCAAAATGTGTGGATGGTATAGAAGTGATTACAAGAAGTATTTTTTAAGAGCGTAACTATTAATGAGAAGAGGATATATTTTAAAACTATTTCCATAGATTAATTTCGCTCATACCTATTATTGATTTTTAAACCCAAATGAAAAGGAGTATGGAAAGAAAATTTCTATTAGTGAGTAATATTGATATTATTACTTAATTTGTAATAATTTAGCCACTACTTTGTATGCAAATGTATGCTATCAATGAGTAGTATGGGTAACGAAGTTGTTAAAAATATCTAAAAAGAATAAAAAAAGAGGAAACCCTTATCAAAATGTGAGGGACATAACCAAATAATACGAGTTCCAAACACCCTACCAGATCTTAAGTGATTCAACGTGTCGGGGGGGGAGTTTAGGCCAGTGAGGGTGTTCAGTCACCCAAGCCTAGATAGACGCATTATATTTTTCTACAAAGTTCCCTTACGTGATTTTTGGGTGATAGAGCTAGAACAGTTATGTCATAGTGAATAAAACCCATCAAATAGAGTATAGCAAGAAGAAAATCGACCATGTATAACTGAGGACAATGTGAACCCAAAGTAAAATTTTCTATAATACGAAAATTCTCTCGAGGATTTTGGAAATTCCACACACCAGAGACCACCCTAAATTAATTTACACACATATAATGGTAGATGAATCTAGATATGTGAATAGCAAGCGATGAAAAACAAATAAGTTTGCATTGTTAGAAAAATAGAAAAGTGAATATTTGTGTATGGAAAAGAAAGGTTAATATTTGGTTGAGACATTAGATACTTTAGAAAAAAAAATATGCTTGCAAAGTGTGCATGAAACATTCAATAGAAATCACATAGAGAACAAAGAGACCATTGAATAAATTTTGAAAGGCATAGATAAGAAAACATGTAATTAATCCATTGAAACAAGGTAATCTATTCTAGAAAATATCATAGTTTGAGGTTGTAGACCTGGAAGGTCTCCAACTCAGCTTAAATTAGTTATAAATCATCACTTAAATATTTTCAGTGCTAGGCGCTATAAATTTATACAAAACATCATACATTGACAAGAAATTCAAAAAATACAGGTCGAAGACCGTCATCAACATGCACCTCACAGTGGAGTCATTCTCCTTATAATTTTCCTTAGGGGAAAAATTCATAGTCACTATCCTATTAGAATTTTTAGGGATAAAAACAGATTTCCATTACATATATATACATCTTAGGACTTAACTGAATAGTATGGATTCCACAGAAAATATGACGGGGGCCGACCTAAAACATAGTAGGGAGAAATTAGAGGCGATGATACATCCTCTGTCATATGAAGTCATTCTAGTTATCGTGTTAACATACCTGTACCCATAAATTTGAATTAAGAAAAAGAATTAGTGCGACTACAAATTATGGGGTAAAATCGTCAGGACATAATGAATAACCACTAAATAATGAGGGGGTTTTACCTGTATTCGGGGTGGCTTAGATCATCCTCATTACGCACATTAGAATAAGATTCCATTAGTGCTGAAACAATAGACCAAGGTTATACGGGTGAACAAATATTCCAGAAAGATTTCTGGTAGCACAATATAAACCAATATTTTGGGAAAATTCAATAAGACTTCAATCAAAGGTCGAGGTCGATTCCACTCATCCTAGAAACCATTTGGGGAAAAATCGTAGAAAACCCTCTAATAAGAATTACTCAAATATTCATTGGGAAAAAAATGGAGGAAAAAAATATATAATAACCCCGAATTAACCTCGTAGTTGCTGAACCAGGGACTGTGGAAAAAGGAAGTTCCCCAAACCTTGCATACCAAGTTGTTAACAAGTTAGGTCATTATTCTAACAAAAACTAGAACAACTATACACCTTAAAGGCAACATCACTACATAAGCGAGAGTATTAAGTAAGAAATACTTAAGGAAAAAAAAAAATTTACCTGGTAGGGAAGTCGAGTTCCAAGGAGGTTGTGGGATTCTTCATCACGATGTCTTGAGAGAGATTTAGAAAAAAAAAGAGAGAAATTAGTCAAGAGACTGAAAGGAAACCAACCCTGATATCTTGGGTTGAAAAAATAAATAAAACCAACACAACATAATTTATACCTTACTATTGCTATGTATAGGCTTGGTATTGAAGGTAAAAATAACATGTCATTGCCACAAAACTCCAGTGAGGAACCACAACTTCCAGAGTGTTGAAACCATTCATGCTAGTTTTTTATGGGTAGAAAACAAATGGAGGGACATACAATGCAACTCGTAAAGTTAGGGTGTGGGAAGTGCTTCTCCACTTTTGGATGGGCAAATAAAATCGCCATCATCCACGAGAACATAGTATAGGTGACAACATGAAAGCCACATGGGAAATGAGGTCATATCCATAGTTCATTCGGTCACAAAATTCAATAAAAACCTAATCCTTGAATTCACAAATTCCATGCATATACCATATATGCAAATAGATAGGTTGTAACATAATTTAACCCAACATTTTATACCAAGCCGAATGAACATCCCATTCAAAATGAATATTGATTATGTTGTAAGGTATGTAATAGCGAATTTGATGCAATAATTCGTATGGGACTCATTTAGGAGCCATAATGGTAGAAGACAATTGGATTTTGGGTAATTCCCGTAGCATAAAGAAAAACATGGTGCAATGGTAACAAAGTGGGGGTTGAACCTTTATAAATATTTTGTTTGAATGTATACACATATATAGTAATATAATAACAAGAAAAAAGAATGGGCATAGGGGTATGTGGCATATGGTATCAAAGCACCAGTTTCAAAATTGGGGTTACAGGGAACAACCACCCTAAAATATAATTATGTGTAGAATTAGGAATCTTATTTAAGAATTACGATGATAATACTAGTTTTTGTTGACTATAATGTACCCAAGTGAAGCAGAGTTATAACATGAAATTGCAGATGACACCCATCCACCTATGGTATAAGGAGAAGGAATTTATGTGGAGTTAGGAGAAGGAACTACTCCACCAACAAATCCACTTGTGGATATTGTAAAGAGTTTACAGCAGGAACTGGTTTATCTCAGAACCAGTAATGAGCGGTTGTTGAAGGTAAGTGAAGAACAAGAAAGGGTGATAAGGGATTTAACTGAAAAGTTTAGCCATAGAAAAATAGAAGCATAAGCACTGAAAAGGATAAATGTTGAGAAAAAATTAGAAAAGTCTAAAAGTGGAGATGATTCAGACAAAAATTATCCAAAAACACAGAAAAGGAAGAAGAAAGTGGAGCTACAAGGGGATTTCAAAAAAATAAAACCCCTACCTTTTACGATGTAAAGGAGGAGGATGTAGAAGCATGGCTCCTCAACATGAAAAATGATTTCCAAGTTTATGAGTATGAGAGTAATTTGAAGGCCAAATTGGCCATTTATCAATTACAAGGAAAATTTTATATCTTGTGGGAAGAGGTCAAAAGCATGCATACATTAGAAGAAAAGATAGTTTCCTCGGAGGAGTTCCAAAAATAGTTAAAGTCCATATACTTGAATGAAAGATATTATGATGATCGAGCAAAAGAGTTCCATGAGTTACGAATAAGAACATTAACTATGTACGAGTTTGTGGCTAAATTCACAAATTTGTTGTGGTATGTCCCTTACATTAGGGAAGAAAAGGCCAAGGTGCAAAGATTTTTAAATTTCTTACCAGTCCCTTATAAGAAAATGGTTGAGTTCAACAATCCTAAAAAAATTGAAGAAGAAGTAAGGAAGGAAAGAATGTGTTATCAACAATTCAAAAATAGGGAGAAGGCCCAAAACCTTGGAAAATTAAGGACAAAAATAAATCTGCAAGGGGGAAAAAAGACAAAAACCTTCATATCTTAAAATTTTTGGAAGGGATCACCATTAGAAGAAATTTAGTAGAGGGACTTCGACCCAACTATCACAATCTCAAACTGGGTCTAAGCCCATGGATTTGAACAATAAAAATATAGGTGGGGTCAAAGAGAGAGAATCGCTAAAATTATGGGGGTGTGGGGAACCTCATTTGTTGAGGGATTGTTTGCATAACCCCAAGTCCATTCAAAATATCTAGGTTATTCACGAGGAAACAAAAATGAATGAAATTTCCAGAAACATTCCAAGGATAAGTGCAACACTAAAGGATAGGCAAGCGAAACACCTATCCACTATGATCGAGGTTGAAGGTTCCATTTTAAACTATTATTTTGATGTGTTAATTAATCTAGGGGCTAGCTTAAGTTACATTAGTCCTTAGATTGTGGAAAAATGTAAATTGAAAATTGAAAAATTTAAGACTGCATGGTTGGTACAATTAGCAACCGACACAAAGAGAAGGGTAACTAGCCAAGTGAAACAATGTCCCATATATTTAAATGGTTGTTCCACATAACTAAACTTGAATATACTCTCCTTAGGGTCCTACAATGTTTTAATAGGCATTGACTGGTTGGAAAAAAACAGAGTTGTTATAAATTGTTTAGAGAAAACAATGAGTTGTGTAAACTAGGAGGGACAAAAACAACTAATAAAAGGCATATCAAAACCAATTTCAGTTAGGCAGAGGTCTCCATTACAACTGAAAAGGAGTGTCAGAAAAGGGTGTCACTTATTTGTAGTGCATGTTGAAACAAATAAGCAACAAATAGAAAAACATCAACTCGATGAATTTCCAGTTATTAGGGATTTTAAGAATTTTTTTTCCAGGAGAGATTCTAGGGTTACCTCCCTACAGAAAAAAATTTCTCCATTGATATAGCACTAGGAGCAACCCCAGTGTCCAGAGCTCCTTATCGAATGAGTATAGAATTATTGGAATTGAAGATGTAGTTACAGGAAATACTCGATAAAGGCTATATTAGACCTAGTGTCTCACTGTGGGGGGATCCTATGTTATTTGTAAAGAAGAAAGATGACACATTTAGAATGTGCATCGATTATTGGAAATTAAATAAACTAGCCATTAAAAACAAATGCCCACTACCCTGTATGATCATATTCTCGATCAAGTAAGAGGGGAAATCATATTCTCAAAATTTTATTTGAGGACTAGGTATAATCAGTGGAGAATAAAGGATGAAGGCATTCATAAGACAACTTTTTGAACCAAATATGGTCATTACGAATTTGTAGTGTTACCATTTGACCTTACCAATGCATCAACAACATTTATGTGCTTAATGAATAGAATAATTAGTAAGTACCTTGATAAATTCATGTTGGTATTTATAGATGAAATTTTGGTGTATTCCAAGAATGAAGAAGAGCACAAAGAACATTTGAGATTGGTGTTGCAAACCTTAAGAGAAAATCAATTATATGATAATTTTAATAAATGTGAATTTTATAAGGCTATGTTATTTCAAAAGAGGGACCATTTGTTGATCTTGAGAAGGTTATGGATATTTTGAATTGACCCACACATAAGGATGTGACAGTTGACCGATCATTTATGGGAATTATAGAATATTACCGAAGATTCATAGAAGGGTTCTTGAAACTGGCCTACCCTATCGCATCCTTACAAAAGAAAGGAACAAAGTTTGAGTGGACAACCAAGGGCCAAGAAAGTTTTGACAAACCAAAACATTTGCTCACAATGGCCCCTATTTTGAAAATTGTAGATCTAGAAAGGGAAGTTGGTGTATGCATAGATGCTTGTTTAAAAGGTTTAAGAGGAGTCTTGATGCAGAAAAATTCAGTGGTGGCCTATGAATATAGAAAACTAAAACCACATGAAATTAACTATGAAGTATATGATTTAGAATTGGCAGTTGTAATACATGCTTTAAATATGTGTAGACACTACCTATTGGGAAAGAAATTCACCTTGGTAACATATCATATTAACTTGAAATATTTTTTCAGCCAACCAGATCTTAATGTTAGACAAGCTAGGTGGATGGCCTTTCTTAATGAATTTGAATTTGATATCAAACATATTAAAGGAAAAGAAAAGAAAATAGTGGATGCTTTAAGTAGACATTCACATGCCCTAATGGAAATCTCTATTAGCAGTGTCAATACATATTTTATGGAACAAAGAAAAAATTCAATAAAGGAGGATCGTAACTATCTGGGAATTCAACAAAAATTGCAATAAGAATAAATTCCAGGTTATGCTGAAAACTCAGAAAAATTGTTAACCTACAAAAGTAGATTGTATGTTCCAAAGGTAAATATTCTAAAATGGAAAATATTATATGAATGTCATAAGAAAATGTATGTTGGAAACCTAAGATACCAAAAGATGATGACTGCACTAAGGACGAAATTCTACTAGCCTGACATGAAAAATGAAGTAGCAGAATAATTTTCTAAATGCTTAGAATGTCAGGAGGTGAAGGTAGAACACCAACACCCAATAAGACTATTAAACCCACTGCCCATTCCTGAATGGAAATGTGAAGTGATCTCATTGGACTTCATTACAGGACTTCCAAAAACAAGATGAAAACATGAATCCATCATGGTAGTTGTGGACACTTTAAGTAAAGCACCACTTTATACGTGTACAATATACCTATGGAACAACTCAAATTGTAAACATTTTTATGAAGGAGATATTTCGATTGCACGAAATACCAAAAATGTAATGTCTACCAGGGATGCTAAATTCACTTCCAAATTTTCGAGAGCTTTGTTTGGAGGAATGGGGACACATATAAATTTTAGTACTGCATATCATCCCCAAACTGATGGGAAAACATAGAGAACAAATCAGAGTTTAGAGGACATGTTAAGAATGTATGTCATGGACAAACCTACTAAATGGGATTTTTTTCTACATTTAGCAGTATTTGCTTACAAAAATAGTTACCAAGCTTCAATAAAAATAATTCCCTTTGAATCCTTATATGGTATAAACTGCCACACAACTCTTAGCTAGAGTCATTCAGAAGATAGACTAATATTGGGATCAGATGAACTACAATAAATGGAACAAGTAGCGCGAAAAATTAGATAGAACATAAAAATTGCACAAGCTAGACAGAAAAGTTATGTTGATAAAAATAAGGCTCACAAGGAATTTAAGGTTGTAGATCATGTATACATAATAGTTAAACTGAGGAAAATCACCTTAAGGACAAGAATCTATACCAAATTGGCACCATGTTTTTTTGGGCCTTTTGAGGTTTTGGACAGGGTTGGGCTAGTAGCTTATCAGCTGGCATTGCCCAGTGATCCAGATTCTATCAACTACCAGAATTAACCAAGGTCTTTTAATTATACGATGCTTGAATAATTACATGTGAAAGAGTATGAAGAAACCACATGTGCATAATTTAAAGAAGGTGAAA
This sequence comes from Pinus albicaulis, assembly GCA_034641835.2. NCBI lineage: Eukaryota > Viridiplantae > Streptophyta > Pinopsida > Pinales > Pinaceae > Pinus > Pinus albicaulis. Next base: position 408,592,247 of record CM076572.1, read on the forward strand.
CATAAATACATCCATCAAATCAAAGAACACACACAACTTGATAACAAATTTCATCCAATGTGGACTACGTCTCTAGGCCCGGTGTCAAGAGTGGGGAGGCTGCTTCATTAGGTGATCCAAGAAGATGATGAGTACATGATGAAATATTTTTCAAAACAAGGAATAACCCCCTTAACTAGAGTGGCATGTATCTCTCCCAAGATACTTTCTTCTATAAAAAATCTCACCCATAAAATCTATCCTTCAACATGACAAAATATAAATCACTCACATAAAGTGGCATACAAAGATCCTCTCACAACGTGGCATACATGGATCTCAGAATCAAAACGTCATCTCAACAACAAAAAAATAAAGAAATGGCAACAATGCACCATATACCTCCAAGTCCGGTGATGATCTAAAAATTGAATACTTGGGTGAAGGAACTACTTGCGCCATCAAGTTCCTTGCAAAAAACCATTAAATGTGATTGTAAACTTGACCCATTTATGACTCTGTCAAATCTGGGCTCTTGGGGAATATTTTAGATTCCTCACAAGATTATCTTCTAGACATGGGTGAACAATATGCTACTCAGGTGAATAAATAGATTGCACCATCAAAATCCCAAAGAAAAACTGGTTCAAATGAGTATAAACTCGAGATATTTATGATACCTTCAAAATTCTGCCCCTAGATAATCTTAAAGATTCCTCAAATATTCCTAATAGAGAATATTGTTTGAAATATTTCCTAACATATGCTCTAAAAATATTCCTAGAATCCTCTTGAGATTCATGTCATCAATGCCTTTCCTGTGCCCTCATCTCTCATGTCTTCTCCATGGTTCCCTTTGAACGCTTTGAATGTTATTTTATAACAAATTGTGAGGGTGAATAAGACAAAGTCTGTGATTGGCACAATGTTTGGCATAGTCATATTAGGTTATTTGTTTTTAGAGGGTTTTGGTTTCAAAACCCATGGACTCCTAGTTTTGGTTTTAATATAGTTTTCAAACTATATAATATATGGTATACGTATGTCCATATTGTAACGACTCCCCAAACCATGAGTATAAGAAAAAAATGGAGGTTGCACCATGCCAATGCCACTTGGGGCCTAATTTGAGGTGCCATGTGGCAACATGTGATTGGGCCATGTGGAAAGCTCTCATTGGTCCACATTATATGCCACGTACTTGCCATGTGTTGATTTGTGGTGTTGCCACATCAACTACTTGTGGGTCCACTTAGTTTATTGTTTGAGTTGCCAAATTAACTCTGTAGTTCCCACTAAGCATGCTAAATTCACTGCCACATGTCATATATACAACCTTCCACATGGTAGAAGGTTGTCTTTGACTTTGACTTCTTTTATTGTTTGGTACAAACTTCAAACTGTAATAACTTTCTCATACAGACTTGGATTGAGGTGTAGTTTGTGTCGTTGGAAATCTTATGACGATATCTTCGATATGATCCTAGTTTCCTTGTAATCAAAGGAATTTTATTTTTCAGCCTTTCCTAAGCCCTCTTTCCTCCTCACTAAGGAGATTTTAGTCCTCCAAAAGCATGAACAAAATCTACAATATATTGTACTCCTTAATATACACAAAAAGTTCCTTGACAAACCACTCTTCCTTCTCCTTCACCTTTCTACTTCAAAACCATAAGTGATGAACCGACACCTGCATATTGTGCAAACCTGTAGTACAAATTGCAAAATACATGTTCAATTACATGACCTATCACGACCCAAGCAACCCCATACTTTCCAAGAGTTTATAACATACTCTTTGGTCAATTTTTTTATCAAAATCATAACAGAAACCAATACCCAAGCTATCAACATAAAAGCCAAAAATATCCCAATGTTGCTTTCATAAGTGATGACAAACACTTCACCACTTTTACAATAATTTCAAAACATGCGATTTACAAAATATGACCATGCTCATCTACTTAAAAATGCTACCCATATCTTACTTAACCAGGTTGATGGGCTCTCTTCCTATAGTTGGATTTCTCATTGATTTGCTTCATTGACAAGTTATTTTTTAGGTTCTTTCCAGCCCTTCTTCAGTCGCTGCTCTGGATGGAACTCCCAACATGTAGCTCTTTGATGCCCATGCTTGTTAGAATGGCTGCAAAAATTCTTCTTCCTCCAGACATGTTTCACCTTCTTCCTACCCTGATGTGGATTATGGCTTACATGTATTATATTTTTCCTTGTTTCCATTCTCTTCCAACACTCGAAAACTACATGGTTATACAAGCCACAAAACTACATGATTTTCTATTCCACAGGTTTTGCTCACTACTACTAATTTACTTGCATTCAAAATGAATTTTAGAATAATGAGATTTTTTATACCTTTCTTTAAACCTCTCTTAGGAATGCTCACTCCCCTTTGGAAATGATCTTAAATCATGATCAGTGGAGGATTGTGATATACTCTCAGCATCCTTCATTGTTTTAGGCTTATTGCATGAAGATTTTCCTGTCCCTTCATTTATGAAATAGCACAATCTTGCATGTCTTGGTAATTCCACCACTTGGATGGGATTCACAATGCCTTTCCCATTAGCTCCTAGGCCCTTTCCTTCATATCCCATCTTCTCCCTTAATCTTAAACCAATTCCTGTAGTGTGCTTTTCGAAAGAACCCAAATCGTCATCATCATGTGTAAATGAAACTGAAGAATTATCAACATTTTTTACCTATAAAGTAGGTGATGATGGCTTCATTAAGCCCTCATTTCCCTTCAACCTTTTGAAGGCCTCTTCCATGGCTCATAAATGAAGCTGGAATCTCTGCTTCTCCTCATCTTCTTCTTGTATAAGTCTCCTCAATTGAACATTCTTTGCTTGAAGGCTTTAGTTGATCTCTTCATTTTAATGATGAGAAGAAGATGAAGAAGAAGTATATTTACTTGAAGATGGATATTTCTCTTTCTCTTGTTCCTCTTTTTCCATTTTCTCCTCATAATATACATACATTATATCTACCATGCATGTCATCATGAGGAGGTCATTGTATATATATATATTTATTCTCTATTTTCCTTATTTTTGCATGTTAAATATTTGGTTATCATTCACACTTGCAATTCACGTCATTAAGAAGACTACTTTGATACCAAACTTGATCTGGCTTCTCTTAGCTACCATAATTAACCAATATATTTCACTTCTATGATGTTAGCATAATTTCATGTGAAAGGGTATGAAGAAACCACATAGGCATACTTTAAAGAAGAGGAAACATAAAGACATCCATCAAATCAAAGAAAAAACATAACTTGATAACTAAGTTCATGCAATGTGGACTACGTCTCCAGGCCCAGTGTCAAGAGTGGGAAGGCTACTCCATTAGGCGCTACAAGAAGATGATGAGTACATGATGCAATCTTTGTCAAAACAAGTAATAACTCCCTTAACTAGAGTGGCATGTCTCTTTCCCAAGATAATTTCTTCTATAAAAAATCTCACTCATAAAAGCTCTCCTTCAGCATGAAAAAATAACAATCTCTCACACAAAGTGGCATACAAATATCCTCTCACAAGGTGGCATATATGAATCTCAGAATAAAAACATCATCTCACAAAACCAAATAAAGACATGGAAACAATGCACCTTATACCTCCAAGTCTGGGGGCGGTCTGAAAATTGGCTACTTTGATGAAGGAAATACCTGTGCCATCATGTTCCTTGTGAAAAACTATGAAATATGACTGTAAACTCGACCCCTTTCTGACTCGGTCAAATCTAGGCTCTCGGGGAATCTTTTAGATTCCTCACAAGATTCTCTTTTGGATACGGGCGAAAAATTTCCTGCTTGGATGAAGAAATAGATTGCGCCATCAAAATCCTAGAGAAAAACTGGTTCAAATGAGTATAAACTCAACATATTTCCTGTACCTTCAAAAATTTGCCCCGAGGCAATTTTAAAGATTCCTCATAAAGAATATTCTTTGAAATATTCCCTAACATATGCTCTAACAATATTCCTAGAATCTTCTTAAGATTCATGTCTTCATTGAATTTCTTGTGCCCTCATCTCTCATGTCTTCTCCATGGTTCCATTTGAACCATTTGAATGGCATTTTATAACAAAGTGTGAGGGTGAATAAGACAATGTGTGTGATTGGCACAATGGTTTGCATAGTCATATTAAGTTATTTGTTGGTAGGGAGGTTTTGGGTTCAAAACCCATGGAATCCTAATTTTGGTTTTAATATGGTTTTAAAAATATAGTTTTCAAACAATATAATATATGGCATATGTCCCCAAACCATGAGAATAAGACAAAAATGGAGGTTGAACCATGCCAAGGTCACTTGGGCCTAATTTGAGGTGCCTTGTGGCACCATGTGATTGGGCCATGTGGCAGGCTCTCATTGGTCCACATCATATGCCACCTACTTGTCATGTGTCGATTTGTGGTGTTTCCACATCACCTGCTTGTGGGTCCACTTGGTTTGCTGACTGGGCTACCAAATTAACTCTGTAGGTCCCACTATGATTGTTGACTTCAGTGTCACGTGTCATCTGTACAACCTTCCACGTGGCATAAGGTTGAATTTGAATTTGAATTTTGTTGTTGTTTAGTACAAACTTCAAATTGTAATAACTTTCTCATATAGACTCATATTGAGGTGTTGTTTGGATTGTGGGAAATCTTGTGATGATATTTTCGATTTGATCCTAATTTCCATGCAATCCAAAGAATTTTGTTTTGAACCTTTCCTCAACCCTCTTTGGTTCTAGAGTCCTCTAGATCACCTGACCATATAAAAATACACAATGTTTTTCATGTATCTTTGTTAAAAAAAATATGTCCATGAAAATTCTCACATAATTTATTGGAATTTGATACAGGTGGAACCAGAAAGAGACTTCCAGGTAGAGCTACTTTGCATATTATATTGGAGAGAGATCTTTCTCCAGAATCGAGTCGTCGCTCAGGTTAAAGTGCAATGGAAGCACTTTACACCTGAGGAGGCTATCTGGGAGATATAGAAAAACATGCGAGAGGCCTTTCCAACACTATTCCACAAGAGAAGCAATTGGAAAATGAACACCAAGGATGACGTTGAATAAAAAGGGAGGGGAAATGTAATACCCCTATGTTATTTATGTAAATGATTTTCTATTCTTAGACCTGAACTATTTTTTGGTTTGATGGATAAGGAGGTCATATTGAATTTTTGAAACAATATAATCAAATAGAAACTAATGTAATGTGATTAATGTATTATTATTCATAAATAAACTGTTGGAAATTATTCATGATAAGGGCACTAGAGTCAAGATTTCTTGCCAATTGTAAAAAATCGTGGATGGATAAATTCAAGCTATTCCTTCCCTAAAAATATCCCAAAATTTCGAGGAGAAATAATAAGAAAATAGTAGATTTATTATGATGGGAGAAAGATATCCTAATAAACCACTTAGTAGAGGAAGTTACTAAGTTTGGGGTTAAATAAAACACCGCGGGAGAAAAAGGCAGGCTTTAAAGAAAAAGGAAAGTACCTTTTTTCAAAATAAAAAAAGGAAAAAAAAACACAAAGGCCTAGGCAGTTGGGTTGGAAAACCCAAAAGGCAGGACACTGCCAAAAATCTGTTGGGAAGGAAAATTATAAAATATAACATTCAGGAATCAATGAGCTGGTTGATTCTGATGGCAAGATTATCTTAGCTCGGGGGGAACTTGTGGATTCAATTCATGGTTGGGAGGAAGTGTTCAATTCCAGAGTAATTTTCTAAATAACAATTGTTAGGTCCTTATATTACTAGTGTACTTCCTTATTTTTGTTAGTGTAGCCCCCTTATTGTTGTTTTTGTACCCCTGTAGTCCCCATATTGTTATTATTGTGCCCCATAAAAAGCCACTATTGTTATTGTTGTTCCCTTACATTATTATTGTTAGGTCGGCTAGGATTATATTGTGACCCCATGGACTCCTATATATAGAAAAGAGGTTTTGTCATTTGAATCATTTAAGAATTGTTCATTTACGTAATGTAAAGGAAGTTTACCCCTCGAAGAGGCTGATTTCTAAGGCGTTGATCTATCTTTTCTTCTATTTTGTGAGATGGTTTCATAACATTTGGTATCAGAGCTTTGGATTCTAGGGTTTTGCTGCTTCAAATAGGTCATCGTGGAATTTTCGCTATAACATTTTTCTACGAAGGTTCAAAAGTTAAAAAAACCCATTTGCGAAGAAATCCAGAGGAAATTCATGTAAACATTTTAGATCTTGGTTCGCAATATTTTTGGAGATATGATCTGTGGAAGTTAGGGTTTTTGCAGGCTCCTGAATTTCATCTCAAAGAGGTGATCTTAGGAAAATCGTCATAACTCTCTCTTTGAGCATCAAATCAGAATTCTGTAAAAAGTGAATGAAAGTACACGAAATTCTATTTCCTTTGTATCAATTTTAGAGCCTAAGGAGGAAACATTGGCATGTGGCACGTCGTAGAAGTTCGCTCTACTGAACCAGTCCATAATTTGGTCATTGTGGGAGATTAGGCTTAACTTTGCCTTGAATAATCCAAATCAGGTCAGACCTATGGCATTGGAAAGAAGATTCAGAGTTCTGCTAGAGGACTGAAGATAAAATCTCAGGGAATCGAAATTACAGAGATACATCAGTTTCAATATCGAGCTCCTGAAAAGAAATAAAAATGTGTGTATTTTGTTTTTAAAAATTGCATAAGTCTTGTTTGAAAAATCAGTTTGAAGTGATTCAAAGGGCATATTGAAGCATAGATTGGGTTCTAAAATGGCCCCTAAAAATAATTCAAGACTCATTAAGCCCTCAAAAGGCTCTACAATGATTCATGAAGAGGAAGAAGTGAAACATGATATATTAAAATTAAAACACCAAGTGCAACAAATTTCGCTCTCGCAAAGAGTAACAAAAAATGAAATGGAAGCTAAGATGGATGGTTTGAAGAAAGACGTGGAAGCTAATATGAATGTTTTGAAGAAAGGTGTGGAAGCTAATATGGATAGTTTGAAGAATGGAATGGAAGCTAATATGGATGGCATGTAAGTGAAGATGGATGGCATGGAATCTAAGGTCGGTGAAAAAATGAAAGGCAACATGGAAGACATGAAGAATGATCTAAAAGCAGACATGAAAGGTTTGAAGGAAGGTTTGACAAAGTTGATATAAGATATGATTCCTAATGGTGAAAAGGTAGTGGAGGAAACTCACGGTGAGAACAAAATAAATGTTAATCATGATTTCATAAACTCCAATGTTGGATTGAATACCCAAAATATTCCAAAGATCGATATGAGAAAGTTTTATTGCAAGGATCCTGTAACATGGATACTACAGATGGAGCAATATTTTTATCTCCATAATGCGCAAAATAAGCAAAAGGTATGCATTGCAACTTTGTTTTTAGAACAAAATACATTTGTATGGTATCGATGGCTTTGCTCTTGTAAAAAAATTGTCACTTGGTCAATTTTTACGGAGGAAATGATAACACATTATGAGGATACAAAGAGCAACACCTTCTTTAGCCAATTGATAAATATTAAACAAAAGGGTTCAATGGTGGAGCACATTGAGGACTTACAAAAACTATATATAAGGGTAAGTGATATTCCAGAGGAACACATGATTAATGTCTTCATAGGGACTTTAAAGGATAACATCCAACATGAGGTTCGCCTTTGGGAACCCGATTCATTAGAGAATAAATTCAGGTTGGCAAGAAAAATTGAAAGTAAAATTATGGCTACAAGGAGTCCTACCACTCACATATATAAAGAGGGAAGTGTTTCTACTCCTAGACTTCCACAACCTACAAGGTTGACACCACAACAATTGGAAGAAAAAAGAAAAAAAGGGATTTGACACAGTTGTGATAGAAAATACAATAAATTTCATAAGTGCATTGAGAAGAAATTATTTTACATAGATTGTGAAGAGGAGGAAGAAAATGAACAAGAAAATTCAAAAGAAGAGGATATACACCAGGATCCAACCTTAGAGAAAGAAGAAATGAGTCTGATCATATCCTGTAATGCATTGGAAGGAATTACCACTCCTAAAACTCTCAATATATAAGGAAATATCAAGAAGAAAAATGTAATAGTGTTGATTGATTTGGGTCGTACCCATAATTTTATTCATTATAAGGTAGCCAAGGAATTAAATTGCTTCCTATACCAAACACCATAGTGCCAAGTGATGGTTGAAAATGGAGGAACTATAAATTGCACTAGAAAGTGCCATAATATCAAGCTAACCATGGGGGAATATGTATTTAATAGTCCAATTATTTCCATTCCAATGGGAGGTGCTGATGTTGTACTAGGAGTACAATGATTACAATATTTGGGGATGGTAGCTTTTATATTTCAAGAACTTTTCTTGAATTTTTTTCGGAAGGAAAGGAAGTTGAATTATGGGGTATCACAGGGAAGATGGGAAATATAATAAGCTCTAATGTCATGACAAATATTCTAAAGAAATAACAATGAGGCGTAATTGCACAATTATGCTCACTAGAAGTTCCAACATAAAAATCATCTATTTCTCCAGATCTTCAAAAAGTCTTGGAAAATCATTCCAAGGTGTTTGAAACTCCCAAAGGACTCCCACCTATTCATGATCATGATCATGTTATTCATTTGATTCCATGAAGTTTTCCTCCAAACATCAGGCCTTACAGATATCCTTATGTCCAAAAGAGCGAAATTGAACATATGATTGCAGAAATGTTAGAGGCTGGTATAATTCAACCTAGTAAAAGTTCTTTTTCTGCTTTAGTAGTATTGGTGCACAAGAAGGATGGTTCATGGCACATGTGTCCAGATTATAGGGAGCTCAATAAGCTCACTATCAAATATAAATTTCCCATTCCTGTGATTGATGAATTACATGGAGCAATTTATTTCACCAAGTTGGATCTTCGTTCAAGATATCCCCATTAAAACGAAGACTGAGGATATTCCGAAAAAAACATTTCAAACTCATGAGGGTCATTATGAATTTTGGGTCATGCCTTTTGGCCTTACTAGTGCACATTATAAATTTCAAGGGTTGATGAATTCCATTTTCAAACCCTTCCTTAGAAAATTTGTGTTAGTATTTTTTGATGATATACTAATCTATAATAGGTCTTGGAAGGATCATGTTCAACATGTTAACAGGGTTCTCAAACTATTAAAGGATAAACAATTATATGCAAAAACCTCCAAATGTTTCTTTGGAGTACAAGAGGTGGAATATCTAGGTCATATTGTATCTCAGGAGGGTGTTAAGGTAGACCCTAACAAATTAAAGCCATTAAGGAATGGAAAGTCCCCACAACCATAAAGTAGTTGCGAGGATTTCTTGAGTTAGCAGGGTATTGTCACAAATTTGTTAAGAATTATGGGAGAATAAGATCACCTATAATAACATTATTGAAGAAAGATGCATTTTCATGGACTCCTGAAGCAACTAAGGCCTTTGAACAGCTTAAAGAGGAAATGTTCCAAGCATCGGTCATAGATATGCCAAACTTCACAAAAACCTTTATTGTGGAAAGTGATGCCTCAGGAAATGGAATTGGTGTTGTTTTAATGCAAGAAGGAAGACCCATTGCTTTTGAAAGTCGTCCAATCAAAGGAAAGTATTTACAGAAAGATATTTATGATAATGAAATGTTGGCAATACTCCATGAACTAAAGAAAAGATGAGCTTACCTAATGGGAAGACAATTAAAGGTAAAAAATGATCATGATAGTATTAAATAGTTTTTAGAACCAAGACTATCTCTAGAAGAGCAGCAAAAATGGGTCACAAAGATGTTGGGTTATGACGTTGAAATCATCTACAAAAAAGGGAAGCTAAATTTTGTTGCAGATGCACTCAAGAAATGATGAGGAGGTGGAAGCATTGCTTTGTGCCATTTCTATTATCCAACTAGATTGGATAACTGAAGCAAGGGAGGAATGTAAGAATGATGAAGAAGTGTGGACACTCATTCAAAAGTTGCAGCAAGATCCTAGTACATTTGATACATCTAGTTGGAAAAATTATTCCTTATGGTACAAAAATCGTTTATATTTGTAAGAATTCCCAACGAAAAAAAAAGATCCTTTTGGAATTTCACACCTCTCCATTAGGAGGACACTCAGGATTTTAAAAAACTTACCACAGGGTGAAGAAATAATATTTTTGGGATGACCTTAAATCTTATACTCAAAAGTTTGTGGCGGAATGTTTGGTTTGCCAACAAAATAAAGTTGAGACAATTAAGACCCAGAGTCTGCTACAACCTTTATCCATTCCAAGTCAACGTTGGGAGGAGGTTTCAATGGATTTTATCACAGGTTTACCTAAGTCCGAAGGAAAGAGTGTCATCATGGTGGTAGTTGATAGACTTACCAAGTATGCACACTTTTGTGCATTATCTCATCCATTTAAAGCAAGTACAATTGCTACTGCATTTATGGAAACAATTCAAAAGCTACATGGAAACCCAAAGATTATAAAGCGACAGATATCCTATTTTCACTAGAAATTTTGGGACGAAATTATTTTCTTGTTTGGTTACACAAACAACTCATAGCTCATCTTATCATACTCAATCCGATGGGAAAACTGAGATAGTTAACAATTTTTTGGAAGGATATCTTCGTTGTTTTGTATCCAATAAACAAACACAATGGGTCAAGTGGTTACCTATAGCTGCATGGTGGTATAACACTTCCTTCCATACTGTAGCAAAAATGACCCCATTATAGAACTTTATGGATATCATCCACCATCCATCACATCATCTTTAAGATAAAATTCTAGGGTTCAAGCAGTGGAAGATCACATCGAGCATTAACAGCAAGTTCTCCAACTCTTAAAGGATAACCTAAATTTGGAACAAAATTGAATGAAACAACAGCCAGATCAACATCGCAACGAGATAAGTTTTGATGTAGGAGACTGGGTACTTTTACAGCTACAACCATACAAACAAATATCCCTCAAGGAAGCTAAGAAGAATAATAAATTATCGCCAAAGTACTATGGTCCTTACAAGGTGTTGCAAAATATTGGTACTATGGAATACAAATTGGAGCTTCCTGATTCTTCCCAAGTGTGCCCACTTTTCCATGTTTCATGATTAAATAAGGTTATAGGTGATAAAATTCCAGTTCAAACAATATTGCCAAAACTTGATGAAGAAGGAAAAATAATATTAGAACCTGAAGCAGTCAGGGAAACAAGAACTCTACAGCTACGAAATCGATCAATTTTAGAGTATCTCACCAAGTGGAAGAACTTATCCACTAAATATTCCACATGGGAGGATGAGGATTTTATATAGAGGCATCCATAACTACTCAAGCATTGAGGACAACACTTTTTTTAAGGAGAGGGGCATGTTGGTGTTATGAAACCAGCTCCAAAATAGAAGAAAAGAGAGATCAACGCCTTAGAATTCAGCCACTTCAAGGGGGAAACCTCATTTACATTACATAAATGAACAATTCGTGGAAGATACAAATGACAAAACTTCCTTTCTATATATAGGAGTCCATGGGGCCACAATATAATCCTAGCCGACCTAACAATAATAATGTAAAGGCACAATAATAACAATATGGGAGTTACAGGGGTACAAAAATTAAAATAAGGGGGCTACACTAAGAACAATAAGGGGATACACTAGTATTATAGGGACATAACATGCCCCTCTCCTTCCAAAAAGTGTTGCCATCAATGCTTGAGTATTTATGGATGCTTCTGTATAAAATTCTCATCCTCCCATGTGGAATCTTCAATGGGTAAGTTCTTCCACTTGCCGAGATACTCTGAAATTGATCGATTTGATAGTTGTCGAGTTCTTGTTTCTGTGACTGCTTCAAAACTTCTCTCGCTGCGATGTTTATCTTCTTGTTGTTTCATTCGATTTTGCACCAAATTTAGGTTATCCTTTGAGGGTTGGAGAACTTGTTATTGATGCTCGATGTTATATTCCACTATTTTATCATCCCTATTAGCTTTCTTTTTATCATTCAAACCGTCCAACTTAGCCTCCATTTTTTCTTTTAAACCATCTATGTTATCTTTGATTGCTCTTTGTAAGATCAAAATTTGTTGCACTTGGTACCATAATTTGATATCTGATACTGCAATTATTCCTCTTCATGCATCATAGTATAGCTTTCTGAGGGCTTAATGTGTGTGGAATTATTTTTGGGAGGCATTATATAAATAAATACTGATATCTATGCTTCAATATGCCCTTGGAATCACTTCAAAATGATTTTTCAAGCAAATGTTATGCAAACTTATTTAAAAAATCCACACCTTTTTCATTCTTTTTAGGAGCTCTATTTGAAACTGAATTATATCTATTATTTCAGATTATAATATCTAAAATTTGGTTCTGTAGTAGCCCTTTGAATCTTCTTTCGAATGCCACAGGTTTGACCTGATTTGGATTTTTCAAGGCAAAGTTATGTCCAATCTCCTACAATGACCTAACTATGGATTGGTTTAGTAGAGCAAACTTGTACGGTGTGCCACACGTCAGTGTTTCCTCCTTTGGATTTCAAATTCATGCAAATGAAACTATAGTCTGTGTACTTGTAGCCAATTTTTACAGAATTCCAATCCGATGCTCAGAGAGAGGGTTATGATGATTTTCCCACGGTCACCTCTTTGAGATGAAATTAGGGATCCTGAAAAAACCCTAACTTCAACGGATCATATCTCTGCCAATATTGCGAACCAAGATCTAAAAGCTTTACATGACATTTCTTAGGATTTTGGCTTCGCTCTGTAAAAATTAAAGCTTCGGAACCTTCGTAGAAAAAAAGTTATAGCGAAAATTCCATGATGACCTATTTAGGTTAAATTAGGGAGCCTGAAAAAAACCCTAACTTGCACATATCATATCTCCGAGAATATTGCGAACCAAGATCTGAAATTTTTCAATGACATTCCTCCAGATTTCGGCTTCACTCTGTAAAATTTTCAGCTTTTGAACCTTTGTATAAGAAAAGTTATAGCGAAAATTCCATGATGACCTGTTTGGAGCAACGAAACCCTGGAATCCAAAGCTCTGATACCAAATTTGATGAAACCAACTCCAAAATAGAAGAAAAGAGAGATCAACACCTTAGAATTCAACCACTTCGAGGGGGAAACCTCCTTTACATTACATAAATGAAAAATTCTTGGATGATACAAATGACAAAACCTCCTTTCTATATATAGAAGTCCAAGGGGCCATAATATAATCCTATCTGACCTAACAATAATAATGTAAGGGCACAATAATAACAATATGGGGGTTACAGGGGTACAAAAATAAAAATAAGGGGGCTACACTAACAACAATAAGGGGATACATTAGTATTATAGGGAACTAACAGTTAGGTCCCTCTATTACTAGTGTAGTCCCTTATTGTTGTTAGTGAAGCCCCCTTATTTTTATTGTTGTACCCCTGTAGTCCCCATATTGTTATTATTGTGCCCCATAAAAGCCCATTATTGTTTTTTTTTGGTGGTTCATGAATCCATGTGCCCGCACACATGATCTCAATTACATCCATGGTCTGAAATCTCAATAGATCCTCCCAAGGGGATCTATCGTCAACCTTACATGTGAGGCCTAACCCCGTGGGCATCAAGGAGATTTGATCCTGTGACCTCCCAATAAGCAAAATACTTAACAGCGAGGACTCAACTGATTGAGCTAACCCTTGGGGCTAGTGCCCCATAAAAGCCCACTATTGTTATTGTTGTGCCCTTACATTATTATTGTTAGGTTGGCTAGGATTATATTGTGACCGCATGGACTCCTATATATAGAAAGGAGGTTTTTTCATTTGTATCATCCAATAATTTTTCATTTATGTAATGTAAACGAGGTTTCCCCCTCGAAGAGGCTGATTTCTAAGGCGTTCATCTATCTTTTCTTCTATTTTGTGAGATGGTTTCATAACAACAATTCTGGTTGCGACTATGGTACTTTTCCCTTTTGAATTATATTATAATTTATGTATCAAATGTTGAAACAAATGATGGATTGTTACATTTCTTGTATAGGAATACAATGATGAGAAAAAAATAATGAATAATCATTATTGGGAGTTGATTTTAAATTATGCATGAGCTGAAACTAGTTATGATGAGGTTTTGACTGTGTATGTCTATAGTTGTTTTTTTAAAGTATCGCTATTAGTTAGAAAAATTTCTTGATCGGGAATATGCACAATAATGGATGTTACCTTTATGTAGTTACAAAAATCTATTGGAGGAACATATGACTTCCTTGTCCCTTACTTAAGTCTGGATTTTAATTCTTATTCTCTTACACTTTACTTATAACAAATGAATTCATAATTATATTAATCACATACTTTCTTCAAGGATAACATAATGAAATTTAAAGCCCATAATGTGTGGATGGTATATTAAAGTAGTAGTTGAGAGTGTAACTGCTAATTAGAAGAGGAGATATTTTAATACTATTGCCATAGATTTATTTTCTCTCATACTTATTATTGATTTTTAAACCCAAATGAAGAGAAATATGGAAATAAAATTTATATGAGTGAGTAATGATATTACTACTTAATTTGTAATCAATTAGCCACTACTTTATATGCACAGGTCTCAAGTCAATGAGTAGTATGGGTAACGAAGTTGTTCTTTCGAAAAAACTATAAAAAAAGAGAGAGTAAACCCTTATCAAAGTATTAGGGACATAACCAAATAATACGATTTCCAAACATCCTGCCATATCTTAAGCGATTCAGCATAGGGGGATGAGTAGAGTTTAGGCCAAGGAGGGTGTTCAATTACCCAAGCCTGGCTAGATGTGGTAGTTGTTCATATGAAGTTCACTTATGCGGTGTTTAGGTGATAGAGCTAAAATTATTATGTCATAGTGAATAAGAACCATCAAATAGAGTATAGCAAGAAGAAAATCAACCTTGTATAATTGAGGACAATTTGAGCTCAAAGGAAAATTTTCTAGAATACAAGAATTTTCTTGAGTATTTGGGAAATTGCACACACCAGAGACCACCCTAAATCAATTTCCACACAAAGAATGATAGATGAATCTATATATGTGAATAGAAAGCGATGAAATACATATAAGTGTGCACTGTTATAAAAATAGCAAAGAGAATATTTTTATATGGAAAAGGATGGTTAATCTTTGGTTGATACATTAGATACTTTAGAAAAAAATAAGATGCTAGCACAATGCGCATGAAACATTCAATATAAATCATATAGAGAACAATTAGACCATCGAATAAATTGTGAAAGGCATTGACAAGAAAACATGTAATTAATCCATTGAAACAAGGTAATCTATTCCAGAAAATCTCATAGTTTGAGGTTGTAGACCTCGAAGGTCCCCAACTCAACTTAAATTAGTTATACAACACCACTTAAAGAGTTTCAAACTATAACTTTATGCCAAACATCATACATTTCCAAGAAATTCAAAACTATAGGTCGAAGAACGTCATCAACATGCACCTCATAGTGGAGTGATTCTCCTTATAAATTTCCTTAGGGGAAAAATTCATAGTAACTACCCTATGAGAATTATCAGGAACATAACTAGATTTATAATACATATATATGTATATCATCATTGAACTAAACAATAGGGAGTCCATGAAGAATATGATGGGGACTAACTTGAAACATAGCAAGGAGAAATTAGAGGTGAGGGTATGTCCTCGGTCACATGAAGCCATTATGGTTGTGGATTTAACATACCCATACCCATAAATTCAATTTAAGAAAAAAAAAATTGTGTGAGTACAAATTATGGGGTAAAATCGTCGGGACATAATGAAGACACCACTAAATAAAGAGAGGGTTTTACCTGTAGTTGGGATGAATTCGATCATCTTCCTTCTGCACATTAGAATGATACTCCATTAGAGGAAAAATAGTAAAACAAGGTTATACAAGTGAACAAATATTCCAAAAAATATTATGGTAGCACAATATAAACCAAGATTTTGGGAAAATTCGATAAGAATTCAATCAAAGGTAAGAATTCAATCAAAGGTCAGGGTTGATTCCACTCATCCTCTGTAACCGTTTTGGGAAAAATCGCAGAAAAAACTCTAATAATAATTACTCAAATATTCATTGGGAAAAAAAATGGAGGAAAAAAATATATTAACCCCGAACAAGAATTTCCCTCGTATTTGTTGAACTAGGGATAGCCTAAGAAAATGAAATGTTGTTTTTATTCTAAGAAAAGGAATTGAATTACAAAATTATTTTAATGAAATTAATGAATATGAAATTTAAAAGAAGGAAGAATAGGAAATGTTAATTAGCTAATCTAAATTGCATAAAAATAAATCAAACTCTGAATGGTTAAAATGTTAGACTTATTTAGGCCGGAAAAAACATCTATTAAAAGTATCTAACTGGTTTAAAACAGAGCACTATTCTAAATCTAATTGCATTCAGATGAAAAAGATGAAATCATTTTCTATCTTATCCATTTAAAGCTTTAGTTCTATGAAAACACAACATTTGATCTATTTTAAAACACAATTCTAATCTAACTATGTCCTAGTTTTAAATCTACAAATATTTGAAAGATAAATTAATCTAATTTTATTCCATGGACTGCAATCATAAATTCTATTTCTAAGAACTTAAATGGCAATGTTGATTGAAATAAAAGGAAAGTGTAAAGCATGTTTAAAATAAAACTAAGATTGTTGTATGGTCGAATGCCCAAATCTTATCGAGTTGGAAAATGACAGAGCCACTTTCTTGAGATGACTTAACAAGCACAAGATTACACAATAAACTGGAAATGAAAGTAACTAATTTCAGAAAGCATTCATGGAACTAATCTATAAAATAGTAAGTGGTTTAAACTATGAATTGAAATGAATCTAAAGATAAAGACAATGTGAATTTAACTATGAATCAACAAGAATAAAACTAAGAATCAACAGAAATTTAAATGACATAAATTAAACTACAAAACAATTAAGAAAAAACTCCTTTCCATGCAGGGGCCCTCTGCAACAGAATGAGTAAAAAATCTACTTATATTATGTGCACATCAAAAGATCTGGAACTGGTCTTCTTATTAGCGAAACAGAGTTTGAAAGAATACACCGAATTATCACAAAAATTAGGTTGTTTCCCGGTTTCAAAAGACCGGTATTTATACACGTTTTGGATTTAAATGTTTGAGGAATTTCTGCCTATAGATAGAAAATAAAACTGAAATTAGAAGTCTATATAGAATCAGATTATTCATATCTATCTCTCGATTTTCTATGTCAGATCAAATCAAGAGTATTTTGTCCGCTGATCACGTTCTTTGACTGATCTTGATCACGAGCGTAGGCATGATTCCTCTTTGAATTTGAGCAAGTGTGTGGGATACGATCCATGTGTGGATCATTACATAGATACCCATATGACCCACTTCCTTATTTTCTTCTCAAAACCTTTCAAACCATAACGGTCGCTGCAGAAACAAAGGTTAGCTACAAAATTGAAAAAATTCTGTAGCTAATTACATAAATTCATCTAAATAATAAGAAACATCATAATATAAAGTATATATCATCTAAATGCCTTCTCTGATGTGGAATATGTAAATTATCATTTATTTAATTCATGATTTTGTGAAAAAGGAAGAAGAAATGATGGAAAAGGGTGTCAAATTAATAACAGTTTTGAGGTTCAAAATTCCCCCACTAAGAGACCATTGCATGTCCTCATGCAATTCCCAAAATTGTGAGCCTTCACCTTCTGCTGCATTTGTTCTGATACCTCTGCTAGTACATCCAAATTCCTCTTCTTTCCTTTCCTTGAAGTGATTTCCATTCTTGGTTTCTTCATGAGGAGTTTGTACTTTAGGCTGATGAATTTCCTATTTAGAGATTTATTATTTTTCTTTAGTTTCTTGCTATTTTTACATCACAACCCAAAATGTAAGATAGTGTTGTCAGTGAAGACCTTCTCCAAGTGATTATGTTCCTTCAAGGTTTCATTTTCTTGTTTAATGTACCTATTCAGTATCTCTAGCTCATAGATTTCTTGATTCAAGGTGTTCACCAGAGGTTCTTTTGGACTGATAGGTTGCTTTTCCACACTTGGATTTTCTTCTACGTTTATTTTCTCCAATGACTCAATATAGTAATGTATATATTTTTGTTCTGGGTAAATTTCTGGGGACTTTCTGCTTGGACTTTGTACAAGACTATGTATAGGAGAGTGTATAGGATGGTGTGCAGGACTGTGTATAAGAGAGTGTATATGACTGTGTGTAGGAGAGACAGTAATGGATGATGGAACTTGGGGTTATTCATCTAAGTTAACAAACTCTGCTTCTTGTGGTGTTGTCTTCTTCAAGGGTTTACGAAGTCTAGAGATTCTCCTTGGCTGTGGAGGGCTTAAAATTTCTGAACTTGTAACTTTGCCCTTTTTCTCTCAATTGCCTCTCTTTTTTACTCCACTTTGTTTCTTATTTTTCATGAACTTTGCAATGGTGAGTTCTTGTTCTTCTTGTTGTGGTTGAGGTGAGGATTTGTCCTTGATGCATGTATCAACCTTTCTCATTATACTTCTTTTGATTTATTCATCCTTAGGTTGTTCTGGTGCTTCATCTTGAAACTGATTTCTAATTAGGAAAATTTCCCAGGAGTCTCCTATACTCTTAAGATGGAATTCAATGAGTGTTTTTATCATTCCATGATGATGCATGGTATTGTCTATGAATTGGACTCTTTTCTGCACATTTTCTGACATCTTCTTTAGACTTTTCAGTAGGAAGTGTGGGAGGTTTATTTCTCCATCCTCCAAGAAATTCATTAATAGTCAGGCATGGTAAACAAACATATAGCCAAATATACCTTCACAATTAATAAAATTTTGTAAAATTAATAGCATATTTCTCCATTTTTTTTTAGTGTCAAAATGAGAATTCCTTTCTTATAAACAGTAGTGTCCATACTTGGATTCTTCAGAAAAACTTTCCATTCTTCGCTGTGAATTTCCCGATTCTTGAACCATCTCTCACTATTTTTTGGAAGTTTTGTGGCTTCAACTATGAAGGCTTCTATTACTGAGAATTTTATGTCTCCAATTTCGACCTTTGTCCCATCGAAAGATCTTGCAAAGGACTTGGTGACCTCCTTATAGAACCCATTGAAATTCTCTATAAACCGGATCCATTGTACCTTCTACAACATTTCCTTTACCTGAGGATAACCCTCCATGAATTTCGCTCCCACAGGTTCAGTTCTCACTATTAGACCCATGTCTCCGTCGTGAGGAGTTTCACCTTCAGAATTGTTCTTCTTTGATCAAGTGGATTGAGGTTTTGGCTCTAAGTTAAGGGTGTCTAGGGTTTGTAAAGAAGTATAGGTAAAATAGATATTCGGCTAGGGTTTAGGAACGTGGATGAATGGGTTACGGAAATGAGATATGACTGTTAATCATTAATGGAATAAATCGGTCTGGATTATTATGAGATATGATACAAATGCAGTGGTCAGATTATGGGATTGTGATGTGAATCTGAATACAATCAATTCTAATGATGACATATTGAGGTGGTAGCATATGATCATATAAATTATATACACTAATGTTTTTGGTCTTATTATTTAAACAAATTTTGTAACATACCTTGGAACTAACCTTTGCTGATCTTATTTTTTGTGTTGATTCTTCAGGTATCTTTTCAACATGATCTTCAATGGAGTCTTCAATTTCTTATGTTCAGTATGTTATGCTTCAATAGGTTGTAAAAATGTAATAGAGTTGCAGAATGTGATGACAACTGTAGTTTCTTCCACGAGCTGCAGAATTGTAGTAATTCTATAGCTACTTCTTTTATTTCTTCAGAAAAAGAAAGGGAACAAAGAATTTGGAAATTTTATAATGGGAGAAAATATAATATGGCAAAACTCTGATTTTCATCTTGTATTTTATGTATAAGGATGCCAATAATTAATTGGTTTTCATACCTGTACAATTTTTTTTATTTTATTTTATTTTATTTTTATTTTTTTAATAATATATATATTATTTTTTATTTTCTCCCCCCCCCCTTCCCCTCCCCCCCACATTTTTTAGATATGAAAAGTAAAAAGAAGACTAAGTTGGGGAAGAAGAAGGATTCTTCTTCACCAACTTCATATCAGACTTCTTCATGTTAGAATTTTTTTGATAAATTCCTCCTTTGCAATTGGCTTATGATAGACTTTTAATCGATGTCCATTCACAAAAAGAGGTACCTTTTCTTCATCAATTGTCCTTATCCTGACTTCTCCATTGTCAAAGACTTTTTCGATCTCATAAGGCCCAAGCCAATGAGTCTGAAATTTTCCTTGAAAGTCTTTGAACTTTGAATCAAACAAAAGTTCCCAATCTCCTGCTTGACACTTTCTATATTTTATGTACTTATCATGCCATTTGGACCTTTGTTGCTGGATTAGGCTAGTTCTTTGAACTACATCTTGCCTGATATCATCAAGCTCATTAAGTTGCTCCATTATGTGCTTTTGGACTTCTGATAAATCAAGTCCCAATCTGAATGCTATCTTGAAGGTTTTGATATGGAATTATATAGGAAATGAGACTCGCTTCCCTTAAACAAGTTCGTAGGGAGTATGTCCTGGTGTATTCCTCCATGTAGTATGGTGGGCCGATAAGGATTCAGGAAGCCTATGTTCCCAATCCTTCCTATGTAGATGTACATGTTACACTAAAAATTGTCACATTGACATTCTGCTAACTGTATGAGCTCATTGTCACTCATACATGCCTCCTCTACAAGTCTTACAACCTTTGTTCCTCATTCCAAACCTTGAAAATTAGAGAAAAGTTCCTAAAAATGGAGGAAAAACCCTTAAAACTCAAAAAAGCCTTGGGTACGTAGGTAACATGAAGCCTGCCTGCGTTCCTAGATAGGGTACGCAGGTAATGTGAAGAGGAACTGCGTTCTAGAATGCAGTTTTCCAGTGTTATGCCTACGGAACCCCTGTAAGATAAAAAAAAGTGCGAAATTAAACTGAAAAAGTTGAATTTTGGTCAATTCTGGAAGGTTCTAGATGAGATTTTTTGGGGATGAGTACGCTTTAGTAAGGTGCATGTATCCCACACCTTAAGGAACTAATCCCTTGATGTGAGGAGCCTATCCCTTTGAAGGAGGGTTCTATCCCTTTAAAGGTGGAATCTTAACCTCCTCATCTGTTCTATAAAAGGAGGCATTGGGTAGCCTCAAAGGGTTAATTTGGGGAAGAAAACTAATGGAGGATTGAAGAAGTTAAGTTAAGATTTTTGAGTTGAAGTGCTGTTGAGATTTAGACTTCTTTCTGCTAAGCTTTTGAGAGGAAAGATCACATACCTCTTTTTGCTCCTGAAGGAAGAGTGCAAGACTTATCAAAGTAGAGGAGATTCCTGCTTCGGACCCCGGGAAGACCTTTCGAACATCAAGGCTAAGGT
This sequence comes from Pinus albicaulis, assembly GCA_034641835.2. Classification (NCBI taxonomy): domain Eukaryota; kingdom Viridiplantae; phylum Streptophyta; class Pinopsida; order Pinales; family Pinaceae; genus Pinus; species Pinus albicaulis. Next base: position 408,613,719 of record CM076572.1, read on the forward strand.
TGTAAGGTTCTTCTGTATATTTTAATATTAATACAATCAAGTTCTATTTTTCTCAATAAATTGTCGTTCGATTGTTTATTTCAATAAGCTGTCGTTTGATTTTTTATTTCATAGATTCCTTGATCACTATGATAGGTATGTTTTATGATTATTTTTTATACAGGTGCTATTGATATTTTCTTGTTTGTGATTGCAGATCAACGAAAGATGATACTTTCTTGTTGTGACAAAAGAGATCTTGCTGCGACGAAGGATTATTGATGCAACGGAAGCACTACGACTGCAAATAAGCATTTTGATTTAAGGTAGGATCTACACCTTCATAACATTTATTTGTAAAACGAGTATATTTAGAGAAAGACAAACTTAGTTGTTCGTTTGTTGCTAGATTGTCTTCTGAAACTAGGGAGATCGGTCTTGTCCGCAAGAACGATTTATCCGGCCAACAGTACACCTTTTGACATATTACTTGGCATATTTAAAGATGGATGGCCAATAATATCCTAAATGAAGGATTTTATAGGCAGTCCTCTTACCAGCAAAGTGTTCACCACAAGGTTCATCATGGCATGCCTTCATAATTTTAGGCATTTCATCCTCTCTAACACATATTCTGACGATGAGATATGGACCTATTTTATACAATTCATCATTAACCCATGAGCATAATGCACTTGTTTGAATTATTCTTCTTTTCTCTCTAGGAAACAAGTATGTTGGTAATTTTATTGTAGCTAAGTAGTTAGCAATATCTGCAAATCATGGAGATTTAGTAGATATTGAAAACATATATTAATCAGGAAAATTATCCTCTATTGGAGTATCATTATTATTGTTTTGAATTCTAGACAAGAAATCAACAACTATGTTTTGTTTTCTGGGTCGATCTAGAATGGTGATGTTAAATTCTTATAGGAGTAATAATCATCTTGTGATTCTGCTATTAGTGATAGATTTATTCATTAA